>OZ059788.1:2734605-3465655 GCA_964057025.1 Standfussiana lucernea | reverse complement strand
TCGTCTTCCAACCTGCAAGAATTTTAAACTTATTAATACTGGTTCATTCCCGTGCCACACGAAGGCAGCTGCAAACACAATTAAGGCTGCGAAATTGGTGTAATGTTGGTCCGCTTCTGGAATGAAGTTTATTATTCTCTGACACAAAAATTTTGATTTGTGACTTGTGTTTGCAGCGTTTATGGGCCCCAATCCCATATTGAAGGTGTACTAAATGATTGGCATGCACATCTAAAAGCTTTTTTCATACACTAGCATTACAAGATACTTTCAATTTGGGCGACAAATAGCTAGCAGCACAGCAAGGGACGACAGTGCCAAATTGTATAATTCATCATAACAATTTGATTCGGAAGTCACACTACCGTTACACAACCTATTTGTCATTCAAACGGTAAGCAACCTTACAGTAGCGCAGGCACGCAATAAGCCGATTCCTGTCGGCTTCCCTTTGGAAATCCAAGTCAGTAGGGTATAATAATGAAGGTATTTAATACACCCTACAATTTAAATATTATGTATTACAAAACGCCTGCCAAAATTACAATTTTTGTCAATAAATTCCAAAAAGACAACATGTTGCTCCTAAATAACTCGTAGGCGTCCCGGCTTTTTCCTTCTAAAATGTCTATACAAATCTATGTCGTCATGACGTCACTTAGAGCCACGTGACACGCGTTATCTTAGGAGTCGGTAAGCCGGAATAATGCGGGTTATAGGCAATAACTGTTTGCGAGTAAACGAGATGCGTATATCGGAGAGTGGAGACGCATGTACTGGCGCGGGCGCCGTACTCGGTTCGATTCGTAAAATTTCGTAATTCTTCGGGCTCGGCGCTCGAGAATTTGTAAACAAATGCATTGCATTCGTATTTTTCATGTGCATGAATGTAAGTAATGTAGTACTTAATGGCTTTTATTTTGTTTTAGATAGGTAATTTGCAATTTGTTCGTTGTATTAATTGAATTGATTAGTGTATCAATTAGAAATTAGTTTGTGCGTGTATTGTGTAGTGAAAATAAAGTATAAAAGTACGTTGAAATTAGGTATTTGGGTAAGTAGATAGTTTATCAAGTTGAAATTTCTTACCTATTTAGAGTAGATTTAAAAATTAATTAGAATTAGGATGGCATTGATCGCTTTAGACTGCTGTCTCACAGATTATTTGCTTTGCGAAGAAACTAGTTTTTCAAGGTTAAGTTTTGAGAATAAAAAACATGTTATAAAACTCGGGCGGGCGCGTCCAAATATGGCAATTAATTATAAACGAAAAGATGGTTTTGTGAAACATTTTAATGTTTCTCTATACGATAAATATCAATGGCTGACTGGCAGCTGTAAATTAAATAAAATGTATTGTTTCCCGTGCCTACTTTTCTCAGATTCTAGTAGCCTTTGGAATAAAGGGGGTTTTACGGATATTAATAATCTGACGAATTCCTCGAAAAAACATGTTCAAACTGAAAAGCATATTCGCAGCTGTTTAGATTTACACGAGTTCGGGTGTAGTAGAATAGAATCATTTTTCGCTAATTCGCATGAAGCTCATAATAGAAAAGTAGATCGAAATAGGAATCTTCTTTCTATAGAGAAACATTTGTTACTTAAAATTAAGAATAATCCCGGCTTTTATGATAATGTCTTAGCGCACTTTGTAAGAAAGAATAGACGAATAGCTTTAGAGTATAAGTAGTTATTATAAGTAGAATAAGTGAGTAGAGTAGTCTTGTTGTTAAGTAGTAGTAGTAGTTTTGCCTAGTATAGTAGACATCATACGTCATCAGTTCATCACACCACAACCGGCTTTTTTCAAAGCCACTTTTATTATACTTGCAAGACACTGTTTCAATCTATCAGTCAGTGCTTACACGTATAGTAAGGGTGGACTGAGATATATGTACGCCCTACCTACGCCCCCCCCCCTGGACTACGCCTGGCCTTGGTAAGTTTTTTTTTTGTTTTTTTTTTTTTGCTGCGGCTTCCCTCCTTCATGAAATCACCCGTCGCCACTGCAACCTTATGCATTTGAATAAGGATTGAAAACAAAACAAAAGATGATTGACTATGCCTAAATCAAAAACATCAATAAGGACTGGCAACCCATTGGTATTGCTAGCAATCAACAAAGAACAATTTATGAAAAATCTTATAAAATTGAAGATAATTTTGATAGAAAATGACAAGACAATGTAATGATCAATGTTGAAAGACTGCATCGATGCTAGCAACTTAGTGAATATTTGAACTCAGTGTGGCACTGGTGGCAACATCGAACATGCGAAGCCAAGCTTACTGCTTGGGGATCAAGTGCATACAATTTATGCCAATTGCAAGCGTTCCGATGCCAGTTAGTGCCAATTTTGATTAGTAGTAATGCATATGATCCCCTGATGAGGTAAGTTATTGTGCACTATATAAAATTATAAGGTATGTGTTAAATTAATCAGAAATCTACAGGTTGAAGAGAAATTATATGAGCGTAATAATTGAAAAATTGTTACGTACGTCAAATGGTTTCAACTCAATCTGGAAATCGTGCATTTAAAATCAATGCTAAAACTGATAATATTAATTTGGAAATTATAAAATGGCTTGTGAATTTATGTGTGAAAATAAATAAATTACTATGACTGAAGGAAGTACATTGAAAAGAGCACTGCTTTGCATGATAAATGGACGAATCATAAAATATAGCTAAACACATAAATTTCCTTTTGCACTAATAACCCACCTGAGTTTACCTGTGCACATTATAATAATCTATTTAGACACGACAGTCCGAGCTGTTGACTAGATCGTAAATACTCAGATTAGTATTTTATTTTTAATTATTAACTTCAATTATGATGGGGAAGCAATGCTAATTAGTGAGGATTAATAATAAAATTCTGATTTGGAATTTCACTTCGATTGAAATTATGTTAGGGGGCGACTAATTCTGCATCGACAGGAGTGTAAATCGAGTTTCTGTCACATCTCACATACTATATAACCAATTTGTATAATACAAGTTTTCACGGTGATAGAATCTATAGGTTTTAGCAGGTTATCCTGTTTCTTATTAAAGGAAAGAGATCGTACTACCCAGCGTGAATAGATGATTGGTGAAATGAATTACTCCAATGCTTACCTGAAAACATCATACTTTGTGATATCGAAGAATATACATTGACTACATCTAGGAAATTATTGTATTTCACCTATCAAGTGACAAGAAATTATAACTGTTTTTTAATGAAATTGTTCAGTATTTATATAAATTCTTATCAGATCAATAATGCCTATGTAATACACTCAGCATATAGAATCAAAGTCAATTCATCGATTCGAAAACAACATCATTAATTTGATCACAAGACAGAAGCAGATAATTGACGGATCGTACAATTCTGCTGGTCAACACTTTCATGCGTGGTAATCAGAAATATTACCAAAGGATGAAAACCAGTTTTCTTAAGTAACCAATGGAATTTAAACTAACGTTGATTCTATACAAGTTATCACACAGATTTCTCTGCCTCTCTGTCTTCATGCTTTTCAATCCCACATCCAGCCATCCTCTCTCTATAAAACTATAACCTGACCAAAAACGAATGCAACTTACACATCAGGCGGGTAATAGGTGACGAGCGCCTCCCTCCTACGCGCGGTGACGTTGTAGCGCGTGGCCGTGAGCGCGGCGCGGAGCGTGAGCGTGTGGCGGCCGGGCGGCTCGCGCAGCGGGCAGGCGCCGCTCAGGCGCCAGCGCGTGGCGCGCAGTAACCGCCACACCAGGCCTTCCATCATACCCGCGTCGAAGAAGTCGAACATGCGTGCTGGAAATGGATAGTGGTGTGGTCAAAAAGATGTTACATACTAAATAAGAAATGACAGCCCTCGGTGTAGCAAACTCAAGCCCTTCCACCACTAGCTACGGACTTGAAAACACGTTGAATACACCACTATTGTTTTTTTTTGCATTTGTCTTGAATTCAAAGATATGCGCGGCCATCATTGATATCGTAGTGATATTTATCAAAGCTTAAAAGCTTCATAGACTAATCCAAAGCAAATCATCGTTAAATCCAGTCTAGGAGGAACAAGGTAATTAAATAATTCGTTTACTGGATAACACTCTGGAGCTTGGAGTCTTCCAGCTTGAAAAGAGTGATGTGGTTGATTTAAATCTTACCGATTGACCGAAAAAATTACCTACAGCTTACATCATATAGTTAACTGACTGTTTGGGATACTCAGCGTCAATCAGCTGGTTAAACAACTGTCGAAATCATACTGCTTTACCGGGCCTCATTTTGGCTTTAGACTCCATTCTGGCGCCTCCGCCAAAAGTTGCAACGGTGGAGTGGTTAAAATGGATACATAACTGTAACATACTGTGTCAACTCACCAGACCATGGTTGTCTTCTATACCGCAGCTTCTTGCCATTTCTACGGATGAGTTTGGCGGAACCTTCCGCAGACTTCTTGCCGGAACCATTACTTGGTGAAGCTTCATTGAAGTGGTTGTTCACATGTCGCTCCAATAATGTCTGTAATTGTAAAGTAAACGTTAGCAAGTAGAAAATAACACCTTCGGCCATGGGTGGTAAGGTTCTCTGTGGGATAAACACAAGTTTATATGCAACAGCAGTACAAGTCACGCAGAATTTGCAATAAAATAGTACATTAGTAAAGTATGGAGCTCGTTTATAACTTCAAGTGTATTAGATTAAATGAAAGTGACGCTATAAGCAGTTAGAAAATTTTAGTAATGCCATTTTTATTTGTTTTTGATTCGAAGATATGTCAATTAAGTTTTTTTTCACGATTATTGCGGAGGTTTTTTCAGGTATACCGTATTGTTAGTTATTTTGGTATGTTTCAATAATACAAGCATAGAATAGTTATTTTATATTAGTTTTTCTAGTGTTATCTACAAAATTATTTGTTACATCGCTTGATATAATTTCTAAATAACATTTTAAACTCGTCGATGAATGCGTAAAGTTTCTGAGTCCTTATGAACTAAATTATCTAACACCAGTTCATCTACATAGTACTTGCTTTTACACTACACTTATCCCGTAGCTCGACACGTCGTGTTGAAAAAAATAAATGATACATATCAAATTCATCGCTTTTAACACTTCGACTGCCAATAACGGATAATCACGTCACGTCAACTTTGTCAATAAAACGTCAACGTAAACGGTTACGTCGCTTCAAGTAAGAATTATCGCCGAAAATTACGTAGCTGTTGTCGCATTCTTATCTCACTTTTACGGTACACTGAACGTTACATAGCGGTCAAAGGGGTAAACCCGACGAATTTATAGGTCGACAAAAATAAATAAAATCTCGGAAGTGGTTTCAGTCATCGAGGGTTCTCTTTGGCATCGTCTTCAGTGTCCTTGGGGAAAGAAAAATTATACAACTTTATCTTTTATATTCGTCGGAGGCTGCGTCGTAAATTAACGTCTATATGGCGCATCACGCGACGTCTGCTTTGTGGGAATGAGATTTTTATAAGTTACTTTTTCTTTTTATTTCATAAAGCTTACAAAAGTTTAATATAGGATGGAAAGAAAGGAATCATGATATGCCATACTTAATCCAGTGATGGGATCACATCACTGAGCGAGTACTTTAATTTAAACTAAACAGATTCATTGAATTGTTCTTGGTCATTTAGTTTTATCGATTGGTTTGTCCTTTACAATCTTAAATTATCAATTTTATTGCGTTTTAATATTTCAATTAACGGAAAACGTTTAAACCAATATTTCCGAAGCTTTTAAATGTTATCTGAGTTGACGGCAGATACAGAAAATATTTATGAATTATTTCACGTCGAGTGAAGACTTTATTAAGAGCGTTTCATGATCCAATCACTCGATTGGACGCCATTTACTTGTTGGAGACACTACTGTTACACTGAAAATACATTTTAGATTAATTAGGTGAGTAAATTGACAATTTCAAAAAAGTACACGAGGGTTACACCGACGATAACACGAGGTAGCTTTTTGAAACTGAAGATTTACTGCTGAAAAATCCAAATGTACCAACTAAAATAACCCTTTCAACGCTAACAAGGAATTGTAAAAAATTCTCAAAACATTGATAGTTTAGTTTTCATCTTATTATTGCAATTGTAATTTCTAAATTGAGGACCAAGAAGTACATGAGAACAATAAAAAAACAAAAGTAATATCTGACTTTGAGTACTTTTTTATAATTATTTTCTGTTTTAATGATTTTACGTCGTTAGCGGTAAAAGGGTTAGATACAATCACACGATTCACTTAATTACTAATGAGCTGAACATAAAATGAAAAACTTTTAAAAACGATTTGCTGCAGAAATAAACAAACTACAAAAAAGACATTCATAATATTTCTTTATAACTATTTTTTCCAACTGGAACCTGATCATTTTAAAAGCCCACACTTTAGTGGACGGTCATAACTTTTACTTAAACCATGAATATACTTATGTAAACTAACATATAATATCAATATTTTAAAATGTATACCTTAAAATATTTCTTAAATATTTTAAAATGTTTTTCCTAAAATATTTCACCATACATTAATGTACTTTGTACTTTTACTTATTCTGCAACCGTTTGATCCAAGTGATGTAAAAGGATGATTAAATAATATTTGGGTTTTGAGAAAACGCACTGAAGATACAGATAAAACTTCAACCTGAACCAATATAATTTTAGGATGAAAATAACAATGATGATGATTTGGTCAAGGATCAAATGTTTTAGTGTATATAAAGCCAGTTCAATATCAATAAAAATTGCCATTGTGAACCCTATTTTGCGAAAACTTTTGAAAAGTCATATTGGTAGGCATCATTAAGTCATATGCTTGCTTGACAGATTTTGACTGGGAAATATATCAAGAAATATTTGGAGAACTCCCTCAAAAATGTTCGCCACAACAACGCAAACGTTCTGCTGTCATATTTCAAAAACATCACAATCTTTGACGCTGAACCGCATTGCAAATTTGAACGCACGCAGTAGCTGAATAAGACGCGAATAGCTTCAATTACGCCGACTGCCGCATTTAACACAACACTCAATTTTCATTATCATCGAACGCCTTTTAGGAGTTTTGTATTTTCATTGCGTTTTGGGGAGGTTTTTCAAGTACATATGCCCGTAATTATACCTGTGTGGAGAAACGCCTCTCGCAGCCGTCGACGATGCACTTGAAGGGCTTGTTGCCGCCATGCGAGAGTGTGTGACGCTCCAACCATAGTCTGGAACACGACGGCTTGCCGCGAACTTTGCACTGCTCCCAAAGGCAGACGTAGTTCTCCTTGCCGGCTTGCGTTTCTACGTGGACATTCTGAAGTGGTAATGGGAAGATTTTATTATAAGAAAATCTAAATAATAGTCTCCACAAAGTCGAATGTTCAAAAAGTGACCTATCTACTGATTTTGTGATAATCTGTCTTTCCTTCAAAGCTGTGAATCTCCTTTCAACATTGAGAGTTGAATAGTTTTAAGTGATTTAGTTCTCAATATTGAAGGAAACTATGTCTAATTTATGAAGTAAACTAAGGAAAGTATATTATTCAGAAAGCATTAAATGTTCGTGTCATGACTGCACAAGAAAAAGGAAGAAGAAGGAAGAAATCTAGCAGTGAAAATATGAGAAAATACAAATAACTAACCTGTATATGTTCTAAGAGATCTGGATCTCCGTCGAATTCTCGCTTACAGTTCTCCCACAGACACACAGACACTGTGGACGTCGTGTCTGTACTCGACTTGCGCTTGTCACTGCAGGGCTTAGTCAAACACCTCGGGGGAAAGCGCAGTGTTTTAGGCTGCTTCAGGATAGGACTCTTCTGACTCTGCACCTCCACAGAACACACACTTATACTTAAAGACAACGACGACGAATCTTCATCACATTCTTTACTAGTTTGAGAATCACTCGGCGAGTCTATGGACTTGTCCGTCCCTATACCCGATTCGGACTCCGTTGTGGTACTACAGAAATTCGCTTCTATCAGAGTATTGTGGACGTCTGACGATGACACGTCCTTGAGAACGGTGATCTGCGTAAAGATCGTCTCCTCCCGCCTGGCGACCGCCTCGATCTTTCGAAGATCAGTGCTTGAATCCATGGTGGAATCCATGGTCGAATCCATACCCGAATCCATCCTTGAATCTTCTTCAATCTTCTCGTCTTTTACTTCAAAGATCTCCTCTTTTAGTTCAAACTTTGCTTTCTTAGCAGCTAACTCTTCGAGCTGGTCCGATATACTACAAATTTCCGCGAATGGCCGCGATTTCTTTTTATTTGGTTCTAATGGGAAAATGTTATTGTTGACAGTTTTGGATAACCACGGTATTTCGCATTTGGGAGGCGTTAAATCAAATAGCTCGTGTTCCTTCACTGTGCTGCTAGGCGGGTCGGTGCCCTGGATCGGGTTGTCTGGCGGTTTGACCGGCGCGATGGGTATACTACTCGTGTGCAGCGAATGATAATTGGGCACGATGGGCGGGTGATGGTGAACTATATGGCTCGAATACGTCGTTTGGGACGAAGACACTGTATTCGTATTTGTATAACTCCAAGTTTCCTTCACGTTTATATTTGGTGGTACAGATGTTACAATATAACCTGGTTGAGGCATAAGAACGGGGTGGCTGAAGTTGACAGCGTAATTCTGTTTAGATTGAACTGTCACGCCGACAGTTTGCATTCCAGTGACATTTTTATTCATCCCTGGAATAGGCTGACTTGTAACCGGCTCACTTTTTACGTTCGGATACGCTGATGTCATAGTGTTAGCGAGCTTCAAAAGAGTACCATTTATAAGAATAGATGCAGCTTGTTGGTTTTGTAAATGATCTTGTCTTTGTGTCGTCAGCTGTGGATTTGGTGGAAGAACAAAGTTAGGCATCTTTGTCATCAGATTTGGTATTTGGACAACCGTTCCATTTAGGTTCTGCATAAGTGGAAAAACGAACTGACCGTTGAGTTTTGTCGGACTTGAGACGTTTACATTTGGTCGGTTGTAAGCTGCCATATTATTCTGTTGTCCTAGTGCTTGTGGCGATATACCATTCTGGGGTATCCTTAACGTCGTAAGCATCATATTTTGTGGTACAGCAACGAATGATGGTAAATTGTTGTGGTTCATTGTACCATTACATGGTTGCGGGATGTTAATCTGATGACAGTTTTGGTAGTTATTCGGTACAGGTACATTGAGATTGGTGTAATTACCATTCATCATAGGAGCCTGCCGAACACCATTCGGGGGGATTTGCATCTTCGGAACAGGACTCGCCTCGCCCGGCATGGTTTTAATAGAGGAACTCGAAGATATGTTTGTGCAATTTTGTTTCTGAAGCTGTACCTGCTTCAGATTATTAGCTTTAGACCACGTAAGGTTTTTACTATTGGCAATACACGCAGATGACTTGCGATTCGTTCTTTTTGTGGGTTGTGTGGCTTTCTTCTGCGTCTCCTTTTTAGCTGGTTTAGATATAGGGTTTAAGTTCAAATTATTTGAGCCATGTGTGACTCCATTCATTCTGCTGTCCAGTTTAGTCGTTGAGCTAACAACGCCGTTCATTCTGGACTTATCAGGTTTTGTAGTTTTCTTAGGTTGACTTATTGGGGTTGAGGGCGCAATCCTCATGCCGACCAAGTCACTGGACGCAGGTATGGGAACTTTACGTCTACTAACGTCTGGGGTATGTTTATTGGCTAATGTCCCATTGGCGGATGGGTCAGATGTAGTCTTTATTTCGAGGCCAGGTCTCTTACCATCTATCAAGTCTTTTAGAAGTGCTGCTGTTTGTTTCCCTTTTGTGAAAGTTTCGGATCCGTGCCGGATTTCCAAAAAACCATTCATGTTCGTGTGATTTTTGTCTTTCACCTCCTTGGGCCTACTGTAGTCGATCAGACCATTGAAGTTACCATTCGGCGTCGTTTTGCTGAGATCTGCCGCTTTTGTGGCGTCCATCGTGCCGTTAATGGTGGTGTTCGAGTTTCGGCTAGCGACATCGTTTTGCTTTCCGACGTCCATTAATACTTTAGGACTAAGGGTCTGTGACAAATAGGAAATATATTTCTCTAGGTCATGCGTGACCCCATTTTTAGGTAGGCACTTTTTCTTGCTGTCATCGTTGGCGGCGTTATCACGCTTGAGGCCATTCTGCGGCTTCATCTTGTGGTTGAAGTACTCGGTGATGCGGCGGTGTATGGGCGGCTGCGAGCGGCGCACGGGCGCAGGCTGCGCCGCTATGCGTCGCGGTGCCGGCGGCGCCGGGTCACACACCCACGGCGGCATACGCGCGCCCGCGCTATCCTCGGACGTGCTGCACGACGACGAAGACGAGGACTCGGGGCTGCGCGGCGAGCGCGGCTCTGTGATATCGCTACTGCTGCATCCACCGCTCTCCGTCGGACTCAGCACCGCCACACCACTGAAACAATATAATATAATAGTTAGCTACTATGTAATAGTATAAGTGTCACGTGAGACATAGTAACCTCACCATGTCTCCGATCACGTTACTCGTGAAATGACAATCAGCTGTTGAATGGGTGGGATCGATCGCTAGGCGAGCGAGGCGCGAGCGGGACGGCGCGAGCGTGCGGTGTGGTCGCGGCACTCGCGGCACTCGCGGTGCACAAGGTGCAATGCCCCGGCGGCGGCGGTCCAGTGCAGTGACGCAACGAGACTGCACTGACCGAACGACCGTCCGGACCGAACGCACACATTATTATTTTTGGCCGCGTGACATTCACCGCACGTAGACTTGACGCGACTACACACTGTGACGAATGAACTAACAATTTTACTTATTGTTCACGTATTTGAAAAGGTGTTTTATTATTAAAGTAGGCTTTTATATTCAGTGGCGAGACTTCGTCGGTGGTGGGTATCAATCATACGTCTCACGCCGACACTTACGTGACTTACAAAGCGAAATGGCTGCAGCTTACTTATCCAAATAACGCGACTCTCGCTTCACACGTGAAATGTTTATTCTGGGAGCATCCTCCCGCGTAACCCGTTTTAGAATCTTTTGTTGGGCGAGATCCACAGGTAAAATGTCGAATAACACAATTTTAACGCGCAACCTTCGTTGTGGTGTCGTGTTCGATTATGAGCTCTGTGGTTTTGTGGCTGAGCGTTATTTTTCTTTGGTGTAGCGCGCGGGGTGGCGGGGGTGGTGCCGCGCGTCGAGGGCGCACCCTCGCCCTTTGTGAAGCCACAACGTATACACGTAACTAGGGATGTACGTTCCCCTCCTTTCTCGCACTTCGTGGGGAGCTTTGTTGCTAATTGACCCAATTCTTTAAGAATTTTTTTGCACTGAAGATATTCGGGACAGGTATCTGAATTGTGACTGTCTGGAAGGGGGCGCTCTTAATTTGATACCGAACATCGTTAAGTCTGGTGGAGTTTTAATTCGGTAAAAGTTTCATTTCCTTTAATGAGAGGAGGATAAAAGGACTATTGAATGTCGAGAGATTTCGATTCTGATGAATTTGGACTTTTGAAAAACTTTCTTATGATGATGAGAAGGAAACTCAGGAAGGAAGGGGGACCATCCTTCCTTTAGGATTCTTTCCAGTTCAATATTTAAAAATATTTTAATAAAGCATATGAAGCAAGAATGAGAAGAGAGGAGCTCGTGGCTGAATAATAACAGCCGTTCGGATCAATCTTCAGGTTAAACCGCGCTTGCTTAGGTTAGTCTGTGGATGGGTGATCACCCGACACATACCGAGTTTCCTCTGTTCCTCGGAAAGCACGTTAAGCCGTAGGTCCCGGCTGTCATTTGTACATCTTTGACAGTCGTTACAGGTAGTCAGTGGCCCGAAAGTCTGACAATCAGTCTTACCAAGGGGTATCGTATTACCCAGTACTAACTGGGCTGTGGAGGTCAGATATGCAGTCGCTCCATGTAAAATACTGGTATTCAGCAGCATCCGGTTAGACTGGAAGCCGACCCCAATATAGTTAGGAAAAGGCTAGGCAGATGATGATGATATGAAGCAAGAAGAGATTAATTAGAAATCTTAAAATCCAAAGTAATTCTTATAAAGCCTTGAACATCAACGAAGTAGCCAAACAAAAGCGTGACAACAACGAAACAAGGAACAAGGAAGCGTAGATCGTAGATACTATAGATACCTATAGGGCAGAGCTAGATGCGTCACCAACATCCAACGGAACAAAGATATTCCTTAATATATTTTTTTGCGAATTGTCGAAAGCAAAAGTGGCTTGTCAGTGTGGCGTATGTAGGTGAAGCGAGACGTCGCAAGGTCGGCCGCGCCGATTTCGGTCATTCACCTGCGCTCACAACTACATTGTAAATCTCTTTTCGAATATAGAATGTGTACGGGTCTTTTGTTTTGCCCTATTTTGTTATTGACTTCATATCCGTGGTTCTTGTTTGTAATGCCGTCATCTAAGTAAACAAAGTAATTACTTAAGCCATCATTATTTATCATAATGGTAATATTTTTATCATTATTTATCTGTCTTTTAGTGTGATTACATTATGTGCAATGCCAATGCATGCATTAACGTCAATAAATATAATGTTAGTCTAGGACTCGAAGATATTTACATGATGGATTCTGACGAAGATTTCTCATTGGTATTATTACAATGTCTGAACTCTAATTCTGATAATGCAAGCTCATGCACAACTACAATTACAAGTCTAATTAATGGCCAATGAAAGCAATTACGAGCAGGTCCAGCTTACAGCGATTGCTTGAATCAAGAATATTTTGTGAGGCAATGGGTTAATGGAAATATACTTTTGCCAGAGATGGTTGGATTCAAATATGATTGCTCATTCTTATCAAGACTTGGGAGATTAAATGGGCTTTCATTTTTAATCTTAATTTCTTAACTTATAATAATAATAATATCGCTGGACATTACACACAGCGCCATCTAGTGCCACACTAAGCAACGAGGCTTGTGTCGTGGACACTAGATAGTTGATATACTACATAGATACTTTTTGTTTGTAAATACATACTTATTATACTTATAAACATCCATGACTCGGTAACAAATGTCTATGCTTATCACACAAACACTTGCTCCTACCGGGATTCGAACCCGGAACCCTATGAATCGAATTCGGGTTTATGTTTTCCTCCCTAATTTTTCCCTATGCTCATTCATTTTCCCCGCCCGCTGATTGCAACTTAAAGAAAATGGTCCGTCCCTTAAAAAAATATTTTCGTTTCCGATTTGGTTCAACATTTCATTACTAAATAAATGGCATTGACCTGTGGGGTCATTGGTTCTGCAGTGGAACGCAGTTTCGTTTGATACACCTGTTTAACCTTTTAAACATTGAAATATTTTAAGGCGGTACACAGGCAACTGTAGATAACATTACGTTATAGTCAAATCGTTACGCAGTATCGTTACGTTTGAAAACATGGTAACGTTACGTTGTACCGCAATCAATCCACGAAGACGCGCCCACTGTTCCTCAATCGCGTATTGTCACGTAGTTTCTTAACTTATAAGGAAGAATGGGGCGCGTCGTTGTGGATTGAACGATCTATACCTTAGGTTGCGTTGCCATAACGTTTTATCACGCGGTAACGTAATGTTTGATCACTCGGTAACGTAATGTTAGACCACGCGGTAACGTTGCGTTTAGGATTACAGTTTACCGCGCGGTAACGTTACGTTTAGCATAAAGTTTTACTGCGGAGTAACGTTACGTTTAGTATCAAGTTTTACAAGGCCTAACGACACGACTATTGAGCGTGACGCAGGATCGCTACCTGATGCTATCGGCCGTGGCAAGTTAACGAGACGCGACCCGCTCGCCTAGCGTGTCGCCCTCGCGCTGCGCCCGCGCCAGTGGACGTGTTGGTAAACATTCACAGCAATTATATTCATCACCATCAAAAGGTCACTTGCCATTGTGTACTAGCTTCCGTGACATTCAATTTGTATTTTTTTTTAATTAACACAGAATGGGCAGAACTGAAAATGCAATACCTAATCGCAGTAATTTCAGAGTTGACACTTTTTTGATTATCATCGACACACTTAGAAGACAAACAGAATACGGCTGCTCTACTCAAAATTGTTATGGTTTTTACGAGCCCACATCCGAATCCGAACCGCCAACCATAAAGAATGCAGGCACAAGTCCTTTTGTCCTACACCTAACTGTATATAGATAACTATACTAAAATATGTATGTTGCATACAAACGGTTGAAGTAAAAGGTTATTGTGTGGGTTCTTAGTGTGCGGTCTACACTATACCTAAGCTCTTGGCTTCGGTCGAAGCTTTTGGGATTACGCAAATATGTCTACCTGTCTTTAGATGTAACATGTTGATTATACCACGTTGGCTGAAGGCAAGTTACAGCCAAGTCTATCGAAAGTCTTGACTAAAATTCACGCTACAATTTTTTGCGATTGGTACGTGTTAATAAGGCTATTTTTATCCACCCCAGTCAATTAATTAAACTTTGCTCTATTCATCATAAAGTCGGCTGAATTCCTTTGTGCGACTACCCCAAGCTAAACAACAACAAAATAAACTTTTTTTCTAAGAAAACTTGAGCGAAACTTTTCCAAAAGTTTTATTATTAGGTATTACATTACTTTTTACGAAAATTATGTCATTCGTTTCTGAAAGTTGCTGTGAAAGAAATTGAACTTTTAACAAATATAACATGACGTAATTTACGAAAGAAAGGGGTGTTTAATACAATCTCAATTCGTCAGTTATAAGATTTCCATTGAGTTCGTAGGGCTAGTGAGAATTTTACACCTCATTTTGTCATTTTTATTTGTGTTAACATATTTTACCTACGACAGTGTATCTACTATCCCACCACGTCACAATTCAGTTGAAAACCTATAAGGTACGATAGGAACATTGCGTGAATAAACATTTCTCGGAAATGTCGCCGACCGACGTACTAATTGTTCGCGGAAATTACTATGCTACGCTACGTTATACTCGTAGTAACTAACGACGTAACACGTAATATTAGTTGGCTTAAGAGCTGGATATACGCCAATGACCTTGGTCATGTGTTCGTTTCGACGATAAAGCCCCCCGCGTGCGCCTCGATTACGTAAAAAAAATCCATATAAATAATTAAGAAAGTTATTGGCAAAAATAAGCCAAAGGTCCCCTCGGCATTACTTAATATAATATATTGATGGCAATAAAAAGATCCTATGATTGATAGTTTAGGAGAAAAATGGTAGTTAGTTACAAAAACAGAGGCTACTTTGCGTATTTATTTATGATGTTTAAATTATATTTTTAATTTTTTTAAAGCCAAGAGGACATGCTTTACATTGTGTAGATTAATATATATTTTTTGGAAAAAACATCCGGTGATGGTTACGGAACAAAAAGGTTCTAATGTATCCTAAATGAAGCTCAATTCACGTATATCCACGCCTTAATTACATGTCGCGGACTTTTTGTTGCCATGGTTTGCGTTGCAGGTGGACTAGGTTCATTGTTTTGCTGGGTAAACATGTCATTAGTTTAATTAGGTTTCGTGATATCAAATATTTATAGGTTGCTGTGTTAACTAATTGGATTAGAACTTTTTACTGCGGGGGAAAGGGCTGGGTGGCCCGCGAAATTAACATTTTCTAACGTTTTTTTTTTTGCAATTTGCAGGTCAGTGTCAGGCAACGTAAGAACAATTAAATTTCGCGGGCTACCTTAGCGAATCCTCTTTAAAAGGGCATTAAATTACCGGATGATCAGTGGGTACTGGACTTCGATATTCCTTTGAGACGAACGTGGCATTTCCAAAAACTTAAAGCCAGGCCAGTAACCCAGGTCTCTACAGTGGGAAACATTATACGGTATTTTACTATGGGGAGGGGCTGCCAACGTCGAGTCTCTATTTATTCTGCAGAAAAGAGCCATCAGAGCCATATTATATAATAGTTTAAGGAAATTAACATTGTGACCGTACCTTGCTAATACATCTATTAAAACATCATTTACGTTAGGAAAAATCTGTTATATTAAGTAAAAGAGGCGACAGACACCACTATAATACTAGAACCAGGGACAGACTAGTTCAGCCAGGTTTCAGGCTAGCTAAAGTAAACTAATCTTGAATGGGGTACTGTTTAAAATCAACTGAATGAGACGAAGTTTAAATCTTGTATAAAACGCACACTGTGTAGGCAAGCATACTACATATAACTTGGGGGATTACATTGATGATAAAAATGCTTGGCTCAATGCTGGTCCTGCTCCACAACTATAGGAGCAAACTAATTGATTACCATGTGAAGTTATTGCGGAAGCTGCAGAAGATTGTAAACATATCTTTGCATTGTATAGATTCAATCTCTTAGTGTTATAAAATTGCATAGTACATGTGTGAGTTCTATGTACGATAAAACTACCATTTACATCTTTTATTGACTCGAACTTGCCCTGGCGGTTGAGAGAATGTCATGCTCACTCAAATGTCTCGCTGATGGTAGCGCGTGTGTCGGGTCGTTTAGTTCCTTTCAAAATGGTTGAGTTGAATGATGGCTGATCCATGCGTCATATTCGTGAACGGGCGCTGTCAGTAGGGACTGGTCATCTCGCAGCTGCCATGGATTATTGTATGTTTTAATTGTTAATGTTATCTTTTTACTCTGGACGCTTTTCCTCGCACGTCTTTCTACATCGCTTTCACATATATGTATAATCTCGACATGAATGATGTAACCAAGATTTTGTAACAACATATTGATTTATAAGAGTGTCCATGGAGTTTCTTGCCCATCCTTCTCCATAGATATCTACGCTTTCGAATGGGCAACTACAGTACTTTCACAAGTTATAATGCCCTGTGACTGGGACTGTAGCTTAGTTTTTTTTAATGTTTGTTTTGACATTCAGAAGTGCCTGTAATGGTCTAATTGAAGTAAATGCTTTGAGTTTGAGTTTATAGGCTGATTATCTTTATTACTTTGGACTACATCGCATTTGACGTTCAGCATCACACCACACACGCCGATTATCGAGTAAACATCAGTTGCACTAAAATTGAGTCAGCCTGCCCTGGGCGCGGCGAGTGGCATAAGTAGTGGGTGTGCAAAAGCGCAAATTATGATACATGTCAAACGCAGATGGCGTTACCCCCGCGCCCTGTGGGAACGGGCGCTTTGATTCAACACCCCTAGGATTTGATGTAATAACTGTGTGGATTGTGACAGGAGTTCTAAAGTTAGTTATTTTTAGTTCCGTTTTATGAGAATTTTTGACAGCACTTTCAATAGTGTAATGTATGATTTTATTGTGATATTTAATTGCTTAGTACTCTAATGTTATGTTTCTGCGTTAAAAACGAGCAAATCTAGGGTTCGTAGCTAAATGAAAAAGCATGTAAGAAATATAAAACGAGATTACGTTGTAAAAAACAAATAAAACACAATGCAAAATCAACTTGTTTGTGTATCATTAAAAACTACTGAACGGATTTTAATCTGCATTCAATATCAAAGACCGCACATGCGGACGGAGCCGCGGGCACGAATAAGTTTGAACTTAATCTACGTATGCAGAAGTAAGCAAAGGGTTTATGAGTAATAAATATTTATAAGAATACGAGAACGCGATCGTAAATAACTGAACCGATTTTGAAGTGCCTTTTCTAACTTCAAGTTTGATTGATTATGTTGTAAGTTGTGAGCTTTCGAAAGAAAATTAAATAAAAAATAATCTTCTACTCAATTTAATGACACTCTAAAAATAATACACAAAAATGTATATATTAACACAAAAGCCATTACTAAATCAAATCATAGCCAACAAAGACGACTTTAAAACCTATCCAAATTAAAATTAAGCCCCAATCTTTCTGGGGGCCGTAAAATGGAATATTATTTCGTTTAGCTTTGGAAATTGATCGTCGTGCATGGGGCAGACCCTCGAGGGATTTAAGTCCTTGTCAAATTTCACTCGGGGGTTTCAGTGTGTCGTTGCGGAACCCTGCTGTGTGCATATGCGCCCCGCGAGGACGCTGCCCGCTGCTGCAACCCTAGTGTTGCGAATTAGTATCGGAGAGAAAATTGTACACTCGAAATAATCAAATTGATTAGTTCAATTTAAGATTTATTGTAAGTACTGAATTTTATTTTACAGATATTTCATAATTCCTTGTGTAAAATGTTAATTTAATGAATAACATTAGAAATAACACTTGTTAAAATTAAAGCTTGCGAAATAGTACCGTGAGAATATTCTTGATATTGAATGTAATATTAACCTTGACCTCTGCCCTGAGTTCGTTTCCGCGGTTACACATTAATTATAATGAGTTCACATCAAATCACGATTTCTTAGCTCACTTGATGGCACAGCACTATTCGACGCAGCACGACCAGCTTGATATCCTTAGCAATATGATAATGTTCATCATGCGTTACGAGCTCTTATTCCAGTATGTATGTTTCTCACGCTATATATGACTTGTTAATGTGTAATTGAGATTAATGTTGCCTTTGACCAATATTCCGTAGAAGGATGGCAATTTGAAATATGTATGAGTAATTAATTTCCGATGTCCTCGGTTTAATGAGGATTGCATTTTATGCAATTAGCATGATGGATTCAGGTATTTTAATTAAATTGATTGCAGTTTGCCTACTTCAGTGACATGGCCGGTCACCTCATCTTTTGGAAATGTTCAATTTGTGGCTTAATTAGTACGTACTTTTGTTAGATTAACAAAAACTCATTTTGAGTTAGAAGAAATCACTAATTATCGAGTATTAATATCTTTTCTGAGCTTTCCACTGCGTAACATTAATTATAAGTTCCACTTGTTAGAATTCTCGGTAAAGGATAATTATTTCAAGTACGGACAGAATCAACTCACCGCACCGTTCCAACTTCCAAATAACCACTCAACGTAACGAAAGGGAATCAGTTCGCATAAAAACAATAAACAAAAACAAAAGCCAATTTCTAGATCGAAAGAATTCCCCGGTCAATCCACTTTCCAACTGCATAACTGTCGCCATACTGGTTTTCAATGTCGTGTTGCAGAGATTATGTCATCGGCGATGTATTTACGTCGTTTCCCATTCATTACAACGTTGAAAGGAAGCTCGCCGCGTGAGAATCGTGTCACTATAAGGGAGTGCCGCCCGCCACCCTCCCTCCCCTTTTTCTACTACGAGGGGGGTCGTCGCCCCACCCGCAATTATTATGCTAAGTGTCTGTCTGTATCGGGGTGAGTTTTTCGCGCATCTGCTATTTATTTACGCATTTTATATTCATGGGATTGCGTAAGTCGCTCGGTCGTGGTGAGGCGTCAGGCTTACAGTTCATTAAGCCATGTTACAAGGTTACACCGTGCGGACTGATAACCGATTTTCGTTCTTGTGTCGTCGACGTATAGTTTCGATTCTAGGGTGGGTATAAATAGGTTACCAGGCGCACCCACCGTGACGCTCCTGCCAAACGTAGTTCAATTGATTTTGTTAGTAAAATACTTTTTGAAACCGCTTTTAGTAGGAGGAGCGCCGAGCGGGGTCAATGGGAACAAAACATTGTACCTGCTCCGATTTAGTTACATATTCTATTCAAGTATCATCATCACCCTGTATAATCTGAACACATGAATAATTTATTTTCTGACATCATTATACAAATTAATTCTTCTCGTTAACGGTTAAGTACACAATCATCAAGTGATTACACTAATTAATGAAGATTTATTCGTTGCACCGTCTCACAAAACAGCTAGAGCTGCAACTGTAGTAGATATAAGATAAGCAACACCGGCTAAAGTTCTGCAGCACACCCTTCAGAAACTCAATTTCCTCCTCAAATCATATCGGCGCTGATAAACGCTATAGTTTGAACGCTTCAGAACCGCGCGAAGATAGTTATGCCAGTCCGAATCAAAACGTTTCCTTATCTTTTAAAACAGCAGAGAATCGATACTTGCATGGCAAAAACAAGTTGGTGATCGTGGGATTAGTTTTCTTTTCGTTGTGGTAATAGGAGCGATAGTAGCGCGACAAAGTAATCCGAATGTTTCATTTGACGTTGCATCACACAAAGACGCTGCAGTCCCAGTTTCCGTTAACGTCTGGGCAGGAAATAAGCGGATCCACAGAGACAGCTTTGTCTAGTACTTCGGTTAATATCCTCGAAAGTAATGCGGTTTTCGAAATAACGTTGGCTGAAGTCTGTTTTTGCTTTTATCGTTTCGTTTGTGTAAGCATCATTAAGTAGATTGCAGTTAATGGTCCGAATGTCTCGCTGGGTCAGACGATATTGTTTCTTTGAATGGAACGTAATGAGAAATTGTGTAAATGCATGCAGAGAAAAAAATGTTTACAGTTTTAACTGAAAGTGTAGCCTTTCTTGAGAAATACTTTGTAAATGTAATTTGTATAAACAAAACCGGTAAAATATTGTCTTATATTTCACTTTTGTTTAGTTTGCGGTGTAGTTTTCGTAGCTTTTTATTTTAATTTTAGGATGACCTGATCAACTGGAACTTAAGCCACGATTTGCCTTTTGAAAGGAAATCCTTACCAAATCCCTTAATGCTTAAAACTATAGTACAGCAATTGATCTTTCATTGTCCAGTGTAAGACCCGGTTCCCACCAAAGCTGAGACGAGTGGAGCGGAGAGGAGATGTGCAAGATTCGACCGTTTACAGGACGGACGACAGACGCGGTCTAGATTTCAACTATCGTGATTGGTCGATTTCCGCACAACTCCTCTCCGCTCATGTCCGCTTTAATGCAAACTGGGCCTTAAGCCACATAACCATAACGACCTTACGTCATGCAAACATAACGGCAAAGCGGTCGATGCGAACGAAACGTACCGACCAAAAATACGCACCACAAAATATTCACACGTAGACTAAACAAACTGGCCGGCGACGGATTGTATCACATCCCTGAAGAGTGGAATGATTACCACATAGCTGAAGTATTTCAATGCTGGGCTATGGTAGAGTAAAAACTGATTCTGGTATTCATCTACATCGGTTAGAATGGAAGCCCGTCCCAACGTAGTTGGTCAAGGAATGATGTTGGTTGATGTGAGGATTTTAATTAAACTGATACAAAAGAAATCTAAATGCAACACTAACATTATGTTTATTTTACACAGCATGCGTATTTAGTATCAATAATTAGGATAATAACTATAATGGAAACCAACATTATCTCAGATAGACCGAAAAGTCAATAAATGAATAAGTTTTTATATTGTAATTATGATTTTATTAATGATGAAATAATATAGTATTTTTGTTCAAAACATTGAGAACCTAATAAAGTTCTTTTACCGACCCCAATCAAAATGTAGCGTTACGAACGAAAAAAAAAATTTCGATGATCCTAAAACTACTAGATAAAATAAAAGCCAGTTTATTTTATTTTTAGACCTATCAAGACAGTTGATTGGTCAAGCTCGCACTGCTAATTGCAAACTGGCTACGGATGCTACGGTTCACGAGATGTATCATGCTCTATGGATCTGTCCATGATCCTGACGACCACGTGTACCATAAACATTAACGTTTCCGCTTTGAGATAATTTATGTAATTCAGCTGTAAGATAAAAAGCTCTAGATTGTTTATGACCTAAATTAATAAGCAGATTCTTTAGTGCTAATCTTAAACTTTGACTTGTCTGTAAATAAAGAGATAAAAGTGGCATATTGCCCGTTTCGTTCGCAACATTTCTTGAAAAGATTTCGTTCTTTGATGTTGGTTTTTAAGTTTTTTTAAGAGCTACACTAAAGAAGGTTTAATTAAATTAGCTAGCAAAACTCCACTCACGTGATTGTGTCGACTGCATTTTACTATTTTACAATAACAATAAATTGTGTATATTAAAACTTCAACAGCGTTCAAGTCCCAGCTTATCTGCAGCACAAACCGTTTACGAAACGAACGGACGTTGCACTGGGCTGCACTGATAACTTTGTTATTCCATTGCGTTTGTATAGGACACATCGATAACTGTTCGTATTGGATAAACTATCATACAATACATGTTTATACATACGAATAACTAGGTATATAAATGACACACTGATAATCCCCGATCGGTAGTTCAAGCGTACCGCAATGGTAGCGTGCATTTAGTTTGCCAAACCGGATTACGACCCACAAGATAAAGGGGGAAGCTATCAACATTATCAGCCACTGGAATATTGCCCTAGTTTACAGCCCTAACATGATTCATTAGAGGGAAACATAAACTAGCGAAATTGAACCCTATCGACGTTGCTAATGCCATTGTGTTCGATTCCGCAATATCCAATAAGCCCCAAGAATGCAGAACTAAACCTAGAATTATATTTGAACTTAAGTTGAGCAGCATCTAAGGCTGAACTTTGCGATCGTGACATAATCTAATCATTACAAGTTCCTAGATGTCATTTCTTTGTACGGTAAAGTATGTCAAGTGCATGAATAACGCATTCATACGTGGTTTATAATATGACGTAAGTACCTAAGCCTATGTTGCAGTCACATTATAAAATCCCTTACTATGTGTTCGGAAGGATCTCGAATCTCGATGTAAACTCGCGAATTCCTAGCTGCTGTGACTTGTGTTACAGCTCCGGGTCACTGCGTACGGTATTTACACAACGGGAATTCGTATGTTAATTAATTTAAATGTCTATTTAAGATGCGTGAGAACATTTACGCGACAGAGGTAGGTAGACGAGACTGTTCCCGGAAGTACGAGACACGTGTATATAGATCTACAGAATCAAAACGGACTTTTTAGGTTAGCGTAACGACTCCTTTATCTAGTAAATATTATTTTTAAACTAAACGTGTACACATTAACGTACGTTCATCGGCCACGTGTGTAGACGACCAAACAAAAATATTCGCCCACACACTGTGATCCAGACGACTAGACGCCTACGCTGAACTTCACCGACATTTAACTACCTACGCTACGGCGAAAACACGCTTTCATTCCTTTTTCGTTCAGTAGAATCATGCATTGTGTTATGTGAATGTTTACATACATATTCCGCGCTTCGGATAAAAGTTGCGAGGAGCTCGCGTTTCAAAATGAAAATTCATCTTTGAACATGAAAACTATCTAAACAAACCTAGCTTTACGGAGCTGACTTCCCATAACGTTTAAGTTAATTTTTGGTCCTTTGAGTCTAGATCTGGAAACTACTCGAAACATAATACCCTCTTCCTCATCCAATTAAAATAATTCGCAGCTAATAGTAGTGGTAACAACAAAGGGCACTGCATATGTTCCGTAATTGCGAGTGCAGCGACCTTGTGTTTGATGACAGGCGACCGGCCTCGCTGTCGACGCCTTTGTGTCGAGTCGTGATCATAAAAAACAAAGGATTACCGTAGCGCACGACGCTAATAACTATGATACACCTTTTATTATGCGACAGCTTGAATAGTAAAAATGGGAACTACCGTTGATGAGATCACGTAATAAATTATAAAATGGCTCGCGAGTTTTGGAATGTTCTTTTTATAATATAGAGCGGATGTTTCTCTGCAGATATTTTGTCCCAATTCTCAAAGGTCATGTTGTGAGATGACATGTTTTCTTATCTCCGAATATGTCATCATAACTAGGGGCAATGACCGGGAGGTAGGTACGTGACTCAGAATAGAAGATCTCCCGATTTCACGTGGGTGTTCAGACATAACATTACAATGAGATTGCACTCTTTATTACGTTTTCGTAAGAAAGGAGCCTTTCTTATTCCAAATATTTGGCTGACGATCAGATAAAGGCTCCTTCATTAACATCGGATTTGGAATCTAAACGATCTATTACGTGATAGTGACATCGCATATTAATCAGATTTCATAATAAACGCTACAAACGTGTTGTTTGCTAAGAATTGATTCCCACGCCATCGCCATTCTGGTTTGATACGTAAGTTTCTTTGTATTATAACCTGTTATTTACTGAATGACAATCACAGAAACCTCGGTGTTATTTAGATGAATCGATTAAAAATGAAAAGCTAACATAGTTACGTCAATTTTCATTTTTCAGCCTTGCTTGTAAGCAGGGCAGAGGCATGAAACACATTTAACGCTAAATTAATTTGAGACATGGTTTTATTTCTGTCAAGCTTTTGAAGTTGATGCTGTTGGCAGACAAAATCACGTTGTAAAAATATGTTGAGCTATAATCGTATTTAGTAAGCTGTCCGACAAGCCGGCTTTAAAATCAAACATTCAGTTTTAGATTATTACATAATAGAGTGGAACCTTTTAGTTATTTCAATAAAACAAACAAAACGAAATATTTCAATTTATCTGGCTGGATATCTATTAAGTAATTAAGATTATCAAGATCTTATTAGAGCTTTATTTGAATAGAAAAGTATGGATTAAGAAAATATGCTGCGCAGACTACAAATAAATTGGAATAAGGGCATGAGAACGATGAGAATGACGATGATGACTTGTAGTGCAAGTAATATCACATTACCAGTAATATCGAATTACGACACAACGCGTTAATATTAAGCTAACTTGTCTACGAGAAGAATTGTAGAGTATTGTGTTTTGTTTTTTTTTTTTGTGTTTGTTACCTCATATCTCCGTCATTTATGAACCGATTTGAAAAATTCTTGTTTTATCTGAATGGATCTACTTCCCGATTGGTCCCATAGAAATTTCATCAAAATCGGTTCAGCAGTTTGGTTTTGAAATCAAAATAGCTGGAAATTTTTGTGTTTGTTACCTCATATCTTCGTCATTTATGAACCGATTTGAAAAATTCTTCTTTTATCTGAATGGATCTACTTCCCGATTGGTCCCATAGAAATTTCATCGAAATCGGTTCAGTAGTTTGGTTTTGAAATCAAAATAGCTGGAAACAATATGTCATCCAAGTAAAAGAAATTGCGAAATTGATACTTGACAAGGATTTGTGTGTAATGCGATAACTAAAAAGGGTAAAATAAAAACTTTTTTGCAAAAAAAAACCGACTTCCAAAAAAAAACACTAAAAAAGTGGGAAATAACTTTACTTTCGGAAGTCGGTGGCAAAAAAAACATACAACCGAATTGAGAACCTCCTCCTTTTTTAGAAGTCGGTTAAAAAGGAAACTCAACTACACAGAATTATAGAAATTTAACACTTTGTCACCAACCCAGATTTATCCAGCGATGCTTCCCGAGTCCACACCACAAATCCCCAATAAAAAAGGTTATAAATATCGTTCGCGTATAAAAAGACATTTTGGGTGGTTTTAATCGGTGCGCGCTTGGCTAGAGGAAGTGAGGTTCCGGTGTTCGCTTAATTAATGGATGCTGGCTCCCCGCTGCGAGTGAAGAGAGAGAGAAGAGACAGTTTCTAACTATATAAAATTTGAGTGCTTCTATGGCTACGGTGCTTTTTTCATGGTGAGTGATGTAGGGCGAGGAAGTATTTTCTTTATCTCATAGCTTCCTGATTAAACTGGTTGTAATTGGATCCATTGATTTTATATTCTCTGACTTTAAAAGAGGGCTACGTTTTACCGCAGTCCACAGTGAGTTAATCCACCAGTTAACACCAAAAAGATTGGGTCAAATGTTAAGAGTTAAAAGAACACGTGTCTTGTACTTATCATTGACTGCTAACAGACATCCAAACGATTTTATACTTTTAAATGTTTATAAGTATTGTTTTATCGTGATTTATCTTTTATCGCCGGTAACGAGCCTGAGATTACTGCAGTAATCTCACTTCATCCCAAAGATTTTCAGAGTATCTCGTCGAGCGGAGATAATCTGGAGCGGTAATTAAGTTTAACGAAAACAAATAACACTAACGCTTTTCTTCGATAGAAATAATCTTATGCATTTTTTTTTCTGTCAATAATTTGAAAATAACCAAGTCAGTATAAAAACCTTTATCAATACTTTGCGATTTATTTCCTACTTCATTACTATTATCGTTCAAAATCTCTCACACTTTTGGTCCTTTGTACCTGAAGCGTGGTGCCATCATACTAAACGCCACCTTTGGTAAACAGAGCCCAAAAACATCGATCTTCACGTCTAAACAACTTAACAAGCATCAATTGTACCGTTTAAGCGTTTACCTCTCAGTTGAAACAGCAACATTTATTTACAAAAGCGTATTTCGAAGCTAGAACAGACTACATTTGTGCAGTCCTTTTGATAAACCCTTTGTTGCCCTAACTGATATCGAGGTTGATTTATGGTATAGGTACTAGGAATCGGGGCAGAGAAATCTAGACTAGATGACCTCAGTTAAATAATAAGGCAATTAAAAGCGTAACGTATTGTTGGCGTTTATCAATATGTGAGACAGGCTCCAGTGAAGCTAATGTGGTTGAGTAGGTAACACTTTGAAGGAATTTTTATTACGTTCATAGTATTCTTTACAACTTTGCCGGCTGAATATCATCATCATCTGCTTAACCTTTTCCCAACGATATTGGAGTCGGCTTCCGGTTTAACCGAATGCAGCTGAAAACTAGTATTTTACATGGAGCGACTGCCAGTTACAGGGTGACGGACTTTCGGGCTTGAACGATTGTCAAAGATCTCAATGTGTCTGCCATCTGGTATGGTCTGGTATAGCAAGGAGCAAAGCCAAGTGCAACTTCGTACACTTAAGTATAGTATTGTAGTGTTATAGGTGTGTCGGTTAGTTGCACAGTCGTAACATAAATAATAGCAGTGGGCGAAAGTGAACGCGCTACGGTCCGCGGACCGATAGGAATGACTTGCGCAATGCGATGCGCGCACGCATTGTTCCGAGCTGTGCAATGGAACATGTCGTGGGATGTTGGGTTCGGTTCCCAGGTATGTGTGGAATCGGGGTTGTAAGTGGAATTGTGGATACAGTTTTATTTGTAAGTAATTTTAATGGTTTGATTTGGGAGTCATTAAGATATAATTAATTTAACAGAAGATGCTGATATTGATAAAGGTTCACGAATTAATCGATTTCGTAGTTTCGAAGTCTACAGAACACAAAGAAAATCAAATTCAAAAGAGCATAGTTTCAAGATACTTAAAGTAAACAAATAATTAACTAGACAAGGACAATAATAAATTCAAAACCCTTGAGTCAAAGTGTATGTTGATCCCAGCAGGTGATTTTGCACCATAATAAATCTATCCTAATCTTTATACGAAATTGCAGATTCGGGTTGAAAGAACAACACATTCTTAAGTTAATAGCCAATTAGCGTAACATACTCAGTAATCTCAAGTATCCAATTAAGAAATGTAAGATGGAAGCATTGATAAAGTTTCATGACATATGAAAGTCCACATCACACACTTATTATTTCAATAATCTTCGATGGTATCAGTAGGACGATGGGGGTCATTTGTGGTGGTGCAACGAACCCTGAACCTTGCCCGCATGGACCCATTGTCCACAGAACAATGTCCACTTGCGGCTAAACCAGTACCATTTGTTTTGCCTTCGAGTAACACTGAACTACTTTGTTGTAAGATCTGATTTACGGCCGCGTGAGAAACCTATAAAACTTTTCAAATGTTCTATAACAAGAAGTGTGTCGTAAAACGGGCTGGGAGTGAAATATGATGGCGAAAAAGTTATGGTTTGCCGATGATGTTAAAATAATAAGGTGATGTAGTGCACTGTATAGTATGTGTATTTTTATAGAACAGATTTTTGTGCATGAATCCATACATACATATAATAACAGGCCTCCCGGCCTCTCAGCTAGAGAATACACCTGTGTCCAAGTGGGAACTTGACACAGGCTTATTCTGTGCGGTTAAGTAAAAATTGGTCCTACGAGCAACGTTATAATAGTAACTTAAGATAATATGATTTATTTATCTTCTGTCATCACGCACAAGTATTTATTGCATAAAATATTCAACCAACTATTACAAATAGGAATTAATGAATATTCCTGTTAGTATATATTTTTCAAATATAAGACTTATATTTTTCCTTCCTGCGTACAATTTAAATTATAATTTTAAGCACAATTTGCGTCATAAATGAATGAATGAGTCACAAAATGCCGAGTAATGTTATTCTAAATTTAATTATAATATATTAATTAATTTATCACATAACCCATAAAATTCCCCGTACTTGCGTTAGTGTGGAACTTCCGACAAATAAGTTGCCCAGCAATTGCCATTTGATTAAAATAATATGTCATAAGTACTTAATACATATTTATCATAATTATTATTTACTATTAAGTACTAATTGCAACCATGCGACATCGCAACAAAGAAAAATATGCTGGCCTAAGCCCTAAGTCAATTTAAGTTACGTATAATAATTTAACTGGACATATCACCTGTACACATAATTTCAATGACACGACAACAGCACATTAATATTTCAATTAATTGTTTTATTGTCTTCAACATTTAACTTTAGGATATTTATTACCCTTATTACCCAGCCATATTTAACAGTATAAATAAAAGTGGTGAATAATTATTGCATTAATTTGACAGCTTACATAAATGTAGGTAAGTCATACAGTGTGCTGTTTTTGTGGCACGCGATTGTAATTAATTGAAATCATTAAAACTATCACGTGCCATCAGTGTAATGGGGGACATTATACGGGTAGGTTATGATCATTTTTTCCTAATTAATATGGGTACAGTGTCGCGTAGGCGGTCGGGTATACGTGACTTAGTGATACGTGTTTCAAGTTATATCTTCACAGTTCGGCTTCTCTTTGTTAAGTACATTAATGTAATGTAAGTGACCTACACAATGATTTGTTGTCTGCCAGGCAGTATTCACCGGAACATGGTGACTTATTGAACTCAAAGTTATGTTCAAGTTGTAATTACTTCAGTTGGGTCAATTATTTTGGCTAACTGTGTTAACTGTCTGACCTACACTTATTACAGAAAACAAAGCAAATTTTAAAGAGCTAAAGGCAAAGTTTCAAAGTAAACATATAATTAATTTGGTAATGTACTGCCTGTTTAACTACACGAATGCTTTCACCTAAGCCAACTAACTACTGGTAAGTAACTTTTATAGCGGTTTATTATCGCGACATATTAACATTAATTTACATTTCCGATGGCTGTAATAAAGGAATAAACGCCCACTATGTGTAGTTTGGCTCTAACAGGCTTGTACGATGATTAACTAAACTTAGGCTCTTTTGTTTTGTACCTAAAGTAGGTAGTATTAGTATTTACCATAGGTACTAGTATTTGTATTTGCCTGCTTTGGTTAGTGCTAAAGCAGATAAGATTGAATAATAGGAAAAATAATGACAAACAATTTATTCTGCCTGGATAGAACGGGAAAACGATTTAAGGAGAATGAGAATTACCTATGTCATAATAATATTTTTAACAAAATTATCGTAACTCTTTTCACCCAACATCCTGTTTTCATCACTCTACCATAACTGATAACATTAATTTTGACATATCAATTATAAATGCTAGCTATAAAATAATAATGTAAACGTTTAAAATTCAGACAGTGAAATCAACACTGTAAACTGAATCCGGACAAAAAGTTAATTATTCAACATTGACGGCTTCACAAGTAATAATGACAGTAATGACTACTTGACAATGTCTTTATTTACTCGAAGCGCTAGTCCACAACATAATTATACACTATACTACTGTACGATCAAGAGCACCAATATGGCTGTGTACTGTGATGTGAATCACATACCCACATGAGTATGTGATGTCTATTTGACCACACTAGACACTAGGTAGAGTGGTTGTTCCCGTAGAGAAGCAGGCAGGAATCGGGTTCTTAGGTGCCTTCGGGCCTGATGCTTAGCTAAATTTTCTCGATTTTCTCGATCCTAACTTTGAGATAGGACCTATTCCGATAAAGTAAGGTTGCCAAAATACTATTAATGGTCGTAACAAAATGATATTGTAATCTTACTAAAGGAGAAAATTACTTTTTAAAGTTTCTAAATGTCCACATATTTGTGCTCGTGACTGTACATATCCAATTACAGAAAGATTTATGAACTGGTAAGTTTGTATGACAAAATGAATGGTCGTTGTTCGGCCAGCGGGACGCACTACCGATATAATAACAATAATAAAACGATCGATACTTGGACGAAGGGTTCTGTGCACGGTGCACGAGGGTATAACAAAACTACCGAATAAGATGATTCGTTGGATATGATATCATGCTTATTTTATCGAGGGAAATTTATGAAAGACTACAATGATGAGAGAGAAATTGAATTGCAACTTTCTGTAATTTGGACTAAGAAAAATTTGAGAGAAGTCGTGGCGTGCTTAGTGGCCAAAAATACGGCTAGCCCATAAGGCAAACAGACAGTTCAGAAACCCTAACATCATGAAGAGTAGTAGGTTATAAGGGCAAGCCAAGCTTTTAGGCTTGTATGAAAGTACCGCCACTACTCTCTTCTTTATCGTGTGGATTGTGCCTAACCTGGTGTCAGAGTTTTTATGCAGCCCATGGGCTTCTGACTTGGCTTTACATGCCGTCGAGGAATATCTCTCAGACATGCAGGTTTCCTCACGATGTTTTCCTTCACTGGAGCAAGTGATAATTACTTATAATAACGCACATGATTCCGAAAAATCGTAATCGTGCGTGTCTTGGGTTCGAACTCGAGACCTATGACTTGGCAGTCCAACGGTCACACCACTAGGCTATCACTGCTTAATACCGCCACAAAGAGAAGTAAGTACTTAGTAAGATTAATTAAACAGTATCTATCTACTGAAGGATTTCAACTTTGTTAGTTTCCGTCATACACTTCGCGGACTCTAGGACCTAGAGTAAGGTCCAATATCCAACTATTACAAGTTATCACCACGATAAGAATATGGTGACTTGACTACACATAGAAAGTTATGATGGCAAGTCAAATAACACTATCTTATCTCTTAGGTTAACTGGTCTACAAAATGTTAGTTATAGATAGTATGGTTATTGAACAAGTGATGACAGAACTGATATATAAAATGTCACGTACACTTTGATAACTGTATTGGTTTTAAAAACTATTCAGTCCTTGAGTCTATTAAAGGACCGAGTAATAAGACTACAAGTTATCTCAATCAATATCATCATTAAATAAATTGATTCTATATGCTATTTACACAGTAATTCTTTTCAGAGATCTATTCAGCGATAACTTTTGAATTAAATGCTGTGCCAACAAAAAATAAATAAGAACACGGCCAGTGAGACAACACGCATCTTTCATTCAAACACATTGATTTAATCATCAGAAGACTGGACTAGAACCGATCTTTAAGGGTGTGTTTCCACCGGAGTGTGCGTGAATGCGTAGCGAGGGATGTATTTGTGTGAATCTATACTTTTACAAGGTGTAGTTTTGCGACCTCGTCAAAATTCAGAAAGTTGTCATAGAAGACATTAATAATCAATATAAATTACGGTACCTGGTCTATAATAATAAACGCTGCTTTTTTTGTTGTTTTAATTTGACACTATTTCAGAATGAATCCCTTTTCAAAAGAGGAGAATCACCCGTTTATCGAATAAACGTCTGCGTTTGTTTGTGTGTGTGAAAGCGCGGTTATAGGCCTAGTATTAGACGGGCCGCGTTTTAATACGGGTGGTGTACACTTGTCCATTTCAGATATTAAGAAAAAAATAAAAAAAATTACCTACCCATTTTATTATTGACTCGGGTCGAGAATCATTAGCATAGTTACCTCCTTGAATTTGACGAGGATGCAAAGCAACACCTTTTATACTAATATTAGAAAGCTGAAGAGTTTGTTCTGGTTCGAATTGAAAAATTCTTTTAATGTTGGATAGCCCATTTATCGAGGAAGGCTATAACATTGGGCTACGACCAGAAGGAGCATCAATGAAAAATAACCTAAAACTCTCTCTCTTATGTGACGCAGACGAAGTTGCGCAGGTAACAGCTAGTCATAAGATCATGCCTTACTATCCCGAAGGCAGTGGTGTACCTAACAATACATCCACATATCGCCCATTAGGTACGTTTAAGACTCTTGTAATAGGGGGCAAGCCTATTGCCATCAATCGGGCACATTGACTCCAGACTCCGTGGCGGCTACTGGGAAATTCCTGATGGAAAATCCCAATAACACTCTGCCCGACATGGGATTCGAACCCAAGACATCATGCTCAGCAGACGCGCAAACCACTAAACCAACAGGCAGTTTAAACTTACCAATAATATCGTTTATTTTTCACAGCAAGAGCTAATCTATGTGATTGGTTGGTTTTAGTTTTAATTGCCACACCTCGTGGAAACCCAGCCTTAGTTCGTCGTATCTTAAACCCAGAAGCTAAAAGGTTTTTAAAACGATTCTCCGTGAATCGCAATTACGAGTAATCGATCAAGTACTATCCATCGGCATTGAGATAAATCGATGTGTGAACTTGACCGATGATCGAATCGATTCATTCACAGCCAGGACCTGTCCCGCATCCGCTCCGTTACGTTGAAATACTATGAATAAAATGATTTTATGAAAACCGGCTCCCTGCCGCACCCGCGATGCATAGGTGTGTCAATGTAAATAACAGATAATCGTGGCTTTATACGTGTTTTTACAAAGAAAGGCAGATAATGAATCTGAAATTTGAAGGAATTGTGATGAGTAATTTTGTAGGTGTTTGGATTTTCAGGAGTGTTAGCTCTGTAAATACCACGTTCGGAAATTTTAAGAATGCTGTTTATGCTGTTTAAATACAGTTTTGTATTTAAAAAGATCGTAATCTGAACTGCGTGTACGTAGTTTGATATTAATTAAAAACAGACGAGTTGGAAAATACCACATTGCGTTCAAATAATTACAGAGAGATCCTAAAACGTGTGATTAACTTAAAAGTATTTTAGTTTTTGATTCTTTAAAATTGGATAAGGACGATTAATCTTAAGCACTACATAATTTAAGCATAAACGTTTTTATGAAAGTACTAAACACGCACGGTCATCGACACCGGGTGGGCAGGCAGGAAACACGCTGAGATTTTTATTTTTATTACGCAACTTCGTAAAAGATGTTTTTTCTCATATTAACATAAGAATTTATTGTACTTTGCACGCCTATTAAATCATATCCATAGAGGAACGTTTACAGCTCATTCACACGAGGACGATTGGTATTTTTGGACGTGTCGTCTTTTTTCATGCTACGTCAATTTTTTTGACGGCGGCTATACTTTTTAAATGCCCATGTTGACACGCAGCACAAATCGTGAAAAATTACGGACACGTCTTAAATAAAGTATAGTCTTTTAAAAATCACGTTCGTCAAAAAATCACGAATCGTTTTTTTTTTGTGACGGATTGCTGACGCGATCGCCCCCAAAAAATCACGAAACGAACGAATGTGACATCAATTCGTTTTTTTTTCCAAATCGTGATAAAACACGATTCCGTATGCAATGGCAACGTCCATCCGTCAGGACGTATCGTGTTTTATGATGAACCGGCAATGATGGAAGAAGCTGTGTAAATGAGCCCTCACGGATAAATATGAATTTTTTATAATAATGAAGCCGTAAACTTTATGATCGTTCTGTTTTGATTTAACCAAAATTGTTTCCATTATATTTTACGTTTAAAACATTTTGAAATTTAATTGAACTTTCCTCATTAACTCCGATGATAAACAGGATGTTTGTGGCGATAGAATTACATATACGAACGCGCAACGCGGAAAGTCAGACAATTCACATTTAAAATGAAATCAGATATTCATGCACGTAATTTTCATCAAAGGTGAATCCGCCACATTTTGTAACAAGAAAAAATGGCATGGTCGTTTGCGTTGAGTGATATTACGTAGAAATGCGTCAGTTTGCGTTATCACACGCATTACCGCTTCTCATCTAGTATTTGCCGTGTCTACATATGCGATTGTTATGCCAGCCATGCGTCCCGACGCACGTATTTTTAGCGAATGTCGTGCGCGTAACGTTCCGACTTAGGCCCAGAATAGACGAGCCGATTGTTGCAGCACCGATACAGTCGGATGTGGCAGACCGCACACACCCTAGATTCTAGGTAATGATAACTTAGCAAGTCCAGAGGTGACAGTGTGATAATTGTCATTACGAAATGAATTAATCTAAAGTTGCTGTCTAATATTGTAAATTGTATGCAATCCAAATAGATAATCGCATCATAAAACGAGAAATAACGACGAACGATTCGAAGCGAATGAACTACATCCGTTGATGAGCGACAAATTAACATTAGACACGCGACCCCATGTATTTTTTTTTTACTTTTAATTAAGAGTATTCGTACAATAAAACTAAAATTAATATGTATCAGAGACTGCAAGCGGCGGACAGTGTACCCGGGCCTTATGAGACACGAGGTGAACGCACTGTGTGTATTTCGTTACGATTGTATTACGAGTCTGAAGCCACTTCTGAAGGACATTTAGCGATACTTAGAATAAAATTATATCGTTTTTAATAATGTTTATTTTTTATAAGCCTCTTATACCGCCAACTGAGAGTGGGGCTTTAGAAATTTACTGATTAACTCGCTATATTGGAAAATCTTTATTGATTGCGAAGAACTTTCATAAACAATTATTTATAGGTGGAATAAAATACATTCTGTTTTTATATGCTAACGGTTTTATTATTTAGTCTAGACGGTATGAGGATGATTTAATTATTTCCTGTTACGGTAATTTACGGCTTTAAATTATTTTGGTTATCAAATCTGTCCATCGTTTTTAGCATGTATATTTTTATTGATATAATAACGATATTATTGCGCGGGACCATCAAAACAGATCATATAAATTCCAGTTTATTTATTGCTGATTAGGTTACTGACGTTAGATTTGTCAGATGAAATTAATTATTATTAATTACCGATACAATATTCTTCTTCTTTATCGTGTGGTTAGTGCCTAACTTGGTGTCAGAGTTTTATGCCGCCCATGGGCCTCTGACTTGACTATACATGCCGTCGAGAAATACAATACAACAATACACACAACACATGATACAATATTGAACTCATAGAATTTACGTCTTAAAAAATCGAAATCAATCGAATTGTCCCAAAGAAAATTCCCGTATGTACGGTGGGTAATTTCCAACTAATTATGAAAACTGTCTAACCCCTAAACTACAAAAGATCGCATATTATACCCTACATGGTGGTGTTTTGAGAAGCCCTTGCCCTTCTTAGACTTTTAATTGGACGTTGATTTTTTTGCACCCTCTATAATGTTTCCTACGATATTCACTTATTCTCTAAATGCCATATCAGAGCCAAGACTTATCGAGAGATTGAATATCAACCAGCAAGTGAGTTCTAAGCTCAAACGCATGAATAAACCAGTCGTTAGGGTCCGATATCCATCGCCGTTGACATTTTACAACCGATAGAAATAATAATTCACAAACTAATAATACTTTTTATTGCCTTGCGGTTAACAAGCGCCTATATTGTTTACATGCTGAATAATAAGGGTAACATTACATTATGCTTTGTTCTCAATAAAACTTTTATGAACTTTGCTTTGCTGGGTTTACGAACGAGTATTTTCTTTTATTATGACTTATGACTTGCATATTGTTTACACAAAAACAATGTTAAACAAATCAGGAAACTCCATGTAAATGGACTCGGCGGGAAAGAAAAATGTTACTTGTGTGCTAACTTTAAAATCGTTTGTAAATTCATTCTGAAAACAAGAAACTGAAAAACGACGCAAATGATTATGATAAAAATAAATAAACAAAGCTGTCGTATTTCTTTAATAAGCATTATGCTTTAACAAATAATCTTTAATGCAGGAATGGGTTTGATTTTAATTAATCACCCATCAGCCAAGTTAATACGCCCTCAAAAGCTTAACAAGTTGACAGTTTGAGGACAAAGCGAAACATTGTAAATGTATTAATGTAAAGGATTAACATCGATATAGGAAAGAATATGCAAAAGTGATGCCATTAATATTAATTTATTTATTATACATGGATTTATTGAAGCAAGGTTCACCGCAGAACTTGTTTGAAAATCAACAGATATGAAAAAATCAAGTGTAGGTAAAGTAAAACGTGATGAGAAGATTAATTTAAAACGGCTCGCTACTTGTCTGCGATTGGGCGCTCCTTGTGGGGCTCCACATCGCTGTCAATGCGGTGAAGCAGTCCACTGCCTCGGACACCATGGCCTTTCCTGCAGTAAGAGTGCAGGTCGGATTGCGCGGCACGCTAGCATTAAAAATTAAATATGAAGAAGTGAATTTATTTATTTATAACTCCATTAATGATATCATCCGACGTGCTCTTGCCACCGCCCCGGGGTGCCAGCTGCCTTAGAACCCAATGGCTTGGCACGCGTCGATGGGAAGAGACCAGATAGTATGACCATAATGCCGTGGAAGTTACCCAACTTCCATGGCATTTAAGGTCTTTGGTGTGGGATGCAACTTGCGTCGACACCCTTGCACCATCCCATCTTCCTAGCACGGTGGGCTGCGCTGGGGCGGCTATTGCAGGTGCTGAAAACCTCAAACGGCGCAAATACAATAACTTAATTGGTAATGTTTGAGCCGTTTGGGGTTGAAACGCTAGGGCCACGGGATCCGAGTGCCCATGTATTATTTCGGGATATCGCCAAGCGGCTGGTCGACTCTTCACGTGACCAGAGAGCTGGCCTTTTTTTGCCAAAGAATCAGCATTGCCATCCAACGTGGCAATGCTGCCAGCCTTCTGGGCACTTTTCCTGTTGACAGCGATGTGGACGAATTTTTTGAAGCCCCGTAAAAGAACATAACTTTATTCTTAAGATCTAATATTAGTTTCTAAATAATGCTACATATTTAAATAAATAAAACCAAGATAATTATAGTAATTATTAAAAATATATGTATTCTAATTAATAATTGACATTCAAAATAAAAGAGCATTAAATGAGAGGTTTGTGAACTAGACAGCAGAATTATCAAAATAGTCTAAAGATTGTAAAAGAGGACACGCATGAAATCAAAGTTTAAGCTAAGAGAATTATAAATACCAACAAAAGTAAAAATGAGAAGAAATAAATAGGTACAAAAGTTACACACTTTAAATGAATAAGAAATTAAAAGCCAAATTAAAATGATCACAAATTACTTACGGCTCTCTTAATGACGAAGATAAAAGAAGATGCTAATGAAATGAATAATAAAGATTCGCATATAAAATCTGTTAAATTCAAGGCAATCCCTCCGAAATACAGTCTTAAAAGTGCAATTAATCTTACAGGTGAATTTTATTGTGGAAGGCACCGCTCCTGAGATGGGAAACCAGTTCACTCCGACCAAGTTTCTTAGTGAGACTTTGAGATTGCACCAAAATGTTCTTTCGTTCTGTGAATTTCTTTGTTCTATTTCTTCTTCGAAATTTTACGCAGATGAAAGATATAAACCAAAAGCTCGTTTTCGGAATAGTTTGGTAACTTTGCAAATGTTTTGAAATGAAGATGCTAATGATGTCTTTAATAGTGTACATGGGTAGAGTAATTACGTAAACAAATAAGCAGTGTAAAATTATGACTGGTCATGTTAAGGCCGGAAATCCAATTTGTTATATCTACCCGTTTTACAGGTCTGAAGATCGAGCTTGTGAAAGTATGCGCGGCACTAATAATTTTACTTTAGAGATCATAGATTTATATTGCGAAAGAACATTTTAATCCCAGGCATTATAGATCACTAGAACTAGCGCAAGAGATGTTGCGAAATCGTCGGATCATTCGACATTTGGTACGGAAATTGAGCGTACGAGACGACGAGATTGCTTTTAAATCGCATTATGCGCTCGATGCACAGGCGATGCAACCACCCGTCTATCGAGTGCAAAGAGGACATGACGGATCACTTGGTAATTGTAAAACTCATTTTTCTTCGTAAATGAACCTTTGACACGCTTCACATGTAATTGATGTACGGAGCAATATTTATGAGTTGAACTTCTCATTAGATGCTTTAAATACAAACAGAAATGAAAAAGCTTTGAAAAGCAATTAGAGGATAATAGTATAGTTTAACAGAGGTAAAAAAAAAACTCAGCCAAGGTAAGTAAGACCTCAACGACTAAAAAAAGAAGAAAATTAAAATAACAACTTGTGACAAAACCGAAACAGGGTTCATAACAAATAAAATTGCAGGCAAAAGGGATCCGTCGTAAAACATCGGCTGATGGCTAGAATGGGCAAAAAATACAAACGGTCGTTACGAGTGATAAAAAATGCCGACAAAAACTTCGCCCTAGTGTGTTTCAAACACAAAAAGTGAATTTGGAAAGAACTATCGTCCCTTTAATGATCGACGAGAGACGTTAGAAAGTCATCAATGTTTCAACATTAGTAATATTATTACGATTAACTGTTAGAAATGACAAAAAATAGACACGATCTCATACACAATTTTGAAACATACGACGAAAACTTTACATATTATATCAGAGTCCAAATACAACGACTGGCACATTTAAGACGAATCGTAAATAACTATGTTTGGATTTTATAGCGGTAAAACACGTTCTAACTTATGATCGACGAGTGATTAATATACGGAGTTGATTGTTGATTTACAAATGTATGATTTGATTCGTCATTAATCAAATTGAACAAAAAGTGAGCTCAGTGTCGACGGGGTCACCTTACTGCGCCATTTGTAACATCTGCTCAAGTGCATATTGTTACTGCAGACGTTTCTGATTCAAGATAATTAACAATAAACAAAAAACGTAGGATTATGGAGCTATAATAATGGAAACATGTAAAAAAGCTACTGTTACTTTTCCGAGCGTATCTAAAGACTAACTGGTTACTTAAATTTCAATGGATTCTGATACGAGTTGGGAGTTTCAAATCTAGCGAAGGAAAAGGCCTTTATCGAATTAAACTGACAATTCATATGCGAATAGTATAAGCGTATTCATGTGATAATCACATCGATAACATTCAAGAAATAAACATAGTAGCGAACTTAATTATGTAAATTGATGTTATTGCACTTGAAGCCGATAAAGAAAAGTTCAAAGTCAAGGTGAAGCGCAGATATGAAAACGATGTCAAAGAAGAAAAAAAGAGACTTGCAGACAGCCCAGACGGGAGAGAAAATAGAATTCCTGGAAAGTTGGGAGGCTTGTTTCAAAGCAGGAGTTTTATAATTATAACTCCACAGACCGTTACTTATGGTGTGTTGCAGAAATCAAAATGAGTGTCGCAAAGTCACCAGTTCCTGACACTTAATGAGTCAAGCCATCGACACTGAATATAACACTAACAATCATCGAGAATTTCAATGACTTCCTTACGGTTCGTAGCATAGCATGTTTAACCATTGCTTTGAGACACGGCATGTCGGAATACAATACCTTCATGTTATGAAATTTTGCTGTCTTAGAGATTACAGTATTTGCCTTCAATTATAATTTATATACTGTGGATGGAATTTACTTTATCTAATATTTGTTGCCAGTATAACCTGATGGTGCCATTGCTGCCTATATTTTTGGAGGAATTTATCGTATTCTTCCACTTGATGTGAGGAGTATTTTGTTAGATAAATTTCTTCTACTGCATTAAAGTTATACATTTGAACACAGAATTCTAAAAGAAGACCTTCATTTCGAAAAGTTTTAAAGTAATCCAGTAACTCCAAGTCTTTGCTAGCTTATTTAACATCATCATTCCTTTTATGTATTCTAGTAACAAAGAGGTCGCGATCATTGCTAATAGTTATATAAATATAAAACAAAGAGCGGATAATATATTCAGTGGATAAAGCCGGAAGGCTAAGCACAAGGTGCTAGGCACACACCTGCCTTATACGTAGACTTTAATGCGACGCTCGTTCTAACCAGAATGGGCTTCTAACGTTTCTTTTTTTTTAAATATCTTGGCTAGCGTAAGACACAATGAAGCGATAAATCTCGGGGTTCTTTTTATCATCAACGGCAGTTTAGTCGGATGCTTTCGATTGCTAGAATTTTCAGTATAACATTAAGCTATGCTCTCTATTAGAATTTTTGTCATTTCAGTGTCGGATGTGGCCTTGAAACCAGATTCAATTGGCAATTTAGTATTTCATGAGACTTCAACGATAATTCTGTTGCTTTTCTATATCGATAATACACACGAACGAATTGTCACAAATGTTTAAGTAGAACGCGAGAGAATGTTTTTCAGAAATGAGCATGCTAAAGAAATTCGGACAGAGTTTAATGTTTTCGATAAAATGTTAACGAGTCATAAACTTTAATATGGGTAATTGAGAAACGACGATGACAGTATAATTGTAATTGCATGCGTGTGATCGTTAATAAGTAATGAAATCGTCTGAATTATTATAATGTAAATATGAACTGAGCCTTCGCGTTGGATTTTTATTATTTTCATAAGTATTTACTGGGCAGAGTGTAAGTGTGGGTGCCAATTAACCAAAGGAAATAAGACTCAGTTGATGACTTAATTCCATCCAATTAATTCGTTAGGAAAGCAGATTTTCTCCTTACTGCTCCGTATTTCTGTCAACAATGTTTCCTGGTTCGTAGCAAATGAAGTGACGTATGTGGAAAATATGAGGGATTTCTTATAAAACAACGTTAGTCATAATTAATTCAAAATACATCATCGGAATTGCAGTGGTACAATTTAATCAATGTATGCGTAATGCAATTAATATAATTTCAATTAGCAATGTGATTCTATGGGTTATTTGTTGAATTTATTATTTTCTACGTAAACGGGGAAGACCTTCAACCTCTCGTAATTGAAATTGAAACGTGAGAGAACCGTTCCTGAATGGAGAACACGTCTCCAAAAAATACGTAGGTAGTAGTTTACGGTACCGGTTTCTTTTATTATAAATGCCCAAAAAAAGCCACGGTAGATACATAAAAAAATTCGAACCGCACCTTCTTTCACACAATGAGTCCTCCCGAGCGAAAGGGCGACATACATTGTTGAAATTTCCAAAAAAGAAGGAACTTTTTCTGTTACGGCCGGCGTGGTATTTTTTTTCGTAAACCTAAAAAAGCGCCAAAATGCTGGCGATGCTTACCGAGTGTTACGAACTTGGCAGAATAAAGCACTAAAACCGTACCGCGGCCGGCGGAGCCGTCTCCGTGACGGTGGCGCGCATGCATGGTGTTTTTAGGGCCGAGGTCGGGAATAATCACCTCGGTCGGTGGCGTAACATCACTTCTCATCGCCCGCGGTCAGCTCCTGGGCGCGGTCCACGCACTGCACATCCTGGGCATGCTCACACACTACACAACATTATCACTGGTCTGACTCTGAGCACGGCTCCTGTCGTCAACTCGTCACGCACAGCACTGTGTCACTGTCACCGAGCGGGGTCGCGGAGTCGGGCGGCGTGCGCGGTGCGCTCTCAACGCCGATGCATTGGCGGCGGAGTACGATGTGCGCGCGGCGGTCCCGGGCGCGCAACAGCTGACGGGAGGCGCAGGCCCCGCGCCCCTCACGCGGCGCCCCGCCCCCCGCGCCCGCGCGCGCAGCCGGTGCGTGCGCCACTCCCCTCCCCCGGCCCGCGTGCTCTCCCCACCTCTAATCCATTATTTACGGACGGCCGACCGGTTTCAGGCGCGTTCGTTCTGCCCGCCGCTTCACGACGATCCTTCAAATTTAATGCCCTTCCTATGTCCGGCCTCTAATGCGATAAGATTACGGTCGGCGAGCTGTGGAAGCCGCTGTTCCAGAGCCGCCGCTGCCGCCGCGGTGATAACCGACGCGCTGGACAATATAATTAACAAGAACCGCGCAATACCGCCACAACTAAACCGCTGCACTGACGGACAGGAGCTCGTTAAGTGTGATACAAACGCGTGATTGATATGACAACGGAGAGGTGAACGAACCTCAGCCAGGCATCGGCTGGCACTGAAAGCACTAAAACGCCTATAATCCAAAGTTGTATTCTGTTGTAAGCCACAAATACTTTTTTGAAGCAGTAAATCACCGTACTGGACATAAAAATGCAGTAAAAATAGAATTGGAAAAGAAATTGGTACCTACCAAGTAACATCGCAAACTACTTAGGTACTTATTCCCTTATTGTTGAAGTTCTATTCAGCGAAACTGAGATCTACACTACGAATACTTGTGAAATGCAGTTGGAGTTACAAAAAGTTTTCACGGTTGACCCGCCTCTTGCGGGCTAAGTTTATCTTAGCGTTTATCTTATTTCCGTGAAAACAACTTAAAAAGTTGGTCCTTATCTTCCAATTCCGAGAATATTCTTTACCACTCGGGCCAGTTAAAATACTGAACATTTCAAGTGTGCCACTGGCGTTACTGTTATGAAATAAGCAAAAGCTGAACACTTCTTTTAGTTTAAAAAACGCGTGCAATAACAAGAACATACATGAAATCCAATCAAGGCGAAGACATTAAACGATGTAGCAGCAATAAGACCAGAAGAATCCATTTGGGATACTTCACAGTGATTGGAGGACGACTGTCATTGTTAATTTAATTTCAAAACGTACAATCAACACACAATTTGCATTGAGTTGGCATTTGGGTTTCACCAAGTGTCGGTGTAAAACGGCGAAGGTAATAAAATCGATGCGGGGGTGTTCATATAAATTTAAAGTCTCGTAATTGGAGCAACTAAATAAAAAACGATTTCTCTGAAGGACCACCACGTAGATGTGTCCTCGTCAATCATCTCATATTCTAGTTGATCTAGAGCGTCTAATGCGAGACATTAGATACTGTAAAAAGCACAGTAAACGCACACCACGGATGGGGGTCCGTGTGTCGTGTTGTGTCGCAGCCGGAGGGTAGAGCAGTGTTTCATTACACGTTTCTCCGTAACATTAGCGCCGGCCGACTTGCTCTCGAGATACTCCGGGCTCCACTTTCGGCGGACAGCCATAGAAATCACGTAGTTCGCGGAACTTTGTTACCTGTGGTGCGCCGGCACCAAGGTGAACGTTCGGGCCAAGGACGGCTCGGCGGCGACGCAGGGGGGGCCGCCCTCCCGCCGCCCGCTGCTCCCCCGAGCTCGAGTAAAAACGCTCCGAACCTTCGAACGCGGCCGGTGCAACCCAGCAAAAAAAGGGCCCGACGGAACAAATAGAAAATGTTCGGGCCCAACAAAAAAAGAATACAAATAACAGGGGTCTCGGGTAACAGAACTAGTTAGGCTCTCTGGGTGGATGTCGAAATAATGTCGAGTTCGCATGTCACCTGCGCCTACGCAGACGGGTCACGCACCGCGAACGAGCATGTTCCTATGATGTAATAGACGAACGATAAAAAACGGCTAACGGAAGAGGCGCGGAACCGGCCGTATCGACGACGACGGCCCACTAATCACCTGGCACGATAGTTATTTTATAATTTCACAGCTACAGCGAACCGCCGAGGATATTAATATTCTAGAGATGACCATCTCCGCTTCAATTATTCATGTCTCTCCTTGCTTATTCGTGATGCGTAAGCGTTGAACTTTTTCTATGCGAATTAAAGGAAGACTAGGGACGATAAAGTGCCAGGACCGCTTCCTAGACGTTGTGCCCTGACCGGTTCAGCTGCGTATTGTAATAACTTCCCCACCAGAAAAAGTTGCGCTAGCCACAAAACACGTCCTACAGAATATTCTTTAACGACTCGCATTAGAAATGCCATTAACAGATAGCATTTCTGCGTCTACACTTGGGTAAAAAGTAAACGAATTCCGATGGTAACATCAGAGGAAATAATTATTAGCGGTGAAGGTCCTAACGCAATAATATATTTGACAGTTGATCGATCGACTTCCTATCGATTGTCACGAGACAATAGATGTCTTCGTGTGTGCGGTTATGTGAACGGTCTATTGGTCATATTACATCACCGTACATAAATAGAATCTCCTGGAGTCGCTCGTACTTGCGTATAGCGCGTGCAAGGAGGCGTAACTCTCTGCACTCCTCTAGCGAACAGCATCGAACGAGAGAGAAAGGGACGAGGCAGTGTTACAGTTAAGCAGGAACTCTATTTATATGCAAATATAACCTCGGAGTCGACACCTGTTTGCGTATTCTCAGCGCTCGCCGCGTCGCTTTGTGGCAACACTGTCTCCGTGGTATCCTTTAGATTATGTAAAACCAAATTAACTTTGCGTTCAATCCATGTCATCATCATAAAAACATGATCCTTATTACCGTGCGTTAGAGCTTAACACAACCTGGCATGCGACAAAGTAACTTTACCATCCAATACCACCTTTGTCGCTTCTCTCTTGTTTTTCTGACCATTTTTTATTAATCTTATTGTTGTGGGTATCATTATGAGATTTGTTAAGTAAAATTAATTACGAATTTCACTCAAACAACCTGTCACATTCCCTTGACGTGGTGGCATGGATCTCGTTAAAAGTTAGGAAATGAGGAAAAAATCCATGAACTGAAACGAGATATGATTTAGGGTCAATTTTGTTCTGAATAATTGTGTAATAAATTGCTGTTTACGTAGTGTTTGACAAAACGATGCATTAGAATAAAATATGAAAGAAGGGCAGAGTGGCTTGGCATCGCACTCATCTATCACGGCAGATTGCCGAGTACATCACTCTGAACGATAAATGGATTGTATTTGAGGACGGGATTATCGAATCACCGGATCCGCTGATGTGTGTTTTGAAGACGTGAGAAAATTTTGTAAGTTGCAGATTTCTAAACGTCGCATCTCTCTATCTGGAGCACGGAGTTTTGCTCAAACTTTTATTGATTTTGTAAGGAAGCTAAGATAGATAAAAGATATTTAATTTCGCAGCGTCCGCAGTATTTCCCTTGTGGTTATGGTGTCACATCTTTCCATTACTGTCATATATCTCCCTCCCACACTGGGTAGAGTAAAGAGAAGAATTGGAGCGGGTGTTCGAGCTGTCCATTTATCATAGTCGGCCGAGCAATCCCTGAGTGCGTTCCTGTGTACGTCTGCCGGCAGAGATACGTACTAGGTGGTTGTTTTGTTTACACGTGTTGCGACGTTCGCAAAGTCAGCAATGCAAATTATGACTGCAGATTCGTATTACAGGTTCTTTATTGAAATTGTAATCGGAGTCGTGTTGAAATCAATCTCTGTTGGCAATGTTTGATTAGAATTCTCGTCTTGATTTAGATTGAATGGTATGTTTTGGAGATTTGGTATCTTCTCAATTTTCGTTATTCAAAAACGTCCTCTCAGTTGTAGGTTCAATGCCCAAGGTAACTAGCACCAACGTCCTTTGCCTCACAGACCTCATTTCACTTATCTTGGAAAGCGAAATCTCCGTTTCATTCACAAACAATTCCCGCATGTTCTGGAAACGTTTCTCTATGCAAATGTGACACATTGGCACCTGAGGTACGTTGGTGTGTAATATCGCACGGCTTGATCGCACTGTGAGACATCGGCCGCCGGGTGCGTCGCCCGAAGCGTCCTTCCTTGCCCTTTGAAACAAGCCGTGTATGACACGCTATTGTTATAGTGTTTTAACATAACGTCGAGTAGGAAATTATATAATTTTACTGACTTCAAAGGCTCGTAGAACTTTTTTATGGATTGCCTTTGTATTTTTTAGAGTTATATAGTATTAGACGTGACCCTAATAATTTACGGTGTGGTCCAATATGTCAGAGGATGTTCTCAATTTTTTTTTAAGCTTGTTTAAGTAATTTTAGAGATGTCCTAAATATTTTAGGAATTATCCTTAATAAACAAACTCACCATTATTTGAATGATGGTTTTTAGGCTTAAAACAGACTGAATTCAGAAGTTACTTAACTCTATTAAACATGTAGTTGGAAAACTAGCATGGTTAAGTGCAGAAACAGTTCAGTAACCAGACGCCTATAAGCTCCATTAAATAACTCGTTGCCCTCAGTTGGCTTTTACAACTTTAGCGGGAAAATAAACAGCTGATACAATCTCCTTTAGTTTTATTCTCACGCTAACCTCAGTTGCAAACATTATTTGCTGTTAGCTAGTTTAAAATAAAAAATAAGTTAATATAATTTAATAGCAAAATCAGCAGGGCTATTTGTTACCACAGTTGTAATGCCTTGCGGCACCCCAAAATATAAGAAAACTTAACTAGTTCCCTGATCCTTTGCAGGAGGGCTTTGTAAGTCCTTCCAAATCTACACTGACATACGAATAGGTGGATATTTCATTGAAATCATTACTTGTTTGAATATCTTTACTACAGTTACATTAAGAGCCCTCTTACATTTCGGCGTTACCTACGCTAATTTAGGTATTTTACGAACCGAGCGGACGGCGAGCTTCGCGAGCTATACTTTCTTTCATAAATCTGTTCACTCGCTCGCACCATGATAGCGCGAGTATGGCCACTAAACGATCTTGATCTTCCGTAATACAAGTTTTCCTAGGAGGGAGTTCAGTGGATGGAAAAACTTTCGATGTGACATTTTAATGTTATGAATTATAATTTGTTTTAATAGGTATATTTTTCATTAGGTATTTAAGAATCATAAAGTGTTGAAATAAGTAATACATAATAAATAAATATTTTAATTGATACGCAGTAATCGATTGTTAACCGACATCCGTAGCATAGTGGTCTACATTGTTTTAGCGCATTTACCAAAAGCATTATTAGAAAGCTAAAGCCGACCACAATAATACAGATCTTTGAGAAGTAAACAATACCTTTTGACCATCCAATTCTATATCGATATTAGACAGACAAATATTTCTGTCTAAAATCTTTTATGTGTACGTAAATAAATAAATAGTATGGTTGCAACCTGTTTAAGTAAATAAAACATAGAAATGTAACTAATTTTTTTTTTCGGTAGATACTGTCAATTATCATATTTTTAGTTTACAAAAATATTTCCCGCAACGGCATTGATCGAGCTTACAACGATCAATAACTGCGATCGTAGTTGACGATGCTCTAGTACGCACACAATAGCAGCGTCTATACGGCAATAAACTGACGTAGACCCGACCTCAACAAGCGCTCGCACAATACTGAGCGCAGATGGCCGGCGCAAATATATTGTACTTTTATTTAATTCATTGAAAAATAATAGCTACTATTATTTTTCTTACTTACTGACTTAAAAAAAAAATACTATAGTTTAAGCAAATGTTGAAGATTATTTTGATATAAATATTACATCAAAATGATGTACAATTTCGGAGATATCGGGGCTTTTTCTTTACAATAAAGGATTATAACGAAAATGTATTCTATCATTATTGAAGTTGAGGATATTTGTGAGATGAAAAAAATACTTTGTTGGTCTAAATTCAAAAGAATCTATAAATTAGAGCTCCCAACCACGTGTCCGTGAGTTTTTGCCTGAACATGCATTGGGAGAATGATTATTACTGAATAAATTAATAATTTACCTAAAATTCGCTTTATTATTATTAGAGGAAACGCACTATTTTTAACAAGTAATTGTTATTTCAAACAACGAACGGATAACATACAATTTCAACGAGGAAACCTTGCAATTTCGCGTTTTTTTTGTAATACGCCTCTTAAAAGGCTTACAGGCAAACAAGTAGTCTGTCACTGTCATCATCATCATACTCCTGCCTTATCCCAATTTATTTGGGGTCGACGCAGCATGTCTGTTCTTCAAACAAGGAAGTAACTGTATCTTATGATATTTACGATGCACACTCAGAGGGCTTGGTTGAACTCATGCGTATTCGATAAATTGCATTTGCAGCAACACAGAAAAAAAAATGTAATTATATTTACAAACTTGATCTAACATTAATGGATAACAACACTAACGAGAATTTAAAGCATAATTAAATGGTATTACATATTTTATTGCTTGAAATTAAATAAATTGGAAATTTCGCAGCTGCCAAGATACCAAGTTAATAAAGCTGTAAGCATGCCTCTTCATTACCAAGTTGCGTTTGCAAAACATTTAAGTCCAACGAAATAAAAATAACGACGTATCGTGTGTGGCACTCAACACTAACGACCCACGTTTATGACACGTAATTACGTTTTAGACCAGCAATTATTCATGTCACAATGTTTCCCACTTTGATGCATCGAGCAGACCTCTCGACTCCAAACTCATTAACACTGAAGACTCAATAATTTGTGTCGGTGCAGAAATTATTCGTGTTTTCTTTAATCAAATAGAAACGGAACTCCGGCTTGTTAAGGAGTGCGAATTTAATCTGTGAACTCCGGTAGCGCTTTTTGCTTCCGTTCAGGCTGTAACGCAATAATAAAATCTTGCACTTTGATGTCTGAAGGCGGGTTTCGGCCGCAGTAGAGGGGGTGGAAAATCACCGGCGGCGTCTTTACCAATGCCGGCGTTCAATTTCAAAGTCAGAGGGAGCATCTCGACGGAAGGCGGCACTAAACTGGAGCGCGACGCCTCGCCGCTCTCTGACCTATAAACGCCATCCGTAAGACGCTTGTCTTCATATCCCCGTAAATATTTTGTTGCTCTTCCATCCCATATAAAATTTATGGGATAGGGACCCCTGTTGCGATTAGAATGTCGTTTCTTTGCGATATTGAGAGCTCATTCCCCCTATTTCATTCCATATGGATGTTTGCATAATTTAGGTGGAAAAGTACGGAGTTGCATCACAAGGAATTTCTGAGGAGGTGGATCATTGGAGTCAGGGTTTAGGGCCTTGCAGCTTGATGGCGTAAGACGTACGTGCAAATACATCGCTTCGATGGATAATAGCCGGTTCGCCCACACGCGGCGTTAAGTTAATTAAAACGTCATGAACTCTCAGCGTGTAAGGCCACAGTTTTCAGGTTTGATTAACGTTGTCTTAATAGTGTGTAATAAAGCGTGTGGTTGATGTAGGGAAACACCGAATCAGCACGAGTCCATAGACGCGCGTCTCGTCGGAGTCAAAACGGTTTATTAATTTTACGAGCGCTGAAAATGCTGATTTACATCGTCCTCAAAAGGTGGACCTGAAAGCAGTGCTTTTGAGAATTTCATGCAGCGAACTAATGCAGAAAGTACCCGTACATAGGATATCTTGTTAACGAGCTGTCTGCTAAGTTTCAGAATACGATTATCCGTTAATCTTGTTTTATTCAACGGAATTGCCAGTAACACTACGGAACGAGGCAGTGAAGAGAACAGCACATAACCTAACAAAATAGTATTGCTAGAACAAGTGGCTTCACGACATAATAAATGGAGGTACAGTCACGAACACTAATATGTAAACATTAGTGCTCGTGACACTTAGCTGAATTCAAAAGTACTTTACTCGAGGAATAACCATTACAACTTTGAGATAAGACCTATTTAAAAAAAAATTGGGTTACAAAATATTATATTATGTTTGTAACAACGCAAAAGTACATTAACTCAACATAACATCACACCTGTATTTCCCCGAAAAGTTAGGTAAAGGTGTAACATAAAATACCCACATTTCGCCAGATTTGTTTAAGTCTCATTTAATAGGGGGCGAGCCTATTGCCATCAACGAGGCTCATATCCATACTCCGAGGCTGCTACTAAGAGATTCCTGATGAAAATCCCAATAACACTTTGCCTGACCTGGGAATCGAACCAAGGACAACGAATGGTCAGAATGCTTATCAGTAGCGTGATATAGGTGTCAGTGAGTGTACATTGAAAAGAGCAGCAGGAAGGCGTCGACCGAGGCGCGACGACATTGCGGCGTCGTCGGAGACAATTTTCCAATCAATCGGGCAGTGGTCCGCCCGTTGTCACTCCGATTTCTATTAGACATAACTATGATAGACAGTAGTCGTCTTTTTGTATCGGAATTTGAATTTTATCGATAATTTATCGTTCTCTAACGACTGGTTGTTTCACTCATTATAACATTTTGAAGTCTGGTACTAAACTACTAATGGTACCAATAAATAGTATAGGTACACATAACAACGTGAACTTTAAGCGTGCATTTAACATTTCTAGCCAGTCGGAATAACTTTGTAGCGAGGACATTCGCCTTATTTTACACAGACATGCAATATTAATATATTTAAGTTAAAACATTTAATATTTATGCGAGGTTATGCAAATGTCGAGATGTTTTCTGTGTCAAACAACTGAATTAAAAGATTTTCTCCGACTAAGGAATACATTTAAGTTAAAAGCCATTAAGCACGACGTAAGCGGCGCAACAAATAAACGAGAACTACGTTCGTTATAATGACTAAACAGGAATTTGAACTAAAATGTAATTAATTGGCATCGTTGTTATGCAAATTACTCTGTGTATGAGAAAAACGTTCCAAAGTAATTAATAAGAATAACGCTGAGAAAAATATGAACGTTCATAAATAGTAATCTAATTAGATAGTACGAAGTGCGCGAGTTAACGACACTAACATTTATATTAATTAGGTAACGAGTGACCGGAGCGGCTACGTGAAATTTTAATAAATCTGGCAGCTTGGTGGAGCTTTACAAAGTGAGGCGACAAAAACTCCCGTCTAGGTAGACGGGAGTTTTTGTCGCTTCTCGTCACTTTTTATCCCATTCCCGTTTAGTCGAGAGTGGATATAAGCGAATGGATTCGGGACCATCCAATCCCATTATTAAATTGCTGGAATATTTTCCTTAGTTCGAGACTCGACCAAATTGAAGAGGAATTAAAATTTGTTCAATAAAAGGACACAAACCTTTTATATTCTATTACAGAGTACTTTATAGGTTTAAATTGTTTTACACTACTGTAATCAAGGATGTGAAGTTATTTAATAACTACTATACAGAATGTTATTAAAACTGTATTTTAGATTGAATCTGAGTATTTTGTCGTTAAGTTTTAATACCATCACTGTTATTTGGGATCAAAATCCATAAACTTAGCCACTAGACGCATAATATTGTAGTATCCAATACGCCAGAAACTATCGTACATAAAACATAAAACAAGCATGGCCGTTAAACTTTCATCAACAGTAATTGCGTTGCAAGAGAACGTGTGGATGTATTACCACAGAATATGAGCATACAGAAGCTTTACTTTATGCAACGCGTGATAAAATATTGAAGCTTGCAGGCTCACACTACGCGCGAAACGAAATGCATCCGGCTCGAAGGACCAAAATTATGGAGATCAGGTGCATAAAGTAAATATATCTGTAACTAAAAGCGCACAATTCGAATTGACTTGATTGAATTGATTGTGAATTGACAATGAGTTTGCTGAGTGTGAACTGCAAGTGATATATTTTACTCAAAATGAACTTAAACATCCTTGCATGCAATTGTTTCATTTTAAACGCTGCTTACGTGAGAATGTTCAAGTGTAGTAGACACTTACAACATTTACAAGCCGAAGGATAAAACGATAACATTACTTTTTGATAAAATTTCACCTTCACGGTGCTATCGAACAAAAATCGTAAAAACCGCAATCTTTAGTTTGCAATAATACATTTTTCCTTGTCCTTCTGCCCCTTTTTAATTACATGATAAAACGGAGACGGCTCCGCCAAAGCTCGGTTCTCCACCGTACTCCGGAAGTGTTCTCTCATCTACTGCCCTATTTATAAAGCCAAGCTATATGTTAGTTAGCGTTTGTCGGCAAGGGAAATTTCGTTCGTGGCGAATACACGTCATTTTCTCGGTATCATTAGGCAACTTTTGCTTCCAAAAACGACAGAGAGCTCAACGACAAAAAAGAAGAACATATCTGTGCGAAGCACCACTCAGTTCCAGACAGATATTCTGAAAATTCTACAAACATGGAAGGATGTACCGCATTAAAAGAGACATTTATGACTGGAAATATCTATCACCAAGATATTATGTGTTTCTATTCAAAAGTTATTGGAATCGGTTAAAGCTTCAGGAGGCGCCCTATATTACACGAATATCCCTTTAATCCTGCTGTAAAAATAGTTACATTTTATAAATTGATTTCGGCGAATGAAGCCATAAAGCGAGTGTCGTACGCTGTCGATTTGTTTGTTTTGCATTCTGAATATTCCTTTAATTAGCGCCTTAATTAAGATCATGTGCCGAATCAAAAACGGGATGAGTGAAATGGAAATGTGAGCGGAAAAAAAGAATAAATGTGGCAGTTTTTTACTTTTTGTACAAAGGAGCCCTTTGGAATGATTTCCAATTATAAATATTTAAAGTGTGTAAACTCAGTCGCTGGGGTTCTGTAATTCAATTCGTCGGTGTTGAGTTTCTTATTGACGTATCCATTAGGTATTATTCGAGTTCTAGAGTGACTCGCATCGGAGAGCGAGCACGGAATGTTTTCACAAGCTCAACTGGAGTTGGGCACGATTTTTCAAGAGGAATTTCGAAAGATTAGATTCGAGTAATGAGGGTTTCTGTAAAGCTTTTTCGTTAAAATAAATCTGGTCTGGTAGTTCGAGATATAAGGTTACCTATACGTTTCTATTATTGGGTATGTTTAATTACGTACATTTAGGACGAACTAAACACGTTCCTGAATGTAGTAAATATATTTAATTCCGGCTCAACAAAAAAAAAGAATCAATAAAATATGATTATAGAAAAATACATAACATATTTATTCTATACGGCAGAGAAAGTATTTAAAGCTTGAACAATGTATGTTGTCGACATTTCCTGAGTCAATCGTCAAATTATTTCGAATTTCAATTCACGTCTCGAATATCCGTTTCCGTTCAATTTGGCGATACACAGCAAACATGTCTCAACATAACTTATAGCCTTAATACACGGAAGTGGTATTGCGAATGTGGCCATATGTTGTACAGTTATTCCACACATAAAAGCTCTCAAAATCATGCTGCAAATTACTCAAACATTATAAGCAGAGCTACTAAAATAATAAAGACAAAGGTTTTGGAAACAGAATGAAAATCTACTAACGTTCGAAGATAATTTGGAAACATGGCAACTTTAAACATGTCAAAGGTTCAACTGAGGTTAGACGCTGGGATGCATCGTGAAAATACAACACACGCATGGCTAGGGGATACAACTAATGGCGTAACAGAAACTATACGAGGCAACACAGAAGAAACTATGTTACTTTAAGATTCTATAGAAAGCTCACTCGTTGTTCAAGTAAAAACGAAAGTGATTACAGATGTCAACGAAGCGAATGGTCCCAAGAATGTCAATTGAAGTTTTTAATCAAAATTCTTTTGAAGCATTGCAGAAAATCTTTTGAGAACCCGCGAGATTGCTTCAATGTAACACCATAATGCTACATTTTATGGCATTACCAAAGTTTTTGAACAAACATGAGGCTTAAGCACACGAAATCTTTGAGAAAGATTATTCTTGCACCGGCGTTTCTATTGGTTTATTCAGTTAGGCTGTTGTAATTCAATCTATTGGCATAGCCCTTTGAGTAGCAGACAGTTTCAAAACCAGCTTGTGTCCCTAACGGTGACGGCCATGCATGTTGCACCTTTGATTTCAGATGTGTATTTTGAGCGTATATTATTTTATAGTTCGGAGACGGGGAATTTGCCTACCTTAGTGGATCAGCTTAGTGGGTGCCGGGTGAGGTTGGCTGTTAGTCTATATTTACGTATCTTGTATCTTCTCTTTGAAGATTGATCTCGTAGACATTCTTCGTTCATTCATTTCATTTTCTTGAAACGATATAAAAGACAATTGAAGTTAACTTCGATTTCAATACCGCTAGTTTCGTAATCCATTGCGGTGAGACTGCGGTTTAACAACTAGCTACCGACCTGAATCTAATTTAGAATCTAAAATACATTTCCATCGTCGAGTCCAATAATGATTATGCCCATTAGTTACCCCTGGCTGTAGGTGTAAATAAACAATGGTGCCAAAGCCAAACCATAACCCTTCCTTGCTCGAGCAATATAACCGATATGAAACCGGTAACCGGTTCTGTAATCCGAACGCGCGGCTGCCAACTTATTGAAGGAGGGTTCGTGTTTGAGGAAGCGCCGTATCCAGTCAGATGGGATATTTTGCTGAGACAGACAGCGGACCCGTATTATGACAGCCGAGCGGGAAGTAAGACGTGTCAGGTTTTGCAGTTTTGCATTAGCAATAAGACGATTTTAATATAGATTTATGCATCAGCAATTCAGCATGAGTTAAGTTATGGGCTCTCAAATTAGTCAAGTTTAGATTGGCAACAATTTTTAATATTGGATATAATTATGTATGATAGATTAACGAACAGCTACCTACAAGAGAACAATAGGGGATGATGATAAAAATTGTGGCATCAATCAGCAAATTAGAACTTTTCGAACGGCTTAGCATGTTTTACTCTACCGATAAAGCTTCACCTCTTTCGACAGTCGTAGTGCGATCACACTTGTTGTAACTCCGAGGGCAACCCTTTTGCTAGTACAACCGGTCATGTAACTAGAGGCCGGTGGCTAGCCCGGTACATTCGAGGAAGCGGCCGCGTTCCCACGGGGCTCGCGCGCATGCGCCCGGCCACCGCAGACTGGGCTCGGACAACGTACCTGCAAACAAAAACCTACATGTTAGCTTATATTACTTTTACAACGTATATTGTATAGATATGGGATTGATTTCCATATGGCGTAAAGGGCGGGCGGTTACCGGACTTTCGGTCAGAGCAAATTGCAGCAAAAACTGTATTGGCATTTAGCAAACATGTTTGTAAAAGAATTATCTGGTAGGTGGTGGTTTGGATTTATTCTTATCGTCATCATCGTCGTTCAACCGTAAGACTTCAACTTCGCAAAGGCAGTCCGCAGGTATCATCAGAACTATCAGTTAAATGCCTTCATATCCAGTGGGTTCTGCTGGGGATATGTCAATCTCCAGCAAAAGTTCCTAAACAGATCAGACACTTAAAATAGCTGTGTGTGTGAGAAAATAAGTGTTGCAACAAACACAAACCACATGACACGGTTTCCACAGGGTATTGAAATAATCAGTTCCGATACGAGACAGGTTCCTCTAATGTGTCTACGTCGACTTCCTACCCCGCATATCTGTCAGCATTAGGTGCACATCAAAGGCACCGTTACAGTCGGGCTATTGAGCCCGCGAATCGTGTTCGGTACTTTACTTTGCATATACGTGGGAGCATGAATGGTTTTGGAATTTATCTTAAGGGCGTTTTTGTGTTGCGTTATTTAAATAATTCAGAATTACATTAATCATGGATCGAGGGATGGGTTTTACCAATCTGCGAGCAAAACTTGCTAACGTTGTAGCAATAAGACAACGCGACGGCACGAACCAAAATGTCAATGCATGGAATGAAAAAAGTCACCCAAAGGCGATAGAATAAAAGAAAGATAATATGAATGTTACTTTGCATATCAAAAATATTTTAGCATTCATAATTCAAGCCGACATTGGCAAACATTACTCATGTTTCGAAATATGTTAATGTACTCGTATTTACACAAAGTCATTGTCAAGAACGCATGGGCACATTGCCATAATTATGTTGTTGTTTATGTATTCTTTGAACTGAGCTTGTTTCTTCATAACTTCATCATTTGCCCCTAATATCAAATTATCAAGCATTAGGATTTCTCAGTTGCCAAAAGGACGTTACTTGATATACGAGTACTCTATAAGACATCACCCCTAAAGGAATTGGAAAACTTCCTCATTGTTAACCGATCCTGAGGGGTGTACTAACTTAAAGCCATACTGTACAAACCAGCAAAAAACACTGGTTTACGCATTGCATCGTAATTTTTTTACCATTTGCCTCTTCTAAAAATATCTAAAGCTGATGATTCTTTTCCAAATTCTTAACCCGACAAAACTGGATTTCCTAAATGCTTTTTGGTCCAAGACAGTTAAATCGTTTATTTGGGGCTCGTCGAGCTTCATTGCCTCGGGGCACGTTTTTGATGGTCACCACTACTGTTTCTGGCATCCAGGAGTTGCGGTAATTGGGAATGCCGTCTTCTTCTTCTTCCAAAAAGATGGTACGGTTTATCAAATTTCTTGGGCCTAGTAGGTGGCCACGTTAATTGCGGCGTTTGTAGTGTTTTTTAAGTCCTCTAATGTGCAGTGTTTCAAAAAAAATCCTTTTTGGTCCTTGCTCCGCGCGCTTAGAGGCCACGTGTCGGCGCGGCGCGCAGGAAGCGAGCGCGTAGGCGGACGTTTAATACGGGCGAGGAAGCGCCGTGTCCGGTGCCGCGCGACGTGTATCGGGGTTTGTCGCCTATACCTATACGCTCGTGTCTCGGAGGTTTCGGTACATGGGTGTGGCATCACCGCTATGCTAAGTATGGTACAGATAAGAGCTGGGTTTTCCTAAAAACTGCTTCAATGTACAGATGTAGATGAATCATTTTGTTTGCCCACGTGTGATACTAAGCTTAAGGGACATTGAACTTATGGAAAGGCGAATGTCTTTTCTTTTCTGCAACTTAGTAAAATGTGACAGAAATTCTGGCTGTAGTGCCGTTACCTATGTTTCTAGATAGCGCTGATCAATTGCAGGATCTATAAAACGAACCAAATCAAACGACTATTGAATCAGGTAGAACACATTCAAACTATTCTTCACAAATCCCTGAAAGGTTGACCTCAAAGCGTCACAATGATCATATTCCGAGCTCTCAATAATAACTAACTGCAACACAATCCCGTCGGCTTCCACTCCCATAGCAACGCGCTATTCAAGTTTATTCTCATTTCCGCGAACAGTACAAAAGCGAAATTCACGCAACCACGTGTTCTAGCTCATCTGTTATTGTTGTGCATACCGCGAAATACTCTGTAAGGCCCTCATTGTACTACCTTTGTCGGATTGTAAACATTGATGCCTTGTTGGCGAGATTGTTGGTGTTGCTATCGCACGTAATTAAAACCAGTCAAAACATTGCGGTGCATGGGAGTGATGTAATAAAATCGTAAGTGTTACGTTTGTATCGGTAATATTGTTTTTCTATTTACGGATACGCGTCATTGAACGGCTGCGTAGTGTCTGTTACTACCTGGAAATTGGAGCTCAGATTTTCGCTGGATGATTCGCATTAAGTGTTCCGTTCTTTTACGTAAATGTTTGTGGTATATCCTCTAATAAAATGCTTACTCATCGTTCACTTATTTAATTTATAAACTGTCTGTTGTGGACGTTGATAAAGTGGTCGGTCGATCGGTTCCTAAAGTACAGCAGTTTCAATGTAATCATATTAAGGGTTCTGCCCAAAGGCCTCGAACGAAATCTAATTATTGGGGTAATGCTGCGCTGTTAGCTGGTCGGCTAAGTGCTCCAAATTGCTTGAACGGAATGAGATTTTTAATTATTTGTGTAACCTGGCATCCATATTGAACACCTAATAACTTATAATTATTCGTCATGGACACTTTCTTTTCATCGCATTAATCAAAATGACGTTTTTATTTAAAAATAAAACAAAAATTTCAGCGTTACTTGTTTCAGAAATAGTGGAAACTGAAAAAGATCACAGTACTGCTTCAGTTTTCATATTTTATTATGGATCAGGGTAGAAGAACCTAAAGAAAATAAATTCAAATTAAATTCCAATGCAACGCGGATGTTGGACGCGTTGTAGCTTTGCAACGATGAAATGCGGTTAGCTTTTGGCAATCATATATTTTTCTGGGTTAGTTACTAGCCGAAAATGCAATCGCTGTGATAGTGAGCAGTTCATTCTCCATAATGGCTTTTACTGGCTTCTCAGTTCCTTATGATTGTACTGCCAGCTAGGCGTAAAGCCACCGAGTCTACAACGTTATCGCCTTTCAAACAACCATTTTACTACTTTCCCGTACAAGCTCTACACATCACAAACCATTGCATATCACAAACCATTTCTAGCGAGCCAACATCGAAACTCAACCAAACCATATCTAAACAAACCGAAAGGCGAAGGGATCAGTAATAAAAAGGCTAGTAATAAAATAAACATGAGAGGCTGCGGCGTTGCCGCTCTGCGCCAGCGCCAGCGCCGATCACAATGGTACGAGCTCGAGTCTCGAGTCTCGACTCTCGACCCACCAGCTGTTTGTACCTGCGCTGTTTACTGACGGCACCACCCATGTGTTGAATAAGCAGTAATGTAAGAAGAATTTCCGTATTAATTTTCTGGTCCTTAGGGACGTTGAGTAAACTGGCCTTTTTGTTTTTTGACACACATTTAGATATCTTTAGTGACAGTGTTAGCTAACGATTGGAAGTCTTAATCCAATAACTGATACATCTATTGTGTTTTCACATCCCTGTTTTACAGAAAAGCAAATAACCAGCTCGCAGCGTCCGTTATTAAACGTAAGCCTACATGAATTCGATTGAACGCGAGCCTACACCATTCAGTAATAAACAGTGTCATTATCATCCGATAACATTCAATAACTCAGTGGCAATTATCCTTAATTATCATGATGGTTAGTTCGTTAATGTCCAATGTTTTTCGCCAGCCAAATTGTTGCTGCGGTTACTTATTGCAATAAAAGCAGCGACTAAATTTCCACAAAAAGCCACTGGCTGTGCATTAGGCTAATTGTAATTAAGAACATTCTGTTCGACCAGGCTTCAGTAGTTTAATTATACTTATACGGCATGGGGACAGTAAAACAGCATTTAGTAGTAGTAGCTAACTATACACCATTTGCAATATAGTTATTTCTGTAATAGGAGGGGAAACTACGGGCGGAAGGACCACTGACCTCTCTAGTATGTGAGATCGTTGGTCCGGAAGAAGAGATGAAGATACTAGATACTAACATAACCATAATCATACCTAACAGGTTAATATGATATAATATTTTTGATACCGTGATAATAAAAGTGATCATAAGTTTTAATTTAATCTGAGTTATACCGTGAGAAATTTTCTCAGGTCCAAAGCCCACACGCAGTTTAAAATATAAAACGATTATGTTAACGACGTGTACCGACATATGTAGCAATTTATCCGATGATCTGTAAATGACAGATGGTTCTGACGATAAAGCCCTATATGGTAGGCCAGATAGCTATGATAAGTTATTTGTGCTGTGAGGAAGTAACATGAGATAACAACTAATAGAGAGGTATGAAAGAAGAAGACTGCTGCATCGACCCCAAATTAATTGGTATAAGAACAGGGGGATGAGAAATTACTTGTGCTGTACAGTTCAGTTAACAGAAAGTTTGATAACTGTGTTTGTAAGTACGAGCCTGACTGTATCAAGGATGAGGTACAATACAAACCATGTCATAACCTCATAGGCGATCTAACGCACATGTCATTAATGTGCCTATAAACGACACGTGTCATCTCCGAAGAATTGAAGCACTGGAGCACATGTGCTGTGCCAAGGACCTTTTTCTCAACGACAAAGAGTAATCGATCCGCGTGAAATTGATCCACTTGGATCCACGAGAGAGCTCGCGGAGCACGCACTGCGCATATACGCAGGGCTACCATTCGTCAAGATTTGCTGTGACAGCCATATCATGTTAGTGTCAGGTTTTAGCTTCGTTTGTTAAAAAGGTAAGCTTTGAACTAATTTGTAGCATGTTTATTGAGAATGTGTGAAATAAAAACTTGACTTTTGAGTACATGTGAATACATTTTTATTGATGCCTCGATAATGCCAGTCTATGAATAGCTACGAACACCTCGACCACAAACGACACAATAACCTATTTCCAAATCGAGTTTGGTGTTGTAAGAGAAAGCGTCATACAGTGACTGGTAACCCTGCCACAACCGACGTATGCATCGAACCCCTCGCTCCTACCAGGGGACACTTAATCCCCTGTCTATTTCAAACACGTTTCACCTCATTCGTTTCGCGCACAAAAAACTCTCTTATTAGATTTACTAAGTCCCTCGATCGATTGTTGTTTGTGATTTGACAGGTTTTTTTTTTATATAAGCGAGAATGAAGTTGCTTGTTAGAAGCTTTGTTGAAGCATTTTTTTTTTGTTTTTTCCAAGAACAGGTCTATAAAAATAAATAGAGCTGATAAGCCGAATTCTAAAGAAGCCATTACGAAATTTATTTGGAACAATAGGTGTTTAAAACAGTAATTTAATTAAAATATATACGCTTTTTTTCTGACGAAATTGGACATGGTTTGGCTATTTTTTCATCGTTAGGTTAGTTAGGCCCATTAAAAGCTTGGATCACAGATTTTTTATATTCTTGTCATGGGTTGTCGAACAACATTCCTATAGTAAATTAGCCGCAATGTTATTAAATTAATATTTGTGGCTATACTTAGATGTTATGGCTAATGATGTAGTCTATACACGTTTTACACCGACGCGACGCTATGTCTGTGTTTTTACTCTGAATAAAAGGAAGCCTCAGCTGCTAACATTCGCGCGACAGTCGTGAGAATCAATTAAGGGAAGTGGCCTCTATGGTGCTCGTAGTCTCTAGACTACAATTCCGCAGACTCCATGTTTAGATCACACAAGTTTTAGTAGCATCTGCAATGCTTGAATGTCTGTTAGTGTTGGAATTTTGTCTCCGAAACACATAGTGACGCAATTTTTTTATTTTATCTTAGACACCGTTATCGGCGAGGAAAGGCTGAGCATCTCGCAGTGATAAATGAAAATAGCCGGCGAGGGGGGGCGGACTCCCGTGGTGCGTGCACACATGGCCTTATCGACCAGACGATGTGGACGAAGGGAAGAGAGGTAGCGGTGTAGGATTGGCGGTGGAAATCTTGATGAATTTGCTCCTATTGAAATTCTATGTTTCATATTTTCCACAGCGGCCGCCATTGAAGTAACGACTTTAACTATTTTGCCGAAAAGACGAAACACAGAGAAAAATGGGACACCTTTACCCAGTAGTGGGGCAATATAGGTTAACAAAAAGAAATACTTTCATGATAAATACAAACTAGACCATCTTTTAAAGTACGGATAAGGTTCCCACCACTACATAAATGCCCCATTTTTTGGGCCAATGGACCTAATCTTAACCTCCATGATTCCCATTGTAACCCGCTCCTCGCTCCCCGCTCACACATCGGCCAGCCGCCATTCACACGCGCTCTCCTCCGCTTACAATAATAAGCGGGCACGCACGAGGCACGCGTCGCGTGAGACCGACGACTGCCGAAATAATTGTCCATTAACATCGCATACTTGTGGGGGACCGACTTACAAACACCAGATTAAAGATATGTATGTATCAATTACAGTAAAAGCTACGTGCTCCATGGCTCTCTGATGAAGCGGAGGAATGATGTTAGAGAAATAAATGATGTGATGATGAGGAGTTAGATATGGTAGTAGTAGGTGTATGAAGTCAAAAGGTAAAGAAAAAACATGTGGTTATTTGTAGTTTTCAACTACTCAAATGATGACGATAGAATACGATTACAAGTAGGTATAACCAGGACACAGGCTTCCACCACGCGGGCCCAGAATGAGTTGGTATTTCAAGCGGCAAAAATGAATTCCAGACATTATTATTTCGTTCAAAATTAAACCATCCGAAACACAGTAAATCGTCTTTAACGGTCTCTGAAAAACTTTCAACATAATGATTGATCAGAATGTTTAAAGTTGATGATGTTTTTAGCTAAAGTTTCGGTTTTGGACGCTCAGACGGAACAATTTGAGTCATTCATTAATCAAATGTTGCAGTGAAGTTAACTGCAAAGAACCAGCTGGTGACCTAATACTCTTCCAATAGTACTGACGAAACAATATAAACCATCGCCGAGACTTAAGGACTGCAACCCATTTCAATGTGCTATTTTGACAGATTCATAATTTTAGTCAGACAAAAGTGCGTGTAGTTGAGATTTTTCCTGGTCCTTCGATCCGGATTTTTCGCTCTGGTCTTTCAATGCGCGATAAGACAAATATAACCAAATGGATGTAAATTAAGTGAAGCAAACTGCTGCAGTTATCTATCTATAAGTACATACAATCACGATAAGTAAAATCATTTCTGTGTGCCTATACCATCATTCTTTAAAACCACTTAAATTGTCGGTTAGTTCCAGAAGATAGAAGCGTGTGTGATGCTCATCCATACGTTTACTCCGGAATGTTATCTGGGTTAATTCACAGTTGTGACGATTACGTCACGTCTAGGAAATGTTGGTCAAGATCGAGTTGGTTCGTGTCTCGCACGATTTATACTGCCAACGTTTGACGGGAACTTTTATAGAACACGCTATGGGGTCGTATGTTGTCTTTAGCTGTATGGAATGAGAAGGACATGTGTATTATATTCTGGTTCAAATTAATTTATTTTGATATGAAGAAGATTCATAAAACTGTCAAATAAACGTTCAGATGATAAATGGCCTGTGGTCATCATGAAACGTTTCGGAAAAAAATGGTAAAGTGATAAACTTATCCAATCAAAAACCATCGTAAAATTCAACACGACATCTATAAGACGTTTACGTGAGAGCCATCACACTTGGCCCAGCAGGGATGAAGAACGACACGAACGAGGGGACACAGGGGAGAAGGGGACTGAACTCGTAAACCTAAAAATAGATGCGACGACACCACGCCTTCAATACACAACAAAAAACATACATATTCCGTCCGAACTATCGAACTGTGACATGATCATGACACTAGGCAGAGGTAATAAGAATCAAATTGATCTGCAACTCGATCATGATGAGGTTTTGGAAACGCAATGTTATGTTGGTAATGTGTACAGTGGACCAATAGCAGCATCTGTCAAAACAATACGCACCGGAAACAATAAACAGTTGTTTGACTAGTTAATTTTTAGGGGATTCTGTATTCAACAGAGCTTAATGAAAACATCGGCTATAAATGTTAATTACCGAGCTATAAGCAGACTTATTGGAGTATCAATTTGTCGATGGACTGTATTAATGAAGCACCTGTAGTCAGTATATAAAAGGCGATAAAGTTTTTCTAATTTTTTAAAAGTACAGATTGTATAATTAGTGTTCATTTTTCTCCAATTAAATCACAGATTGCGATCGATTTTATGATGGTAGTTAATTAGTGGAATAATCCTTAATTAAAAGTAATGTAGGCACAGTTTGTAAGTGCAAAGAATATTTAATCCCAAACCAGAAGTGAACGAGACAGATAAAATATGTGTCAGTTTAAATAATGAAGATATAGTAAGTTTTTAAATATCTCTCTAATTAAACCAGTTTGAAGTGCCACTGGCTGTCTTTATGAGCAACTTAATTAAATATTTTGGTCGTTAAAGGGCGCCGATTTTAACTATTTATCATTTCCAAGACGTTGATTTTTATTGGATAATTATCATATTAAACAAACATTCGTGCCCGAATGTTGAAGAAAGCAGATAAAATGAATGGCTTGTACTTACACAAAAGCGTTCGCCGAATCGAATCATAAATGAAATATTTTAAACCTTTCATGGCAATCTGACCATGAGTAATACTGAAAGCTACGTGCAATAAAAATACTTCTGTTAATCAATGGAGTAAAAAACTTATTCCCTCCAGCGAAGTTCGCGGAAAGCGACCACATAATATTTTTGTTTCATTTCCACACCAGACGGAAAACAAACAAAACATTAAATAATATTTGTAACAGAAGTCTTGACCTCTTACGACATTTAACTTTCAGGATTTAATAACTTTGCGTTATGGCTGTTAAGAACGAGAAAGAAACCATACAAGTCATTTCGACATAACTTTGTCAATTTCTGCTAAGTTCGGTTGAAGTTATCGTTACAAAACAGTTACGGGCTATCGAGGCGAGGGGAGAAATTACCTAACACCGCGTCTCTCCAAGTGTTACTACGAGTTATAAAAAGTTGTCGGGAAGCTGTGCCATAATACCCCGAGTTCCCCCGAATCCGCTCCGAGGGGTAAACTTTCGTAGCGTTGTTGCCGGGTTAGGAGAATTAGGTAATAATTTATTTAACTTTTTCTTTCTTTTTTATTTCTCTTTGCCGATTACAGTTTTGAAGTTTGTTCAACTTAAATGCCCTATTAATTTGTAATTACACAGTCAACATAATATTCTGCACTTGTAAACAATCTAAAATGCAACTCTTTTTTTATGCATTTCACTACTTTTGAAATGCAAAAATATAGCAGAATGAATAAACTAAGCGTAGATTGACATACAAAAAACCTAATAAAAGCACTGCATTCTCATTTTCCGCTGGTTAGGCTCAGTTAACGTCCAACGCAAATTCAGGCGCAATGCAAATAAACTGCACAAAGCAGAAGGGGAAACGAATGGTACAAAACTCAACAGACACACGTACAAAATGCTTCAAATACAGATAAAAATAACAATAAAGAGGAATCAATCAAAAATCGCCACCGCGTTTATATGACACCGATGCGCGAGCGCGTTCTAAATCCGTGGCATGAGTGACAGGTCCCAATCAAACTTTAATCAAAGCGGCCGACAGCTCCACCGTGCAGCGTCTGCGGACTGCGGAGTAGACAACGGTCGGCAGGCCTAATTGAGCGGAATGGCCCCGTACATATTGCGCCGGCGATTAAGTCACGAACGTCAGCGTGCGACCCTTTGTTCACGTATACAGAAGGTCGATGAATGACAGGACATGTGCGGCTTTATTCGCAGTTTATAATGCATTTCCATATGTGGCTAATTGACTGTGACGCCTCTTTAAGTTGTATTTACATTTTTAATATGTTTGGGGACATTATCTTAAAATAATGTTAAGATAGTGTCTTCGAAAAAGGTTAAACCATTTCCTAAACACGTTTTTCGAATCAATCCTTTCGATAACCATTACTTTTACGTGGGACAAAAAGTCGTGGCGATCGCTTCAGCTTATCAGTTCAACCTGTCATAAGTGTCATGACATGAGTAGAAGGGTGAAATTGGGGTAAGAGAAAGGGACGGACAACGCGGTACGATATCACGCGTCCACGGAATGCACGGAATGTTAAATTTAGATCCCGTCAAAAGGTTTTGAGTGGCCTTTAAAATTAAAACGACAAACATTGAGGTTCACAACGTGGTAATTGATTCGTTCAGTTTTTTTGATCATGAATATGATATTCAAAGCATTGAGGTGAGCTGTTTTAAATTAAGTTTTTATTTCGATTTCAAGTTTTATGTAAGTACAGAGTTGAGTCTTTGATCGTGAAGTGTTCTACAGATGTTTGTGTCGGCAATTTGAGTGTTTTATCAGGTATTTTGTACTTCTTAGAAAAAAATACGATATATAAGACGCAATTAAAAATAATAAGAATGATGTCTAGACGACTAATAGTGATAGCAAGGAGACATTGAAAGTAAGACGAGACGTGTGAACAATTAAACAAGTTTAGGATAGGATACATAGAGATCACAAGGCAAGGGCGAGAAAAACAACAGTCATTATTTTTCTTTAGTTGGCTGTAGAAAAATAAATCAGGTTGTTTATGATCTTAGAAGCATTATACTAATCATAAGAAATATGAGAAAGCACAGGTCTTGATGACCCATTTACCTCTTTCAATGTAGCGTGGCTATGTGTTGCCTATCTCCCAAATACACACACAGATGATTGGAGATATCAGATCCAGACAATATCAGTCTAAAGCTGGTGTAAAAATTAATCTAAAGTAGCAACTGCAATATTTTTCAGCACGTTATTATTACAATTTACACATGCTGTGTGCCTAATCTGTTAAATGTTTTTCAAGGATTATGTTTTACACGTATTTTTAGTTCGATAACCACATATCCTTCAACTTGACCGATAATAATAATGATATCAAACTACGTATAAACAACATTGTAGAGTAATAAAAATAATTACCTAAGTACTTAATATTGTTACGCAGTAAATTAAGAAATAAACCGATGGAACCTTGGGAAAGCGGTAGACATCTTATGTGTGGAATGTACACCATTGTATAACTATAGCACTGATAGACTATAGAGCCTTGGAGATTGATTGAAGATAAATGACCCTGTCGGTCATAAATAAAAATGTTGCTACGTCATACACTCAAGGAAATTAGGGATACATTTACTCATAGATACTCATAGTAAAAGTTTTACTTAGATATGAAGCATATTGACTGCCTCGTTGGCCAAGCGGGACTGCTGAGCTGAGCTGGTCATGGGTTCGATTCCCGGGTCGGGCAAAGTGTTATTGGGTTTTTCCATCAGGAATTCCTTGGTAACAGCCACGGAGTCTGGATTTGTACCCGGTTGATGGCAATAGCCTCGCCCCCTACATGGGCCTTAAAAGTAACTGGCGAAATGTAGGTGTACTATTATGTTCACATCTGCCTAACCCTTCGGGGATTACAGGCGTGATGATGTGACGTTATGAAGCATAACATTGTACCCAATACTCTTGATTGATGTGCCACAGAAGAGTAATGTTGCAACATTACAAGTTACTGCCCCAACGCCTAATCATCGGATCACTAATTAACGTCAGACGACACTCCAGTTCCAATAAATTAATACTGCAATCAATTCTCATATCAGCAAGATTAATTTGTCGGAAATATTTGCCTGCTAATAATTTGCGCATACCTAGTTCGTTTACAAACAAATGCTTTCATAAATCGTCCCTAAATTAGATTTTTAATTGCACACCCCAACAGACACTTCGTACGTATTATTTTTTCGTTCTATGCAGGAGCGTGGGCGATCGGCTCGCAATGGAGTATTTTTAACCGACTTCTAAAAAAGGAGGAGGTTCTCAATTCGGTTGTATGTTTTTTTTTTTTTTTTTTTTTTTTTTGTGTTTGTTACCTCATATCTCCGTCATTTATGAACCGATTTGAAAAATTCTTCTTTTATCTGAATGGATCTACTTCCCGATTGGTCCCATAGAAATTTCATCAAAATCGGTTCAGCAGTTTGGTTTTGAAATCAAAATAGCTGGAAATTTTTGTGTTTGTTACCTCATATCTTCGTCATTTATGAACCGATTTTAAAAATTCTTCTTTTATCTGAATGAATCTACTTCCCGATTGGTCCCATAGAAATTTCATCGAAATCGGTTCAGTGGTTTGGTTTTGAAATCAAAATAGCTGGAAACAATATGTCATCCAAGTAAAAGAAATTGCGAAATTGATACTTGACAAGGATTTGTGTGTGATGCGATAACTAAAAAGGGTAAAATAAAAACTTTTTTGCAAAAAAAAACCGACTTCCAAAAAAAACACTAAAAAAAGTGGGAAATAACTTTACTTTCGGAAGTCGGTGGCAAAAAAGTCAATGAAACAAACAATAGTCACCGACTTCCGAAAGTAAAGTTATTTCCCACTTTTTTTAGTGTTTTTTTTGGAAGTCGGTTTTTTTTTGCAAAAAAGTTTTTTTAACAAAGCGTGTGTTGTTTAGATAAATGGTCATCATCTGCTTAACCTTTTCCTAACTATGTTGGGGTCAGCTTCCAGTCTAACCGGATGTAGCTGAATACCAGTTTTTTACATGGAGCGACTGCCTATCTGACCTCCACAAACCAGTTAGTACTGGGTAATACGATACCCCTTGGTAAGACTGGTTGTCAGACATTCGGGCCACTGACTACTTAATGACTGTCAAAGATCTACACAATTGTATATCTGTGACAGCCGGGACCAACGGCTTAACGTGCTTTCCGAGGCACGGAAGAAACTCGGTATGTAATGAGTGGTCACCTATCCACGGACCAACCTAGGCAAGCGTAGCTTAACCTTAAGATCGCCCCGGGCGGCGGTTATTATTTAGCCTCGAGCTCCGAGTTCAGACTAATGGTCCAAATTACAATTATGCAGTTAAACGCGGTGCACACTGGCGTATCGTGTGGCGAACGGGGAACTACACAGTACACAATATGCAGAGCTTTCTCCGAAAACTCATTACCTCGCACGCGTCACGTAGGGACCATAACCGGTTTTATTAGGTTTCACTGACGCTCCCTAAGTTGGCCCGCGGTGCGTCTGCCGGCCTTAATTCTACGCCCACTGACTTCCAAACCAGATGTTGACTGATTTTTGAGACTAATAAAGTATATTTTGGGGATTTAATAAAATGATCTGCCCTGTATTGTGTTTACGAAGACCCTCAATCAGGAAAATGTCGTGAGAAAAGTTTTGAGTATGAATGTGGATGGGTGTAAGAGTAGAGGAAGACCAAAGAAACGATGGATGGAGTGCTGTGTGAAGGATAATATGGCAAGAAAGGAAGTGTCTGATAAAATTACAAGTAATAGAGAAGTACGGAAGAACGAGAAAAGAAAGAAAGAAGACGAGAAGAGGGCAAGAGAATGACGATAAAGGCCCTCTAATCAGCCTCGGCGAGACAAAAGATTAAAAGACAAAACATCAACAATTTCCTAGAAACTTGTTTAATCCTAACTGGTACGGCTACTTATTCCTAGATCTGCGCGCTTGGCTTAAAAACGACTGAAAGGAATTTAACGGTACATTCACTTTTACAATTCTAAAGACCTCGGGACCCTAAAGATACAAGCGTATCGTTCCGCCGTATCTAGTGGAATGGACACCGAATACTTCAAGCCCTATCTTGAAACCTACGGTTAATGAGAGGTGAAGTCTTAACTAAAGAGTGCTAATAAATATTGATGTAGTTAAATCTCGTAGTTGAAAAATGTAAGTGTGTTGTAAAAGCAAGTGGTTGTATATGAAACGGGTTTGATTGATTATGATGGCAGAATCCTTCCTGCGGGATTGGGGGGTTTATTTCGTCTCCCGCACCGCAACGAAATGGGGTTCGTTTCGGAGAATCGAAAGTGCTAAAGGCGTGATTTTGTTATTATTAGGTATTTGTCACTTAGGCATTCGGGCAGCCGTGCCAATGCGGAAGATAAGGATGCCAACGGTTATACAGGGATTCACGGAACACGTTTGGAATGAACTTCTGAGAATTTGTAGGCAAAGTGTTAGGTCTTCCACGTTAAATGGTACTAAGTTTAATACAATTACTTCGTTGGTCTAAAAGTCGCAGTCGCGGTCACTGAGCATGAGGTCCTGGGTTCGACTCCCAGGTCGGGCAAAGTGTTATTGGGTTTTTCCTTCAGTGAGTCGGTAGAAGCCACGGAGTCTAGATTTGTGCAATAGGCTCGCCCCTTATTACATGGAACTTAAAAAATATTACTGGCGAAATGTGTGTGTGTGGTATTAGGTACACCTCTGCCTAACCCTTAGGGGATAACAAGCGTGATGTTATTATACTACTAAGTTTTACCTCACAATTAATTCCTACATTACCAAACCCCGTTTCAACATACTTAAACTAATACCATAAAGTTTAATCACAGTTTCCCCAACTAATGCCTTTCAACACGATTGGCGCCAGGTATCGAGTAGTTTACGAAGATTCCATCAGGGTCGGTTACTCCTGCATCCCAAATACATATTAGTTCATAGTTCATTGTATCTACTCAACGAGGGAACGGTTCTCGTAAGTTGCGTTTGTCGGCCCGTTGGGGCATCGATAAGTGTTAGTTTCGAATGGGATTAGCTTTAGGGTTTAATTGATGAGTTTAATTGCGGAATATGTTTGCGGGGGAGAAGTTGGGAAGGGGAGGGTTCGCTAGTGGGTTGCGAAGACTGCTTTTTTAATGGTTGACGATTATTTATGATTTTAGGTTAGTAGAATGATGTCTGAACGACAGAATAGAGGTCTACCTCATGTCAAGATTGAATTAGGATTTTATTGATCCCCTAACAGTTAACGGTGCTTTTGTATTTTTTTTTTTGTACTGAATACAATAATGTTGGATAAATAAACAAAAAAAAGTGTATTTTTTTATGAACACTTCCGCAAAACGTGGTCAAAGTTAAGCTTAAAAAATTGGGCATAGCTTCATAAGACAAAAACCATAGCCTAGCGTCATCGCCACTAGAGCCAGTTAACTAATCTATTTAAAATCAGCTAGAATAGCCTACAACATTTACAAAATAGCCAGCATGCAGTCCCTAATTGGTACAGCGTATTGTAAAGGCGACACTAAACTAGGGCTGCACAAAGTTAACGCCGACAACTATCGCAAACTAACTTGTGCCACAAATAATATCTAAAATTAATTCTCACACCATTGCAGGGTCGACCGCATGTATTTGTGGCATGTTTTAGAAAGCAAAAGTACTAGGTTTGCATAGGAGCGAAGGAGGTTAGCGTTGGCCGCGTAGGCTCGGTGCGTCGGGCAGACGGCGCGCGGGGTGGATCGATACCCGGGCCGCATTGTTGCCCCTGCTCAAAGCCCCCGCGCCCCCGCACACGCCCCGCGCCCCGCCCCTGCCTTGCACCCGAAATTCGCCCCATTTGATCCTGAGAGCGCGAATCAATCGCTTTTGTTGCAGTAACTTGATGCATCACTTCGAAGGGCGAACTTGACGATGTCATGTACAAAAGCCCTTTGATGGTATTGTGGGTCGCGGCTCCCTGATAATATGGTTCAAAATTGCTTGATTTTTAAGGAAATTGCTTTTTACAGTCAACAGCTGTTTACGACAAATTAATATTTTAACTAGCATTGTTCACGTGGAATCGACGCAGAGCCGATAAAATAAGAAAGCTTAACACAATGTTGTGAGAAGAAAGCTGACCTGTAAGTTTTACAATAAGCGAAACGTCTAATTAGCGGAACTAGTTATTATTTAACAATATTTCACAGTCGAGTGCACTGGTTAATTAACTGCTTGCTCCAACGAAGATTAAGTGCGGCGAAGGATTCTTTTTGTTGTTTTAATAGGGAATAGGTTACAGTGCAGCTCAAATACTCGTGCATACAATTATTATGATACGATATGCATAGTTTGAAATTGAAAATGTATAAAAAAATTCATGCATGATTAAGTTTTTATAAGATCCATAGTGAAATTGTATGAGTTGTTATTAGTTACAGCCGGCGGATTACCGCTTTCGAATCCACAATTGCACTTAGGTAATTAAAACATGCTAATTACCCAATCGTGAATATATTTCCCAGGCAGATACTATGTACTTTCGATAATAAACCTCACTTTTTCTTTTCTTTTCTATTTCAAGATAAAGAGCTCACCATAATTCAATAATACTACATACACACAAAGCAGTAAAACTAGGGAAAACTATAAAACTCAAAGCATAAATAATTTACAATAGACAAGCATAAAACTAATTCCTGGGTCGCCATATTCTATCATTTACGCGGGAAACCTAGACGACATCCATTTTGTTATCTCTTGTTAGCATCCAAAATGTGACCAAAAACCTATTACCGTTAATGGGGCATTAAATTATGAAGCCATTTTAAGTTTTGCCACGTTGTTGTTTGCCGTATTACTTGTACAAGCCTTTGGCCACGACTTCGCTCAAGAGGAGGTCCAAAATTATCCCACCTATCCTACCGGGATAAAAATTATCCTATATTCTAACTCGGGTAATCTATATCAAACATAGTCAAACATAGAAATCCGTTGGGATAAGGCACAAAGTCGTGACCAAAAAATAAACATACTCACATACACATTTACAATTATTATTAGTTAGAATAGTTGAAGGACTAACACTAAATATAAAGCTGAGCTATTAAAGATAACCTCACACCAGCCAATAAAGTATAATCCCGCTATTTTAAGCCTCAGCTTTCCATGCGAGATTTGTGATTTTACGCTGTGCAATCATCTATTAGTGTTAAGGGACTGTTTTACAGTGATAGATAAACTTTAGATAGCTTAAATATACAGCCTTTAACCTTCCCACAGCTGGGACATTGTCTCTTCTTAACGGTATCTTATGATGAAGTGGTAAAATAATCCATAACCCGAAAACACAGTTTCATGTTAGCAAGCAAAAATAAAACTCAAATTCAACTTACTAAACTTCTATGGTTCCTATGTTGTCTCAAATAAAACAATTTATTATTACACGAACCAGACAACAACAAAGCCAAAATAGTACGAAAATAAAAAAAACAGCGTGCAGAAAATTTTAGGATAAGGGGTTCTACTGATAAATAATAAATCGTCCTTAAAAGTTTGCGGCTGATGCAAATAAAGGAAGGTTCGACGGTTTCCAAGCATGTGGAAAAAGAGCCTGAATCCTTACAAAATAAAGGCGACGCTCCGTACAACTTTAAATCATGCTTTCAGTATAACATCGGCTTTAAAACTAAGCAGCCACTCTCTAGGAAAGATTTAACTTAGGTACCTATAATATGTAAACCTACTTGTGGTTTTGTACTTAGTTATAGTATGTAATAGTCGTATATTCCATTAGACCTTTGGCCTTAGCTTCATAAATCAGTCGAATATAGACGTACTGGCAATTAGTAAGTACTAAGAATTACTTAAACATGTTAAATAATGTTTTACACTCCTAATGATTCGGCACGACTTGTAAGAGCCTACTGGAAATATTTTAATTAGGGCTGTTCAATCACTATATTATGTACTATGTCTTTTAACATAACATAACTCCGCGCCTGCTGTAATCCCGGAAGGGTTGGACTGGGTATACCCCTATAGTGCACTCACATTTCACCAGTCTGTTTAATTTCCACGTAATAAGAGGCGAGCCTATTACCAACAATCGGGCAATTGCCTAATAAATAAGGTCGCAAAATCTTGTCATAAAATCTTCCATGCTCAGAAGACTCAGTATCAATTAAGTAAAAAGCTTCATATAGTATGAGTACATCCTCCCTTATAAGTTGGCATGGCAGCCTTAGGAGCTATAATACCCGTATACAACTTGTAAGCCTCCGACAATTCTAGTCTATCACTAATTACGCTGTAACCTTTTAACCTACGCCTTTATTGCTGTTCCTAGGTTGTAGTTGTTCTGAAGAACTTACAGTAGTAAACTAGAAATTGTAGTCTGTGTTGTTAGTTGGAAACTGCTTTGGTTATTTCATCATTGGAGTCATGATGTAATAAGGAAGAAGAGTTACCATGACAAGACCTCAATTGACCATCGCCTTCGCCATAAAACCTTGAGTTGCAACATTGTTTTCATTTATCTTCGCCTTCATTTCTAAAGTAAATTTTTGACTGCAAATGCGAACGCACCATAAAAGGTGTAACGCAAAAAGCGCAATATCTCTTAGGCGGTGATTCAGAGTTTAAGGTGTCATTGCTGCTTGCGATCAACAAACTTTTTCCGTAAGCTTTGACGAAGACCAAGTGAATAGCAATAAACATTTCCCCTAATCACAATTTTTTCATGTCTTATTTTTCTCCCATACTTCTTTCTCTGTTAGTCACTTCCTTTTTAGCCATATCATCCTTCCATCGTTTCTTTGGCCTTAACACCACTAAATGAATATATTCGCGTAAAATCCTCGTATAATATGTAGATGTGTCGTATATCGATTGGAACACACGACGCGAGATAAGTGCGGGCCATGCGTGGGGACGCGGCTCACTCGTATCCAGATAGTTGCGCAGTTATCGGCCGCTCCGAACATAAATAAATCACACTGGCAGAGGACGAGATAAGGCGCGGTTTATTGTTTTGGTCGCGGTTTGAGTAATGAGTTTGCAGCGAGAGTAATGTTTGTTCACCAGTTTTTGGCCAAAATGGTGCTTAAACGTCATAACGTTAATTGAAACACTAGTTATAATCATCTTAGTTGCAATGCAGTCATGATAAAATATCTCTAGCTTGCGAGCTAGAGATATTTTAACAGGCATTTAAATATCCTTATACAACATAACATCACCTACCATCACATATGTAATACCGGAGGAGTTAGACTGAGCCGATAATACACCCACATTTAAATAGTAAGTCACTTGAAATAGAAATGCAAGCCTATAGCCATGAGCTGGGCACAAATTCTTATTGAAAAATCTCTTTTTCCATTTTATAAGAAATCTTTAATGACAGTTTTCTCCATCTCTGAATTATTAAGAAATCGTTGAAATTGACGTTCTTATTTAAATAAGTCAGCTGATTACGGAAAACATGTTCATCATGTAAATCACACTAATAAAGTACGGCACAGTACGGCGTTTACGATCTCTGTGACAGCTTGACAAAGTGTGATGGGATGTGAAAAATAGTGCCAATGACATAATATATGGCATTACATGCTAATTACTTTGCATTGCCGACACTTGTGGCATCTTGGTTTATATTAAGATGTTACTATAAGCTCATGTTTTTTCTTCATTCCGTAAGAATATTTTCCGTAGTTCTGCAGGATTTTTACAGGCACAGATTTACTTTAGTAACTGAGGCGGGTATCACAGAACCATTCACAAGCTCTACTTTCAGGGTTGATTTAACCAATAATATGGTTTTATATGTAAAATCAAGGCGACCTTTGTGCTTGAGTAGTTACAGCTTGAGTGTTTTGGACTATGTATTCCATCCGTAGTCTCTAGCAATTTCTTCTTCGTTTATACTTATTTAAAAGGTGAAGATGTATTTAATTTAATTAACAACCGTAACCCCAACCCACGTGAAATATGTCCCAATTCAAACCTAGCTTCCTATTTCTAGCTAGTAATTAACTGTTTCCCAACTAATACCAGCGTTAATTAGATTTACGTAGGTGTAGACACAGTAACGTGGCTAATGAGAGCTAATCGACACCTTGCGTTGTATTGTATTGCATTTACACGGTGCCAGCTTTGCACGCCGAACGTGTAATAGGATTGTGGTAGATGCTGCTTCCATTAATGGCGTACCGTGTAGGAACATGTAAAAGGTAAACAGCTGCTACAATTAGCAACCGTTACCGTATACAGAATCTATTGAAAATCAACAGTAAAGAGAACTCACTCAAAAGTTTAGTTTTGTAAATCGCTTCCGCTTGTGACTTAAACAACGTCAGTAAAAGCAGTGACTGAAGCATATAATCATCATCAAAATGTTGTGCTCCATTAAATGAGTAATAGTTATTATAATAATTAACGTATCTATTAAACTAAAAGGTTTGATTAATCTAAATTGTGAGCACATGAAGAGTATTGTAGAGAGTCATTCATTACATTAGTTAAACGGACACCATTTTACGAAGTGTGACCAACCAGTATAAACGCGACGGTAACTGTCCGTCTGTATCCTTTTCATGCCCTAACAACTAAACTGATTTTAACGAAAGGCACGCAGATTGACATAGGATGCTTTTCATCCTGGGATATGTTACCGTAGGATAATTTCAGACCTGAAACTTGCGAACCACTGGACAGAAGCTAACATGAATGATGACCAGTTAGCCAATTCTTGCGCAAGTTTAGTTACCCGCTATACTGTTAGCACGTGGGTGGCAGGCAAACGCACGTTTCGTTTATAGATGCACTTAATTACCGTTGGCAAACCATAAAGGTGGAGAATAAGTACCTGAAACAAAGAGGGAAAACATTAAGACATCGTTAAGTTATATCATTTAGTTGATAGTGGTCACCCACGAATTCGTTGAACGACTGGAGAGATATTTTAAGAGTGTAACAAACAAACAAACAAACTATATTTTAGTGACAGGAAAAGTAACAATAATCCAACCAGACAGCAATAAACCCACCAATCACACTTATATCTGATCCAGTCATCCATAAAAATAACCTACATCAAGTCAAGTCACAACAGTATTGAAATGAAATAAAATATCGCTTCCACCGTAAAAATATCGAACATTTTCTCATGAAAATACCGATCACCTTTGATTTCCGTTTAGCGTGTCAATGGTACACGACACATTTTTCCGACGTCGATAGTTGTGTAGGTACCTAACTACCTATATCGGATTGGTCGTCCGTAGCACAGTCCGTAGTCGGACGGCGCGGCGCACAGTGGATCCATATTGAAAATTAGTGGACATGGGCAACAAAGTTCCAATATCGATTCGATATTTTTTTATGTGATTCTTCATGATATTCCAGACAACTTTTACTCTTGTGAAATTTCTTCTAAAGTTGATCGTTTGTCTGAAAAAAAATAAATTAGATTTTTTTGTATGGAGCGAATCACGTTTATTTTTTTTTCTTCAATTGTACGAATATGTTAGGTGTATGGCGTGAGTATATGATAGCTAGGGTCATTCTCTATCCACGAAAAAATATATCAGCGCCGGCCATCCGCGGCCGCGCGAGTAATCATTCGGTAAAAAAATAATATTTTCTATGAAATTTTTTGCCTTTTAAAATCAATTCAAAGTCATATTTTCTGTCTCACTTGGCTGTTTTCACCTTTTTAGTTAAATATATAGTTTTAATAGCACATAGGTACTCACAACTAGTAATTCTGGAAGAGGTTAAGTTATTATTGCATGTTATCGGTGGCACCTGCATTGTGATTGATATTTGTTTGTGCGCTCGGTTAAGTGCATAACAAACGAGTCACCGAAAAATAATTGTCTCTGATTGGCTGTTATTTTTTTAACTACCTGCACATTATCTATTGTTATCGGTGGCACCTGCATTGTGATTGATGACTCATTTGTTTGTGCGCTCGTCTAAGCGCATAACTAATGAGTCATCGAAAAATGCTCGTCTCTGATTGGCTGAATAATTTTCAGTCATGCTAATATGTTCACTACTTGAGTAATTAACACTGACTATAAATACAAAGACATTCACCAAGTCCCTCTAGTTTCGCTCTTGTCGCTTATTTGTGAACACAGTGAAATACTTTTATTTTTATATTTACTTTAGAACTATGGCTGGATTTTGTACCAACCTAGATCTTTTTGTGAACGCCGCCACTCGCTACAAGCCATATCATCAGGCAAAAACATTGACTGTGAAAAATTTAGAAGATACTGTAGAGAAACAGCTGATGTATACGTGCAACACTATTCGTGGTACTACATGCCAGTTAGTGTACATAAACTTCTAATGCACGGTGCAGACATCTGTAACCACTTTGGTGTTTTGCCAATCGGTAAGTAAAAAATAAATAGAGTTTGATGTATAATTTGACTCGATTGCTTTTTGAAATTAAAATGCATGTACTTATTTCTTTTAGGTACCTTATCAGAAGAAGCTTCGGAAGCCCGTAATAAGGACTTCAGAAACGTCAGAGAGAGACACACTCGGAAAACGGACAGAATAGCAACAAACGAAGACATCCTCCATGGACTTCTAATAAGCTCTGATCCTCACATATCCTACATAAGGCCCAAAATAACGAAACAGGTTCATAGTGAGTTGTTGCCTGAAGCAATTCAGTTGTTACAGACTACCGAGCCTCCCTGTGACAGTGAGATTATGGAGGAAGAAGAATGCCTCATAGCAGAGTCCGAAAATTTGCCGGACCCACTTCTGGAATAAGAAATAAAGTGATCCAGCTATGGACTATTCCCACAAAAGCCCATCAGGGCTGGGAATATGACAAACAGCCCTTTTCAGGGCTACAATTATTTCACAATTTCCTTTCGATCATACGTACGATAACTTATACTATACTTTACATACGCTTGATTATGTAGATAATGATTATCAACGTCTTGCCCGTAAAAATTCAAACTATTTCACGTATATTTGATAAAATTAGTATACCCAGAAACTTATTACATGTTTATTTTACAATAGATAACGTGCAGGTAGTAAAAAAAATAACAGCCAATCAGAGACGACCATTTTTCGATGACTCATTAGTTATGCGCTTCTAGCCGAGCGCACAAACAAATGAGTCATCAATCACAATGCAGGTGCTACCGATAACAGTAGATAATGTGCAGGTAGTTAAAAAAATAACAACCAATCAGAGACAATTATTTTTCGGTGACTCGTTTGTTATGCATTTAGCCGAGCGCACAAACAAATGAGTCATCAATCACAATGCAGGTGCCACCGATAACATGCAATAATAACTTAACCTCTGCCAGAATTACTAGTTGTGAGTACCTATGTGCTATTAAAACTATATATTTAACTAAAAAGGTGAAAACAGCCAAGTGAGACAGAAAATATACTTTGAATTGATTTTAAAAGGCAAAAAAAATCATAGAAAATATTTTTTTTTTACCGAATGATTACTCGCGCGGCCGCGGATGGCCGGCGCTGATATATTTTTTCCTGGATAGAGAATGACCCTAGCTATCATATACTCACGCCATACACCTAACATATTCGTACAATTGAAGAAAAAAAAATAAACGTGATTCGCTCCATACAAAAAAATCTAATTTATTTTTTTTCAGACAAACGATCAACTTTAGAAGAAATTTCACAAGAGTAAAAGTTGTCTGGAATATCATGAAGAATCACATAAAAAAATATCGAATCGATATTGGAACTTTGTTGCCCATGTCCACTAATTTTCAATATGGATCCACTGTGCGGCGGCGGGGAGTCGGGGACAATCAACGATTCGCGATGACTGACCTACCGCAACATGCCACAACTATTCGCCACCCGCGTCATGCGACGTAGTCTACGCGGATTTAATGTTACTAGAAAAGTTAGACATTTATTTAAAATGAACTTTTTGGTTCACAGTAGGTATGTGTTAGTAGTGGTTTAGTTACTTTGTCATAGTGCTTCGTGGTTCTTTTGGTGTTTGAAGAATGTTGTTAGGAGGGCGCTGTTGGTAAACATTCGTGAAATTGTCTGTGGAAATTGTACAAAAAAAAACAAGATGGCGTTGTTAGTTCCGGCTATGGCCACGCACTGAAAGTACTAGGACGCACTTTTATAAAGTTTTTCTTTTTTTATTACGTAGAGTAACGGATACGCCCTCTTTGCTTTGCTACTTAGCAAAGCAAAGAGGGCGTACCCGGGTACTTACCCGGGAGATAATCCCGCATCCGGAACACGTTGATGTGAGCTACAGACGCTTAAGTCTACACATATTTGTTCAAAGTTAGAATGTTGGTACGCTTGATTTGTGAGTGTACTTGCTTTGCATTTATATCCCGACATTAGGATTATCTGTGACTATGAATAATGTTTCATGCACAGAACAACACAAACAATAGAATACATAACAATAACTCGGTAGTCTTGCCAAAGCTAATGATCTACATACCGAAACAAGCCTGTTAATATCTTGGTACTGCTCAACATATCTTAAGTTTAGGAACGACAATGACTCTCACGATTAATCACACTGAACCTGAAAGATATTGGCATTTTTGTCGTACTCCAATGTTTATTTGAATAGCTTAAAACAAAATGAACATGGAGAAAATATCTCTGCCAAAACCAAAAGGCAAAAAGACTCACTAAGTGGAATGAAAGAGACTTTTCAGACTTTTCTTTCAAAAACATACTTAACACTAAATGGTGCCAGTGGTGCCACATCCATTTTTCAACAGTTCTGTGTCAATCCGCTTATTTTGTCAGTGCCAGTCAGTGGGTTATCGATCTAAACCACATCTAGTCATAATTGCGCATGCTCTTTGGTGTAGTGCGAAATTCGTTCGAGGTTTCGTCATAACAGCAGTACCTACTTACTTCTTTACTGGTTTTAGGGCCTTGACTCGTAAAAAACGTAATGATGATGCTAAACATTATATAAACATTACACGTTACGGTTGTTTAGGTGTAAAAATAAATTAAAGACGTCGTTGACCTATCGTAGGTTTACGAATTTATGTTCTTTTTATTGTTATATTTAGTTGGATGCTGTCCACAGCAGTTAATTAGCTTCGTAATGGATGTCTATCGATATTTTATGTTCATTTAAAATTTTTACATTAGGTATGCGTTTATGCTTATGAGAATGTAGTCAAAATACAATGACTCCCACTTCAATATCAAATATCTATGCGTTATGAAACTGTGCTGTTAAGGGACACGGAACCAGTAAACAACGATGCGAATGTGTATCACATTGTAAAGGACCACAGAGAAATTCTTTATAACTTAAACAAAACCAAATACGCCATTGTTCATGCTGGTTACAAGTACCGCCTTCTTAAAGATCAGCGATGCCCTCCGCATGTTCGGAACACGACACCGATTTCCTGTGAGTCGCAGGTAGATGTCGTTGTCGCATACGCGTCATTGTGTCGATCATTTGCATAATTAAATAACATTATGCATTCATTCATTCAGGTCACCCCTACACGAACCGCCAAAACAAAGCGTCATGTCCGCCCCGCTGATATCGATAAAAAACAAAGCGAAAGAGTCACGCCGTAATTGCGTCGACAGTTCAATCTCCAGGCGTTCCGTTGTTTAGCCGCAAAAAGGGAAAACTGCTCAGGACGGGAATTAATGCTCGAGAAGTTCTAAATTAATCCCCTTGAGGTGGACGCCCGCATCGGCGACGCAAAGAGTAAACATTTGTATCGCGGAGGCTTTTCCTACTTCCTACCCAGTTTTAGTTCGCGGAAAGATCGGGTTGTTTCGCGTAACCGAGCGGCGCCGGGTGGGGTAGCCCGCCACCCGAGGAAAGCGAAACCACCCCACGTTTTCCCCCTCACCGGGGGCTGAGGTCTTTGTCCCCGCGCGACCCAGTTAATGACCGCCCCCGTAGACGCGGCACATAGCCTCGTTCTGATATAAATACGCCTACTACACTTGACCTCCAAAGTTTTTATTGGAAAGCACGTGCCTATGAGATCGTATGATGTAAACAATAAAGGTCTGTTGTGTAACTGATGTTGTCTTACTTAATCGCGTAAAGGTTTGTTCACCTTCGCCTGTACCTTACTAGACCGTCACCGTCTTGAAGCATCTAAGTCCAGAACGCGGCGTGCGGAAGGTTTCGAGTTTGTTAGTAAATAAATCACTTAAAGTGAAAAGGGTTTGTCTGTCGTTCAGATTGTGCGGTGAACTAGGAATGGGCGAGGGGAGGAGAAGCAACAGGTCGCGAAACAACGTTTTAATTGTCGGGTGATAAGCATCGACATCACCGGAGCGCGACACCTACACGAGGCCGGCGCGACGAGCACAAGGTGCGATGACCGAACCCTAAATGCATTCACACCGCTCATTCCATGTGAATCTGTTTAAAAATATTGCATTAATTTACAATGTAATCATAAGCCCAGTACCTTTAGTGGTCGTAACTAATATTTCGACGCAAACGTTTTTATGTCGAGAAACTTCTTGCTTCGTAATTGACACTAATGCCAAGCGATTTGTTCAATCATAAGAATTTTGATAGAATTTAAGTCGTGACGGATTGTGGTGTGTGTAGTCAAGATGCGATTAAGAGGCTCGACAGGGGTATACATTTCGTGGTTATGTTTAAAATCAGATACACATCGTCTCTTTTCACGGTTCCAATCTTCACTTCCCTTGAAAGCTCGTTGACTGCACGGTAAATTGACGAGTTACTAGACCACTCCGAAGTTCCAAACCCATACGTTATTTCTTAACATACTTAAAACGAAGACTACCGTTAAAGTAATCAAATAAAACGTAAACATAATAAATTAATTAAGTACGAGAAACAGCTTCAGTTCCCGTAGTCATCTTCGGCAGTCCACTACAAAATAACATCTTTAGTACTCCATTCGGTCATAATCTCTCAAGTTTGATTAAGCACTGAACAAGTCAATAGACATTACATTTCAATGGCAGTTTAGACACCTTGGCAAGTCAGTTCCAAGATACCGGTTTTACCAGGACCAGTTCGAGAAGAACTTTCGCCTACGAAGGGAATGTGTGTCGGTAGAAGGGGAGACGGGTGTCTTCACTCCTGGTTGTGTACACGGAAACTTATGCCTAGGGCGATAGTTGCATAAAGTGCCGTTTCGCAAACCGCTGATGTAAACGTTTCAATTTTCTTTGTCCAGCTTGTTCACAGACGTCTAGTTTGTTCGACGTCTGAAGTTGTCACGAAGGGAGTTCACGATAATGTCACTCCTTAACAGGACAAGTCAGAAGAACATTCAATTGTGTTGCAAATATTTTCGACTGGCGAAATCAGACTCCAAAAATCACAACATTGAAACAATGCATTAATATTTCTAACGATCGCTTACATAATTCCCTCGAATTTGAAAGTTCGAGAGACGAATGAGCTCCTTTCATATTATAAACAGGTAGTTTCATAAACGTTTGGCCCACGGCCCACGCGGCTCCGAAATCTCGCTCCTCATTGTCCAGAAGGCTTTATGTCGGCTTACGTCACAGCTTTTGCCCTCCACTTCATACATTTCAAAAGCACAGCAAGTCACAGTCTACCAATATTTGCCTTCGGTTTGTTCAGTGTTCTGTTATCGCTATTATTGTTGATTTAGGAATTGAATGGTTCAATGGTTCGTGTTAATTCTGTCGAGATCGCTTGATATTGTCCGGGATATCGCTAGCACAACTTGGAGTTCAATTGTGCGATTAATTCGAATTGATTTCCAGTTGAGTTAGAATTGGTATTAGTTTAATATAACAGGTAAATGTTTTACAAAATCTGTCGAGTTTCTTATACTTAAATTAAACGCTTTTTGTCAAATGAGAGACTTTGGTATAATCCGATATTCAATTATGAACATGGTAAAACTAAAGAAATTATAATTGAAATCCAGTTTTCAATAGTAGCATTATTAGTATTGTTTACTTTAGCCTACATTTAGTACAAAACAGTAGTGTTTCAAGTGGTTGTGATTTAATAAGTTTACGAGCAGACTTGTCAACGTACGAACAAAAGCCATGGGAAATGTTATTGCTGTATTGTAACATGAGAACGTGGTGCAGGTCATTGGTGCGTCGTAAATACCAATTTGGGGCTGTAGTAGGGTTAAACGAGAGAAACACTTGTACACAATATTACCAATAAGAATTCAAAAGTAGCAAAAGGAATATCTACTATATCTACAGCAATGGGCTTTATAGCGTAAAAATCTTTGAGGCAATTTACGTTAGAAGCGGAACTAAGAGGCGTAATTAATTTGATAATTCTGTTACTTACGCTGAAAAAGAGTAAAGCATCGAGTACCCGTAGCACCCGTCTGTTAAGAACATTGTATCACGGAATCTATAGCTGTAAAGACACGCCCCGAAGATGTTATCGGTGCAACATCGCGATCAGTCTTGTCAGACCATTTTTCGGGCTGATTGTATTTCATTTCTAATTATTTGAATAGATGTTTTTGCTGTTCCAGGTAACCATGCTTGGAATATTTGGATTGCGTGACCCACACCACGTTTGGCAACCCTATAAGCTTACGCTTCGAACTATGGTTTCGTTAAGTGATATTTATTCTCAAACATACCATTGTTTGTTTATATTACTATACCAACATGGTCGTCGGCCAACATATAGAATTTTAAGTGCCGAATTTAATTAGTACACCTCCCGTCGCGTTGATGATGTATGAGCATAAAATAGTAATAAAAGCAAAGGCTCTAGAATATAAATAGTGGGAGAGTAATCCATAAAACATAAAGTTAATGATGTGACGACTCATCGTGGTACTGTTGTGGATGTTTGCGTGAGTGCGTTATATTTATATTTCATCACTGCATTCAAGATTTCGAATCGAATATACATACATTATGAGAGCATTTACTGATTTATTTTAGACTAAAAACAACACGACAATATTCTTTAATGCATTACGAAAATGTTAAATAGATACTAAGGGATACATTAGACGAGATAAGAACTTGAACATGCACATGTTACACATATCAAATGACGTATTCCATTCTGCTGAATAAAACAACTTGCAAGTTGATAGACAGCTGCTACATTCTATTTTCTTTCTCTGACATCGAGATGAAACCAATGCAGTGGAATGGATAAACATTAATTCTTCCTCCATCCACAGTATTGTAAGCTACCGAGGACAATATCCATTCATTGTAAAGCAGGTACTACCTTTATTTACTTATTTCTAACCTCCTTCGGCATTAAGAGTCTACTTCGATTTAATGGTGCGGAAGATTTTATCAAGTATAATTTATATATCGAATCGAACGCAGATGTTATCTACCCAGCGGTCTTCAAGCAAGTTTGACAGTTCCACAAGCAATATTTCGCGTATTAGTGGAGCGATAAGCATGCAAATCCGCAAGGGCCAACACAAATCGTCCGGATACCGGTTGGTGAACGTAGGTAGTAGTTGCATTAGTGCAGTAACAGCGTTTGTTGCAACAGTATGCAGAGGCCTTGCATTCGCCGAGCCACCGCGCCGGCCATGGACCGAAATACCCGCTTTCACGCGCTAAGTCTGTACTCAATACTTATTAATATTATATTAAACAACTTGTTTTGTATGTCAATATCAAAATGATAATTTCTATGCAAATCTGTGCATGAACGACGAAAGAACTTTAGAACCCAACCCACCCACGCGAAGCATGAAATAAGTATGCAGATTTTGATGTTTTATTACGACAATTGATTGCACAGTTCCGAACAACCTCTCATTATATTCTAAACTCAACGAGCGTAACGCTACAAACGTAGACGGGGCTGCATTGATAAAATTCTTCAGACCTCTAAAGTCTAAACGTTGCCAACTAACGGTACAGTACTTTACTCTTTCCAAGTTTGGAAATCCCCAACAATTTGTATGATCTGACAACAGCATACTGAACATTACGTGAAGTTGTTGTCGACAAGAGACGAACTGATTACATTGAACGGCCCGTGAATTAGTGCAGGAATGTCGTAGATCATTACGGTCATCACCAGTGATCGGAATAGGTAGAGCTAATGTACGTAAAGTTCAAGGAACAGAAAAGAAAAGTGGAGACTTCCTTACCACGCATTTTTTTTTTGTCAAGTTTATAATCCAAGTCCGTATCTCGTATAATAAACCACAAATATTCTTTCAAACCGGTTTTTTCTGAACGCTAACATTTACTTTCACAATCCCTCAATTGCAGTAAAATCTAAACAATATCTTGACAACGTAACGAGCACAGTTTCGAAGTGCCCTCCAACAAGAGCAACCTCTCTGAACAATTAATAGGAGTATTATAGCCATGTTAGGTACAGTTCGCAAACAGACCACTGGAGAATGTTATTGTACCCGCAAACTGTTTGCATTCAATTCCGTCTGCGAGTATCGGTTGCTTGTCCAGAGATGGCTGTTGTGGTCACAGTGTAAAGATAACCAGTAAACCCACGTATTTGTGAAATCAAACTTTTTGATATGTTGTTAATTGTCTCGATGTCACAGCCCAACTTACGCATTAGAACCTCATGCTTAGAATTCGTATGAACGCTTACCTTGTGTGTGAACTGACTGTGACCATTTTTACCTAGTTGAAATACTGTTTGCTAATTAATACTAATATGTGTACTGTGTTTGTAGTTTGGTGTAGCTGTAGATTTGTAGCTGGTGTACATGAATATGTACGTAGGACTCATTGTTGTTGTTTCATTCGCTGTGGACCTTTTAGAGTTAGGAGTCGTGTTACGAAGTGTGTTCGTTTTATTCTCTTCGAGTATTTGGTTGTAATAATGTACTGTGTAGCTTTTAATTGTGTCAAGCTGATTTTAATATGAATAAGTATAGTACCAAATGGCGTTAGGACTTAATTTTTAAAATTTGGGATTAATTTTGAAGGAGGCGTCCATTAATTACGTGAGGCGTTTAAGGGTGAGCGGGTCGAGTCAAATCTTACCAAGGGGGCTCGAAAAATCGACAAAATCGAGTGACGTAATTAATGGACCCCCCCCCCCCCCCGAAGGTTACAGTTAAATCTCATCATATTTTCACAACTAATTTTATATTTATCCATGTATTGGTGTTCGAAAGCTCCAACTATCGTGATTTCAGGACCAGGAATCCCTTTATCACCTTCACTTAAAGGGGCTTCTTTCAACCATTAAATAACATATTACAGCACAATAATCACTCGTCAGTCGTGTTCTGTCGTTCGAACACGTGTGAGCAGCCATATGTCCACCCACGCGTTGAAGAGCCTTTACGTAGCGCGGAATTGACAGCTCTTTTGTTGTGGAATCTGTGAATAATTATGTGATATTGGAAGAGATCATAAGTTGAAAAGTAACGCGTGGTAGTACCGAGGAGGTTTGGTTATTTTGTAACAATGTTGTGCGGGTCAGAAAATGCGTGTTGTTTTTGAAAACCGTGAGTCCAGCTGATCAATGAGTTCCAACAAAAAATGATTCTGTCTTTGTGGCTAAATATTTAAATACATACCTAGTTAGATTTGCCCTCATCATAGTTCTACTTATACTGGGCAGCGGAAAGTGCCAAATACTGGAAGAGTGTGATCACACGTCCCGTAACCATGTCATAGCGTTTCCATGACAGCATGAGAAATTTTGTTTGTCAGAGGTGTCAAAATGAAATCATACACGACCATCTTTTGATACGGATGGGCGATTCTAACGAACTTAATCTCTAGCTGGAACACACAGTGAGTACTCCTCAATGGTACATGAACTAGAAAGTACCGTGTAAATCATAAAGCCTCCTCATTGTGTTCAAGGAAACCACTAAATCTGCAAAATAGGGTAACCAGTGCATTAGCTAAAAGTATCCTATTATAACATAGGTCAATGTGTAACACTGCACGAACACGTGTATGGAGCCATGTGTCCGCCCACGCGACGTCGAGCGAGCCCATTTACACCGCACGATAAACTATTACTGATAAATGTTATTTTATCAGCTAAACTGCCGAAACATTCCAGTTTTCAGAATTTTCTGAATCATATCTAAAAATCTGGTTTGATATTCTTATCTGAAGAAGTATAAATAGACGATTACGTAGTGCCTGTAAATATGAAGGCGTTAAAAGTAATCAATTAAGATTAATGTTATATTTTATGTCTAGATTTGTGGCGTGAGTGACTTGGATTCGCACGCATTACAAACGCCGAGTATACGCAGCTACTACGCCACATTTAACAATGCGTGGGTAACTACGACTCTTCAGAAATAATTAACGATAAATTCTTCAGACGTTACTCGGGCATATTTACCTTTTGAACGCCACTGTCACATATACGTGACAAGCAAGCGCGTGCCCTGTACGCCAACGACACAAATATGTGACAAAAAATGCGATGCACTATAACACCAAATAAACAATTAAATCATTACTTTTGTGTGTTTTTATTTGTTGTAAACCTTAAATATTTAAGCTCTTTTCTCGACTCTTTAATAATATTGTTTATTGATAAAGTTTTGGAATCCGTATTCTTTTTGTAGGTATTTTTTTTGTATGCGGTGACATTGTGGCTTGGCGTGGAGGGCACGCGCGTGCGTTTATGCTCTGGCGTTCAAAAGGTTAATGAATTATTGCCATTACGAGGGTAGGGCGGAACACCTAACCTTTTATTTGACGGTTTAGGTGTCACTCTACCCGGCAACGAATGCCTTTGTTTTGTTCTTATAGCACACGACGACGACGACTAATGAAATGAATATTCATAATATTGTGTCAATAGCATAAATTAATTGAGCTAATTAAAAAGTATCACCATAAAAAGTCATTAAAATAGTTTATATAAGGCAATACCAGCTTTTATAGACTTATAGCACCCGTCATGTAAAAAACATTTACGTGAAATTGAATATGCAGAAATTTATTTTATTGCGCGTTTTACGGCCGTACAACCTTTCTAGTTTCCGCTACGCCTACAAAGATACGCTGCGCCGCGCGCCGGCAGCAGCATCTAGATACAGCTGTATTAATCTAACCAAATCAAAAACCTCGAAAGTGCGTTGAGCGCACAACTTCTGTCAAAGCTGTCAGTTTCTTTACGTCATTTGTGTCGCAGTGCGAGTAAACGGTGACACGCTCGGTTTGTGTTGACACTGCTGCCCCAAAAAAAATGAAAATAACTTTACTTTCGGAAGTCGGTTACTATTGTTTGTTTCATTGATTTTTTTGCAAAAAGACAAAGTTTTTATTTTACCCTTTTTAGGGTTCCGTACCTCAAAAGGAAAAAACGGAACCCTTATAAGATCACTTTGTTGTCCGTCCGTCCGTCCGTCTGTCAAGACCGTTTTTCTCAGGAACGCGTGGAGGTATCAAACTGAAATTTCTATATGATACTTAGTTCTACTGTCCCTGGAAGCTGTAGAAAAATCAACCTTCTAAGTCAACGCAATCAAAAGATACAGCCACTTAGGCCGCAAATTTCCGCAAATTTTCGAAACTCGCACGGGAATCAAAACCTACAGGGTACTTCCCGTGAACTTAGAATCTTGAAATTTTGTACGAAGTCACGTCTTATAGTACAGATATAGGAAAAATTACGAAAACCGTAAATTTTTAGTTTCGTCATATAAAAAAAAGTTATATACCCACAGGTTTGTACGGAACCCTCGGTGCGCGAGTCCAACTCGCACTTGACCGGTTTTTATTTATCGTATCACACAAAGCCTTGTCAAGTATAAACGTAATTTTTAGGGTTCCGTACCTCAAAAGGAAAAAACGGAACCCTTATAAGATCACTTTGTTGTCCGTCCGTCCGTCCGTCCGTCCGTCCGTCCGTCCGTCCGTCCGTCCGTCCGTCCGTCCGTCCGTCTGTCAAGACCGTTTTTCTCAGGAACGCGTGGAGGTATCAAACTGAAATTTCTATATGATACTTAGTTTTACTGTCCCTGGAAGCTGTAGAAAAATCAACCTTCTAAGTCAACGCAATCAAAAGATACAGCCACTTAGGCCGCAAATTTCCGAAACTCGCACGGGAATCAAAACCTACATGGTACTTCCCGTGAACTTAGAATCTTGAAATTTTGTACGAAGTCACGTCTTATAGTACAGATATAGGAAAAATTACGAAAACCGTAAATTTTTAGTTTCTTCATATAAAAAAAAGTTATATACCCACAGGTTTGTACGGAACCCTCGGTGCGCGAGTCCAACTCGCACTTGACCGGTTTTTTTTTTACTTGGATAACATATTTCTACCATATATTTTGATTTAAAAACCAAACTACTAAACCGATATTAACAAAAATTTCTATGGACGTATCGGAAAGTATATCCTTTCAGACAAAAGAAGAAAAAAATCTACAACCGAATTGAGAACCTCCTCCTTTTTTTAAGTCGGTTAAAAGGGCGGCCTCTAAAGCATATCCGACTCTCCCTGCACTGCGGTCATACACACCGTATCCCTATCCACTATAAAATGATTATAAAACAATAATGTAACAATCGTGACGTGTAGCGTACGATACGCTTATCAAACGCATCGTGTGCGCACGACAAAACAATCGTACTAGAGCGCATTGCGTCATCGCTCGTAGTAATCAGCTGATGTCGGCCGAGTAAATTGAAACCGTTTAATACCTACATGTGTAGTAACTGTATTGTATACCTATTGTGGGTTACTATGTACCTATACATACGTTTTATGTCGTTCATGTTACTATGTTGTACTAGAAAGAAAAATGTAAGTGCTTTAGTTTGTTCTTATCGTACGCCGCGCACGGTTCGCTGTTTCCTTTATTGCAGGAAATAGGTTATCTGCAGTCGGATTGGGTGGAATTGGGTTACCAAGTGCAGTAGAACACAGTAGCTGTACACTATTCACAGTTTACACTCGACTTATTTGTGAATAGTTTTATCTTTTGCAGGAAAACGAAAGCTGCACAATTCCCTCACAGGAATAGAATTTCTTTATGAGAAATTCTCTTTCTCCGGGTTTATTTCCAGGGTTTAAAAACATTTTATCACCTCCGAGTTCAGTTGGCAGCAATATAAACTTTAAAGAGCACACAGTAAAATAAAAGAATGCTAGTCAATGAGACGTAAACGTTCCTCGGTTTCTTTGACTTTTAACTCATCAAATAAGTACAAATTTCAAAACAACCAATAGATTTCCTAAATCGGTGCACAACAATAGAAGGCAAGGGCAATAAAGTCAAACTGTTTATTTTACAGCCCAACAAAATGTTCAACAATAGAAATGTCAAGACAAAGCTCTTTAGAAAAACTTAGTCGTTCAGAACAAAAGGACGTTTCGTTGAAAGTGGAGACGAAAAGGGGGCGCTGTAAATCAATGCTGGCGAATAATAAAATGTAAATGTACAGAGACTTATTGTTTTAGCTGGAAATGCTGATATAGAACTAAGAACACGGCTAGACAATTGCTATCTTAGTCAAGACGAGAAATTACTTGTGAATGTTATCGCATCAGATGTTTCCTTTACAGAGTAACAAAACTTCTTAGTACAAGACGAGATAGGCAACGCCTTGTGAGATAGCAAGAGCGTGTTTGACACCTCAGCCAAAGAAGGTATCGCGATTAAGGACTGGACCAGCATTAAGTCATTAATAAAGAAATAACTGCTAAACATTAAACGAGACATGACTACGTCCATATTAAGGAAGCAGTTTATTATCGGTACGCAACATATATTGTACCATATCAATCAGCCAAGTTGTAAAAGCATTAAGAATTGCCATGTTGTAAACTCCGAATCAAATGAATATTCGGTCAGCTATTTCACACGAGGCCGACGATGTAATTACTTCTTGTATTAACGGACATAGCAATTATGGCTTCATCGTAAAGACGTTAATGAAATGCACACAATCACCATGTACTAAGATGCACAGGTTAACGCATGCGGTATTGCGGTGGTGTAGTGCTTGCACTGCCACTTTCAGTAGCTTGTACTTCGACTGTGCCATGGTGCATAATGTACCCACTTTAGTACCGCACGGTCCGCCATGCTGTGTTTAAGACAAGTAACCTACATAATAATAACTGTTTCTTGCACAAGTTATTTTTAATAATTCTCAGTATGTTATAATTTTAAGCTGTTAGTGAAAACAAATGTTTTCCGAGTTCTCCGTTTCAGAAAAGAAAAGAAATCAACAGCTCAGACGTATTTCAAGACTTCGGAGAACTCAAAGCCACGAACGACGACGAAACACATCGACATCCCACAGTTAACAGAACTGGGCATCACTTTAACATTCCTGTTGTAAATGATACGAAACTAACCATTTACTACTCGCATCCTGTCCAATAACTTAAGTGTAAAATTTTTATGGACCGATTGCGGATTCGACCGAATGTCGAGTTCGGCCTAACATTCGGTTGAAACATCCGAATTTCGCGCGCCATTAGATGGCGACTGGTTCAATCACGTTTTTTACATAGTTAGTAGTGGGTGCCTGGATGGTTGGAAGGATGGATGATGAGATTTTGTTAGAATGTTTGAGTACCCCATATTTGTACCCTTCACGGCATAACATAGACAAGCTAACCGTAACATCAGAAGCTAGCTGTAACATCTCACACACCGTGTAACTAACATATGTTTACAAATAAAGTTTCTTATTCTTGAGTGGTAAAATTTTATCAAAATCGGTCTATCGTTTCGGAGCAGTTCTGTGACATACACATGTACAGAAGAATTATATGTATATAATTTAGTATTTTCTTTTGATTTCTTTAACTAGCACTCAGTTCTGTTGGAAAAATGCAGGATACAGAGTATACAGACTACTAGACTGTCTTTCATATTAGTAAAGTTTGTTCAACCGAATGTTCGGCCAATGAACCGAACTTCGGCCGCGTCGGTAGCGATATTCGGTAAAAGGAGCCGAATTTCGGTATTACCGAATGTGAAACGAATTTCGGCCCATCTCTAATTTTTATTCTCAGTTTTCCAATATGTCCATTCAAAATGTTTACCAGACATTGAAATTGGATCCTTCCACGGTCTACATTGTATGTAATCATAACGACTGCGAGTTTATGTCATTGGTTGTTCAGGCGTCGAATAATGCTATACTAGGAGCTCCAAGGTCGGGCGGTGCATGCACCATAAACCCTTGTGTTTACCGCCACTCACCGCTTCGTCTTTGACGGCAGAGGGTCGACTTAAGCCATAAACTGATCACCGTTACATTTCTGGAAACCTTGGAGCCCTTTGTAATGCTTGAAATAGAACGCCTATGTGAAGAAATTTTGTTAAAAGTCACACTCAAACGCCGAAAGTCTCAATGTTCATGGATGCTATTCAACAGTTCTTTTAGCACTTCGATTATTTTATAGAGGTTTACCATTCATCACGCGGTTCGCTGTGCATAAATACATCAATCACTTTCTGCAATCAACTGGTGCATAAGAGAAGCTGACGCTTGTATCAACCAACTGCATCGACCTACAATGATGACCCTGGCATATTACCAGTCACCACTGAAGGTTTATTGCTAACGTAGGTGTACTTTAAGCCTTTATTTATAATTCTGCATTTTATTGCTCAAAACCTACTCACCGTCTTTATCGATACTTTCTTTAATAGGAAACTTGGTTTCACATTTTCTTCGTAACTGTGAAACTCGACTCCGTATAGTTTGTTCGATCAATTGTATGTTCATTTTAATCCTACGCTCTGAGAAAGATTTACACAAACAATTTCCATTCATTCATCCTGTTTATTAATAACAGCAGGTGTATAAAGCTGTTAACTTCTGCATTGGTAATTGCGAGGCAATTCATCAAGTGTCGTTAGAGCCTGGAGCCAATCTAGGAGCTATTCATTTCTGTGATTAGTTTAATACCCTGTACGATACGGTTGGACAGGTTTGAGGCATAATTTTAAGGTAGTGGAAAATTGGAAACGCGACAAGTAGCGATCGGTGAATGATAGTAATTATCTGGTGGTGGCGGAGTGGCGGCCGCCCACCAGAATTCCACGCTCATTCCCACTGTAGCGGAACAGTTGGTGCTCCCAGTTGTTTATTCTCTCACACAAGTTATGTTTTGGAGTGCGTGACTTGTCAAACGCCACGTCACTTGGACGCCACACCGGAGCACGCCAGCCTACCCACGGCCCATTATTACTTTGTTATTACTAAACGAGAAATACAGTTTGGGAACAGTTTGTTTAAGTAGAATTGTTATTTTAGCCATAAAAAAAGGCTGAACCCTAACGGTTCAGTGCCCATGATGGAAAGCTTTGAGCATACATTTCAAGAGAATTAATACCACGAACCTTCAAAATCAAACCTAAAACCAATATTAGCACGAGATTTTGTTATCTCCCAGCCAACAAACTAACACAAACAGTCGTATCGAAGCTATATATGGCGCTGGATGATGAATCAAAGCATTCAGAGATCCGTATATCAATACAGCTGAGACTAGTGTTTCAACGGAACAGATAAACAAGCCATAATACAGCGGTAGATGCGGACGGTAAACAAAGCTAGGGTCAACGCCATTGCATCCAACGCACGCAGTTCTAATTATTACATTTTTACTTTCATGTGGTTAATATCCCTGTTTTCATAGAAGGAATTAGGAAAAGGGTTCTGGTGTTTAGATCTTGGAAAGATTACGATGTGTAAAAAGTAAAAACTTCTGAGAAGCAGATTATAGTAAGTACTCGAATCTATTCTACTATTGTTACAGCTCCAAAGTTAATTTCTGTTACTTCTAATCTCCACAGGTATCTAATACCAAAACACAGTAAAAGCATACAGATTTACTCGTCTAATCCCTGAATGTTTAAGTCATTCCCAAGAGCGAGCTCCTAAACCCCACCACAAATATTTGATGTAGATTATCAAGGCGATGATGGGCCGAGCTTTAGTGAAGTGAGTTACAAATTATGTAAATATGGAGAGCTACAACTGTGATAATGAAGTAAGGCATCAGTTGAATTAATTCTCACTTCCTGTCCTCATTTAAGATGAAGAAAAAAGTTAGAGATTCGTGTTAGTCACCTGAGAAAAATGATAAAATGCGTCACCGAACTAAACAAAAAGCTGTGGCTGTGACTAAGTTGATTTCTCAAAGGCTCACCAATGGAATGACATAGCAGAAAACCTCCAATCACTCTGTACAATGCTTTGTTCAATCCCGGAATTCCCGGGGCATTTCATTTAAAGCATTTCGCGAAACTCCGACCCCTCGCTGCGATATTAAAAATTGCAATCAAACGTCGGCAAAAGATGAACGAATGATACACCACACAATAATTAAATATTAATTCGTTACTAAAGTCACGGTACTGGATAAGGCATTCATGTAAATTACTGGGTATTTTTGTTCAGTTGTTGGTATAATATAAATCAGCAATATGGTTTAAAAATGAAACGACGAGATTTTATGAAATACTGTTGTTGGTCAGCTTTGTGGTTAGTGAATAAAATAACTTCATTGAATTTATTCATCCGGACTGATGAATAAACATGTACGTTATTCAATGCGCAACAGCATTCGCGGTCACTATAGGTTCACTTCCTTATAAGAATGTACGCTTGCATTGTTTATGTATCATACGACAAACAAGACTGGTCAATGAAATAAAAATCTATGAATGGCCGTCGACGACGACGTTAGCGGCTTGATCGTGTGTAATAGGACTAATACGGGAATGAATTAGCAATGACGGTATCGATACCGTCTTTAAGAATGAAGTAGTATGGTCAAGTTACAATGTAGCCGATCAATGAAATGGAAATTAATGAATGACTGATTTAACGTTGGCCTTGAATTGCTCCAAGGTAGGAAGGTGGAAATGATCGATGTGATCCCAATCCTTAAACGCGAATACAGACAGTAACATAAATTATCTACTATTACTGTAATCAACACCGTTTATGCTTTCAAGAATAAACTAGACTTCATGTAACGGACTACTAAAAACAGATCAATGGAACGAAAATAAATGAATGACCGAGCCAAGGCTAGGCAATGTGTAATTGTTAGTGAATCGGCCACGATCCACGATGATTGACAACGAAGACCAGTTTCGTTTTCAAGTCTTCAATGAAACTGAATAAAAATCAATGAATGACCGATCCGGTAGTGAGTAATCGCAAGTGTATGGACTGTGAGAGTGACTATTTCCTACTATAATATTTCCGTTCGCTATGGGAACGTAGTTATCGGATGTGGGCGAGTTCTAGTACCATGACCCGCTTACCGCACTCCAAGTGTTGCGATTTGCGACTTAGACGCAGCGCTCAAGTCTGACGCAACGAATAGCTGGGCTAAACTGATTCATTGTTCATGCTTTGTCTTTATCTAGTAGGTAGTTAGTATACGAGCTTTTGGTATCTTAATGTATGTAAACTTTTACTGGTTTCGTGTTTCTTTTATGTCGTGGATGATGTTTTCGATGTGTAATTTTAATCTGCCACTCAGTGTCGTTTTTACTGAGTAATAAAACGTTAGATTGATTTACAAGTAACATTAAATTGGACATTAGCATTAAATTTTCTTAACAACTTATGACTACATCTGAACGACTGCCTAACTTTGTAGAAGTTAAATATGCATCCATAAAAATGTATGACATATGTATTAATATTTTCGGTAATTACTGCTATGGCAGTATAAGCTAATGTATAAAATATGGCAGGCATCGTATTTCAAGAGACTGACGGACGGCTGTTGAACTGCAATATGAGAACGGTGTGATATTTAAATCCGCCTACATATTAAAAGATTCGTTCAACTAAACATTCCTACACGGACGAATAGTATTGAAATCGGATTTTAAATGTATTAGCATAAATTATGTTATTCAGTCTGGCGTTACGAAACAACGGAATATATTGAAAGCTTTGATAATAAAATGCTATTTTGAGCATGGAGATGCTGGAGAGTTTCTGTGTTTAGTTTCTCCTTCGTTCATTCATTTCCACCAGTATACTAAACTAGCATTAAACTTCCTTTGTTTATGTGTCTTGTAAAGATTAACTAGCAAACATAACTTCACAATCTGGCATTAAATATGTACTGTGATCTCACAGGACATTGATAAAATATACGGAACTGAATTCCAGAACAACAAAGCCGACTTAAAAATAACTTTCGCATTGCCTATTGTTGTTACAAATCCGTCAAACAATACAAAATGTTTACGGATTTACCCATTAAAATAAAAAGGCTACCGATAACTGCGAACGCTGAAAATAGCCGAATGGAAAACGGAATTGAAATGGGGATGAAATTCTTTTTTTTTTTTTTCTGTATCGCACCCTTTTGACCTATCTTTTTTTTTTCATATAACGTTCTATTGTAGAAGAATGGGCCTTTTAAATGTCAAAACGTATTTTTAAATTACCTGTTGCGTGGTTAGCGTTACAATAAAGCTTCATAGACTATGACCTACGTGCTGATTGACCCCAAATGGAATGAATCCAAAGATTAACATAGAACTTTTGAATAAAATTTCAATTTATTACGATTCGGTTTAAGTCCATTCACAGTTTCACAATACCCGTGAATAGTAAAATAATATTAAGTAGGTATGCATTTTTTTTCTGATTCTGTACTTTTCTTTTTATTCAATAATTCATAGTTCTTTGAAGAAAATAATCACAAATAGATTCATTAAAATGGAGTGTGAAATGAATATTGTTGATAGGAGTGTTCTTGTAGTTTGAATTGTTTGTAAATTTAGGAAATATTTTCAAGATTAAGAAGAGACTTTTCATACTTTTTATAAACTTTTCTATTACAACAACTACCTAGGTATTATTAACTTTATGATTCAATTTTATAACTTCCGTTACAGATAGATTTCCATCCAGCTAACTATACTCATGTCGTGGGGGAAAGACAAATGAAAACTATTAATCATACATCTATTGACTATCTACTATGTGACACAGATAAAATGTAACTGACGTGAATGAATTCACGAATCACTCTGACAAAAATAAAGAGAGAGAAAAAAGGAATTTCTCTTAGTATTTGAAATCAAAAGCCTCGTGTTTTAGCAGTGTTCGTTAGTTTCACTTATGTTACGGACATAAATTAGAGCTGCATTACACTGATTTCAATTCCTTCCTATCGAACACCAAAATCAACACTAATCAATCACCACCATAATCACTTACAAACATTTTTGTGTCAACACGAAAAACCGGTTACTCGAGTATCGAGTAAATCAATTTCCTAAAAAGAATGACATTAAAACATTAAATTCGGTAGCCCGCGGGGTTAGGCAGGAATGTCGTGGTGGGAAGGTTGAGGGGAAGGGGGGGACAAAAAATCCCGGTACCTGCGCTGCCGTTGACCTCAGGCGATTAGACCCGGTACGGAATACAACGCCTAATGTACGCCCTTTTGGCTTGGACTGTGTGAATTCGTACTTTATAGTCCGAATAATTCACACAAAAACTCGATCTACACAATGTCTTTTAACCCAAATAATAACTGGAGGTACATCACTAGGTTTTAATAAAACGGCATAAAAAGATACCCATATTCAACATTACCACCACAAAGCGCGCTCCGATACAATTTGCAGCATTCAAACGCCACGTTCGGTGCATTACCTGTAACAAACACACACTACATTAGCTTTGTTCACCTCCTCTCAAATAGAATTAGCAGCACAACGTTCCGTTCATTAGTATCACTGCAAGTATCAATACTGTGGTAATTTGTAAAATGTTCGATCGTTTCTGGTGTCTCATCCCTTTCACTCGCGTAGTGTGTTAGTGAGACAGCAACTGTTCAAAGTACGATCGAAAGAAAATTCGTTATCGTACCAAGCTTTCAGAAGTTGTAAGAGCTGTTTAATATTCTGTGAGCGTACTGAGCCCCCATGGTCCCTTCACGCTAACTTCCTGTTCAGTTCTGGTCGCCTGGTACCCGGTGCGAGTTCCGATAACATTGAAAAGATACATCTTTAGGACTTTAATTATGTAACAGTGTCGATCAATTTGATCAAGAACACAAGACCTTATTACAAGAAGTGATAACAATATAAATGTTTGATTTGTTAAAATTGAAGACTACATTCAAAGACTTTAAAACTCATATTAAATGAGACGTAAAGACAGTGAAGATCCAGTCAACGGTTCATGTTTCAAAACAAGGTGTTAGAACAGCTTTAAGTGTAGTTTTATGTTTATTGAATTACGCCCAACGTGTTGATAGTTTATTGATACTAAAGAACAGAAAATACAACTTTAACAGAAAATATATGTTAGGAGGCTGGATGAGTCATCATTCTTACAAACGTATATCATTACTGTATTACTTGCTTACTATAATGAAAGCTTAAAATTCCGCAGGGCCTGCATAAAATCAATTAATCGAAAACTCATTAACAAGCAGACTAAACGAGTGCAGCGGACAACATTACATACAGAATTTGGTAAATTTTGTTTACCCCGAAGCTGATATGCTTGTCGCGTACGCCCTGATTGGAGGGGCCAATCACAGCCGCAAATCGATACTGGAATGCTGGCGAAATAATTTAACTGCCAGGAACTGATTGATTTTAAATATTTAATAAAACTTTTCGGACCACTCACAAGAAATTAATAAGGGAAAACCAAATAAATTTTAGTAGTTGAATTGATGGTTCCGTATTTGGAGTGTCTTCAGCAAAAGCATCGAAATCGAACTGTTCCGTCCCGATGTAAACACTGCGATAACAAGCGCAAACGGGTTTAAGATCCAGATCTTGCGTCATGTGTACCGAGCTGTTTGGAAAGCCTGCACAGTCGTGTCCCAGTCTCCGATTCTCCCGTTAATCCACTTCATTTTAACCTCCAGCGGTGTCCAGAGCTCGTTCAGATCGTTTCCTGTTGTATTTCCACTCAACAAGCCAGTTAGAGAAAACCGCAATCTAACACCTCGCATTTGTCTTGTCCGGTGTCTTCGTAGGCAGCAATTTATTGCCTTCCTATTCGTGTTCATGTGATCAAATAGCGCGTTCTGCAGCTTGATATATGCCCGTAACAAGTTCATTAGTTCTCGAGCTAATTTTGACTATCAAAAGGATGTGAGGGGAAGTCATTAATTCATCAAAAAAAATAAAGCCTAAAACTCCTCGCGCCACAAATGAGATTTATTTCTGGCAATTTCAGGTCCATATTATAAACTGATGCTTTTAATTGGAGATTGCTACCTTTTATGAGTTTAGTTAGACAAACGTTTTAAAAGCTAAATATTCGTCATATATTTTCTATTTTTATTCTTCTTCGTAAGGACATAACAAACGTTTGATCAAACGCACATCGTTTATGGCACGAGACCAACGATGGATTCGAAAGGGTGAATACAAGTTTTGTTTTCTTATAATTTATTGTATCCGGTTTTTAGGGCAGGTGGTCGAAACACTCGGGGTATTAAAATCCATAAATCATGCTCCTATGGAATTATTCAATAAAATGCATTCAGTGATGATATTATACCTTCCACAAAGTTAACACTTGGATGAGTCTGCGATTATTACTCGACTTCAAAGCGAGTATTATTTGCAAGCACAATATGGAAATATTAATTGCATTGCTGTTTCTTGTACCTAATAACAAACTTTTTGTGTTACTTCTTATACATGATATGTGCATCCAGCAAAAAGATTGACAGTTAGGCACTTCGAATTTGATATGGGCGTGGAGCTGCATTCGTTTGTTGTCTTCGCAAAAAACTGCTATTTTTAATCTAACAAACACGAAACAACGTATCTTAATTACTAGATATCTAAAGTACAAAACTTCTTGTGTATTTTAATTAAAGGTTTTTCTCTATCTTGTGTTTTAAATGTTTGAAACCGATAAAAAAAATTGAAATCATCCTGAAAAATTGTATCGAACAAACTGTACAAAAATAAATGACCCTAATTTTCAATTACCCATCATTCTGACGAAAGCCATTTTGGGCGCGATGCATTATTTCTATGTTCTAAAATCAAATTACGGCGGCTCCGTTGTGCGCCGGCGCGGTAATTACAGGCGTACGTGATTAATGAGCAATCAGACCCTTGCCGGATTAGGGTTGGTCCTTTTGCTTTTGCTCCTTTTGTACGGAATATTCTAAGGCGTCCAAGTGCCGGGCATATCGTTCGAACCCGTTGTTTTGCTTTCAAACTTTTTGTAGAGTTAAATTAGATTTATTATTTTTAAGGAAACTTTTCGTACCTGCCGTGCCGGTTAGAATTTTTAGGTATGTAAGCTGCCTTTTAGCAATATAAATGTTTTTCTGTGGGTGTACATCAATCAGTCTTTTATGTATTTTGATTGGAAGAAGTCCAATTACAATTTTATAGCCCTACGAAAACTTGAAGGTTTTTGTGCCGAAAATTAAATAATTAAATCTCTTGTTTTGGTCAAAACTTTTGACGCGAACAAGGTGACTTCAATTCGATCAAAATGAAACATAAATTATTTAAGTAATTGCGGCCTCAAGCGATAAACAGAAACACACCTGCTAAATATGATTTACCTCTGTACTAAATGTTGTTTACATAAAATCACTATAAAATATTCATCTAAATGTACTTTAATGGTACGTTTGCTGTATAAAGACATTTCTGCCTTATTCATTCATAGAAGTTGACACCCCTGAATCTCGGCTACCGTTTTCTGCTGTAGAAGCTAAGATAGTCAACGTATAGAAATTTCGACTCTGCACCTTTGAGATAAGAATGGATTTATGGTTGATGTGTATGTTTTCACGTTTAGGACATAGTAAGCCACCGCATGTCAGTATGCCTTAGCTCTGGGACAGCAAAGAGAGCGCTTTGAGAGACTCCCTTCAACAGCTGAGGCTTGCATGATTAATTTCTGTCCTTTTTAAAGACACATTTTGAGATTACACTGAGATTAGATTTTGTATAAATGCAATGCATTACAATAGATGACTTTGAAACGTATCACAGACCATGTTACACACACACACCACTGACACACCTAACGAATAAATTAACCCGTCTTCTGCTACTCTGACCAATTACAAAGTTAGACCATGTGTTTTTTTTTTTTTAATAAGGTCCATAAGGTCAAGGTAAGTTCAAGTTTGAATATTTCATAATATGTAACTGCAAGAAAAATATCGATCAAAAAGTTTCCTTCCCACAAAAATCTAAACGAAAAGGGTTAGGGAACATTAATAAAGTTGCATACATTTTAAGAGGCAATTTAAGTTTAAAAGTCAATGGTTTCGAGTAACCAGCGGTACACAATGGTTAGTTATTAAAGTAATTGAAGTAGGAAACCTACATGCTTGTTATTATATAGCGTTGGGAACCTCGAAGGGTGCGAGTGCCCGACGGGGCACAGTACGTTCGTGGGGTGCAGATAAAACAAAGGAGGATACATTTTTGGAAATAGTTAATGTAGTCGTAAATTGGTGATTTAAAAGCCACTGATTGAGAGGGTTTTTAATAAGGGGTAGGCGAATAAAACGTAAAATTTAATTTGGTTGGGTTTTAGGATTACAGAAAAAAAACTTCCATAAAAGGCATTGTTATCGGCTTCGTATCGCTAGTTTTTGGGGAAAATGTAATGGAGTTATGGACATTCGTCCATTGATGAGGAAATCAATTGTGAAGGACAGCACGTTAAAAGGACGAGTTGAAAAGTCATAAAACTCATAAACAATCGAGAAACTAATAATTTTGTAGTAAAAAATTACGAGCATTTACCATAAACTTACATCAGATATACAAAAGGTGTTAAATTCGCATAGTAATTGCCAATTATACATTTAAAATTTCACTTAAACGTTTAATTAAAGCGATGTACTTGATTAAAACTATCAATCAATCGTGAAATGATCAATAAAGTATAAAAGTCGATATTATCGGAGCCCCGCCCTTACGCCCCGGCGACACTTGGGCCTGGTAACCCAATATGCGAGCACGGGAGGGTTGGTCACGGAGATACAAATCTACTAGATGGAATGTTTTAAGTTTTTTTTTTGCTGAACTTGCGCGTAGTTTGAGTAATTTTTTAATTGACGTGATTGATCGATCATGATAGACATACTTACATCCAGGGTATCAAATTCTCATCAATTCCTTTAAGTCGTTGTTCGAAAATTGTTGTATCACTCGTAGGTACAGTTCCGATTGCAACGAACAGCTTTTCAGACAAGCTAGTCGTTGTCGATGGCTGTCGTTGTGTCGTGTTGTTGCTGTGTGTATTGTTTCGCTAGTTCACTACAATCTCTACCTATTCCTTTATCTTCTTTTCTAACTGTTAAGTTCATCCCACTGCTGGGCAAAAGGCCCCTCATCTCCTCTCTTCCAGGTGTTACGATGCAGGTCCAATGCACTGGGGGGTAGTTTTGTCCAGCTCATCCCGTCATCTTTTTCTCTTAGTTGAAAATTTTATCTCAAGTCATCATGTTTTTTATGAGCGGTTTTGCCATTCGCATTGGCGAAACCTCTCATAAAGACACCACAGACATAAATCATGCTGAGAAAGAACTTTATATCTCTTAGATGTACATACTCACATAGGCAAACAAAAGACGTATGTGTTTACCTCTATGCATCTTAGAGCAATTTCAAAGGCATATCCAGCGGTTCTATACATTCTGCACAAACAAGGGTACTATGTATATAGCAGGGTGTGCGAACACGCCAAGCAGTTGAGCTTGGCACGTCATAACCGCCGAAGGCTAGCTTACAAGCTTCACCGAATATTTTATTACTGAAATTGAGTACTTGCACATTTCATTTTGCTCATGGGAAATTCTTTGCGCATCTGCTTTATTAGATTTGAGCATCGACATGATAAGGTCATTCTTACGAAGAAAATAAAACATCATTTTTACGAAGGAGTCTTAAAGGTAAAGACGTTTTCTAACTTATCTAAGCTCTTAGAAACCTATTACATTTTTAAATCATTTGGCGAAGATTTAGGCCAACAAAATTTAACATACAGTCATGCCAGCGACACTAAGACGAAGAAGAGGAGACAAAATAGACATTTTTGTTTTCATGATCACCCCATTTCTATGAATCCAAATCCGCGATAGATCATACATTCGCCGCAGAAAGGGATCAAACCATAATAACACTCATCCATCCATAACCTACCAAATAAAAATACAATCACAAAGACACAAGCACAATTCGGTCACTATTCCTCGATCGATGCCCTCCCCTCAGAACACTCAACAACAGTTCGTCAACATAAAACTGGAATGAATCAAATCAGACTCATTATATCAGCAGTGATCACAATGGGTGCACTAAAGGGTTGAGCAGACGAGATGAATGAGTCGCGTGCCGCATACACGTGTGCCCATGGATTATGCTAATTTAGTATTCTCTACGGTCCACTGGGTTTACTTTAGTGGACTAGGACGCTGAGTGGACAGCTGTGCGAATTTTTATTAAATCTCTTTTTGTATTTTCGCGGGTTGGACACAATATAATAATAATATAGGTCCTACTGGCCGATGGATAATGCCAGTGCACAAAAAGGCAGGAATGAAAGGGCTTTACGCAGTGTGCATTGAAATTGTTATCGTGAAATTTACTATAATTTTAAAACCGGTCACATAAAGCACGAATATTTAAATGAGTGCAATTATAAGTGTTTTGTTATCTCGTTTTGTTGTACATAAACCAGTTGGAAATAATAAGCATCCAATAACGTAAGGTAAACACAGACTAGGTAATAATTTAGATATGGACAGTAGCATAATTATGTAACTAGCACAGTAATAGCGATTGTTTTGATTTATTGTTATTTCATTGCCCCAAATGTCAAACGGGACATACTTCGATAACCGCAATCTGAATTGAATACATGATTTTAATTGCTTAAGCTGAAGCTAACGCACAGGTTTCTATGATTACTTGTGATCCCGTTTAACTCCATTTCAAAATTAAGTTAAATTGTTCTCTAAACGTTTCCTTCTGCAATCTCCATTCATCGGCAGATGGGCTCCGTTCTTGGCGGCTTAAGAATTAATAACGAAAACAAATTCGTGAGAACCGCCAAACACAAACAAAACAAGCAGAACCTACTATTTATTTAGGTAATACGCAAAATGCGTGCGCACGTGCCGAGATCCACCCCCGTACTGCCAACCCTTAACATTAACATACCGAGTGACAAATCAAGTTAATTTTCAACCTTATCACTTCAGTTTTAAGGGTGATGTATGGTGTACTTGTTAGGGTTGTCAAAGACATCGCGACTGGCATTCAGTGCAGAATTAAATGTCATTGTTAGGGAACCTCATTAATGCAATATTGAACTCACGAGAGACCGGAGGGATGGTTTTATTGTGTGAAAAATTTACTAAGTAGGTTTTAAATTTTTCTATTGTGATTTTATGGAGGAAAAATTTTCTTCGTATTTGCGGGAAGCATTTACATAGGTAGGTACTTTTTTCCTACACAGTAAACAGTTTCAATGATTTAGTTTGTTCCTACGGACGTTATAAGTTTTACGAGTATAGTGCACAATGCTGTTTGAGGAAAAAAGTCCCAAAAATAATATTATGATACGTAGAGCTCATCATTAAAATTAATCAATTTATTAATGTCTGTATAAAATAAAATCAACCATTTGCTGCATAAGTTGATGTTGGTATCAGTTAAAATGTTATTATCCTAACATGTTAAGTTTCAGCCAATATACGTAAAACACTAATCTCTCAATCAAGGATTTTCATAAATTGGTCGTCTTGTCCTCTCAGGGACATCACATAAGTAGCGAGGTGTTACAAATGCCAACAGTACGGCCATGCAGCAAAATCTTGCAGAGAGATCAATTCCACGTGTGGTCACTGTGGTGGAGAAGGTCATGTGATGTCCGGATGCGCGAAGAAAACTGACACTCCGAAATGCGCGACTTGTTCACGCTTTAAAAAACCCAGTGACCATAAAACCGGAGACGCTGAATGTCCTGCTAGGAAAATAGCAGAGCACAGATATATCAGCTCCGTCGATTATGACGGCGCCTGGTGCGCCATACAAGACCAGACATCCGTTTCTTTTATTGCTGACTCAACGATACCGCTGCCCTACTTGACATGAATTTGTTGCTGTCTACGCAAATTCGTGACCGCTACAAAAATGCCATGCTGTTTATAATTCTGCGATACTATTGTAATAGTGTAATTAATTAAGTGCATAATTGACATAGCTCCTATTTAGATGTTTTAAGAGCTTCTTTCATTTTGTTCTAATCTAATAAGTAATAGTTTAAGTATTATTATCGTAATAAATTCACCAACTATTTCCCTAAAAAAAAAAATATGTTAAGTGAAATCTGTTGTCCAAATAGTTAGTATTAGAACACTTATCGCCTGTGATACAGGTTTATCCTAACAGGCATCGAACTTTGTTATATCTACATTATTTCCAAGATTTATGCTGTATTGTACAAATTTTGAATAAAATTTATTATTATTTACGTTTCAGTAAATAATTTGTGACAACTTTAAATTTAAACAATGAAGACGGTAAAAATAACAGACTACGTTACTATTAAATTAGTTTTCAATAAGCCACTTCTCATCCTACACGTAACTCATTCGGCGATTTTGTTAATTGACGTTTCTAATTGCCCATCACACTGTCTATTATTATGATCGATAACTTACAACGTATACACAAAAAAATCAATGAAAACATCTCAATTATCGCTAATATCATGTTGACAAGTAAAGACTAGTTAACACTGTGCACGCGATTGTTAGAAATGTTGCGATTATAAACACGTGTCACCCACCGGTCTATCATCTTTGTTTATGTACTAGTAATTTCTGAGAAATGTGTGCGTTGATCTTGTGCCCATGTATTTATGACTGGAACATCTTGAAATGCATCACGTGGTTTGTTCTGTCAGCTGTTGTAAACAGTCTCACTAACACGTTCCAATTGAATTCACTCCTCGATGAATAGTTTCATAATCGTAATCATCATCCGCAGCCTGAATTCCTCCACTGCTGGGTATAGGCCTCTCTCTTCTTGTGCCAATCTCCACGGTCCCGTGCCAGCATCATCCAGGTTTTTTATCCGATGGTAACTATGTCGTCAGCCCATGATGAAAGCACCAGAGTTATCCGCAAAATTCTAATTTTCTTAAGTAACTGTCAGGTAGTATGTTGATTAAAATAATTATGATTTTTGCAGGCTGATTTTAACCGATTTAAAAAATAAGGAGTTCAGAAGTAAGTTCCGGAAGTCGGTCGCAAACGATGAATCATACTAAAAAAAAAACTTTGTTTTAGAGGAAGTCAGTTGTATTTTTGTTCGCCGTTTTGACGCTGACATAAACACAATTAACAGCCGACATAAGAATGGAAACTAAACAATCCATATAATGATAATCTCGCGTTTTTTTATACAACATTGTACACCAACGCGATCGCGAGAACCAGCCAGATGGTACGGTATCGATCGTCGGCCGAGTGCGCACGGCCGACCGGCCCTATTATTGTTTAATCGTAATCTCGGCGCGCGATTACCATAACCATTGTGCACTACGCACTATACACATGTTATCGCAATGAATGGGTGACGTCGATATGTAAAAAACACTAGTATTTAAATTAAATGTCTCGTAAAAACTTTAACTGTACTGTTGCTAATAGTTCTGTAATTTGTTGGGCATTGATTTGCATATTTACATCTCCATATTTATGAGACTGATGTTGAAGATAAGGATGATAGCAAGATTTTAAGATAACATTTTATTTGGACAAATTCCAATGATCTATTGAATTAATTAAAAATGTACTTAAACGAATAACATAAAACGATAAGAATCGCCAACGCGATCTGTTGAAAAAAATACATAATTAAATAGGTAATTAATTCGTGACATCGCGTTGAAGATGGTGCAATTAAAGATTCATCCCAGTCTGTTCTAAAGCACTATATAATATGGAATTCTTGAAAGTCGAAAGTCGGGGATCGTCTTAGATGGCAAAACCTAATATCTTTTGTTTGGGCAAGGATATACGATACACAGAAAACAGGCATGTTCATAAAATGAAACACCAGATTTATGGGAACCAGCTTTAAATCATCATCACTGATGGTGCACTCTGGTGCAGCAATCAAAAGGATTGGCCTACAATCGCATTACTTCCCGAAAAGTGGAAGGAAATGACGCCTTTGCCCTACAGTGGGACAATATAGGCTTATAATAATAAATAATAAAGCAATCGGAGGTCTCATTGATATGGCAGAAAACTGAATTGAGGCCTTTAGACCAACGTGATTCAAATGTGAGACATAACATCCCTTTGAAACGGCAATACAAAACGAAGCCAACCCAAAACCAACACAAAGTAGTCAATCAATAAAAATTGAACAAGAATCCATACACACAACACCTAATGGGATAGATAAGCTCTTCGTAAAATGCTTTTCATAAAAGTCCAGTGGAAGGATAACCCGCAAAGTGCAGGGATAATCTCATAATCCATCGCTCGGTCCGCAAACAAACGCACTTAGAGGACATAATAAGAAAATAAACGAATTAAAACCCGTCCAGCCTATCCCACGAGGCGACATTTAGCTTTTCATGTTCCAATTCACGGAACTTTGAACGCTTTTATCATCTGTTATAGGACAAAACGAACAAGTGACACAGATAAACTTCTATTTGTAATTAAAAGTAGATTCGAGACTTTTAATTTAATCGTTGTTCCTCTTTTTGGCTCTTTAAAGTCCTTACTTAGCGACATAGCTTTCACAATTTTTTTGTCACAACACCCCAAAAGCTATTAAGTAACCCCCTTTTCTTCGAGTTCTTAAAAAGTATTATTTTTAATCCTTGCAGCTTAACCTTGTGATCAAAAGGCAATACACATTTTTCCTCTCTCATTTCTGTCATATCCAGATGGGTATATGTAAACGTATATAATATTCGGTAGCTGTGCAAGTGGCGTTACGGAAAGCGCTCGCCCCGCGGGACACGATGTTCAAAGTTAAATTGTTTTTACGCGTTCAGTGCCCGTAATAAATGGAACTTGGAATATGCTGCTGCGGTTTTGCGGCGGAAGAAAGAACAAGACTTTGTAATTTATATAAGCTTTAGCATAAGTTTTTAAGGAACTGCTCGTAACATAATACACATCGTGTCTACGCATTAACAAAAGGTGGCAAAAAATGTTTCCTTAGCTTACAAACGAGCTAAGGACCAGGGCTCACGGTAATCCTCGAAAATTCGGCGAAGGCAAGTGACGTCGGACCTCGGCACGACGACTAATTGCGAGTCTCCCGGCCTGATAATCCGTTCACAGCGGGCGGGCCCCAAATTAAAAACCCCCGGTTGCGTCCAGTCCGGGCTGGATTACCGCTCCCACGACACCGCCATTTAGCCCCTAGCGAAAAATTATTAGGAGAAAGCGTTATGGGTTCTGTACTTATTAGTATTTCGTATCATTCTGAGTTTTAGAGACTGCAAAATATCTGTTGCTTTACTTTAGGACGGCCCTCGTTTGTCCTTAAAATGGAACGGATTAAGAAATCCTCGTTTCTATTTATATTATCGTGTCAGTAGGGTTTAAGTGCACTCTGGAGCGAAAGTTTCTTGGCCTCCAAAACGAATCCCTAAAACCGAAGGGTGGCAAATTCCAAAAGTTTGGCGAGAAATTCGAAATCCTGAGATGAAATAGTAATTTATCAAAGGATTTTGAGTCTCGAGGAGCGGAAGTGAAGGATGGATACCCTTTATCGTGAATTGCAGCAGTGTGTCTTATCGGAAATGCCGGGAAATGGTAAAACGAACACTTTCGGGGTGAGAAAACAAGCGGAATGTTTCTATTTAAATAATTTTCGTTTTGTCGCTATTGGTCTTTTTGTAGCTGAAATATTTATTAAAGCACCTTCAAACCTTGATTCGAATGTTGTATTGGATTCCTAAGCGTGCTTATTTTAGCGTGTGTTTAATATTGATTACTTTACGTCTAGACTTTCTTGCAGTCATTTAGTTCATTCGTGACCAACGACTAATTCATGCATTGTGTTGACTAGACCTTTTCTGTTTAGCTAATCGAGTATATTCTTGGAATTGCACATTCGTAATGCATGAAGCAACCACGTAACTGTAAACGTAGCCATTACGTATTCGCCAGTATGGACAGATAATGAAGATAATGGTGATTTATTCGTTGTCCTCAAGTCGACTTCACACGTTATAACGTCTAACGCCATTACAAAGTCAGATTATTTATAATCCCATAACGGAATAATGTATGCACGGTGCGATGTACGCCTAAACGAATACGCCGCCGCCGCGTATTAATATTCAAATGGCCTTTGGGCGAGCACTGGATAAGATCCCATGGTATTAGTCCCATTAACATTGCGGTGCGTCGGTCAGTACTTGTTATGTTAACACAATGGACGCACTGCAGGTTGCCCTTTACGAAATATGTATACACATATTCGCACCACCTTAGGCCTTCTACAGCTGCTAGCTCGACACTATTTTTATGGTGTAATTAATTTGGAACATAAATAACGTTTGATAACAACATGTGTACGGGCTATGGGAGGGCAATTTAACTTAGAAATAGATTAAGAGTTGAGTTCTTCTTATTTTTCATCAGAGCGATCGTAGCCATTTCCTTCATAGTGTCGAACAGCTGTTAAAAGGTTACGCCCGTATCCTTGCACCTGCGCTCCCCGCGTGCCCTCGCCTCACCCCCTTTCGGCTTAATTACAATCCTATTAACGAAATCGTCCCGTCGCCTACCATCGCGGCATCGACCAATTGACATTTAGGGGTTACGATGCCACGATTCATATTTGACCGTCCATACTTCCTCTTCATTATTTAGCATGAATTCATTATTCATCGCCCTGATGGTGTGATAACACCGAATGATTTTTCAAACTGGTGTATATTGATAGAGCGCCAAGATAACAATATTTCGACAAATACAATTCGCAGGCTCACATTTATGTTTGCGATTGGTTAAAGAGATTCGTCAGTGCACGTGTGAGGGTACAAATCCACAAAGGGTTTGTTTTTTTCTTTCATAGCGCAAAAAATCCACCAACAATTACGAGATTAGGGATGAAAAGGAGGGGGCAAAGTTTTTTTTTCCTTTCAATCGGTAACCGTTGGTCTTTTTCTTTCTTCGATCCCCAGCCGGAGGATGTTTTAATTAAAAAAATCTTGGGTAACCCGGGAGGCGGTGTGTCGGTAGTCGCGGTTCGTAATTTGTATGAAGTGAGACTGACTTACACAAGCTCACTGAGTATTAATCAAGTTTGATCATTAACTGTGCGGGTTGATCGTGCGGAGCAGATTGACGTAGCGTTATGTGAACTGGTTTTTTGGAATACTTAAACAATTTCTTCTGGCGATTTCTGAAGATGCTAATCTTGAAATCTTTAATCGAGATATAAGACGCTTTTAATTTGTTTTTTTTTTTGTGCCTATCACTAAGTAGGTATATTTCACAGGTTAGTCCGGAACAAGCGAACTAAGTTGCGGCGTGCATGACAAGGTACGCGAAACAGACTAACGACCGGCCTGTAGATAAGTGCACATAATTTCGCCGCGTCCGCTTAGCTTGCGGCGCGCACGCACGCGACGAGGGCGTCAGTCGGGAGCCGGCTTTATTTATCACAACACTATTCAATATAATAAAAAAAAAATACCTTGTGTCTTTAGAGATAACAACGAGTTGACCGCAAATATAAACTTGTTCTTTCATAATGATGGACAGACGGTCTGCTTTGTATTCACTAATTTCTGTACCGTTATGTTATGGAAACTGCTTCCGAGTTCTCTATTGTCGATATGAGATTGTTTTTATACTTGGAAGATAATTGACTCTCTCTCTCTTTTGATATTCCTCAGCTTGGTTTGATTTTAAAGAGGGACTTTTTATGGATTTAAATTCGGTCCTTATTTTTCAGCTGAATTTAGGTCAAATGAAAGAAGTAAAAAAAAAAAAAAAAAAGTATTTTAATTTCTTGTACGAATAATGTATGAAATGTTTACACGTTAAGATAGCTAACTGTAACTGCTTTGTTGGCCTATTCTCATTATTTCTCATGTATTTAACTTAATCTGACACTTTACTGCGGAACTTTTTGAGAACTTTATATTTTAAACGAATAATCAAATGACTTTTAAAAAAACTTCGTGTCACACAGCTATTGTGGTCGTAATACTGGCACCACACCGGCCGCGGCACCATTAACATCCACACTCGCGGTTAAATTGAACGTTGCGTCGCTTCGCAACTATACTAATGTAATGACACACCAGCTGTTAAAGCCGTGTCACTAGTCTTCGTCCTCACAAAAGACGAAGCATCGATCGACCGACGTTCGTGACTATTGTTCACCGAACGAATGCACCACCACCGTACATCTGTTTCGTTCCTTTTTCACTCGCCCTGCATAATGAAACCGACCCATTGTAAGGAAAAACATCCACAAAAGAACACGCACTTTGGCGCTCGGCCTGTATTTTATAAGAAAAAATAACAGAGGCCCTCCAGGCCTAAAAGGTGGGCGTAAACGCTGTCGGAAATGAGAAAGTCGATGCAACTGTTATGACATACGCGGTTCGTTGAGTGTTATTGAAAATAAACAACCAACCGTTCGCGCTTTAACGAAGTAGGTGCAGGAAATAAATCACGGTAGGAAGAGTATTTGTGCTCGTTCCCATTCCCCACATTTCCATATCGATGACGAAGCTGATTCTACCGAGGGCGAATCATTTTTGCTGCATATATAGGTACTACTGTAATATTGGAGTGAGGGAATCTGATTCTGTTACTGAAGCCGAAGCCTCTCCTTAACTTGACACAACTGCTGGCAATGTCTCAGTTAACTTGTGACGACTGTATGTATATAATTACGACATTACCAGGTAATTACAATCTGTGTTTTGCACTGGCAGATGGTGCAGTTGATTAATACAAAACTTGTACAACTTTTGCGTCAATACCGCAAAATTATTCTCAATGTCAGACAGTATTTCGCTTTCTTTTGAAACGAAACGTTACACTCAAATGCAGTTGGTGAGAATAAGGACACAGTCACAGTATTTCAGCACCATTCCCGATATTGAAGCAAAGTCAAGACGATATGCAAGTGAAGACAATTTGGGGCAATTTTGTTAAGCTTGTCTAAAACTGACTCCCGAAACTATTTAAATCCAGCACACGTATTTGGAAGACCACATTACTGGTCTCGGTGGGGCGTTGCGGTAAGTACTCCCGGACTAACTGAAATTTAGCAAGGAAGGAGCTATCATAAAAAACCGTACATTATAAATGCGGGCTCAAATTGTGTTCCCCGGGGCGGAGCGCCTGCGCCGACGATTAAGTGCACTTAATTCCGTCTAAATGTTGCCCGACGGGGAGTTGCGAAGTTGCTGCCGACTCTCGTTGGCTACAGGGTACTGTATATAGACAGAATTCAATCAAAACGTAACGTCTTGTCTGAAGTGATGCGGGGTTGTCACTTCCCGGATGACGTAACATGACGGTCCATTATCGACACGATAACTTCTCTAAGGCTTGATTGAAGGTCTGTCCGAGAATCTGTGCTTCAAGGCCCCAATGAGTACCTACGTATTGCAACGATGTAGTTTGTGCAATTTTCTTCTGTATTAAAACAGTCTGCAAGTCTGACGTCATTATAGATTTTTGTTGTGTGCTAGGTCTGTCCGAGAATCTGTGCTTCAAGGCCCCAATGAGTACGTATTGCAACGATGTAGTTTGTGCAATTTTCTTCTGTATTAAAACAGTCTGCAAGTCTGACGTCATTCTAGCTTTTTGTTGTGTGCTAGGTCTGTCCGAGAATCTGTGCTTCAAGGCCCCAATGAGTACGTATTGCAACGATGTAGTTTGTGCAATTTTCTTCTGTATTAAAACAGTCTGCAAGTCTGACGTCATTCTAGCTTTTTGTTGTGTGCTATTCGTGGCAAAAACTCATCCGTGATAACGTTCCAAACGGGCGGGTGGGGACTGAGACAGCCCTAGGGCTTCGCCAGTACGGCGCGGCGCCCTCGCGTGCGTCGCGGATCAAAAACTCCACCATGTCAGCCTAAATCGCTCCTGCAAACAACTTGCGGTATTCAGATGCATATCGCAATGAATTACTGGTGCTTAGTTACCGTTTAGTGACGCTTTTTATAGGTTCTTGGTTATTGATACTTTTTGCTTATAAATGAAATGAGAGCAAAACCTGAAAATGGTTTCTTGAGCATGAATCGATTTCTTGCCTGAAGTTTCGCCATGAAATCGGAGATTTAAGAGAGCTTTGCGTTTTTTTTCCAGAGCCTTTTTAATGCTAATTAAAAGCGATTACAAAGAACAATAAAAGTCAATGGACCACAAACACAAGCTTCTTCCATCGTTTAAGAATTGTTCTCTGCTATGATATGTGCAGTGTGCACCGACTTAAGAATGGGACTTGGTATGTTATTAGCTGCATAAACCTCATCAAATCAACACTTATATCTGCCATCGTTATTCGGTACAGACAACATCTAAAACAATAAATCAAAGCGACACAAAAAAAGCAACATTGCGTCCACTAATCTTCCCACGGTTTTATTCTGGATCACTTTTTGTGTTCGTACGTGAGGTAAGTTGGCAATCGCGTGATAATAATATGTGACGACTATCCATTTCTATTTCACACTCAAGGCGGTTCGAACCGTGACTCTATGCCCTGGTAATAAAGATACTCTCCATTGCGTCATTGAGCGTATGAAAGTGACGCGTGATTTCCAGTATCCGATGATACTTCAAATAGCACTGCCTGTTAATTTTCTGATAATTAATCTACACTCATTGGGGAGCTTCTGGGATTTTTTTGCAGCTGTTGAAATCGACAGAATTTGCAAATGATTTCAATACTTATGCCGCAGGATATAAGTTCCAAAATCGGTCGGAGCTCAATTTCGTGTATGATTGATTATTATTTCACCGACAAAGCTCGCGGGACCGTTCGGATTTGCTGAGCGATACCGTCGGGGGCAGGTGTGAGATGATAATGTTACGATCGTCGCTAATTTAACGATTACTTGTTAAAGTTGTTAAACACACTTGTTAGACTTTTTATTGCGAGGACTTTTTCCTTTAGTCATAAACCGGGTAGCTTTCTTATTAAACGAGTTTACTGTGTGGAAACAATTAAATGATGATAATGTGTGTAAAGCTGCGGTTTCAAATGCAGTGGCAGCGATGCATTAGTGATAGTAGCGTAGGGGTGGCGAAAGGGCGACGACAGCGGTAATTTTCCACTGATGACAGGGATTTCTGCTTTGAATTATTCGCACGCAACCCTAATGTAATTACTGTGATAAAGTGTACGATTTTGCTAATTAGAGGTTATTTTAGGTGACATTATTAACATCAGTTTGTCCTGGAAACGAATATTGGCTTTCACCTTTCAAATACCAACTTTTCGCAGGGGTTGGGTAGTCATATTTTAGCTTCTCATACTAAACTGCGTAGTTAATACTGACCATAACGGTAAAGATCACGGATGCAGTAGCCGTGTCCCGACAAACATGCTAATGTACTGAGATAAGTAACCATACAAATTGCACGTCATTCCCCACACACATTCTCTGGCCAATAAAAACTTCGTACAATATACTTTTATAGATTCAAATACCGTTTTGTTATTATACCAATAAGGTCGCGTGTCCATTTTATCTTTATGTATTACTAATGGTTAGATCATGACAAATATATGGAGTTAAAAGCTTAATTTACATAAGTATTTTTAATGTTTATTACTGCGCTTATGGCCACAACTTAAGTGTTGTAATAGGTATAAATGATGGTGCTAAGACACCATTGAATCGACGGATAGAAAATTATTTATCTGTTAGAGCTTTTGGAGAGGTTAATCCTTCTTCTTTTCATGTTTTTGATTGGGTTCAGTACGTTTTATTTAGGAGTGTTATGTTCGGTTAATTTCTAAACGTCGACTGTCAGTCTGACGTTTAGCTGTCATGTTTTTATCGCGCTCGGGGAGCACATTCTGCTGTGGAAGGGTTATGTCTTTTTGTACTAATAAATGCCTTATGTGAAATTTCTATTAGTTACATCATCCACCTGCGCCACCACAAAGGATTTCAACAGGGAGCATGGGTCATCAGCATCATAGACGTTTTTCTGTAGCCTCTGTGGTAATTAGCTCTTCCGGATCTTTACGTTCTCAGGCGTGTTTGCCAGAACGGAACTGGCCGTGCGTTGTTGAGCAAGTGCGCAAGTTTTTAACAGGGCTAGTTGTTTTACACGAAGTGACTGCCGTGTCTAGGCTTTGTTTTTTTTCTATGATTCTTATGGCCTAAAGTGCCTCCCCGCTTTTAAGGAAACCGAGGAAACACTTTTGAAGTTTCATCAAAAAACTCTTGATAAGGACATCTTGACATTTCTATAGTAGAACTAAACAAAACATTTGACCTCTGTATTTCTGAAGAGCTCTCATCTCAATCAAGTCCCTTTTGTAGTCGTCAGTATAAAGTTCAATAGTTTGGTTTGGCAAAACAACCCACAGAAACAGGCGGCGCCGCGGGCTAGTCTTGTGATGCCACCAGACGTCTCAAGTGCCTAAGCTACCTGTACTGCTGAGCACCGTTAGTACATAATTAATGGTGAAGGCATTCCTAAGATCAACCCCAACGACTAAACCACAATTTTATGACTATGTATGTGCGTCTAATGGAAATACCGTGTTCGTTCAAGCTGACTTTGAGTGGATTCGCTTATCAATAGTTACGAAATAAAGAAATTTTATCACAACTTTGGCCTTAGACTAAATTGAGTAACATCAGCTTATCGAGATTTAGATTTGTTAAAAAAATGCAGTCATTGTTCAAATACTTGCTTCGATTAAATTTTATAGTCCGTTTGTAGATACGGATCTAATCGCTAATTTCCATCGCATGTTACTGACAATGGCAATGGAACCAAAATTGACATTGTGATTTCCCGAAGTACATAAAGCATGTTGAGGATTGGCGTGCACGTGCGAATCGTAGCTTACGTCAGCCAAATATCATTAAAGCGACAAAGTGGAGAAATATGTAGGACATTTGTGTAGATAGTCTGCAGACTGTGTCATGTTCAAAAGACTGATGGCATCGTGTCACTAACGCTTCTGTCTGAACGTGCCGCGAATGTTTCAGCCCCTTTTACGGCTTTACAATGAAATTTCGTTATTATGTACGTTGCACCTTGACTTTCATTATCCAAATACGTCACGTTCCTCGGGTGTTATCGCGGTAGTATCTTAATTTAAGTGGCGTATCGACAATGAGACAATTACTCTCGGTTTATATTCAACCGTGAGCACCAGTGTGGGATTATCACATAATCGTGCACCCGTCCAGATAAACAAAGTTATAGCTGAGTTAAGGGCCCGGAAGACTCACGCTGTGCTCGTAAAATTAAAAAGATTTCGAGTACACGGTGAAGTCCTCAACCCGCAGCTCAAACACAGTTATACCAATAATGCGGGCGACGTGCTCTCATTAGAAAACCGGACTCTCCAGATCTCAACGGAGATACGATTTCCATCGCTGCAAACATAACCAAAGAAAATTAAAGATTCTTGAGGAGTCAGCGACATAACTGTCCAAGTGTAGCTCGAGGCGGTGACAGTAAGGCTGAGGCTACATTAGGCCGCGACGCGACCTGCGACACATGAGCGATTAAAACAAATAAATGAATGCATACGTATATGGCTACACCGTGCATCAAATATTACTAGCGAACTTTGATTTATTTATGCGATAGGATCAACATTACTGTAATCATGGCATCGGCTACATCAACGTATCAGCGAAATTGAAGCCAATGAATCGCTCTTGCTAATTCGTTGTGTAGCATGTGAACTGTAGCCACGTCATCGCCAAATATACGCCGGATTTTCGCTTATAATGTAGCCACACCATGTTTATCTCGTTTCGCTCTTTCAGTCGCATCGCAAATCGCTGCCTACTGTAGCCTCAGCCTAAAAACTTCAAGCCTGCATCGTGAATGCCATCTGCAGAGCTCGTCAAGGCATGGGCGAGCGATAAAAACGATCGCACAGCGCATGCGAATATCGCGTTACGACGCGGCCATACCAATGGCGGTGAGTGCTGAGTGTAGTCAACAACGCGACGATACTTATTTTACGTCCACAAAACGTTCGCGCCCGTGCTAAATGTGATAATGAACCCTCACAAGGTAATCACTGACGCGTGTTTACGCATGTATATGAAAAGAACACGAAGTTCAATGGCAATGGAGCGGACGCCGAAAAAACATTACATAAGGCGCGCGGCAAGGTCAATGTCGCGCGGAACAAAGATCGCGAAAGTGCTCCAATGTTACGTAGGCAGCTCTCGGCTCGCTCGGATAATTGCGATGTAATCGGCGTAATCCATCCACGAGTCTTGTTTCCTTTTACGGCGCGCGCAGCTTGCGGCCGCATAGAAGAAACAGCTGACCGACGGCACGCGCTTCGAATGCATATTAATGTCGCACCCGCCGCAAAAAAACACGTATAAAATCGAAATGGTACTATGAAATATCGAACCAGTTTGAAGTGCAGGCGCCTCAATTATGCAATCGTCGTACGAGGACAACGCATAAATCAAACTACTGCCTCGCAGTCATTGTAATTGTGTAATCGATTTCAGTTTTTAACAGCATATTCTTTGTTTTTCATGCAAGCTGCGCGCGGGGTGTAGCTTCCAATTTAAGCGTTTGCCATAATTGACTGACGTTCATCGCCTTCCTTTTGTAGCGCTTCACTGTCCGTGTTTCCACCTAAGAAAAACACACATGTCCTTAATTTGATAACACTTGTAGTCTACACTGAAAAACGTGATATGACGTTATTTGATTTCATTTTCAGATGATGAGACATATTTATTTTTAAGCGTAGGGATTTTGCGAAAGATAAAACAAATCGTAACGACTTATCAATAGGACTATCGAGCTTTATCTTATCGAAATTACTTGGCGAAAAGGCCAGAGTATTCTGATAGTGGGTCGATGGCACGCACGCACATAGCGAGGGTGCGTTGTTGTTGGAAGAGTAAATAAATAGCAGAATGAGTTCATCGCAGGGATCCTCATTGTCCTGTCCATATAATGAGTGGAGCCATGACATTTTCTCCCCTGCGGCGCCGCAGCTGCCCATCATTACACGACAATAATAAAAACAGTTCCATTTTACTCTTGATCGACAATAAAACAATAAATACGTTCACACAAAATAATCTTTGATAAGTGCGATGTTTGCAAACACTTTCTTTTGATGACGGACATCCCTGCGTTTTATAGCAGAAACAATAATAGCAATTTATCAGGCTATTAGTATTACGGCAGCTGTACACTGACGGGGCACGTTCGAATCGCTAATGGACACTAACGCGATCACTTTATATCCGTGAGGGTGGCAGGACAACTGCGCGACTGCCTAACAAAAGGATGTTTCATACTCTCATTGTAGATCGCAGATAATTAAATTGATTCCCCTCTAGCGTGAGATTATAAAATGTCCCTGAATCAAGTAGTGGCACAATTTTTTGTCTATGATGGCTTTAATCTTCAAGAGGCGTTAATTGCTTTAACTCTCATTAGAAAAATATGAAGTAAAACAAAATGACGCTACGAGATTCAATTTCAAGTATCAATACCGGATGCGCACTAAAAATAAAAACGAACCTATAAAATAATGTATCGAATCGATAACCGGACAGGACCTCATATAAAATCTCTCACGCAGGCTGCACCGGGCGTCGACGCATTAAATTCTTCACGCCACATTTTCCAGACACGTGATATTTCTAGAACCTGCCTTATGAAGCAGATGTCCTAGGTCGATGACGTTAGACCTTTCTATGTTGTCGCGTGCCCTGACTTATGCACATGGTGTTGTTATAAATGCGCTGTTAGCGAGGCAGCGGGGCTGTCAGCACTCTCCTTTTTAACTTTACGAGCTTTGTCTAACAAAAGCTTTTTTGTTGTTTTGGTATTTAGATGTTTGGCTGGAGTTGATGGCGGGTAGGTTCCGGTTTTGTTACACCATTTGCAGTTTTAACCTTTAAAACTCAAAGCTGCTATTGCGAACACCCAAAAAATAAGAGTGAGAAAATTTACACCCGCCAGTTTCAACTAAACTAGTCAGCGTTACTAGAGGTACATAAATTTTTGGAGGTGTTTATCGGATTCTTTGCATTTTAAATAAGTTTAACATACAATTTGTAGCTGCTCACGTTTTCTGGCTTCGGGCATGATCGTAATTTCCCGAAGTCGCGACCACTTAGTGCTTGTGACGTTAATGACGTCATTAAACCTCTCGCACGTCCACTTTAAGATCACGTTAGTGTCACGTCATAAAATAAACATTCACACATAATGTGTCTTCTTTTGTTAAGAAATGTTGAAGCCATGACTTCATGGGTTCGGGTGTAGAAATGACCTTTTAGATGGATAAGTTCACTAGTGAGTAAGTTACGTGGCACATAGCTTAATACGATAGTGTAACAAGCTCTTACCTAGTATAAAATTCATAATGGTAAACCAAACAGACTAAAGCAAAAAAAGGTTTTTTTAATATTCACTAATCCCTTGTTTATTTACACAAACAATTATGAGACCGTGTTACCTAAAAAAGTGACTCCATAAGCTGAAGGGCCAGTCCATATTGTCCAAAGACTGTCATTAGCTGAACAGGTCCCGTAACTTGCCACGTTTGGCAGGGTCTCCTAAACCGGCAGGCACACCTGCTTGCAAGGGGACCCGAATTCCTTACGAAGGGGACAATGTTTTATAGGAAAGTGTGACATTTCATTATATTTCTGTGAAGTTTGGTATTGTGATATAACGATGGTGAGGAGGAATTGTTATTGCATGTTGATGATGGAATTGGGTATATGATAAATTCAACAGTATTAGAAGATAGATAGTTTTTATATAATCTATAAGTTTTCATAGGAGGTTAAGTAAGACATGTTTATAGTACCCTGTTTACATTTTAGTTTACATTTTTCTATAAAAATAATATCTTAAACTATATATCTTCGATGGTAAGATTTATGCAAACTGATTTTTCCGTGAAATAGAACTTTATGTAATAGAGCACTTAAATTTCCTCGCGAACGTTTCATGCTGGCACCGTTTCATATTGGCGATGATTTACTTTCAATTCAATATAAAATATTTTGTACATAGTAGAATATTTTCAATGTTGGATATCTGTTTTAGGAATAAGCGTCTTTACTGTTACTATGAAATTATCACGTGGTTTTTATAATTATGATGACTCCTTTATAATTATAAGAAAATGTGATATTTCCTAATCGTCTCATTGAAAATTAAAATTATCATGAACAAAAGAATACTGAAATATCAAAGACTTCCCAAATCAAAATAATTATGTATCCGGTTTGAAATACAACGCTAATTAGCTCCACCTATGTAAACTATAAATGGTTAATTATTCAAATAGCCAAGACACTATCGCAGTAAGAAGCTACCTAATTGCACGTTAAGTTTTTCTTACATGAAGATTGCAATATTATGAGCGTTGCAAAGACCGTTGATTCCATCTTATCAAGCTACATTTTATACATGGTACAAAGATCGAAACAGCAAAAACTAAAGCGATAGCAAGCGGAATGTATTTCTAGTTGATATTTATAAATAATTTCCATAACAAACCTCCGCAAAAGGAAGACGCCTTGTATGACAAAAAGTGTTGGTGGTATGCACGGGTCGGGCGGAGTATGCTATGGCTTGTTAAGCGAGAACTCGCTCGCTCGCTATGCTACCCTGGTACGCACAACTGTACGACGAAGCCGAGGGGACGACCGGCGAACTCGTAATTATTAAACAGGGCGAGGTGAGCCGAGGTGTCGAGATATCGCGATAATATCGAAACGTTTTCGTTTAACGTTGCTGGCGGGTATTTAATCGCGGAATTTAATAAAATGGTCAAGTCGGGCGCAGGGGACGCTGATTTATCGTGGGCGATCGAGGCGAATATCGATACGGAATCGGACTTCAATATATCGATTCGAATGTATTTTTATAAGATTATCAATTTAATGTTCTGCGCTTTTTATTGCGACCCAGGTAAATGGTTCCTTTTTTACTTTGTTGCTAAATGAAGACAACCTCTTCCACTTAAAATAAGTACTTAATTTCAAGTTAAATAGCGTCTGGTTTTGACTATGAATTTGAAATGGCGGTTTCAGTCATCATAAAGAATTTAATCGCAACAGTTATCGAAATAACGAGTTTAGATATACATCTAAATGCGTCTTTTGGAGGAATTCTGCGATTATACATACATTACTGAAGCTCCCGGGCAGGTGTGTAGTCAAATACTTAGACCATCAACCAAGGAGATACTATTTCATTTTGGTAGCGTTAACGAAATTGGGCTTCAATGTGCTTGTGAGATTAGACCTGATCGTTTATTAAACAAGGCTCTGCAAAAATACTGGGTAAAATTAAGTTTATTAAATCATACAGTTATATCATGATTTGATTATTCGATAACAGGGTGAAATTTCGCCAACGAATTTCATTTATCCCTGTACGTAATTTTCTATTAAATTCAACTGTGTCTCACACTCTAGGAGCCACGCACTCTTTATCATTTAAATGGTCCATTTACAGCTAGCCACCTCATTAGCTGGTTCTAATTTGTGTCCACAAATCCGGAATTGCTTGCCATAAAGTCTGATGTGTTTTTCCCTCCTTAAAACCTGTATTCATATACATATATCAATGAACTTTGGGGTCCTTCTACGCAATCCTGCTTGCGCCATTTTTTTTTTAGACATAAAATAGTAAAAAAAAAAACAGACAGAGCGCCTGGGCCCCGTAGAAAAAAATGTGAGGCGTAATACAAAAGATAAGCACAAAGTTTCACACGGACTTACTAACTCACAATGTAAAATCTTATTCCCAAGTATATAATATACCGTGTTAGTTTATATAATCCAATATTTATTCGGGCGTTCACTAATTGTATGCGAAAACTGTCAGTTCGGTATAGTTACTCTATGTAAAGATATGAGATAAGGAAATTAATTTAGTAGTTTCATGTTAACGTCTAACGGTGTTGCGTTTCGGGGTAATTAACAAATACCTTTCGTGTCTCGGGAAGGGAGCGAGATGGCAATCGTAAACTTTCAGCGAGTTCGAAACTCCGTCTGCCGAAAGTACCGAAGTACCGACGTGCCTGGCTGTTAAAGTGACTGTTTGTGAGCGTACAAAAAGCACTTCGGTCGGAACTGTCAAGTAAGCTCAACAAATGACAATAAGCGTGAAGCGGCAAAATTAAACAATGTTTAGACGCGAGGGAAACTTTTGGAAAAAAACCTGGAGACTGTCGGGGTCCCAAAATTCCCCTCGATGATATTTTACTGTAGTGTAATGGATGCCCCAAAGCTTATAACATTTACAGTAATTAAACTTTGTTAAAATCCTTCATCATCATCATTCATACATTGGAGTACAATTTAGTTATCATGATTAAATTGCGTAACACAATTTTATCTTAAAGAAAACCCTACATCATAATAAAAACCACCAGCTATTCATGTTTTAATTTAAATTCGCGGAATTTGACCCGAACAATGTAGTAAGGTTTCACATACAATTTGATCGATTTCCCAACAAACAATGCTGTAAAGAAAAATATATTAGCCCCTGTGATGTCCATAGAATGATTCCCCTTGTACACGCCCCCTCTTGTCCGATTGCATCGGAAGCAGTAGAAATGCAGTGGGATTATGCAGCAATCTGCCATCAGAGGGCCCCCCTCCACCCTAGAAATGTATCGTGTTGCCAGGATTAATTGGTGTTTACCCCCGGCTTGGGGGCAAATATTCTCGTATCATATCACGCGGAATTAGACCGATGTAATGGCAAATTAATAATACATTGCGACATGGAAACGCACAATTCTGGAGCGAGGACGTCGGGAAATGGATTCGTCAGGGTCGTGGCCTCGAAGGTAATACAAATTGGTAATTTGAGAAGAAACAAGACGAAAACCCCAGCCATTTTTTTTTTTGGTTTTCATAGGAATTGTAAATCTATAAGTAGGCACTATAATTATACCTCATGTGACTGTTCCTAAATTACCCTAGGCTGATAAAATTTTCGTTTTTCCTAATTCATGGTAATATTAGTATGAACGTCGGTTTCCCCCTCACGCTGCAACCAATAGGAGCGGAGCATCAATCAAATCTGTTACGCAGACGAAGTTGCGCGGGTCAGCTAGTCAATAATAACATTTCTATGACTTAGTTTTGAAGACTTACGAGTATTTTATCATGGCGAGAATTTGTCTTTCATTAAATACTCCGTCGAAATCGAGGAATGCTATTAGACAATACGACGACGACGTCCGTCTTGATAGATGGGCTCCAATAAATTGTTGACTTAGCTGCCTGAGCATACGAAGGGCCCTCGTCGAATACCTTCACGCTCATGCACATAGATACGTATGTAGGTACCGCATATTAGGAGAACCTTTAAAACGAGATAGCACTTACATATTTCGGAATGTTGGCAGATATTTGGGGTTATATGCGATGTTTTGCGAAGAATTCTCACGGTAAGTAATATCTCCAAAGTTAAAAAAAACTGCAGGGCTTAAAAACTTTTTTTTAAGAAAAAAAAATCCATTCAATCCGAACAGGGGTGCAGATTGGAGGTAATGCACTTTTTGACCCGGCTTTTAAGCACAGTAACAAAAAATCCTGATAAAAGGGGTGTTTCTTCCTTCCCCGACACCCAGACATGCGACGTATTTCTAGATACATTCTCAATGTTCAGTCGGAAAGTCAGATGCATTGTCTAACTACGATTTCCCGACGGGATCCCGGATGGTATTCGGTTTGGAAGACGTCTCTCACTGTCTGGCTTCACTAATGTATAATCGGAGCTATTACGAACTTCAGACAGACTATTATCACGAACTTATATAAATAATAATACCTAAACTGTAAAGGTCAATAACATAAGCTGTATATTTACTGCTCAGAAACATTTATAACGACTTGTTCTTGCATTGCACAAAAAAGTGGTTTTGACTAATTTCAGGGGTCGTCCTTGTACGTCCTTCAAATAAAAACTAGATAAAAACAATCACGAAATCGCAGTTTAAAATTGCAAGGATGACGTAGTGGCGCACGCGTCGCCTCAGGCGTAGTATTTGGTAGACTAATCGTTTATAATTTAAATAATAACAAAGGGAAAAGAATCGTCCGCGGCCTGATCGTTCGGCCATTCGCTAATTATAGAACACGTTTAACCTAACCCTAAAATTTTGTAATCGGTATTTAAATTTTTAATGACAGTAATTGACAAGGATCAGTAGATATGCATACAAATCAAAATTCTATATGTACGTCGCTTAGTGGGAGTTCTACTGAGAAAGATGGTTATCGTGCTCTTTCGAAACAAAGAGATAGTTGACCATTAAAAAGTAGTTCGTGACATGTGTACGAGTCAATTACAGAATGCGTGGGTAGTGCAGCAGTTGTTCACTGTCATGAAGAAGCTACAAAAATGTCTACGATACATGTTATTGGTTACAGACGGTAAAGAAATTTAAAAGCACAATAAATAATCGGATCGCCGTAAAATTTTTGTCAAATGTCAAAGGTGAAAGAGACTGGGACAACCGAAGCAGGTGTGTCCCGGCTGCATAGGGGCAGCTGCAAACTGACGCTTTTATAAAAGAAAAATACCTCATAAAAATTATAACCGAGTATCGATATTTATGCGATGAAAAACAAAACTGCACAATATAATAGATGATACAAGATATAAAACTGTTTTTAATTGACCTGTAGAAAGACAAAGGATCCAAGAATAGTTACGTGCAAATTGCCTAAACGCCTATGTGAATTCGATGTGGTCAAAAAACTAAGAACTATAATCCTGCTAGGCAGACCGTCTCAAATCGTTGGCTATTAAAAACTTAACATTCCAAATCAGAAACAATTGATATTTTTTATAGAAGCTATCTCGCTCTTGATATAAGGACCTTACATCTATAAAACTACAAGAAAGTTCAAAGTATGAAACCACATCCGGTAGTTCCGGGAAACAAGATGTGATGACGAATTTAGAAAACGTGCAATGATGATCATGATCAAGCATCCGGTTGGGTTGGAAAAACCTGAAACCTGTTAGTTCCCAGTTCCATGGCAACCGTTATCGAAATGGTTATTCATCGTCACCGTCATACGTGAGATCCGTTTTAGGCAATTTTTTATCTGAATTCAGCGCATATTTTTTTCCATGGTAAATGTATTTTTCCTTCTTTGTTCAGGGACTTTAAAAGCTTTTTTTTTAACATTGTGACTTTCTTCGTACTGAAAAAGCTTTCGATCTTGTTTCGTTTCAACAGAATTCTCGTTATTAACAAAGTGTGCATGGGAGTATGGGAGCCGACTACTATAAACATAAAATGTTTTCTCATTTAAACGCCACGGCCCGACAGTCTTCACTCTTCACATATCCATTCGGTCACTTAGAGCGGTCTCGACGAACCAACCGATAATTGCATTAGCAAGAAACCAGTTTGTACATCACATGCCCTTTGACTGCACTGATTCTTTATGACGTACCTACCTCATGAGAAGTGCTCAATGTGGGTGTAAAACTTATAACTTGTGCTCATAGTTTGGTGCTCCCAATTACTGCCTTAATAGTACACGCGTGATGTTGGTGTTTTTTGTTGTTTTAATTAAATGTTTGGAAAGTATATTTGGGTTATAATTTAGGCGCCAGAAACATACAATTTTACATTAAGAGCGTTTACGCCGTCCATGCGCTGTTTGACTCCAAAACAGTACTTTTCAAACCCTTTAATACCATCAACCCTTTATTTTACAAAAATGATAATTACTAATAACTTTAGGAAATTTCGTTGTCTCAATAGTTGGGGAGAAAAATATTTCAATTAATAGAGTATTGGTAAATTGTATCAAGATAACTCAACAGAGGTTTTCTTAATTTCCCTTTTAGCGTCAGTTTCGACGCTCTAATTATAGGAAACCACTGGCAAACCTAATTAGATTTTTTTTTTTACCTATTGCTAAGATCCTAAGGAATATAGTTGGAGAAGAAAATTTTTTGATTTAGGTTTCTTTATATAAGAAATTAAAGTTCAAACAATGTAAAATATTAAGGAATTAAAATGATTTTTTCACCGATATATCTTACTTGATTTAATATAATAATAGCATAATATAATAGAAGAACATATGCTTTAAAACATCCAATTTAAAATTTCAAATAATTTACAGTGATTATTTTTCTATAAATATTTGAAAACTACTATAAATCACTGCGCGCGAGCAATTTCAAATCAGACCGCCGCGAGGCTTTCTAGAGAGAGGACATGTCGCTCGGCGCTCTGCCTGACCCGAGTTGACCTTAGTCGTACTTGGAAGGATAGCGGACGTTTATAGTGTGATTAAAAAATCTTGGTACTTTGATGATTAAATTTTTTTATTATTATTTTTGATGACTGACAATATTTTTAGTGACAACCAATATCTACCCAATTTTTTTACATACGAATTTTATTTATTAAAACTTTTACTTATTTTTTTGTAAATAAGAACATAAATTGTTTTTAAAGTTAACGCCAACCTATTGTATTTCCCTCATAAGAGGTGTCACTAAGAGGAACATCGCGTCAGGTTAAAATATAATATAAAATAAACGTAAGTAAATCCGTATAAAGTGATTTATTTGAATAGAATAAGAAATATTTATTAATCAGTCACAAATCAATAATAATTAACGAAGTTCGGTTTCTTTCTAAAGTTTAGATCAACAAATTCATGTTTGAATAACTAAAAAACGACTTTAATATTAATCATAATTATAGCTATACTTGCAATATATTATTGAATACTTATTTTATGCACTCGTACTTTAGTAATCCGTGTACGTTCAAATTCAAATTCAAATTAAATTTTACTACAACAATTGCACTCGAACGGATCATAGTGGGTTAGTTTGACTATAGCGCGCGAGAGCGCGCCAGCGCTATACACACAGGCACGCGCGCTTCTGTGTGTGTAAAAAATGCATTGAATTACCTAAACTTGACTTCGCGCGATAGACGTAAACGCTCTTAATAAACAACCTATTGAAATTTTGAAATAAAGTTAGGTCAATAACTGTTTACGTGATACAATTGGAATTTCTATATGGGAAGGATGTGGTTCCCCTGTTTGATAAGTAAAAACTCATTAATCACACAATTAAATACCATGAAATATGTGCAAATGATGTTTCCGCGCAGACGGTTCGGACAAAAACCCGTGATAAAAGTTTTCCTGTTTTAATTGGCTATTTTTCTCGTTCGTATTTGTTAACACCAATTAAGTTAAAAATGTTTTAGAAATAGTGCTGCTACTAAATAACTTGCTACTTTAGGTAGTTGTTCCTTATTTGATCTTACAATAGAAACATTAATCAGTAGAATGTCAGTGTAAGTTATAGCATTGCCATATGCTCAAACAAAGAGATCTTAGTTCTGAAGCCTGATAAAAATTACTGGTGCAATGAAAAGAATATTACCTTAAAGGTTGAAGTAGTGCTCGTTAATATTTCAATATCAAAGTAAACAAACGATAGACAGGCAGATAATACCTGGTAGGTTGGTATTTTTCCAAGGTTATTTACATTCCACGTTCTCCCAGCCTAGGCTAGCGTGCATGGACTCTACTTGAAGTACACACGGTTTGATTTGTAATAGTGTTTGTAAGTACCGTTAACTGGAATTACCGTGGGCCTAGTATAGACCCTTGTGGTAGACTGAACGTTTTCTAGCTGAAAAATGATGACAGTGACAATAAAATAATCTCTGGCCTTTTGCACTACAATTTGCCTATCTTTGATCAAATGATAACGATGTAATATTTACAAGGTGATTTTGAGCTATATGTGGCGATTATGAATACGAGACATGACGCAGTTGACACGTTAATAAGTTATTATATTACCCAAATGTGTTGCGTCTGCAGACTTTATCAGATAAAGAATTCGTCTAAAATTAATGTTTTAAATGAACATGGGTATATAAATAGAATATTCTGAAATGTGAACACAGTACTGACGGAGACTTTGAAATTGTTCTAAGAATTTGGTTTTCCGATGGACAGACATCATTGTCCTGCCAGCAATTTGGTCAGATTTTCGTATGCTTTACGACTGGCAATGTCAGCAATACGCACGCGTCAAACATCGAACAATAAAAACATAAATAAACAATAATGAAAGTTGAACGACCACGGTTGGCGTTGATGACTCAGTTTCTACCTGACCGGACCAGTGTCGTTTTATTACAAACTTGTCTGTGCCGTGATCATCACAAAGACAGGAATTCCGTATCATCTCCGGCCGTAATAATTTTTCTTTTTCTATTGGACAAAAGAGCTTTATGAGCTCTAGGTCTTTTGTGTGCTTTACTGGTAATATATTTCAATATTCACTTTCAATATTGAACTGTAATAAAAGCTTTATTTTATTATATTCAGGTTATTTCAGTGCATTTTCAAAGCGCTCGTCTAAAATTTCCATAGCTTTGTCGATTCCTTCGGAGTATTCTTAGTTCTTCTGATGACCTTAAAATACAATACAATCTACTCCAGCTTTATTCCAATAAACATAAATCCTCGTTCAGTTTTTTAAAACACAATTTCCAATTCCGATGCTATTCTGATCGTTAAGTTTTTACTTGCATTCTACAAGGTCTTAAACTAAAAGTCGGACTGTTCCGAAATTCAAATCAAATCACATCCACCGTTCTGAGCCCATAAGTCGGGGCATGCGCAACGGCCGAGGGCCAATGCGCCCGCGCACGCTTCTAATGACAGGGGGGAGGAGCGCGCGCGGGGGGCGACGGACCGGTCGCGCCGCACCGAGGTAAGTACATGCCATAAGGGTTTGTATCCAGCTGATTTGATGGGGAATAACAGCTGATTTTATGGATACTAAACTCGTGTATTCAAGTGAAGTCAATTTCTCCAACATTGTAACGAAAATCATGCGGTTTTACGTACAACATTCTGCTCTGAATACAAAGACTTTTAAGTTATTTTAAATAAAATAAATATAGGTAACGCAATTATTCAGTATTATAGCTGTTACTTATTTATGTTTTCATTACATTTAACCTTACACTAACAATGCGAAGACAGGTGGTAAAGTCTAAATATAAATAACCTTACTTTCTTTGCCATTTAAGTTAATACTACTTTGACATTGTAGAAAAAAAAACAAGGTTTATTTAAAACTTAAGCCAGCCGTCATTGAAAACAGGCGTCGTATAAACAGTAACATACCATTGCGCGTCCGGGAACCCGTTCGCTGTCCCCGGCACGCCCGGTTAGAACTCCTAACTTTTTATTTTACAGCTCACCCTTTGTGGCTTAGGCTCGCGTGAATGCCCTACTACCTACCGACTGGCAACTAACTTTGTTCCTTGTCCAAGGTGCTTCCACGTCACTTGTTAAAACTTTCGCGCCAGTTCGACGATAAAAATAATGCTTGCTTTATATTTTTGCTGTTTTTTTCTCCTAGTACCTCCACTGTGAATACTGAGTAGCTATGGTTTAACCTGTGTTGGAAGTAATTTATGAAGCTGTATTTGATTGAATTGTTTTGGCATGATTCCTGGTTTTCAATTGAGATTTATTTCTTGTTATAAGTAATATGCATCGGGCACTGTTCTGCTGGCATCAGCATTGATTACATTACATTAGAAATATATCACGGCAGACTTGCATTGAAAACGTGATCAGAGCAAGGCTATTAAAGCTGGTTCCTGCTCTGCCTGAAAAAACCTTTATGGTAAAGGTTTTTTAGACACACACACAGAGCAATGAGTTAATTTCTGTGTTATGAATGCATGGAATATCCCGTATATCAGAATCATAATCAGTCTTTAACATTCCCACTGCTGGGACACAGACACTCGCACTGTGAGATGGAGTGGGCCACAATCCACCGCGCGAATTTATGTTTTTAGTATATGCCGCCGCCTCACAATGTTTTACTTCACCCTTATCACATGCTTCGGTGAGGGAAAACATCGTGAGGAAACTAAGCCAGCTTGCCTGGCGGCATGCAAGGTCAAGTCAGGGGCGCATGAGCGTTATAAAACTCTGACACCAGGTTAGGCACACGAAAAGAAGAAGACTTCATCACTTCACCCTTATGGGAGCGGTGATGAAATACATGACACAGAGTATAGTGCCAACTGGGGTTCCAAATAGAATGCTGCACATTTTCTAAGCATCCCATTTGCATGTCATGATGTAAGAGCGATGAGATTACTGTTGCTAAGTTAAAATTACAACACAGTAATATCGACAAAACTAATGGGAGTTACGGCTACGATAAAACACCAGCGGTTCAAGTGTCCCTTATCGATTTATTGAACCCTTGATAACGTATTATCAATTGATATCCACGAAAAACCATACAGTTAGTTTTCCAGTAAATGGTAGGTTTGCGAATAGGCAGATACTAGATGGAGTTAAATAGGAATGTGAGGATTTGATACTGCCTAGTCGCAAAACTTCTGTGTAAATAAAGCAATCTTTTGCTGAACATAATGCACAGAATGACACAAAACCGCCAAAGGTGGAGAAATTTGGAAGAGACCTATACTCAGCATTGGGTGGCTAAAGATTGAAGAAGAGAGAAGAAGACGCACAGAATAAAATAGCCAAGATAAATAAAGAAATGATATCTATGATTTGTTTTCCCAAAGATTTAAATCGTTAGATTCGCTCTTCCACGTAAAAAAAAGATGACGTTACTGTTTCGTTGACATTTGAATAGTGTGATCTTGCACACTCAAACTGAAAATCGTATATACCGTTTCATGCAGGATATACGAGGTCACGCTTCTCGGTGTGAACACTTCTTCGTTTAACTTTACTACGATAGGGAATTCTAACAATTCTTTTTTTTTAATTTTTATTAACTTTTGTCACCCTGTATAATATTTATTTACTACGAAAATAAAGTTCCACATAAAAATAATATTGCGATTAGAAGCAAGCATGACAAGATAATAACGTAAACGATAGCCATGATAGGTACTGACTTCTTGAGCTACAAACGTACACCGTAATATCTCAATTGGAGTTATCAATAAGCACAATGACACAAAGTGGGTGTTATACAACTAGGTGCATCTCAGTTCAGCAACCCCAGATAATACTTAATGTCAACAAATACAGTGGCGTTGTGATTACACTAATATAATTAAATATTGCTTGTTTTAAGAGGAAAGTGCTGTTCGTTAGTGGCTTATTAAAGCTATCAGTTTTGAACGGAGCTCCCTTTTGAGATAGCCTAAATCAAAAAGGGTACTTAAAAGGATTATTTTAATTAATAAAATTCGTTTTGCTGATAATATGAGCGACAGGTACGGTCAGCGAAAAAATTAAATGCACAGTTGGCGATTTTTTTTTTTAAGCCATTTTGTGACGTTTTTTTCTACTACTAAGCAATAAAATGTATTACCGTGAAATGTAATGGAATAATTTAATCTGTAAATACGATATTGGACACACGGATCGTATCTTAATTAAACTTTGACTAGATGGCGTCCCTACTTCCTATCTGACTTCCTCTGAAAAGAAATGGTGAAACAAAGTTTCTACAAGCACCTAGTACTACCAGTACACAAAAGAATATTTCAATATTTTCAAAGTGAGTATAGAGCACCTTATCTGTCAGCTAAGAGTTCGAAGTAAATGTGTGGTGACGTAACCGCACTCGAACTGAAAGCACCTGCGACCACCTGTCACTGGTATGTGCTATTAAAACTTTTGACATGGTGACACAAATGGTTTGCTAGTACAGTCACGAACAAGAATACGTCTTCATTTAGTAAAATTCAAAGGCAAAGTAGATTTAAATTATTAAGTAGAGTAAACTAAACTAAATAAACTAACAACAAACAATAAAAGGGCATCAAAAAACTCCTCCATATTTTTAAAGGCAAAGTAACGATTATAACTTTAACATAAGACCTACCTATTTTTTATATTCTTCATGATGTTCACCATACAAATTTCAATTTAATAAAAATTTAAAAAAAAACACATAGGGTGACACAATGAGTGATCTTATCGCTAAAAGCAATGTTTTCAAGACAACCTTTGGATAGATTACAGGAGGAGGTTACTATACACAACGACGCGAAATTAATATCAATACAGTAAGAGAAAATCACTTTTTAAAGTTGTATAAACCTAAGCGTATATGGTGCATATTGTTGCTCGTGACTGTACCAGCTTAACTTGAAAGAGTACTCAAGTATGAAGTTTAAGTTTCCACTAGTCCAATACCGTACGGTTCTCAAAACACTCGAAAATCAATGGATTTGTAAGCAACTAAGCATGATTGCTTATGCGTAAGTATTTTAGTAGTGTTTACTTAGTTCAGTTCAGTTCCAATTAGTATAAAGTGTGAGTGAGTGAAAATACAGTTAGGCAGCCTGTTGACTCTATGAAAAGACGTTTCTGTCTTGCGAACCATAGCATACCAAAGCTTGCAGCATAGCATACAAAAGCAAAGCTACAACGAACCAAGGAAACTTTGTTAAATTCAACTTACATAAATGGCCATATTTTATTTATTGCGTTGATTCAGAAGCTTTAATTTTTCACAGCTCCAAGGGACCGTAGACCTTAGTTTTTGATCTCAATTTCAACTTGATGCCACCACGCGGTCTTGAGGAAATGGGTCTGGACACACAGACAGACAACGTAGTGATCCTATAAGGGTTCCGTTTTTCCTTTTGAGGTACGGAACCCTAAAAACAGTCAATAATACCAAAATAAGCTTTCATCAACTATCTACAAACAGCAAAAAACAAGAAACAGCCAGACACAATTACCAAACAATCGATGTATTCCTACCAATTTATTGACCAACCAACTCCCAACCAACCACACCTAAATTCGTACATGTCACCGCGTTATCACGGTAATAGGTGACCCACATATCACCACTTAAGTGACGCTATCTAACTGTGGTATCGTACTTTATAGCTCGCCTACTAAATCGGTAGTGGAGTGAAGTAGTAACAAGTATTACTTGTGTTCAATTTAATTTTATATAAATACAGGATTATTAAAATATTTTATCAAGGGCTGGAAAGCCTGTCGGGGCCACTATATCTAAAAATAAAATCAAAGGATACAGGCATCTTTTACCTTGTCTACTCGACTAGATCTTATTCAATCGGCACCACAATTGCGTAAATCACTTTTTCAAAAACAAAAAGATTTTGAAACAAATTTTCGATCCCTTATTTTTTTATAAATCATCGTGATTGGCAAAGCAAAAAAAAGGCAAGAAAGGAGGTGTGTGATGAAATGGCTCGTAATAGACAAGTATGGAAGAAGAAGACATGTTGCGCCGACCCCAAATAAATTGGGATAAGGGCAGGAGAATGATGATGATCTTGATTGGCATAGTCGTCAACGTAAAATACCGCCATGAATGTTTAGTCAAAATGTAAGACACTGCTATTGTAAGTGTGTAATATGCAATTATCCCGTCAGTTCCACAGGCGTACAACTATGATAGTGTAGTTTTACGCAAAAAATAAATATATTATTTCAGCCTTTTTAGTTGTGGTACGATGGTATCTCACACAAATTCTTGTTGAATATTCATTTTCCATTGTTACAAAAAGTTATTAGCAGATCATCCACATACACATAGAACAATGTGTACTATAAAGAGACCACATAGTTTTAGTTTCATAAACTACCCTAGCATTGTAAATAAGCAAGCTTCCTCTACCAAATGAAAAAATAAATCCAAGGAAATGTGTCAGACATAAAATTAAAGCTAGTTGGAATAAGACCTAATACTCATCTTAACAGAGGCTGATTTGACGCTGTACCAAAACGGACAATAGGGTCATAATCATTAAGTATTAATTTTGTTAACAATCTTACTTTTACTTTACTAACTTAGCAGGTAAATCAGAAATTAACCAAATAAAGTGAGTCTAGTCTTAACCTCGAAACATGTTATGAAAGCTACATAATTAAGCAATTTTTTTTTATAACAATTCTCATACAAAGGGCAAAACACAGTTTGCCCCCCAGTACCTTAGGGTGTAATCTGTGGGCAGTAATAACCAGACTCAGGCATAACCGGATATGGTCTTACATGCAAAGCATTAATTAATAAATGTTTTAAAATGATGTCTGATTTAAAGAAACAAAATCAAAATCTTAATATGCCTATGGATACAAAAAACATCACTATAAAATTGCCACGCTACAACAAACAAAATGAAGTAAAATTTATAGATACAATACTACATTATTATCAAAAATTAATCTGCAAAATATTAAGTACAAAAATAAAAACCAAAATAAATTACAAAAACATAGCCAAAATATTTTTAAAGTTTTGTTAATCTAGAATTAAGTTCTAGGAATTACAATAGAATTGAATAATTATATTCTATTACCTGGCAAGTAAGCATTACATGACTGTACTAAGATTGTACGATCATTATTTGCTTTTTATGTTGACTATACAAAAGCACTAAGTTTTTTTTTTATAATAATTGCAACACTGAACATAGAATAGCAAACACATGCTATTTGCAAGGGCATCCCGGTTCTTAAACTAAATATTCCAAGTCACCCAGTCACTAGGCTTTATCACAATCAGATAACGAAAGAACAAAAGCAAACTTTATTATCTAAAAAGACAAAAGAGATTATAATTCTTTTTATCATATTGTGTGACAAAATTTACGTCATACTGTGATAATGACCAAAGCTTACCTTGATATTATTGTAATGAAGTCAAGTTCAATAAATGGTTTGTTTTTTTTTAATAAATGCCTTTTTTATGAGTCTTGAGATTAAAATTAAATGGATATGTTCACATCAGTCCCTTATCATTCATGCAATGCTAAGTGTCAAAGTCAATAAAACAAAAATCATGTTGCATGCGTGTGATTGGTACAAAACAAATACTGCTTTTTTCAATTATTGAAATATAAGGTTAAAAATAAGGTGCTTTACATTGTCATTGTCAATCTTTCAAATTATATAAAATTATATAATTATATAAATTATATAAGTTAACAGGTAGGTAATCATCATAAAATAAATACATTTCAGAAGCGAATTAAATTACACTATTTACTTACTTAAACAGTTGTGCTTTAAATGACTAAAAAAGTGAAACAAGCTGTGTTATTTATTTACTTGAAAACATGCAGAGCAAACAAAAGTTTTACAGCAATACAAATAATTATCAAACAAAGGAAAGCCTAGAATTTAAATTCTAGATTTAAAAAGGGAAAGGTGAATGAAAACTGTTTCTAGAGGTACTGTGAAAGATTTAAAAAGAACAACTTTTATGGCATTTTTCCTGGTAGGGTCTTACATGTTTCTGTCTGGTTACTGAATAGCCCAATCTTCATGACAAGCTTTTGTTTCTTGAATTTAAATTGAAAGGAAAAAGTGACAGTCCTTATGTTTTCTAAGATGAAAAGAACATGCAAATGAAAATGTAGTATTATTTACTAATTATAGACAACAGGATGAGTAAGAATTAAACTGTAGAATAACTTTGGTCTTCAAATTTTATTGTTTTTTTTTTTTTTTTTCTTTGGCTTCGCACGGTTTGTGCATTTAGCCAATGTCACGTTTATAATTTTATTGTTTGCCTTTACAATTAGTAAAACCATAGACTAAAAGCACTAAAACCTTCTTCTGACAGGCAAATTATCCTGTAAAGTTTTCTGAATTTATGATAGCACAAAATTATGGCGTAAGTGTAATCAATTTAATCATTGTATGCATAAAGACTGAGAAACATGGCATGTGGGTATATTTTGATGAAAATTAAGCAGTTTTACCCGCACCTAAAACTTAAAATTAAGTGGCTCTAATATAATAATTAAGTGTGTAAACAAATGTGAGTGAATGTTTCATGTTTTTATAAGAGGACCTGTACAGTTACAATCATGTAGACAAATCCATAATCTCACAAAAAAGTTAGGCATTGAGAACAAGCCTACGTGACAGACAAGTTTTACGAAAAAGGCGAAGAACTAGACGTTGTTATAGCTTTTACTGGTAACTAGAAGCTAATTAAAAGCCAAGGTTATTATTTTTGGCAGCCAGCTAGCTGAACGAAATATGTAACCACCTAAACAATTTAGTAGCAATTAGATAACACTGAAGCTATGTAGCAGATCTTATCTGTGAAGTATCGCGTTTATTCGTAATACCTCCGTTAAGAGCATCGAAATATCTTACGAGGCCGATTTTTTGTCAGTCTACAATTCCAAATGGTAATACGACGCGTCGCGGCACCGCGGCCCAGCATTCTATTCTGAGGGCGTTCAACCGAACTAGAGCCGCTTAGCAACACCCAAAGTTTTTCACAATGGCCATGACATCGAAATCAAACAGCCTCCGGTCACTGGAGCATTGACTCTCAGAACATCGCGGCCGCAAACAAACTTACGAAACAAACGCGAGCGCATGTTTTGCTAACATAAATCAACAACAACTCACCTGTCAGAAGACTCGGAGCTGTCGTATCGGTTCAGACATCTCCTCTTCCTGTCGTCGCCGTCCACGGTGTTCGCATCAGACAATTTTCGGGAATACGTACCGCCGACCGCGGCGCGCTTAGCGGCCACGCCGCGAGTATCACTTTTGTCACAAGAATCACTCGTTTCCAGTTCCCTGTAGAACGATAACTTTACACTATCGCCGTTAAATGTTTCGCCACTGCACTTTTTTGTGTCACCAAGTCCTTTATCGGGCGCGGAAAAAGTTAAATCGTTCATTTGTTTCGGGCCGGCGCGGTCCACGGACGACCCATCCGCCATCTTTGAGCGCACGAGTGTTTTGTCGCGAGTTTCCGTGCGAGGCCACGGCCAGCATGGGCGCTGTCGTCGCGCACTAAAGGCGCGGAGCGCGGTGCGAGGGGCAGCGTGACGTCGGCGGCTGCGCGGCCGCGGGGGCAGAGCGCGGTGACGTAACGACTCCGCCCCGTGCATGTGCAGGGGCGCTGTCATTGGCCGCGCGTTACGCAACGCGAGCCTATTCAAATACCGGCGCGAGAAGGGAGCGTAGGATGGCGTAGGACTCGGCGGCGATAGGGACTGGCCCATCCCAGCCCTAACGTAACAAATAATGCAGCGTAATGACGGAGCACACACGAGCGCACAGCGCACTGCCGACTGCCGCGAGCGCGCTTGCTCTACGCTAACAAGTGCATCCAAATTAATGACACGTTCCACCCTCTAGCTTTTCGAACATTATCATAATTTCCGATTACACACCTCTTATTATGTGAGTGATTTCAAAGTTTTGTTACTACAATGATTATGACTGCATAACTATCAAGAACACTTTCACGAATAAGCAGATAGGTAGGTAACTAGGTACAGGATATAAATCTAACCCTGTAGTGGTAGGATAAAACATGGGACTAACCTAACCTAACCCTCACAAATACCTAGGTACTAAGTACTTATTAATAGTTTACCTATCTAATCTAATACAATTCCTAACTTCTAGGCGTATTACTGGTCAACCTACTAAACTCGATAGGCAATAGGTAGGATAACTGGGTACTAATGACGTCATCGTTATGACCTCGTCATTTTCTACGTAGGTAGTACCTAGCTAGGTGGTACTTATTTAGGGAGCCCTAAATCTTTTATTTTTATTTTTTTATTAACCTTGTATGTCCCACTGCTGAGCCAAGGCCTCCCCCATATCCTTCTTCTCCTGCGCCACCTCCAACCAGCCTTCGTGATGTGCGTCAAGATCATCTCGCCATCTCTTTCTAGGCCGGCCTCGGCGGCGCCGTCCATCGTGAGGCACCCATCGTGTTGAGACCTTTGCCCAGCGGTCGTCATGCATGCGGCTCACGTGACCCGCCCAATCCCATTTGAGTCCCATCCCTATAACTTTAACTCAGTTTATATCATACCTAAGTAAAATAACGAAATAGGTGCTACCTATTCTTTACTCGATAAAACTTAATTCAATAACAGGTAGGTGGGTCCTACCTACTAACTAAGGTACACCTAGGCAAGTATTTATTTATTTATTTAATGCACAATGTACACAAGCATAGAGTTACAGCTGGGCTTAAAACTAGTGCGTACATGACCCTGTTAGGGCGCAGCAAGATTACTTAAAACTATCATTATTGTAATGAATATCTATTGTTATTAAGTAGTTACCTACACTAATGAAAAACAGATCCCGTTATTTGAATAGAACCTCATTGTTTGGAGTCATTTCCTTTTATTCTTTGCATTTTCGGCTTAATTTAGGAAACTAAGTTAAGTTGAACTTACACTATCACTTACGGGATATCTTCCGCGATTAAGTGTTTATATTGAGCTCCCGTTATTTCGACGCCGTGGTATTGTAAGTTCAGTTATAAACCGTGAAAGCTTAAAACAGTGTCTAAGTAAGGTTATTTACCTATGGTTAGGTCGAGCTACGTATTCTTCTTTATCGTGTGGTTATTACCTAACCTGGTGTCAGAGTTTTTATGTCGCACATGAGCCTCTGACTTGGCTTTACATGCCGTCGAGAAATAACTCTCAGGCATGCTGGTTTCCTCACGATGTTTCCCTTCACCGAAGCAAGTGATAATTATACAATACGCACATGATTCCGAAAAATCAGGGGTGCGTGTCTTGGGTTCGAATTCGAGACCTATGACTTGGCAGTCCAACGGTCACATCACTAGGCTATCACTACTTACTAGCTATGTAATCATTTAGTATTAGGCATTTCCTTTATGTAATTACCAAGTAGGTTTCCTTCCCTCTATTATCTACAGCTGTTCCATTGCAAACATTTACCTGATTGGCTTGTAATATCACCTGTTTAAATGCAAAACCAATGCTAATCGAATCTTCAAACAGCAGAGACACGGTACATTTTCCCTTGTAATCTATCAAAGTGATTGCTTCAAATCCACCCCAACGTAATATTGCCGTCTCTTTCGCACGCTTCGACCGGATCTCCCGCCCAAAAATGCGTGCGAAACGTATGTAATGAACTTGTTGGTTAGTTTTCGAAACGTTCGTAAATAGAACCTCTGTATAAACACAAAATACATAATAAAAAATAATAGTGCAAGTAGTTTCGATGTGGTTTAGGTAATGATTTGTAGGTAAACCAATGTGCTACAGCGAGGGTTCCCAGGTCTATGATTTTTTTTCCGGAGCTAATTCCGGGACTTTCATTTCTTTTGAACTTTGCAGTATAATTTTATTGTACGTTTTTTTTAAAATATTTTTTTTAACAGTATATTTTCAGGCATTGTATATCGTAATTAATAGGTAACGAATTACTTCTTATACCTACCTTTTTAACAATAAAGAAAACGAGACAGCTGTAATAATAAATTATAAAAAATAATTGTAAATATAGGATTTTCAATTATTTTTTAACATTAAACAAAACCTAAGGAACTGTAGGTAAGGTAACTTTAAACTAAGAATTAGTTCTTAGTTTTCATTAAATGATCAGTTGATATTTCATGAAGGCTCAATTTCATGTCATTGTGTAAAAAAGCACCTATTTAACTTCATATTTTGCCATTTTTCGATCTTAATACAATTAAGTATGAAGCGCGAATGGAACTCCGTAGCTACATAAGTGGTGGAGGGATCCGCAACCCCAATTAGTAATTCTTGTGAAAACATAAAAAGATGGGCAACGCGTTTTCGTTTTTGTTTTCTACGAAGGGTCTTGAATATTTTAACAATAGTTGTAGGTACCTGTGGATGAAAAAGTACTATCTGAATAAATGTCGTGTTGTGTTTTTTTTTCAAGATAGGTTAATCGGCTCTTGTTTTTACACCGTCACTAATGTCACTATACTGGGTTAAGTAGGTATTTGCTAAACGTGAGCAATACTTTACTACTTTTACCATGGGACTGAGCATGAAATCGCGAAAAATAAAAATATTATTATGTAATATCACTTGCTGCAAATGCAAATGTTTAGGCAATAGCAGATTTTTTTATCATAATAATATTTTATTTATAAGCAGGTACTTCACTCCCTCAAAGTATTGTCTATTTTCATTGTATATTTTCAGAGAGCATGCATTCCAAATCTGAATAGGAACATCAATGACCTCTACCTGTCACCTGTCACTTGACAAGCACCTACGGACTAAGACATAAATAAAGATATTTGAGATAAAGATAATATTGAGTAGATAATAACGATGTAAAAAAATAAGTAAGTACTTACTAAAAAATATTTGCGTTTAAAATTACATTGCAAACCGTACCTACTTTTCAAGTGACAGTTGGCAGGATACAGGTCATTGACGTTCCTATTCTTATTTGAACCGCATAAAAATAACTTTTTGAAGAAAGTAACTGCATAAAATCGAAATTGCAAATACAGGCCGAAATTTTATTGACAAGAAAAAAAAATGGTTAGAAAGTACTTAAATACCTAGTAACAAATTTATTTAAAAAAAAATGCATTCTAATAATAGATTTCAGTTTTTCATTGTAAGTAGGTATTATATAATTCTAATATTGTGAGTTTGGTTTGTTAATTCTTATGACTATCATCGACTTTTTTGCTATTTGTACCTTGTAGATAACTACCTAATTTAGGTGTTTTGCTTTCTCTACCTATTTCGTGAAGTAAGTTAGTGTCAGAACTAATATCGGAAAGTTTACAAATAAGTATTAAAATAATTTCTCAGTAACTTCTTTATAAGAAGACTACATACATATCGCAGCTGCTTAATTAAATCGGCATGTAGGAACTATTACCATTCTTAAATACCTACTTGTACATACATTGTAACTTAAGTGAAGGAATTGTAATTTACTGTCCTATATAGAGCTTCTTTAATGGCTATTAGGTATATTGAAAATGCTAATTAATAGGTACAGGGAAGATCCAATTAGATTGCCTAGTACCTTGGTAGGTAATGTACCTATATAGGATTGTTTTCTTTTTATAATAAAATAATTATTCGAAGTTTTCGCCTTAGTCATTTAGATGAATTGCCCCACCCCCCTCCTTAAATTAAGATATCTGATGGACAGATAGATGATAGGTACATATCTATTTGTTATACTTATAATTTAGAATTTTAGATATTATATTAAACCTACCTACAAAAATATTTTTATTACTTACAATTGAAAAGGGGGATAATAATTTTGCCAGGATTAAACGACATGACTACTTACTATCCATGTAATATAACAGACTATCCATTTTCTTTCAAGCTAGAATATAAGTACCTACATAACGGCATACTGCATATTACGCTGGCATCCGGCTGTATCATTAGCGGGTACCTAGTGAATGACATTCACCAAACCATAGATTTTCTAGCTGAAGAATCAAGCCAAGATCGAGCCGACCGCTTTAATAGCTTGCTTTGACTTAACACCTTTTCACACGCTCCGGCCTTTGATTATATAACCGGTTAGGGTCCTATACGGATGAGCACCTAACTCTGAAAGTTTTCATTAAGTACATTAACCCGGCTTACCCATCACCGCCACCGCGTTTGTTTTTTTTTTTTCAAAATGCAAATATAGTGTTTTTGGAAAAAAAAGTTCAGTTTACGCGACAACATTCTGAATTCAACTTCATTCACACTGACAAAAAGTTGACATTGACGTTACAGCAATCGAAATTCAATATGGTACTAAGTTCCCGGGGCGCCGTCTATCCGGCAACCGGGACGGGACGGGACGGGTAAAAAGCGGCTTACGTGACGCGTCCCATGTATGTATACCTAAGTACCTCGAAGTTCAACCCACCTGTTGCATTGCGTATCGCACAGGTAGTTTCAAATGCTGCCATCTAGCTTAGTAAGCGTAATTTAGAAATGGTACCAACTTTGAATCATGCGATTGAGTTGGTTTAGGGAACTGTCAAGCGTCGTATTTTTATCGAATTGCACTAGATGGCAGCTCCGTGCCTCGGAAAGCACGGTCATTTGTACGTAGATCTTTGACAGTCGTTACAGGTAGTCAGTGGCCTAAATGGGCCTAAAAGTCCAACAAACAGTCTTAACATGGGGTATCGTATTACCCAGTACCTACTAACTGAGTCTTGGAGGTCAAATAGGCAGTCGCTCTATGTAAAATACTGGTATTCAGCTGCATCCGGTAAGACTGGAAGCCGACCCCAAAATAGTTGGGAAAAGGCTAGGCAGATGATGATGCACTAGATGGCAGCTCTGCGAGGCTAGTGTCAAACGCTGCTGTCAACTTGGTGTTGTCATCTGTGGCTCTACAGTCCTTCCCTTGTTATTTTATTCAAGTTACATTTTAAGCACTATAAACTCTGATTTTCTCTGACATCACAATGATATTATTTCTAACCGACTTCTAAAAAAGGAGGCGGTTATGTATTCGACCACGAACTTTTTTTTCATGTATGTACACCGATTTCTCCGTGATTACTGGTCTGTTTTACGTGATTCTTTTCTCATTTGGCAGAGGAAGCTCGTGCAGTGTTCCCAAATAAATTTGATTAACTTTGCTTTGGTACTTTGAGTTATCCTCTATATTATGCATTTTTCTTCTTCGTTTATATGGATGATGTGACTTCCAGTTATAACATAAAATTGAAATTTGACTAGGATTTTTGTGAAATACCTCCAATAAAAAAGGTAAAAAAAAACTTTTTTGCAAAAAAAATAACCGACTTCCAAAAAAAAAACACTAAAAGTGGAAAATAACTTTACTTTCGGAATCAACTTATCTGTGCAAGCGAGAAAACACAGAACTAAAATAAATGTACCAATGCATACCTATCAAAGAAAATTTTCATGAAAAGCAATGCCACCTTGAAATGTACACTTGAAATGGTCATACTGTACAATGAGGTTACTGCTATCAGACGCAAAATATCTGTGAAAGGACTGTAGTTGAGGACCAACAGCCCAAGGTTCTATAAATGGCGGAAAACTTAGTTGACTTAAGATTTAAAGTTCAGGTATGAAACAATTAAAAACTTTTTTATAAAAATGTTTTTATTACCAGACAACACAGATTCATTTCATCGCAAACATTTATAAATCTCCACTTAAATTATTAATAAGATTAAATAATAAATCTCAAATTAAAACCACAATAAAATAAAAAAATAAATAGTATTTGCACCACAGCAGGAATCATGAAAAATCTCAAACAGGTATTATTAAAAAAATAATTATTTAAAATTATTAAGAAAAAACAGCCATTACAAGTCATAAGTAGTTGAAGCAAAAAGTCAAAATTATAAATTAAAATAATGTAAAAAAATATTTAAAATTGATTAGATGATGACTTGATTGGTCTTTCTTGGTTGCCCATAAGAATCAGTTTCAAAAGGTTTGTATTTTTGTTGTAGATTTTTTTTTCTCCCGATACAAAAATACTTCTGTTTGGTGCAATTTTAATTTTCTACTTACATTAAAGTTAGAATCATGGTGTGCATTAGAAACATATTATTTCATTGTAAACTGGTGGTTTGTATTGGAATGATAAGTCAACTATAGGAATGAAAATTGGTAGGTACTACCGAGCTCAGTGAGGGCCTGCCACTTCTCACCCTTATGACCTAAGTAATAAGGTTGAAAAGTGGTCGACCGTCAGTGAACTGGGTAGCACATACATGTCTTGGATCAGGTATGTTATTATTTTGTTTCATAATACATATTTGATTAGGTTAGTTTTAATACTGTAAAGCAATTTCTTAAGTATAATTAGTTTATTAGTAGTTTTAGAATACCACGGTGTCTAAAGTAAATGAAGAAGAAAAAAAAAACCGGTCAAGTGCGAGTTGGACTCGCGCACCGAGGGTTCCGTACAAACCTGTGGGTATATAACTTTTTTTTATATGACGAAACAAAAAATTTACGGTTTTCGTAATTTTTCCTATATCTGTACTATAAGACGTGACTTCGTACAAAATTTCAAGATTCTAAGTTCACGGGAAGTACCCTGTAGGTTTTGATTCCCGTGCGAGTTTCGAAAATTTGCGGAAATTTGCGGCCTAAGTGGCTGTATCTTTTGATTGCGTTGACTTAGAAGGTTGATTTTTCTACAGCTTTCAGGGACCGTTTTTTCCTTTTGAGGTACGGAACCCTAAAAATGCGTTTTTTTTAAAGTCGCCTTTTTTGCCATTAATTTTTTAGCTACTTTCTTACTTAATCTTGATAAAAACCTAGTCTCTGTTTGGCAGTAATAATAACTTAGTTGCTCTCGGAATGATAAATGCATCTTTAGAAACGATTGTTACCATAATATTGTTACAATTTATGTTTAATCAATGTTATATTTATTGGAAAATTTTGTTCGATATTAGGCTAGTTTTCATATAAAACTAAAGTTAGCAAAATATTAGAAAAATAAATAATTCAAGTAATATTGCTACGCTACTGATTAAATTATTCTTACACATCAAAAATAAAGATCAAAATCACAATCATCAAAAAATATCCAAAAACATTAAGTAATTTGTAACAAAACGACGGCTAAGCATAAATTAATATTATTTTAAAAGATGTAACTGGTTACTAGGTACCTGACTCGTAAATATAACTAAACAAGCAAAACGACGACGTATGGTTATAGCTTCAACTTTCAATCGGTAAGTACCTAGTAAGTAGCCACAGAAAAACTAAACCATTCTTGCAACAGTTTTATACATGGTGGAAGGGCTTCCAACGCACAAACGCTTACTTACCACATAGACAGTACATCATTCACATCACATACAATAACGTACTGATTACGTGGTAAGCGTTTGTGCGGCGGTGTCCCTTGCACCCTGTATATTGACAAGGCTTCAACTTCTTTAAGTCAGTACGGACGCTATAGGTATCATTTCGACATGGTAACTACAAACAAATAAATAATAATAAAAAAATATGGAATCTCTGTAGAAAACTACTTCAGATCAACAATTACTCACTTTCTTAACAAATATTAATTATTATTACTACAGATGTTGTATTTTAGCATGGCAATAACGGTCATTGACCTTTCTTTTTGGTTCATGCATAGAGGTATCCGTGCATGATCCAAAACAAAAAAGAATGTATTGATGTATCGTTTTTTATTGGTAAAAATGTTAATATAGATGTCGATTCAGGAAGCTTAAAAGCTTTATTTCCCTTTTTTAAATGAAGAAGGTCTATACGTATACGTGGAAGGGTCAATGACCGCTAAGGCCACGCTAAGACGCAACAACTATACATCAAATTGCACAAACATTTCCATTACACTTATTTATAAGAGGTACGTAGCTTTACATTTGTTTTATTATGCACACAACAACAGTTATTATGAATTATACAACATTTACACTTATAAAAATATAAAGGCCTTTAGATAAAGGCAAAACCGAAATTAGACACACAAAACTCCTTTCTTTAACGATTTCACCGTCATTATAAAGTCAATTCATAAATACTATTCATAATAGTTTTACCCCTATAAAGACACGGTTAAACGGACAAAACAGATAGCGGACACTCACAGCTACTTCACATTACATTATCTGCTTAATTCCGGTGTCCGTCAATAAACTGTCCGTAGTCCGTACCTACCAATTGTACCAAACCTTTAACGCCTCAAAACACTACATCTCCTTGTCATTTTTACTCAATAGAGTGAGAAAACAATAGAATATCTTAGTTACAAAGCGTTGTTTATGAAAGAGGGTAAATAAATACTGCGATGTTTTTAGGAACATGATTTCAGTTCATTTTCAACATACCTCTAATGCTACTGACGGTGAAAAAGTCAAAGAACCAACAACTAAAATTACTGCACCATTAAAAACAATTTTCGCAACTCCCGTAAAAAGAAAAACCACTTTCATTGTCCTCATACTAAAAGCCTATTCATTTATCTGTTGTCAAATCTTAGTATGTCTGTAAAGGAGCTGATAGACGCTTCACAAAGTGCCAAACTCGACGCCAAATTTTAGGCTGACTCAATTTGAATTGTCATCGACACGCTAAGAAGAAGGATCTTTAGGCGAGTGGCTGAAGTTGGAACCAACACCCTCATCTCTATAAGTTTCACAAAACAATTTCACGTTCGACAGCGCCCTTCTTTAAATGTCACTCGAACGCCAAAAGATGCTTGTAGGACTGTATTATTGATTGATCGTACTATGATTGACTGTCATTATTTTACCAAACACATCAGCTGGCAAACTCTTGTTCTAGACGATTTGTGGGGTCTATGGTTTGATACCAGGAGCTTTTTTTCTTTTTCTTTAAGTAGCTGCCCTGAGTTCAGGTTTGTGACCGGTTAATGGCAATAGGCTCATCCCCAATTACATGAGACAAATAAAAAAACCAAAATGGCTACCCCTTTGTGAATACCGTGTTTTTACTTTTACTGATCAAGGATTTGACCAGGCTTAGTACACGGGTCTTTTGAAAGACTTATGGCAATAATATACTGAAAATTTTTACCCCCTTCAAGGGTTCAGGTCCAAAGTGCAGTCGGCATCATACCTTCCATGCTCGTAGTCCTAGGTGTCAGGGTTTCGTTGCAAAGGAATTCTAACGGCATATCTACTAGGAAGCCTTGAATAAGGTCTATTTTCCTATTGGCAAGTACTGGGTCCGTTTCCCAGAGGTTTTGATTCTCTTCTTGGTATTTCTTCAGTTCGGCGAATGTGTGGACGGCGTCTGTTGGCAGTGTGTGGAAGACCTGGAACGAGAGAAGGAAATGTTGGTTAGTTTGTTGATGACAAGCTTTTAGGTGGAAGAAAGAGCTTTATGAACACTGTTTAGTTTTCTTGGCTTTGGAATAATGAAGATTATAGCTATCAACATCCATCCTCAATTCAAACATTGTTTTAAGCTTTCACGGTTTATAACTAAACTTACACTGTCACTTGCGGGATATCTTCCGTGATTTTCAACTATCGTGAGCTCCCGATAATTGAAAATCACGGAAGATAAACAGTATAAGTTCATCCCCAATTCTTACACACGTTTCTTCAATCCGAGCACAACACACAAAAAAAAAACTATCAAATTGAATAAAGTATTTCTGTATAAAACGAAATATCGCCAAATTAAAATCGGCTTTAGTTATAGCTCATTTTCTTTAAGACCGCATTTAAGAAAGCGTGTCTTAAAGGCTTATCAAGATAATTATTTCCAAAAGTACTAAGTTTTAAAAGTTCTACTTACATCCTCATATAAATCAGTGTTCCTCTTAGAGATCGCTTTCCAGTATTTCCTATAAAACTCGTGGCAGCAGGGATCGTCCAGCGAGATGCCCAGCTTGTCCAGGTCCTCGCCCATGAGCCCCAGGTGCTCGCGGAACAGTCGCTTGCGTAGGGCTCCCGCTACTCGGCCACACGGAAACGCTTGCCCGTTCATTTCACCGTCTACAAATTGTTCGTCCTAGAAAAAAAAAGAAAGAAGTTCTATCATGTGAATTCAAAACTGAAATCCGAAAATTATATCTTGTTGTTCCGACAAAAAAGGATCACATCGAATAAGTATTGTATGAAACTACCAAGAGCCTAATCACATTCCAACCAGCATGCGCACGGCGACCAATCAAGCTATACAAAACCAGTTTATGCGGATTTCTCATTGTATTGGCATCTAAATAAAGCGAGACCATGTTATACTGGAAACATTTAGCTGGATGTGTCCCCGTATGTACTATACTGCTGGTTGACTATATTATGAAAAGATACCCATAAAGTTGCAGCAGTATTCAATAAGAAAGAAAATTGACGATATCAAAGTGATTGATTAACACTTATTGACTCCCCTCACTGAATCGCTTTGAAGAATCTAAAGGTGCATCCACAATTGTGCCTCTTTTATAACTTTTGCTATAACTTTTTGTTATCTATTGTTACCCACTAACACTTGCAAACGTTGCTCCACATAACAAAAGGTAACTTAGGATTCATCAGAAGTCGACAAAAATCTGAACTAACCTGCAAAAGCACAGCAATCTCCGAATCCCTCTTGCCAATCATAGATCTATCATTGATATTCGCGCTGCCGCATATGATGGTCTTGTCGTCGGCTATGAGCAGCTTGGAGTGCACGTAGACCAGCTCCGTGACGGGCTCGTCTCCCAGCAGCGAGTGCGTGCGCAGCCCGTGGAACGTGATGTACTCGAATGGGTCGGAGACGCCCGATTCGTAGAGACGGGTTATTATGGCTTCGCGGCTCCTGTTGATGGAAATGATTGGTTCGTAATTTTAATACTTATAAAAATCATGACGTCATATATGAGGATATGTTGTTGGAAGTCATCGTAGTAGCGTTCTAAAGCAGTATTCCACAAGGTCCCAATGTCATAAGAGGCTTCTAATTCAAATCGGTTGTAGAATACGTCGCAAATCCAGGTAAAATGTAAGGTAACTGATCTGACTGATATCAAACAGTGTTGCAAAACGCAAAAGCTGCAAGACTGAAATGGGTCTGGGTAGGTCATGTATGGCCGGCAAGAAGATGACGGGTTGACTTCGATGGCTTCCTTGTGAATTGGTGAATTGGCGAGAAGCACAACATCGAGAGATATACAGGTGTTTCACTATCTACCACAGGCACCAGTGATTCACAACAATGTAAATTACTTGTTTATGCCAACAAATAAAATTTATTATTATCTTTATTATATGGTAGGAATGGGGCTGAGCAAAGGCTCAGAAGTCCAACTCCCTGGGCAAAAAACGGTACTAACCTGCAAATACTCTGATAGTTCCAGTGTGTGACGGCATGCAGGGAAGTTCCTGAGGGTGCACCAACTTCACCCTCGAAGCCTGGTAGCAGCGGCATCACCACGTACACGCGGAACGTTTCTTTAGCTCGGAACGCGCGCATTATACGGTTGTATAGCGCTTCACCTATCTGGAATATAAATGATGGTAAATGTAGATTACATTTATTAATGATCGTGAATACGTGTGTCTTTTATTTGTGGTCAAGCCATACATTCAATGCAATCTTCCATCAGCAAAATTGAGTAACTTGTATTCTTGTATCTTCTTCCTGCTTGGATTTGCTGATCAAGTGAACCAGCACTGGCAAGACGAAAACCAAGATTATGCACCAAAAAATAGGCACTTTTTGTGGGTAAAAGGATCGCCTTTTACAGACGATCTACAAATGACAGGGACCAGGACCAACGGGTTAACGTTCTACCCGCTGTTATTATTTAGGCACGAGTTCCTACTCCGCACCGGAATATCGCTATTTTGAAGTCTAGAAAACGCAAGCTTGGGTCGCTTTGCAGATGTTATTGCCTACTGTGACAAGTGTCAAACTGCCTTGTCCATTGTACCGTTCTGAAAAAACGTTAAGTAAAAACTTTTACCTGGTTCCTCACAGCTTGGCTAGACCGCGACTGCGTGATAAAGAACTGGTTTTCGATGTAGACGTAGTGCTGCGCGCGGGTGATGGTGTCGGCGTAGGCCTCGTGTATGCTCTGCTCCACCGTGTCGGGGTCCAGGAACCCGCCCGACCAGCTCGAGAGACTGCGTAGCACCTGCAATACGAATTAAGTTTGTTTGACTTCATTTTTAAGGCGAGACATGTTATGAATCTTGAGACTTATTGATTTATTTATTTTTTCACAAAATCCACAGCTCTTAGAAATTTTATCTTAATATATACACTAGTCTTACAACCAATCACGCATTTTCAATTTAATAGCTAATTATACAATACATGCAGCAGAAACATACATACAGAGTGAAGTGAACTGCTAGCATAATCTGAGCATTGCTAAGTGTACACTCACCACGATGTACATCAGTATGATAGCATGGGAGTGGTATAACGGTAACAGATGGGCGACTAATCTAAACAAAAGAGGTAGACTAGTACATAATGTATTTAAAATGATGCCGTGTTTAGAATGATCAAAAATATGAATTCAATTAAATAAAAAGGCACCATTTTCTTTTAAACAAATAATCATGGAATGTTCCCATTATTAAACGGGTCCGAGTGTCTAACTCAGACCCGTTTAATGTCTATCCTATACTAATATTATATAGCTGAAGAGTTTGTTTGTTTGGTTGAACGCGCTAATCTCAGGAAGTACTGGTTCGAATTGAAAAATTATTTTAGTGTTGGATAGCCCATTTTTTGAGGTTGGCTATAGGCTATGTTACATCACGCTGCGACCAATAGGAGCAGAGCATCAATCAAAAATGTTACACAGACAAAGTTGCGCGGGTCGTTAGTGTTTAATAAAATACCTGACAGGATACGTTGTTGATGTCACATTCAAGATGTTTGTCCAGATCATGCAGCGGTTTGATGTCGATGTACGCCTTCGGCAACAAATACGGGTAGTTCGGGTTTTGTCTGAAACATGTTACGTGAATGTAAATTCTTTGTTTCTTGTTAGAGCTAACTGAGAAATTATGACAAGATGATAGATATTAATCTTGAGCCTCTACACAACAATTTGCAAAGCGGATCAAGAAAAAAATAACAGAATTCTCGTATGACCTATTCGAGTCTGCGTGTCACTGGTCAGTTTCACGCACTCGTAATTTAATTGGTCAGCTTCGTTGATTTGTCAGTTTCTCTGACTGGACAGTTTTTCTGATTTGTCAAGTGCGATAACTAGACAGTGTCCGGTGTTTACGAGTTTCCTCGATTCGACTGTCAGTATGAACTGAAGAGTGTGGAAAACTGACTTCTGCCACTGATTTCTGTAGCCGGACAGCAATATTGAGTAACGGTAGTGTTTAACTTGGTAACGTCGGTCGTAACCGTTTTCATTTTATCAGGCAATATTTCATTAAAGGTTGGTCGGATCGAACTGCCCAGTACTGGCTGAAAACATATAATATAATGCTTCTAACCTAGCCTTCTCCAGCTTGATAGCGTTCCAGCGCTGTATGAAGTGCCTCGCGACGTCCCGCGCGGCCGCGCCCTGCACCACGACGCCCACGTCGTGCCACGGCATACGCGGGGTTGAGTTTCTGTCCACTAAGTCTGGAAGCATATTCGTTGGTATTTGGTTATTTATGTATTTTCTGTTACTTGTGAATTTCAGCGATAAAATAGAATAGTGGCTAGAACCCACACTAATATAATCTAGCGCGCTCCCTGATGTTCGGCCACTTTTCACCCTTATGGCCTGAGTAATAAGGTTGAAAAGTGGCTGACTGTCAGTGAGCGTGTAAGTACATAAATCATTCATCTGTTGCAACATAGAAGAAGAAGACACAAAACACACAGAGGCATATTAAACCTACTTCAATCTAGTGGCGGACAATAATTCCATCGAGAAATCTTTTTTTTTTAGGTCAGCCAGTTTTGGGCCTAAACGCGTCTAAATTAACTATTGAGGAAAGCCACGTCTTTTAACTAAAGAAGAAACAACTCACCTACAAAAGGCAGATCTAAATTATTGAAATCTTTAACAATAAAATTGGTGTAGTCCTTCCCTATCCAGAGTTTCGAGTTTCCTTCTATACCCTCCAATGCTTCCTTTGTCTTCTCCGTGATCACTCGCCCTTCCACCACTTGAGCCAGTGGAGTAGGCTGGCTGACATGCCTACTTTCCACTTCCACTGGCTTCATACCTAATGCATCAGTTAAAAGTATCTGATCGGTCGATAAGGCATATTTTTCAGCTTTTTTCCTTTCGGAATCATCGAATTTCTGTTCATTTCGTTCTTCCTCGTAAGCTGGATATAGAATACTAATTATATTTTTGCCTCTGTCTGTGATTTTGTCTAGTACGTTTCGTCTCTGAACCTCGGGGCTTGGGCTCTCGAGTTTAGTCAAGTCTTGTGTCTTGTGTGTGTTTGCTGAGTTGATGAGGAGTTGGTCTCCAGGTTCTAAGACTGGGAGGGTCTCGGGAACGGTTTCTGCTTCGCTGGTTTCAGGTACTTGTTCTTCTTCTTTCTGTTTTTGAATGTCGTCTTTTAGTGTGGCGCTGTGAATGGAGATAAGAATTTGTTAGTGTTTGAGCCATCTCAAATGGTGGTTATTTCACATCAAGTTTTTAGCAAAAGTGAAAAATCTATGCTTCTGTCCAAAAATCCACGACATCTCGTTTCGGAATAAAACAAATTACATTTTAGATTATTTGCACTTTGCGTGGGAGCGTCTATCAATGTAATTTAAATCCTATGAAAAAGACTATAAAACGTGATGTGCAGCTTGGGAGAGGCCTATGAACAGCCGTGGACTGCTTTAGATGGGCTGAATTCATTGATTGACATTTCCTCGTTGAAAGCAGTTTTTTGCAGTATCTAGTCTAAGATCTGTCTTCTAAACTTACTCGTTCAGACTAATGACTAGATCTTTAGAGCTCTTAGCTAGTTCCAGTGCGGCCTCCAGTCCGTTAGAGTGAGGTAGATACAGCCCGCCGCCCGGGGAACTTGATGTTTTCTTCTTTATTCGTAAGAGGCTTTTTGGTTGGACTTCGCTGCCGAGGTCTGTTAGCCTGAAAAGATTTTTAAGAGAAAATAAGAACTAGAACAGACAAATGTCAATGTACAGATAAACCAGAAAGGGTATGCGCTCCAGCAATCTTCGTGTTTGCGAATTGAAAAGAACGTGCCATACAGAGGACTAGTAACCCGCACAGAGGAGAAAAACTTAGCAGCTTCAAGTTTTTTACTTCGGCGGTTTGTAATTTATATAGCACCTATTATTGCATGTTTTGGATGTCGTTTTTTCTTTGTCTTTTCTGAGAGATCAAAATTCTAATTGCTGGGAATCGAAATTATATTTTTTTGCTGTAGTACTTTTTGTACTGTCCGCTACTTATCCGTAAAAATGTTATAGTGGTAGGCCAAAATATTTTTCAATTCATATATTTTTCAATATTGAAAAACGTCGTTTGATTCAAGAAGGCATTTATCGCTGCGGCTCTCGTTTCTATAACACCCTCGCCTACAGCTCTGGTGTGAATTCCGACTCGGCTACAATGACAAAGTTACCCAACTTGTATCAAAAGCATCGATTGGGTCTCTTACCTGTGTTTATAATCGTCCCACCGTCCGTAGCAGAGGTCGATGCCGCCCACGAAGGCGACGGTCTGGTCCACGCACACGATCTTCTCGTGGTGTGCCCAGAACAGCACGCCGGCCTTCGCGTGGTCCGGGTGACGGAATACCTGGGGATAATCAAATGTTTTGTTGAGCTATTGGAACTGTCAAATTAGGTGGCGCTAAGTGTTGATTACATTCATTCAGTTACTATAGGAGTTCCATTTCAAGCAAGATATTTTTGAAAAGTGACAAAAATTTTCAAGCAATCAACACTATCGATTGCACGGTAGTCATTGTAAGTATGTATTTGCATGGGACCTGTTATAATATCATAACCATAAGAACCACAGTTGTAAGCACATTTAGGCGATTCTCACACGCCAGCGTCCGTCCGCGCGGTCGTGCGGCGCGCGTGCCGTAGCGCCGCCGCACGCGCGGCACGCACGCACGGATGTCACCCGGCCACTGCGGCGTGAGGCCCGCTTCACCGCCCGACCGCGCGGCACGCACGCACGGATGTCACCCGGCCACTGCGGCGTGAGGCCCGCTTCACCGCCCGACCGCGCGGCACGCACGCACGGATGTCACCCGGCCACTGCGGCGTGAGGCCCGCTTCACCGCCCGACCGCGCGGCACGCACGCACGGATGTCACCCGGCCACTGCGGCGTGAGGCCCGCTTCACCGCCCGACCGCGCGGCACGCACGCACGGATGTCACCCGGCCACTGCGGCGTGAGGCCCGCTTCACCGCCCGACCGCGCGGCACGCACGCACGGATGTCACCCGGCCACTGCGGCGTGAGGCCCGCTTCACCGCCCGACCGCGCGGCACGCACGCACGGATGTCACCCGGCCACTGCGGCGTGAGGCCCGCTTCACCGCCCGACCGCGCGGCACGCACGCACGGATGTCACCCGGCCACTGCGGCGTGAGGCCCGCTTCACCGCCCGACCGCGCGGCACGCACGCACGGATGTCACCCGGCCACTGCGGCGTGAGGCCCGCTTCACCGCCCGACCGCGCGGCACGCACGCACGGATGTCACCCGGCCACTGCGGCGTGAGGCCCGCTTCACCGCCCGACCGCGCGGCACGCACGCACGGATGTCACCCGGCCACTGCGGCGTGAGGCCCGCTTCACCGCCCGACCGCGCGGCACGCACGCACGGATGTCACCCGGCCACTGCGGCGTGAGGCCCGCTTCACCGCCCGACCGCGCGGCACGCACGCACGGATGTCACCCGGCCACTGCGGCGTGAGGCCCGCTTCACCGCCCGACCGCGCGGCACGCACGCACGGATGTCACCCGGCCACTGCGGCGTGAGGCCCGCTTCACCGCCCGACCGCGCGGCACGCACGCACGGATGTCACCCGGCCACTGCGGCGTGAGGCCCGCTTCACCGCCCGACCGCGCGGCACGCACGCACGGATGTCACCCGGCCACTGCGGCGTGAGGCCCGCTTCACCGCCCGACCGCGCGGCACGCACGCACGGATGTCACCCGGCCACTGCGGCGTGAGGCCCGCTTCACCGCCCGACCGCGCGGCACGCACGCACGGATGTCACCCGGCCACTGCGGCGTGAGGCCCGCTTCACCGCCCGACCGCGCGGCACGCACGCACGGATGTCACCCGGCCACTGCGGCGTGAGGCCCGCTTCACCGCCCGACCGCGCGGCACGCACGCACGGATGTCACCCGGCCACTGCGGCGTGAGGCCCGCTTCACCGCCCGACCGCGCGGCACGCACGCACGGATGTCACCCGGCCACTGCGGCGTGAGGCCCGCTTCACCGCCCGACCGCGCGGACGAGCGGTGTCGTGTAAGAATCGCTTTGGTTTAGTTGGAAGGGGTTAGGTAATTGCCAAAATCTTACCTTAATATATTCGCTAGCTAATTTACTTTTGCTGTAGAAACTGTTGATACCAAGCGCCATCTCCACCTCCTTGTACAGCATTATGAATATTTTTACACCTTGCGCCTAAAAAGTAAGTAAAAGTATTTTAGATCATTACAATAAAAAAATTCCTTTTTTTGAAGTCGGTCAAAGTTGGCCGCCAACAAGAAAGGTCCGTAAATGGCTGGCGGTATATTGTCACGTTTGAATAATTGCCATTAAAACATGGCTGAAGCTTTGGTCAGGTGTGGAGTCGTAAAATGTGAAGAGCCCAATATTTCAACCGACCATCTTGTTATATTAGCGCCGCGACGTTTGAAAATTTTTACGGTCCCTAGATACTGCATTTTTTTATTTACTTACTGCCTTCCTCTTCAATAGCGTATCCAGCCTCCAATAGCTCCCGTTAAGCGCCGGTCTCTTCAGATAGATCTCAGGACTGAGCCACCAGTCGGCGATGAAGATCTCCTCCTTGGCCAGTTCCATGGCGTCAGCGACGGCGGACAGGTAGGCGGAGCCGTCCACCAGCGTGCCCACGGGCGTGGCCGCGCGGGGCGGGGCGAACGAGTGGTGCACGTTGGGGTACGTGAAGTCCCGAGCTGCGGGTAAGAGACAAAACATTAATTAATAAACCTTAGAGTTGATTTTTTTAGATATTATTAGGCCGCTAAAATAGAAAGGCTTTATCAAATAACAATCAAGAGAAACATGTAGCTTTACATAAAAGTTTGTAGTAACATTATCTAACAAGACGAATCTAATTTTTACTATGGCATTATGAATAAAAAATGAAGCAATAACTTTTAATCACACCCAACCATCAAAACCAAAGTTTCAAAAATACTGTCACAATCAATAAGGTAACACGACGAAAACATTGTTCTTCTTTGCGTTAATTAATACTGATAGAAATAAATCGATTGTTTTAAACATGTAATACTGACGATGGTACAACCAATTATTTCAGTAAAATCTTCAGTTTATAAGACAATAGAATAGCATTTAAGAAACATACCAGTTTGATTCGCAACAGCTTTGAGGTACTGCATCCATTCTTTGCTCTTGCGTTTGGTCCAGCACTTGATCACCATCTGTCTGCTATGGTTCAGGATCTGAAGACCATGGTTCAACCCCGTGGAGTACATACCACTTGACACTTCGAAGCTATGGAGAATATACATATAAAGTGTTAAATTACATTATGCAGGATCGGCTGATGATTTGTGACTTTAACGTATTAGATCAAGCGGATGGCAGTAAGAACTTCGCCCAATTCTGACGAAATCATAGACAATTTTTTGGTTTTGTGATGCAAGATTTATTATGCCTTTTATTTGTCAGCTGCATCATTGATTGGAAAAGAATAAGATATTCGGCTAAATACCATACAGTTTTATCAAGTCAGAATAAAGCTTTTATTTTTTAAACAAAATGTTGATCAATGATTATGAATGTGGCACTTTGTTACTACAAAATTATTAATTATTTTACCTATGACTTTCTATTCACTCATGAACATTTTACTACCCTTATATAATTATAAGTATGGTGATTGTGGTGTTATTAAAATTATAAACTTCAAAAACCACATTAACGTTAGGTGTTGCTTGAATGCTTCACAATCTTTTTAAGCATTTTATTTTAATAATTCCATATCTCGACAATATTATTACAATTAGCACAAATCACATTTACTAAGATACTCACGAATCATTCTGAATAGGCTGCGTGGAATGAAAAATAAGACAGTATAAATACAATGTAGACTTAACTAATTTTAAGTTTAAAAATAAGTAGGTACCACATACAATAAACTTACATACGTTATCTCTTCGTTTATTTTTGTCTCTGTATAGTTTATTATACGAGGTGGAAGGGACACCGACCGCGACGCGAAAACGGAAACCACATACTCAGTAATTATATTCTTTTTGAACCGGGCCACATAGAAATTTTTCGTCACTTATAAAAAAAAAAAAATCAGGTGTTTCCTACAAAAGTGCGATACCTCCACGGTCAAAATGTATGGAACAGCTGTTTTTTTTTAACAACCGATGAAAAATTTCCATGTGGGGGGGTTCAGAATCATGTACTGAGTATGTGGTTTCCGTTTTCGCGTCGGTGTCCCTTCCACCCCGTATAATAAACTATACAGAGACAGTAATAAATGAAAAGACGACAGAGTAACTGCAAGGCGAACAATAAATAATTAATTGAGTTGATTGGGGAAGTGTATTGACAGTCGTTACAGGTAGACAGTGGCCCGAAAGTCTGACAGCCAGTCTTACCAAGGGGTATTGTATTACTCAGTACTAACTGGGTTGTGGAGGTCAGATCGCAGTCGCTCCATGTAAAATACCGGTATTTAGCTGCATCCGGTTAGACTAGAAGCCGACCCCAACAAACCTGGGATAAGGTTACGCAAATGATGGGGAAACATATGATATTGATAACTTACCCCTGATCAAACAACATGATAGCCTTAACCACGCCATCTCGCGGCCGTACGTATCCGAAGAAAGTATCCTTGATGAAGAACCATCGCTCTTGCCATTTCGCACAAACTAGGCCTGTGCAGAAGTAGTTACACCTGCAATGGAATTGTTTGTTGGTTATGTCATAAAGAGGAAAAAAAACTTCTTTTAGCTTAACTTTAAACAAAGAAAAATCACAACACATACAATCATGCAATTATAACAGACTAGCTCAAGCTCGCCGCTTCGGCCGTGTGGATTTCTGTAATTTTCCCACGGGATCGCACTACCGGGATAAAAAGTATCCTGTTTTAATCCAGGCTATAAACTCTCTTTGTGCTTTATTTCATCCAAATCGGTCTAGTTCTTTTGGCATGAAAGAGTCACAAACATGCATCCATGCACTCTGAGAAACTTTCGTTTTTTATGATAGTACTAAAAAGTCATAGGCCTCCCCCAAGCGTCGCCACATTGACCGGTCCTATGTTTTTCGCATCCAGCGGATTTTCACGACCTTCAGCACTTCATTGGTCCACATTGTGGGATGCCTTATTACGCTGCACCACCTGGCCACTAATCAAGAAACTTTCGGCTCGAGTGGCCCTCCGTTCTGCGAGCAATACCATGTTCACTGCAACTACAGTTTGGCAATTTTTCGGGCTATGTTTGTTACCTTCGTTCTTCTATCATCCATCGGACCCCTTGTTTATTGTAATAGTACAGATACATACAATAAAATACTCAATTCTACTGTAATCTAACCTCACACAAACCATGTTGCCGAGCAATCCGAAGCAGTTGCACCCCGCCTGGCCGGGTTGCGTGGAGCCTGTTCGTTTCTGTATCATGCCCTCCTTGCCTTTGCTGCCTAGCTCCGATATGAAAGAGAGGTTCGATACTTCGAGGAATTTTACCTGCAAGAGAGATGGAATACTTTTAGAATTGAAAAAAAAAAAACTTGCAATGTAGGTTGAGCCGTTGGTCCCGGCTGTCATTTGCAGATCTTTGGCAGTCGTTACACCTGTAACGACTGCCAAAGACTTCAGGCTACTGACTAGTCAGTCCGACTATCTAACGTACGTCCTATCTGAACGTATCTGATAACCAGTCTTACCAAGGGGTATCGTATTACCTAGTACGAACTGGGTTGGGGAGGTCAGATAGGCAGAAGCTCCATATGAAATACTGGTACTTAGCTGCATCTGGTTAGACTGAAAGCCGACTCCAACATAGTTGGGAAAAGGCTAGGCAGATGATGATGGTATTAGTACTAACCTTTTCAACTTAGGTAATCATTTTCGAAGTAGTAGTCTTGCAATGTACGTAATTTATTTGGTGTGGTTGGAAAATTAGCTGATAGCTATGGGTTTTAGCAGTATCAACCAATGGCTAAAAACGTTTTGAGGTATAGCTTCTCTGATAGGCTGATACCAGTCGGGGGTGCGCGCGAATGTACTTGTATCTCCCGGGCCCCCGGCACAGGGTAGAAGTAGAAACAGTGGGATAGTCGGTTAGAGTCCGACATAACCCTCCGCTCGCCCCAGACGGAGGGTACACATGAGGACTTTTCCACTCAAAAAAAAAATGAAGGTTTACCTTCTCTGCTTTAGAGATATTGAACGCTCTATGCCCTTGCAAGTACCTGTACCCTGGGCCTTCAAAGCGGAACTCAGTTACGCTAAATCGACGCATAAAAAAACTTCGCTGTTGATACTTCCTTTAACAAGGACAACTTCATTCACAAGTAGTTGCACTACGTAGATTAAAACATTGTTTAAATAGTAAAAAAACTGGTGTGTATCCGTTAATAATCAGTACAAACAAAAACAAAACCCTTACACTACAAAATCAACTTTGTATCTTTAACTAATAAGATTTATTTCAGTTTGCCAGTTTTGTTACTGAGAACCTATCGAACTGTGAAGGATTGAAGGTAAATCTTACGCATTGGTGTTTGAAGGTTCTTACCGTTTCGTGATGGTTCCTGTATATTGAGATGTTAAGTAGATTGTACAGGTATTCCTCGAGCTGCTTCATTCTTAGCTGTATGCCCTCGTATGTGACCATCACTTCGGGCTTTTTTGGAAACCTGCAAGCAAAGCAATGCATCAATTAGAAACTATTATCGTTACATCCTTGAACATATAATGCTAGATATAGGTACAAAACTTGAACTATTAAGGAATTTTATCTAGAAGCACACCTGGCTGCTTTCTTTTCTAGTTCATACTCATCTATAAGTTTTGATAACTCTTTGATATTCATCTTATCTCTGGTTCCTAAAAGGGGGCCATCCATAAATTACGTCACGCTAATTTCATGATGTTTGCCTCCCCCCCTCCGTCCTTGTCACAGCTGGTCACATTTGTAAGATACCTCCTCCCTGGTGACGTTACATATTTTGCAAGTTTACATGTTCATGCAGATAAATTTGGAAATATTTTCAAGTTTTTGTTAATAGTTCGAATTTCGTGTTTTAATACTTACATAATATATTAGATTTTAAAATGTGACTTTACGAAATTTAGGACCCCTACCACCCCTTGTCACACTTCGTCAGCTCCCTCCCCCCCTTAACGTGTGACGTAATAGTCGAAGCTTATCCATAATATGTTTCGTCAGTAAATCTGTGATCAATATTTTCTTTAGATTTTGTACTCATTTGGCCTGCTAATTACACCCGATAATTACAAAGAGACCTCAGACAAATTCATAACCAAATCAGTTCTCAATAAATGTGGACAAAAGAGGATCTTCTCTTTGAAAACAGTTTATACAACACAGTTAGTTATTACTAAAATATCACGAGCACAGATCAGCTAATCCAGTTACAATAAACTATAGAATTTAAAAACGATATTCACCTAGGCAGCGCCCCTTTCCTCTTCCTAGGCCGCAGCTGTCTCTTCGAGTTACTCCTCGGCACGGCTTGAAGAGCCACCTTCTCAGCCTTCTCCTCAGTGTCCACGGTATTCTTGAAGCTGGCTCTCCTAGTCTTATGGGTTTTGGTGGGGAAGGGGATATCGAGAGATGCTCGGTAGAGGGTGAGTTGTTGATGCAGGTACAGGATGTGTTTGTAACGCTTCTTGATCGACCAGTTGAATTCGCCATGTTGGAGGTAGATTGTGTATCTGGAAAATGATAAAATTTAACGACTAGGTTTTGGCTACGGCTTTGCTCACAATATGGACTGATTTTTCTACACGGGAACGTTATAAATGCCTATGAAATTCTGGGATAATGCAGCTTCCTATTAGTGTAAGAATTTTCGGAATCGGATCAGCAGTTCCGAAGATTACCCCCTACATCTAATTTATAAATAGAAAGACAGAATAAACGTACGCCATGCATTTTAACAAAGCTCATTTACAAAACCAAAATACTCAGAGTACAACGGTCTTATCGCTAACAGCGATATCTATCCGACATTCTTTGGATGGACATTAATAAAATAAAATAACTAGGGGGCAGTCCTTGGTGGACATGGTTATAGTGAAGTAAATCTACATAGGTATCTGCAGAAATGTTTTTAAATATTATTAGTAAACCCTTCTGAACTAGGTTGGAGCTAACATATGACGCTTTGTTGTTAATAGATGATTGATTAAGTTAAAATATAACATCACATTGTTTCTTCAGATAAGATAACGATGATATCGCTATAAAGGAGGTGACGCTGAGATGACGAGTAATAGAGAAGTATGGAAGAAGACATGCTGCGCCGACCCCAAATGAATTGGGATGAGTGCAGGAGGATAAAGATGATGATGTTCTTTCAGATAAGAGATAATTGATAGACAATCTTTGTTTCCTTTTCTATTTGGCAAGAGGTACAGCCTGTAATATTTGCGGTTGCCAACTTTTCAACCTTAATACCAACAGCATAGGGGTGAAAAGTAGTCGACCACCAGCTTTGTTGGGTGTACAGTCACGAGCACCAATATGTAAACACTTAGCTACTCTTAAAAGTGATTTTCTCCTACTGTTCTGATTAAAATTTGATGTTGTTACGAACATAGCATTTTGGAACTTATATTTTTATGAAATAGATCCTATCTCCAAGTTACAATCGTTATTTCTCTCGAAAATTGTTTTTAAATTTAGGAATGTGTATACGTATTGGTGCTCGTGACTGTACAGTATAGTATAATAAAATAGCATAGCCAGTCTGTGGCATTCCCACAGTTGGGACACAAGCCTCCTCTATATGAGAGGGAGTGGGCTCTAATCCACCACGCCGGCCAGGCGTGTCCGGATGTATTTGAGTATCTTCACTCGCACGTAGAGGCACTTATAATATTGAATTCCATTAAGTCATCCAGAAGTGTTTTTGACGTAGTGTCTAAGAGTTCTAGGCACTTGTAGGTAAACAGATATACATATGATTAGGTACTTCTAATAAAGGAAGTATCTAAGCATACGTATAATGCTGTTGTCAAGGCAAAAGGACTGGCAATAAACCCCCAAAATAATACCTTCCTAAAAAAACCGAATTAACACTGTGTCAACATTGAACATTTTAATCAACAAAGATTATCAGCTCGCAACTTATCTAAGTATTGCGTTTTCCATTCATCGCTAAACAAGACAGAAAATGTAATTTATCTGCATCATAAACATTTATAACGTCGTTAAGCCAATCAGCGTACGCTATGATAGTAACAAGTTTAATGCTGTAATATTCCACACAATTAGATTATAGACGATTGAAGACTGTGTAAGTGTGGGTACAATCAATTCTACCTATGATTCAGAACGATAACGTCCGGTACACCGTACAATACCTTTGAGGTCATCGCACACAAATAAGTCCGCTACTGTTCATTTGTTTGCTTAAAGTATTAATACCTAAATGAGCACTGACTGCCTCGTTGGTCTATTGGTTCAAAGCGCGACTGTTGAGCATAAGGTCCAGGGCTCGATTCCCGGATCGGGCAAAGCGTTATTGGGTTTTTCCATCAGATATATCGCAGTAGCAGCCACGGAGTCTGGATTTGTGCCCGGTTGATGACCCCCCCCCCTATTATATGGGACTTAATCATAACTGGCGGAAAGTGGATGTACTAATAGGTACACCTCGATTACAGGCGTGACGTTATGTAACTAAATGAGCACAGTGGCGTCGCCACGCTTGCGGCTGCCCGATACCATGATATATGATTGAGGCTGGGTGAAGGTGGCAACAACCCAATATAGGCCATGTGAAGGCTCGACCTGAACGTAGCGGCGGTTTTCCGTAAGCAGGGTGACGGTGACCCGCCCTAAGCTTCTTGAGTGCTGTTTACCAGCTGATCCCGAACCGAGGCGATGCCGTTAGGAAGCTTAAAAGCTAGTGTTGCAGTATAAGTTGCTCCACACTAGAATTTTCTCCTGTATCGTGGGTGCGTGTACAAACATTTAAACTCACATACACAGCCAGACCCGGAACAGCTATCTGTAAGCCGTATAAATATTTGCTCCGTGCGGGGATCGAACCCGCGACACGCAGCGCAGCAGTCAATCGTACAGCCACTGCGCCAACCGTACCGTCAAGTTTCACTGAAAGAACTCTGAACAGCCCAGGTAGAGGATCGCCTCTACTGATAATTTTCAGTGCTTATACGTGTACGTTGACCTTTAGTCATCAATTGGCTATAATGGTACGTGTGTCATCTGTTCAATACCCCTGGTAGATGAGGTCAATAGGACTATCAATTGATGTAGGTATTCATTTGATTACAGTCGTTATATGCGTTTATAAATATGTACATATGTAGGTATCACAGATAAACGCATATCATTGGACACGAAAATCATATCAATCGTATTTGTTGTTAATACTCCTTTTTCCGGTAAGATATGTAGTTATGCAAAACTGGATGAATAATTTCTAAAATAACAGTTTCAATCACTACTGGGCACAATTCCCACGAATTACAATATCCTGATTTAATCTTAGTTTAAGTTAGCAGGAATTAACAAGTTAATGAATGTGTTTAATTTATTATTTTTGTAGCAGTCAAGACCTTGATGTTTCAAATGATTTACTACTGTAGGCTTATTAACTTCATATAAAAAAAAACCCTTACATGAAGTAGAAATATTATTCTGTATTTATTTTTGTAGTTGAGTCAAATTAACTTTTTATTTATCTTTTCAGACAGTATTTACCTAATTTTATTATTCCTAAAAAGTCAAGCCATGCGCCAGATGGAAGTCCTATCTATAAAAATATAGACTTAAATTCAAACTACTATAATTAATCACAAAGTGTTCACCTTCATAGGTCTCCCATCTGGCGAATGGCTTGACTTTTACGAATAACAAAATTAGGTAAATTAGGCACAAAAGTTCCAGTATTGTAAAAGTATCAGTATTGCATGCGGCCGGTTCTACAAATTGAAAGAACCGCGTAGCACCGGATACACCCGGTTCTTGCAAGGTATTTGTGAAACCGGGGGCTAACCCTACTTAGCAGTTTAGATTGTTAGTTGTCAGTCAATCTTCGAATAAATCTACTTAGTACTAAAATAGATATCTAATCGTATTTTTTTCCGCATTGTCTTATCTTGAAGCACGTATAAAAAAAAAAACTAAAATACAAAGAGAATTGAGTTCTACAACAAATGAAGATCACGAAACATGACGAACGTTTTAATGTGATAATTATCGGGCGATTACATTATCTTTTATTTTAGTTATTGTTTAACCAGACTTAGTCATGTTTTGGGTACAATGAAAATCATTGAAATCTGCAGTATTATTGCGCAACACTCTAAAAGTCATTGCACTGTAATAATCACTGGATAGAATCAACATCGCCTCTACTCGTGTTGGGATTCGTTCTATGAAACTTCATGCTACAACGCACACTTATAAACATCGTAAAGGCTTCGCCTCCATTCGGGATCAGCTAGTAAATATATAGTGAAGTTATGCTGATCTCGTGCAGTGGTTAGGAGTAAGCTACTTGCTTCGGTGAAGGAACATATTGTGAGGGAACCAAACCACCATGCCAGAGAGATGTTTCTCGACGGCATGTAGCCAAGTCAGGGGTCCATGACCTTGCCATGCATTAAAAACATTGATACCAAGTTAGGCACTTACCACACAAAAAAGAAAAGAAGAAGCGAGTGAAGTGACCTTTAATTGGTTTAATTTTGGTAGATATTGCTAGCCCAAAACCTGTTGGGTTTGAATGCCAGCAGACAAAAAGGTTTATCGAAAGTTAATCTTAGACACATAATAACATGGTCTATCATGCTTTGCATTGGGATTGCTGATCGAACTTGATTTTAACAGGAAAATGCTGCTAGTTCTAAAGTTAATTGCTTTTTACGATATCGAAATTCGCCAGGAGCCAAACTTTAGCAAGCTTAAAAAAAATAAGCAACTTCCAAAAAAAAAAAACGTGGAAAATAACTTTACTTTCGGAAGTCGGTAACTATTGTTTGTTTCATTGACATTTTTGCCACCGACTTCCAAAAGTAAAGTTATTTTCCACTTTCTTTTTGTGTTTTTTTTGGAAGTCGGTTATTTTTTTGCAAAAAAGTTTTTATTTTACCCTTTTTAGTTATCGTATCACACACAAATCCTTGTCAAGTATCAATTTCGCAAGTTCTTTTACTTGGATGAGATATTTTTTCCAGCTATTTTAATTTAAAAACCAAACTATTGAACCGATTTTGATGAAATTTCTATGGGACCCATCGGGTAGTATTTTCAGATAAAATAATTTTTCAAATCGGTTCATAAATGACGAAGATAATTATGTGGTAACAAACAAAAAAAAATACAACCGAATTGAGAACCTCCTCCTTTTTTTGAAGTCGGTTAAAAACGTGGAATATTTATTTAAAAAAAAATATGTTACTCACAGATTAGGATTCAGCAAGTGTGTTGTGACGCTTCTTTCGTTTTCCACCAATCTGACCTTTATTTCAACGCCCGGAATGAACACTTTCCTGTGCACCGCGTTGAATTTTATAGGCGGATTGTGGACCGCTTTAAATGGCACTGTTGTTTGAGCTATTGCTGAAACAGAAGTATATTAACATAGCTTTAGTATGATGGTATTCAGATCGTAAAATATGGCGCATAGCATTCCTGGCTTTGATCGTTTGGCCACAAGCGACCCGCGTGTTGCAACAGGCTGTTGCGGAGTAAACAAATGAAAGAAATTCCCCTTTTGGTATAAGTATTCTATCTCTCTCTTTGGGAATTCCCTAAGCCGGCCATAGACGATAGGTTATGCATGACAGTACTAAATGTGCATGCCAAACGGACTTCCATAGAGTACACACACGTAACTGCAAGCCTGTCGGTTGGCTCATTTGCAAAGCATGCCATTACCGGCAATTGCAAAATTTTTCTATTGCGTTCGTACGCATATTGTTCGTATATTAATTTTATACCGACTGTACTACGAGTGATGAATTGAAAAAAAGTGTCGAATCGACGAAAATGGAGAATTGCGGAAAGTGTCGAGTTGACGCAACTGTCGAGTTGACGCAACTGTCGAGTTGACGCAACTGTCGAATCAGCGAAAGTGACGAATCAACGATACTGTCGAATTAACTAAAGTGACGAGTGAGGGAAAATGATCAGTGTTTCTTTATTAGATAAGATATTGGTGCGATTATATCTGTGAACTTGGATGGACGATGGATGGATTGTGTAAAGGATGATATGGCTAGAAAGGAGGTGAGTGCTGAGATGACGAGTAATAGAGAAGTATGGAAGAAGAAGACATGCTGCACCGACCCCAAATAAATTGGGATAAGTGCAGGAGAATGATGATGAAGATTATCTGTAAACTTTCGATACTTAATTTGATTGGATGCTGTACTTTATTGGATGCTGGACATCCTGAAAATGTTCTGTTCATGCAAGTGTGTATGTGTCGACCGACCAAAGATCGCTATACGGCGCGTTTTAAGTGGCTTGGTACCAATTATCCATTTAGCCAGACAGCCGCGCCACAATCCTAGTCTGTGTTTTAATTCTGGCTTAACAGAACCGCTAAACTGCTTTAATAAGATGTCCCAAGTGGATTATCCAATGGATACAGAAATACACCGCCATGTTGTGTTCTCATTGCTTCATTTGTTTAGTGAACTCAATTACTATTACTGATGTTATGGGTTCGATTTGAAATAGTTACTTATTAGGTTTTTCCATCAGGAATTTCCCAGTTTCAGCCTGAATATGTGTCCTAATACTTGAACATAACTGACGTGGTATTTATTAATAAATATAATCACACCACTGCCTATCACGTCGAGGTTTACAGGCGTGATATTATGTTACGGTGTTTCCTGAATTATATGTGAGGCTTTTAGCACAACGAGGAAAGTAAAAGTAATATATTGTTATCACGATTCGCCAGCTCTTATCATTTCATTGCGATTGTTATAGAGATATATTTCTAATCTGCAATTAAACTAATTTGTATCAATATTGTTTAATATTTGTATGTTGTCTTAAAGATTTTAATCAACCAGCTTCCTAATATTTTCTCTAGATTTTTAGGTCAGTGTCTATTTAATTATTAGTAAAATAAAATGAATAACTTAATATGTACCTACTTGTTAAAATGGATAAGTAAACTTTAGAAATTCTCTTTCAGGATACTTCAATGGAGCAAAAATCTAATTAAGGACAAAGTTATTGGATTTTGTTAATGTATAAGGATAGGGATTTCCCAATAGGTAGTACTAGTAATAAATAACATGCGTCAAACTAATCTGGTGTTAGTACTCAAAACAAGCCGAGCCTGGCGGTGCGTGTAGTGACGTATTAGCCATTGGCAAAACACTGACATCAAGTCGGCGACAGATAAGCCAGAACTGGGAATCGCAACAGCTTGTAATAATTGAATCACATATCATTCATCACGAAGCATTACCCAGAAGTGTACCTATAAGTACACCCACATTTCAGCAGTTATGTTTAAGTCCCTTAATAGGGGCAGAGTCTTTTAGCATCAACCGGGCACAAATCTAGACTCCGTGGCTACTACCAAAAAATCCTAATTGAAAATCCTAATAACACTTGGCCCAACCTGGGAATCGAGCTCAGGACCTCATGCTATGCATTCGCGCTTGCGACCACTACATTATCTGCTATATAATTAAAATGCTCTAGCTATCATGACTCGAGAAGGATATAATAGAGTTATTATCAAAATAGCTCAGAGTGACTAATTCAATATTATCTAAACATAAGTATGCATTTTAATATGAATCAGAGGATACCGCCTCCTATCACAAGATAAAATAGATACCAATTTAATTTTCTCTATACATTGGGGTCAGAGGATGTTTATCTAATCAGAAACGAATCAATTAATTACGTTAGTTCTATATTTAAGTAAAAGTGGGTGAAATAAAGGTAAGTACACACAAAGTACAACAGATCTAGCAAATATTTCTCTTTATCTTCGACCTTATCAAAACCAGTGCTTAGTGAAAAATCAAGAACAATAAGAAAAAATGTATCGAACAGGCTTGAATAAGACGACACTGATTGTGAGTCTGATCTCAGAAATATTATCTTAATCTATCTCTTGTACCCAATATTGAAGATTTTTGGCTGATAAGAAATGATGAATGATTGTAAACCGTTACTTAGATTTACTGTCACCATACATAAAACAGCATGAATATTTAGAGTGTAAAGATTTAATGCAGATTATGCACAATACATAACATAACATCATGCCTGTAATCGCCGAAAGGTTAGGCAGAGATTAAACTTATTACACCTCTGCCTAACCTATGCAACTTAAACATAACTGCCGAAATCAGTTATGTTTAAGTCCCATGAAATAGGGGGCGAGCGTATTGCCAACACTCTAATACTCAATGGCAATACACACAATGCATGGCTAAATAGAAAAAAAAGGCACAATACATATCTATTGCATGATTTGATTCTGATTGTCTACGATAAACTGCATAGCGCCTTTGCAGGTATCGCCTAGTTTAGCAGTTGGAGTGCCAGATCATGAATGATCCTGCCACTTCGTTGTTGAGTTTTATGCCCTAGGAGTCTAACAGACCCTTTCATCTTGGCCATGACGGAGCTCTTCCATGACTAATATTGATGAAGAACCTTCAATCGCATCTCATTGCAGTGATATTATTATTAATAAACAAAACCACATACCACTAGAACTGTTCCCTTCCTTATTATCGGTTTTATCAGCCTCGATGACCGATAGGGACTCAGGTACTGCCAGGCTCTCGTCGAAGTCCGAGTCCAAGGGACTTCCAAGGGAATCCATGGCCTGAAAGAATCCTTGTAGGCATTCGCCCGAGGCGTCACCTGCTGGGGTGGGAGTATCCATCCCGTAGTTTGTGTACCCGTAAAGACTTTCATCTGTAAAAATAAATGAAAGAATATATTGATTCAAACAATGAATAAAGATTAAGCAGCTTAAGACTTAACTTTATACAAGAACTTTAATTTTCATTTCAAATGATACTGTATTTAGATTGGGTAAAGTCCAAATTAGTTTTATACAACTAAGCCGCAATGTCAATGGCCCAAGAGATCAGGCTTGTGATATAAGCCGCACGCATATTTCCTAGACACCTCAGAAATATCACGATTTTCCCGACAGCCTCATGCATAAACCACAGAAAACTTACTCATTTGCTCCAGAAACCGTTCACCCCAGAAACCCCACCAGAAAGAAGAACCCTAGACATAAGTCACAAAAAAAACCCTCTTACCAAAGAAGTCTATCCACCTATGTATATGGAGTTTGATGTAACCATGGACTTATAAACAGTGACAATTAATATTCCAAAAAAAATATATAAACATAATTTAATAAAATGCAATGTAATAAATATTTAATCCTTTCGTATTAAAATATTTTAATTATTACAAGATGGAAACCAACCAGGCGTACCGGTTTGAACTCATGAAAAAATAATTGAAATACAAACTTGATATTACATTGAGAACGGAAACTATCATGGTAAACTATGTAATGCATCATACATTATTCTTTATATGGTAACTAGAGCCCTAAGACTTGCATTATTGCATGGCAGGATGAAACACTTACGTTGGACATGAGATGCCGTAAACGGTAATTTATTTTCTTAAACGATGATGGCTATGAATGTGCAATGCGAATGCAGTAAACGATGAAGCAATATTTATGTTGCACAGTAATAAAATTTAGTATTGCAGTCCATATCTTAAACTTAGAAAATTATACTTTCTCCATACATTTTTGTTTGGTATATAACTAAAAATTGTAGTGTAGTTTGGTAAACAAGAATATGTTATTCTCTCTCATATGTTTACTTCATGTCACATTAAAATCTAAAGGAATACCATGTATGTATGTTGGAGCATTGTATCTAGGTAGGTAAACGCAGGGTAGGTACTCTGCATCTGCAATGTTCCAAATAATTATTTGTTTTTGGAAATTAAAGTGAAATTTTAATTATTCACATGTAAAGTTCAGTTTGCACTGAAACTTTAAACACTTATCACAACACACACATACACACACGTTTAAGTGGAAATAAAATCAATTCGAAATGGAATATAATGCTGAGTTGACACTGATATCAATAAATTACAGAGTAGTGACTACAGACACTAGACACTGACCATTAGCTCAGCACTAGAGTTCTATCTGTTAGAGTTAAGTGAGGTGGCTAACTAACTAATCATAGATGACTTACGGAGCAATTTTGTATATTGAAATAGGGGTCTATATTAGAAACACAGTTGCAGCCAGTGAGTTTATGATACTTTGAAAGAATTCCACATTTTTTTTTAAATTAAGAATACAAATACCAAGCATAAACAAATATGTCCAGTTGAACAATGAGTTCCTGTTTGTTTCTAGGCGTGTCTATGGAATTTATGATTGAAGGAAACAATAGAATACAAGTTACTATTCATATTAGGTATGTTGTTTTAAATTAGTACTTGTGTCTGTAGATCAATCATTTTGGAGGATTACAGTCTTACAGTAATCTTACCTAGATACTAATCATAATGACAACGCTTGATGTTTTTGAGTGATAAAATAATTATAACAGATGAAGTATTTTTAGACTTAGACATAACTGGCGAAATGGAGCATCCAATAGGCACCTACACCTTAGCCTTATCCATCAGGGATTACTAGTGTGATGTTGTGTTATGATATGATTTCTATTGCATCTTAGCTAGATCATGAACAGTTCTATGCTATGGGCCAGTTCTTGTCATAACATACATTGTAACAATAATTATTAATTAATTGTAGAGTACACACTTTTTTGACAGGAAAACTTGCTCGGAATTACATTTAAAGTACTTTAAAATGTATTTTTAAACCAGGAAAACTTGGTCTGTTATAGTTGTTGTATTTCAGAATGGCAATATTGGTCATTGACCCACGTACATTTACTGTATTCTTCATTGCGTAGATTAATTATTTACATATTTGAATAATCATGAAAGTGTGATAGTTAGTTAAAAATAGCAAATTGCAAGAATTAATGAATTATCATAATATTTCCCATTCTTTTTAGGATGAGCCTTAAAAATATTGACTGTATTTAATGTTTATGAATGGTTCAAGGTTTTATTTTTCTATACTGTTGATTAAAAAGTTTGATGGGTAAATTCCCATTATTAATTCCAATTAAGGAATATCCTTAGTTAAAATTATTCTTTTCCTAACAAAGAAACCATGAAAGATATTTACGAAATTATTACCACTGTTAGAAAAATTAAGCACAGTAGTGACAAAGTACTTAAAAAAAAAAAACAAAAGACACCAAAGCATTTATCACCACTGCATAAAATTCACCATTGAAACCTTTTTATCACTCACTTGGTAATGACACTGGCCACCCATATCAGAAATTAGAAAAACAAATTCAAACATAGAACACTTTACCGTACCTCGTTTGATTAAGTTATGGAAACTCAATGTCAACTCCTTACGGTCGGTACGTTCCATACGTTTGTTGGTTATATTATTTTCGTTGTATTCAGTAGTAATCACACGGTACCCATTGGAGTGCTGGTAACTAATGTGTTGTCCATTACACGGTACAAAACGAACACTTGTGTACATAATCTACGCCGATAAGATAATAAAATATCACGCTTTTATTAGTACTGTTTTGGCTGTTACGAAAAGAGGTAGCGTTATAAAAATCTACTGTTTTCATGGCAAAAGTTGTGCCGACGACAGTGAATCGTCGTTCACGGCTGAGTGAGCAAGGCCTTTAGAAGTTTTTGCATTGGGATAAGTGAAATCTTTACTTACTAAAATATTGTTTCGTTTAGGATATGATGTTGGAGGAATTCATGGTGTAGAAACAATAAATGACACTATCACTAAAACTTCTGAAGCCCGGATACACTAGTGCTCGATTCACTCGAGTAATTACTGGTTCAAGGCCCTTAGCCTTAAAAAATCCAAGAAAAGTGACGTAATGGGTATCGTAGTTTAGTGGTCATAAACATTTTAGAGACCAATAACTTCAATTATATTGTAGTCTTTGAATAACTTCATTGATAAAAAAAGTTAACTGTATTAAAAACTGTGTTACCTACTGACGGTAAAAAAAGCAAACTCCACACTTATGGGGAGTTTAATCATTCATCTTTATTATTTGATGCTAAGAATTAAAGGAGTAAAGAAAATAAATAAATAAAAATCTAAATCCAATCGTAGCAGTGCACTGCTACGATTTGATTTAGAAAATAAAGAAATAAACGTTCCTACTGATACTCAGTGTGTAAAATCAGCAACTTAAAAAAAAATAGGCAACTGAAGAATCACTTCGTTTTTCGTTTTTAAAGTTAAATAATGTTTTCACTACAATACACAAAATGTTTATGACCTCTGACATTCTAACTATTGTGTGACGTCATTAGCGATCTTCAGTATGACAGCATACTGTTGTTAGATTGGCAGTTGTCTTACGTTCTGAAATTAGTTTATAAACTTGAAAGATTCGTCCAAAAACGGTGGGCGAACTGCGATTAAAATCAATTAGAATTATTTTTGATTTGATTTTATAATTTTCTTGAGCTTATTGATATTTGTTTTTGGAATTTCTACAGTATCTAGCCGAACGTTCGAAGTCAAGTATTTTATTAAACGCCTGACGCAATTACTTCAGCAAATCTCCGTGTCCACTATTTGCAATGGCTAAACAATGATAGCTGTAAGCTGATGCTCACGAAACGAAGCCTATTCGATTTTTATTATATTGTAATGTGTTGTGTAGAAGTTTGTGAACTTACGAACACGTTGATTGGTATTGAAAACGAACTTTTTCTTCATTAAGTGTAATATTGTTAGAGATGGTAACTTGAATTCTGAGGATGGTCTGAAGTTGGCCATATAAAAAAAGTGGTAGACGGTATAAGCAGTTTCTTCATTTATTAATATCATGTATTTATTTATTTAGTACAGTGTTAGCTATTAATAGATAATGAAGTTATTCCTAACACTCTGTAGTCTCATAGAACCGCAAACATTCCAACACTTCTTCCATTTCCATCAGCAAACAAATCCAATCCAGTATTAGTGTGTTAGTAGTGGGGTAGCTAGAAGTTTTCCAGGTATGGTCCAGAACAAAACAAAAAAAAATATCGCAATGACAGGAAGAACAAGTCAGTGTCTTTCGGCTTCGTTAAGAGTCTGTTATACGTTATTTCTTCTCCTGAAAAGTTTCCTGAATCCGTTCACAAGGGTTATACCCCATGACGAATAATTTATTACAACAGTGGAGTTCCATTGTTATAAAGGAAAATAGAGATATCATTCCATGATATAAAAAAAAAACACTTTCAGTGATTAAGGCGACACTCTGACCATTAATTTTTCAGAGGACTTAGGTTTATATAGACCTTATAAGGCAACCTAGATACGTGTAAAATGCTTATTACTTAGGTAATTTAAATCAGCTAAGTTTCAAGAAAACTTGCTGTAATGCTGTTAAGTATGACTGAGATGGATGGACTAAGAGAAAGATGATATTATTTATGTAGTACCTACCCATTACCTGTCTATAAAGTTCCTACTGTTTGAAGAAGACAGGTCTTCTCTTCGTTTAGAGGAGTTGGCCGTAATCCGCCACGCGGGCCCAGAGCGGATTGGTAGTGGTGATAAAGTAACACCAAGTAAAGTTACTATCTGAATGAGGCGTGGAATAGGAACGTGGAGATTGGCACAAGAGAGTCCTATATAGCTATGGGTGAATACAGGCTGTGGATGGTGATAATGAATGTGCCTATCTAGGTTAGAACTATGCTCGTAAATGTCAAATTATATGTCATGCAAACCTAAAGTAAAACAAGTCATTAATGTCCTATTTCTAGCTGGGCAGTAATATTGTATTGAATTTCATTACTGCCCATATGATTTGATTTGGAACCTTTAATAACAAATTGCATGAAAACTTTTTTAAAAGAGGTTTTGCTGCGCAGGTTTTAGTTGACGTCGATGAACAAAATAATTAAATTACGCAATTTAATAGTCATGATAAGTGAAAATAATAAGAAAAAATAATGTAAATTAGTTAAATAAATTAAACGAAAATGACTCGCCCTATTTTTTTAAATCTGTAGCGGTAATGGCGGCAAGTCATCACAACAGCTGATCGAAGGCTGTGGTGCGCACCCGAGTTTTTCAATTTTCCGCATATTCAATCTATTCATCCATTAATTTTTAAACAGGAAATGAAACGGAGAGATATAAACTATTTAAATTCACAAAAAGTAGCGCTCAGTATCGAATTTTGTTTCTGTGTAATGTATTACCTGATCCCGTTCACGCACGACACCCTGCAATCGGCTTATTAAACGCAAGTTATTGTTACAAATTAGTAATTCAGCTGTAAAATGTCTCATGAATTCTTAATTTTACCCTATTTTTAGTGTTGTACCTTTCTCAAAGGATTTAATTTTCCCAATTTTTTCCCTAAAACGATTTGTTTCCCTAGAAAAGGGAAATATATCTTTAATCTCCCATCACTGGCACACCCCCGCGGTAGAATATTGTTGCGCTACGCCATATTTCGAAAATCGAATGGGTTTTATTTCCTTGCAGTAGGTGTGTAAAGTAGAGTATACTCCTCGGGGATAAAGGTGTCTTCGCCTTGGGCTAGCTTAAATCCCTCATTTCTCTCAGGATTCTACCAACCTAACTTAACCTTTGGATATAACTCAAAGCTCCCTCGCTCCGCTCGGGAGCTCTAGAATCCCTCGTTGCATTCGGGATTCAAAATAGTGTCCGTGACGTAAGACACTGGTTTATCCCCTTGGTGCATAATCTACTATTATATTCATCTTGATAGGGGAGCCCAGAGAGGTATCAAGCCTTTTCAGCATGAAGACGTGATATTTGAGTGGTCAGGGCGTGATGACTATGAAAAGTCACTTCAGTCAGCTAAAAGTGGGTCCCTGCCCGCAAGGCTCCTGTCTGAAACTTTTAGATTATACTTTTAGTGTTCGGCTCCCCGACCATCTCATATTTTCAGTTTCATAAATGTACTCACATAACATAACATAACATCACGCCTGTAATCCCCGAAGGGTTAGGCCGAGGTGTACCTAATAGTACACCCACATTTCGCCAGTTATTTTCAAGTCCCATGTAATAAGGGGAGTACCTATTGCCATCAACCGGGCATAAATCCAGACTCCGTGGCTGCTACTGAGAAATTTCTAATGGAAAAACCTAATAACAATTTGCTCGACCAAGGAATCGAACCCGCAGGACCTCATGCTCAGCAGTCGCGCTTGCGACCACTAGGCCAACGGGGCAGTAAAACATGTAAACATCATCATTATTGATCTATTTCCCATATTTTGGTTTTATAGCTTATACAAGTCTCTAAAACGGATTCCTTTATTTATTATTTATATAAAAAACTGTCTGGATTTTGTTCGTATAGTAAAGCTCTTTCTTTGTTATTTCTCTCTCTTTCACTCCATCACATACACACTCGTACACGTACACTCATACAGTCATACAATCACACACACACACACTCACACACACTTGCACGTATATAATTATAAACATTATTGTAGTAGGAAAGAAAAATATTGTACTAGTTTATTGTAACTTTTTGTAAGGGACAGGGACTGTTATTCCTTAATACAGGCTATTCTATAACCTAGCTAGGAAAGCAGAACTTCACCCACCAGATTGTGATTGACATGGTACAAACTTATATGTATAACTTTGTGTATGCCTCATGTACTACAATCTCCTTTTTTATGAAATAAATTTATTTATTTATTTAATTGAATTTTCATCACTAGACCAATGACGCAGTCAAAATACATAATGTACATAAATGTGCATTCATTTATATTCCGCGACAATTCTATTTTTTTTTTTTGTGTTTAGCATGTAAAAACCATTGTAATTTTTACCATGAAATAGCAGAGATTTAGTGTAAAAGACGTATATTTCAAATTTATGTAGGTTAACACGGTTTACTCAGTATAGACGCTTTGTTGTTCCTGTTTGTGTTCAAACATGCTTACCCATTGTTTACGTAACCAAGGACGTGTGTGGCGTGCAAAATATTTTACAAAACAATTATGTATGTCAGCTTTCGTTTCTGAAACTAGACTGAAAAATTGCGACTGAAGGCGTGCTTTGTGCGAGCAAACTGGCCTATCTCTATTTGAGACCGCCCAATATTCATTGAGCTGTTTAAAGTACAAGGTGTAGCAAAAAGTGAACGGTACAGGGGTTGTAGTATCGAATGCAACGGCTCAACGTTTATCGGTTAAACTAAATAATATCACGGATTAACATTTACACATGCGGCTAGCGGTGGGCAGAGAGTGTCGCGAGAGCAGCAGTGACCGCAGTCGCTTTTCGCGCACCGTCCGGCCTCCGCGCACATTTCCGAACGCACGCTCGCAACGTAACACACGCTTCCCGCCACAAATTCAAACATCATAAACCTACGTTCGAATAATCGAAATAATTATTTTTGTTCATTGCAATCTATGTGCACTGGCGCGTAAAGTCCGAACCGACGGTGACACTTGCCGCCAGTGTCCAGATTGCGTCGAGGACGTTGACATCTATCAACTGATACGGAAATCGATCTATCGATTCGGATTTTTCGAATAATGTAGAATTTTGGCGGGTAGTGCGTGTTGTGTTAAAGTTTTTTTTTTCTAACTTAATAGTGAAGGTGGTATCGGTGTTTTCAACAAGTGACATGGAATAATGGTGGATTCCACGTAATAAATTAATCAGTGCTTTTTTACTACAAATTGAAGTTGAAGACAGATAAATATTACTGAAAGGTGAGTTTCACGTAATATAATTTCGTGTAATTATTTTAGTAGGAGTCAATGATAAATCTTTCGCTTTCTAAAGTCTCGACCATGAGTGTGGCAGCAGTCACGATTGAGCACTGTCCGAGCTGATATCTAGATACTTTAATGTTATTCATAAAATAAATCATTTTACACGTTAAAAACTTCAAAGCATGTGAAATAATTCATAATGATATGTTTCGGTAACATTTTGCCAAGTGCGGCTTGTGCAAAAACTTGTTTTATGAAAGTAAACGGTGGTACCCTATATCACTGCGCTACGTTGCAACATTTCACTTCTGAGATAATTAAATATTGTTTTAATCAAAGTAAAGTAACTCTACCTTTCTATTCTTTATTAAAAGTAGTAAAATTTTCGTTAGTAAAAGTAATTTCCTTTCAACACGCCTAACTTACATCTACTACTAGAAATCTAAAAAGTGAAACGTAACTCCGGAAAATCTAATCTTAGTTTCGTAAATACATTATGTACTTCCACAATATTTACGGTAAATATAATGTTACAATGTAGTATGTAGCACAGAATGCAATAACATTTATTATCTAGCACGGAATTTATTGCTTTAAAAGCACTTGTTAAATAACTGACAACTTAATCGAAAACCATGATAGTAACAGTCAGTTTCAAATCTACTTGTCATTGTGCTGCAAAAATACTAGAGCATTCTTTCAAGCTTGGGTTACCCTGATCTCATAAGATTACTTGGTCGTGCTGAGGGCAAAAGATGCGTGCCTACTAGAAGAAAGTTATTGCTATAAAAATATTGTAAATCGAAGATATAAACTTAATACGAAGTCTATTAATTCCCTTTCAATACAATTAGAGCGTGTTTACACTGGTAGAGTGAGATAGCATTACTGTTCTTACCAGACGAGAACGGTAAATAAATACAATTTCATGCCTAGTTTAAACGTTCCTAACTTGTAACCGTAGGTCTCTAAGTTTATACAGTAGTTATCAATGTAAATAAAAGATTCAATTTTGGGCCAGTTTACACAAACTAGTACTAGCCCACTTACTCTACCGAATGTAAACGCGCCTTCAGTTACCAATACAATTACCCGGATCCAAAGCAGCTGTTACACGACGTAAATGTCGTTGGTCAAGAATTAGATCTAATCGGACTGTTTGTGCCGACATTTGCCGAAATGGTAGCATTGGTAGCAAATGGTAGCACTCGACAATGTTCGGAGTTTTGGACCTTGCGGCCAATTATGGCCAATGCCGAATATTTTCATTTTTTGAAACAACTGCGAGGTTTGCGCAAGATTAGATCTGCTTTGATCTAAATCTAGTCGGAATCGCATTCATTAACAAATATTTATGAGGCTTGAAATATTCTTTAAATATTTAAGAGTTGTGTGTATTTTTCTTTGTGTACAGACAAAGTAAACAATGCAAGGCATGCTTTCAGAAATGATTGGATTGGAGGATTGATTACATTATTTCAAAATAAGTAGATACTTTAAGATGCAAGTGATTTAAAAATGCTTCAATGAATGTAATAAAATGATGTAGATCATTCTTAATTCTTTCTTTTATTTTCAAACTCTGTTTGAAGATGAAATTTTTGTCTAATTTGATATTGAAAATATTTCTATTTTTGTTTTTTAATATTTCTTACAATTTATTACGTGATTCAATAATATTTCAATACTCATGTCTACAAATACTTCAAAGAATCTAAAACAAGGAAAATGTCAACAAAAAATTTAAACCAAAATGCTTTCGATTTCAATCATTAGATTTATTTATTTAGCTCCATACAAACTGTTACGAGTGTAATGATGACGAGTTACGATAAAAAAAAGCGACATTCCATGTTATCGATTTTAATTCGCTCGATATAGAAAGTGAGTGCGTGAATGCGACTACCGGCGAACATTTCACTCGAGTGTTTATATTTTGCATGTTAATCGTTCGGTTTTGATGATCAATATTTATTGTAGAGGTGAATTTAAAGAAAGATGGCGTTTTATGTTGCATTTGATAATATGGAATGTCCGAAATGAATGCTTTTTTCTGCTGGTTAATTAATACGTTGGGATAAGCATGGGAGAATGATGATGAGGAAGTCTATCTGATGGTTTTAGGTCAACTTTGAGATAAGTACCCGAAAAACATACAAAAAAGGTATTTTAGTTCTGTTTTCCATGTAATACTTATAACTTAACGTAATTGTTTGTTTTCCCTAATAAATAATAATAAAAAATAACTATTCTGAAAACTGAATTCAGTTTTACGTGTGGATTCATTGAAAAAAATGCCAGCAGCTAATCCCACGCATTATTTTTAATCTAGCAAGTCAATTTAAACTAAAACGAAGATGTAAGTACTCAAACAGCACTTCATACATCCAAAAACATTACACGAATCAAGATCTCTTACGATAAAGTCAATAAAAGTCACGTTGTTTTGTTATCGTATTAAAATCACAGCCTCTGGCGTGCTTCAACGATGTTGGAAACCATAAAACAAAAAGACATCTGTCTATTTCAGCGTAGATATCTCAAAAACTACTGAACTAATTTTATTTAGCTGAATGCAGTTTCTGTTAGGCGATTTATTAACACTAAATTATACCTAGTTTAGTGCCAGACTTCTGGGCACTTTTCATATTGACAGCGATGTGGACGAATTATTTGACGCCCTGTAATTTTTTTCCCATTTTGATACTTGTACATATTTCTATTATTATTTTAGATCTATCAGTATTTTATTATGTTCACAATGTAAATAATGTACATAACAAAATTATTTAGACAATTTAAACACATTGTAATATTTTATTTTAACACTCGCTCTCAAAACGGGGGAGGAAAACATCGTGATAAAATCTTCCAATTTCAATTTTCTCGAATGAAAGAAATCATTCAAAGGCGCACAAGGCCGTCTTGGTGGATATGACCTACTTCCCTCTCAAGGACACAGGCATCGATGTTCCACCAAGTGAAAAAATTGTAGACTGTAGACCTTTATAAGACATATTGCGTACAAATCCTTCTGTTGTGTGAACGTCATTTGAGTACTAAGTACTAATAAAAAATTCTTTCAAACATCGAATACCTACTATACTTTTTTGTACTCTAAACCGCTTACAAACACTTATTTAAACCTCAAACGCATCTTTTAAAACGTTTAACAACCAAATCTCATCCGTCAAAATACTACACACCAAAGATTTACATTTATAAACGTGTACTACGATCGCATCAAGATACGCTACCTCTCGCGTGCCACCATACCATCAGACAACAGATAGCAATATTGAGGATATTATGTGTATTATGTTTTAGAACATATTTTGTAACAGCACTGAAAGTGAGCACGAATGGCGTGGTGACACGGTTTGATAGTGACTTGTTTTTGTGTGTCTCTGGTTATACTGACAAGATGAGGATAAACTTCTGGATTACCAGAAAAGGAGATAGATTGGAGGTAAAGCTTTGTGCGCCTAGTCTTTTCCCTACTATGTTGGGGTCGGCTTCCAGTGTAAACCGGATGCAGATACCAGTATTTAAAATGGAGCGACTGCCTATCTGACCTCCACAACCCAGTTAGTTAGGGATAGGGGATTGCAAACTCCAAAATCTCGGACAACTATAAAGAAATCAACCAATCCGAGGCCGAATGCTAAAATTTTCTCGCTCGCTAATGCATCCTATACTTTTTCAATTCTGCAAAAGTTGACAGAGTCCCTCCTATTCCCATTTCTGTATAAAAGAACAAAATTAACCTAAGTTATCCAAGGGAGGTGCTAAAATTTCCAGCTCGGTTATGAAATGTATGTCGCTTGCTAATACATTTTTTGGGGTTGGGAATCATCAAATGACCGCTTCTGTTCTGGGTGGAGCGGGAGGGCGTATCAGACTCTTACTAACTAAAACCCTCCCGTGTTCCTTCAGTTGCCTGTGCCAAGGGCCGCGGTAACTCTTTCGAACAAACCCGCAACCCTGGTAGGCATCGGTCCTAGTGGACCCCGCCAGATAATACATCCTGTACTTTCTCAATTCTGTAAGAGTTGACATAGGTCCTCCTATTGTTATTCCTTTATAAACGAACAAAAATAACTTAAATTATATGTTCAAAAATTTTTGAGCTCGCTTCTCTAGCTCTTGCATTCTCTTGGATCTCAAAAGTTTTCTGAATTATTCGTCTAAGTCATGTATGGATGGTTATAAGAAAATCTAACCTACCCGATGTGGAGCTAAAATTTTCGAGCTCGCATCGCTCGCTCTGACATTTTGCGTACTTTTCATTTTTATTTACAAACATTATTATATGTATGTTAATAGACAAGAAGAAAACCTATTAAATTCGGAGTGGGTGCTAAATTGAAATTATTGAATATTCTGGCTTTTCTACATAAGTCGAGAAAAGTACTTCATGCATGAATCGACACCTACAAATGAAAATCTAACATATCCGGGGTGTGAGTTAAACACTTATGGTACGAGCTCTTTTCTTGAAAAGAGCATGAGCCCCGTAAATAAACTTATCGGCACCCATGATTTTTTGGTATAGGTAAATCCAGAGATGGTTGATATAACTTTTTCAAAACAAGTTCCTAATAGTGTTTACGTCCACCCCCTTCCGATCTGCATTTTTAAATTCGGGATATCCTCTGCCAAACGAATTTGAATGTACTTGAGGTCATTAACTTAATTTGCTGATTGACTTTTATCTATAAGACTTTAGTAATCCTGAAAAGAAAAGATTACTTTCCCCAAATTAGTGAAATGTCACAGTTTTCATATTAATTTAACAGCATGTTCATCATGATATTTATCAGTTACGACGCCAACTGCTGGACATAATACTTTCGCAAGAACCCATATATTGCCGTTATTGACTGAATGTTTTAAAGACACTGAAAGAAATATCAACCCAGTCTCCAGTCTTACTCAAGTCCACCCACGACACTTCGCAACGCTTTAATTACTCCGTTCCTTATTCACTAAAGGAAGTGACTTGTTGTGCTAAGTGCTTGCACGTCATTATGAAGAAAAACTGACCAATACTTTCATTATGACTAAGCTTGTATAGAATATAGTTTTGTTTATTTAAACGCATAATGGGTTTTAATCTAAAAGTCTTTTGTAAAAATGTTTGAATTGTAATTAAATAGGGCATTCAAACACAGGTGCACAGGGTGCAGTTTACAATGAAAATTAGAAAAATAAATACATTTGAGTGCATTCTAAAATGCTAAAAAGATGTTTTCAACTGCACGCAAAACATAAGTAGAAAGAGATACGAATTTACATAGTTTAACTCACACAAAAATCTCCACCAGACCAAACCAAACAAAAGTAATTAACATTACCATACTTACGTCTGAAACTGTAATAATATAATACATACATAATAATAACTCTATTATTTATCATTACGCAACAGTAGTCGTCACCGGCAGAGAGGTAACCGAGACACGACTAAGACAATGGAAGTCGTTACTCATTAGCCGTGGAGAAATTATACAGAAAGTTATAAAACCAATGATTCTTTGAGTATAAATGACTTCAGTATATTGTTTCAGTCTCGGTGGTTAAGCAGCTATTGATAACAAGTAAAGGAATGTAGTGATTGTTATTTATATAATAGCAAAGACTATGAGCATCTAATGGTGACTATCCAAAGTTTTCATCTTTTCAAACCTAAAGGCTCTATTGTTAAGAGTCGACTTACTTCGTTTAATCGCGTTGTCTTGCTGGGACAGGGTGCAATTTAAATTTAATTACAATGATCGTAAAGGAGAATTTCACGTAGCTTATAAAATCGATGCGCACCTTTATGAAACACATAATCCAGGACGTTCAATCCATAATCTTGCGATAGTGACCGTTATGATGATGAGTCTTAATAATATTAGTTAAAATATTAGTAATATTACATCATTTTTCATTTTGAATAAATGTATAGTGTAGATACTATACGAATATAGATCTTCACATACAAATGGGAGTTGAATAGCTAGTAGAGAACGGACAACTCTGATTTACAATGTAATAATAGTTTAATGCAATCTTCAACAGCTTTACATTGTAACACAATTTGCGTTAATAATCCCGCAAGCATACAATTTATAAAACGTAAAAGCACTCAAGAAAGGTCAAGCTTTCAATTAAATTTGTTGTAGTATTCACTAAACATATTTTTATTGTGATTATTTACAAACAATTTAATGATATATCTACGAACATCAACATACCCATGTAAAATCTCTTCATGGCAGGCTTTTTTACAACTACACAATACTTACATGTTCTTAAGAATGAGCAATTCAACGTTACAGCGAACAAGCTTTTCTCCAACATTTTGTGCAGAGAGAATTTGGTTATAGTGTAATAATAGTGGTAGACAAAGAACTGTCGGTCACATACTAGCTGGCCATGGACAAAGCAGTTCTCAAACCGCAAACATAAGGAAATATGCACTGAATGTGAAGCGAGTAAAGGCTACGTGAGGCGACAGGTTTTTTATTATGAATCTAATGCTATTGAATAATTTTACTGCAGCTAACTTTAAATATTTAAGGCTAATATTTTTTATCTATCATATCTTGAAAAACGAATTTTCCAAGATATGAGACTTAGCCAGATCAATTTTTCGCCCCCGTAAACCCCAATATTCCATCTTTCATCGCAATCGTAAGAGCCGTTTCCGAACGTGATAACAAATATGCAAACGCTCATTTAATGGTATAGGATAAAATCTGAACACTGAAAACTTGATGAAGTGCGTGTTAAATTAAAAAAATAAATAACGTGACACCTGCATTTTTTCTTAGGAAAAACCGCTGCGTTGCTACTGGCATTGACCGGGAAAATCCAGATGCTTTGCAGCTGTTCATTAATTATAATTAAATTGCTATACAATATTTGATTCTGACCACACACAAGAAGAAGAAATTAAATATCTACACAGCACCTCAGAGCTGTCTATACACGAAGCCCCTAAAATGTCAGACAGAGTCGAAAAAAAAAACGCCAGTGAAAGTTCGTCTGCATCCTTATTCAGATACACAGTCATCGGTATTGCTGTAAAAGTAGCATTCTTTGTGGCGATGTCCCACGGCTTGAGGAGCAGGTTTTGGTAAGGAAGATAAGTAATTAGTTATTTGGAGTGTGGTTAGTCAGTTGTTTTAGTGATGGTTGTTTAATAAATAAGGCTTGTCGTAATAGATGATTGATACTACGAGAAATATCATGAGTGATGGAAATTAATTTAAATAACTGTGAAAATTATAAGTTTTGCCGGTCAGTAGCCTATATGCGACAGGCCACTCACTGTCCAAAGCCATAATTTTCCGCTTAGATTCTTATTTAAATTATTTGGCATCAATGATGTAAAGTTATTTTTTTCCGGTTATTGGTATAACACCTATAAAATCCTTGAGTATATAAAAGAATTTCTCTATATCTATTTGGTATGTAAAACATTTGACCTAAATATACAGCATGTTCCCATCTCAAACAATTTTCTCACACATTTAAAATCAAATCTTCGCTGCAATTCTTTCTTCCATATAAAAGACATCAACGCGCTAATCTCGCTCGTCATTTTGTTCGTACTATACATTCGCATACATTTTTTGTTCGTGTTATAAATTCGAGTCAAGGTTAGATAATTTCACCACTTTCTTCGTTTGCAATGCAAATGAAATTCATGCATTTATAATTCTGTCACATACATTCTATAAGTAATTCGCCGATGCATATATTGGTATTAAAAACGAGTTTAAAAACGACGTCTTTATAATTGAGTCTTGTATTTCCTTGTTGGTGTATAGAAAAAGTCAAAAGTCTATTGTTTCGCTAAGCGCTATTCGCAATAAAATGAATAAGTTATGGTTGTAAGCGGAGAGTGAACAACCTCTCGCTGCTTTGTGAATTGTAGCAACTGATTGTTCGAGTGATATTAGCATATTTAAACTTAAAAGTACTTTTCAGCCAAAATAATACAGTTCCAGTGTATCATGTAGAGAATAATTAAGAGTAGTTTTGATGAACTGATAATTTTGTCACTAATTAGGCGATCCTATCCGAAAAGTATGTCCTAGAACCAATAATTCGAAGACGTGTGACATCCACCAACACGTACAGGGTCCGCGTGGTGGATCACTGCCCAACCCGTCTCCCTGAGAGGTGGCTTTTATCAGCAGTGGGAACTTTATAGGCTTATGTTTTTCTCAAACTCAACCATAAAATAAAGACATATACATTAATATTTGAATTACATAAAAGTTTCATTGAAGTTAATTTTGTAAGTTATTTAACAAAAACAAGAGGTAGATGACGTCATCGGTTGGGTAAACTTACTCGGCCGGCGAAGTCGGTAAAAAACGGTGTACTGCTTTAGTTGACCGATAGCGACGAGAAAGAATGTGATAGCATATTAAACTGTAGTGAAAAGGAAAGTTTTGTTATCGTTTTCATTTGAAGATTAAATTAAAAACAGTCATTGATACTTAACGAAAAACACTCAAGCTTTTAACAATTCTATAAATATCCTTGTCAGATAAAAAACTTTCTTTCATACCTCGCGGATAGTTTGAGTATAATAAAGATAGAAGTTTGACAAAGTTAATTCTATCTTTAACAAAGAAATCAATAAACATACAAAAAATCGAAATCAAAACTACGTTACAACAAAAGCCCCCACTCAAATCTAGTATCCTAACTTAGTCACTAACACAAAACACTAAACATTCCCCTTTTGTAAGAAACAAGTTATCGTAATCCACTTTCTACTAGATATTGCGGCGATTCAACTTGACCCAGATAACGGATCTAAATTAACATCGGTAATCTATCATAACACTTCGAAATTACTTGAATTACTGCTATTATACTATTATATTTAATGTTTCCTATTATAATGGCTTTATCTCAAATATCATGGTTTTTGGACAATTGTAAAAGATTGTTAAATCTTCGTGCTGCGGGTCATTTTATCGAAGCTGCTGCCTGCGACTTCGTCTACAGGTATTTCATCATTGTTTAATACAAATAGCCAGGATAACACCAGCGAATGTCTTCTTCAAGTACCAAGTTTTCTAAGCAAGCGTGCTCCACCGTAGGCCGCGTCATCGTTTATCTAATCTAGTACATAAAAAAAATTCTGTCTACTCATAACAATTGGCGCAGTAGTTAAGATGAGATAAAAAATGTAACAGACGGACAGACAGACAGACAGAGGTACTTTCATGTTGATATGGATGCGAGGATCCAAGTAAATGCTTAGTTGCAAAGTTAAGTCTTTAAGTTTCGAAGCCAGCGAATAATTATGAAGGTGGTGTGGACATCAAGTGGTAATGGTGACTCATCAACGCTCTACTTGAGCAGTTTTATGTAAAGAAACACTTAGGAATATTACCACGAGTGGACGCGTTGACTTATTGGTAATCACTGTTTATTCTTTTCAGCACAAATAGATAAAAATATTTTCTGCCCAATTCTAAATCTTAATTTTCAATGTCTTTTTGCGATATTGTAATACATTACGATCATATTTTTTGGTTTGTTTGATAGTGTATTTCAGAAGCTATTACCTACTCTAAAAGTATTATTTGTGAGGTCTACTACTTTCTAGGTCCTAATATACTCTAATCATCATTATTTTCCTGCCCCTATCCCAAATAATTTGGGGTTGGTACATCATATCTTTTTCATCCATACTTCTCCTTTAGTGTCTGATTACATATGTTTATTCTTCGTAGGGTCAACCTATTACGTCCAGTGAGGTAGTCGACTCGTAATATCATAAGTGAATGATCTCACTGTATCAGTTACAGTAGTGGATTAAACTACTGGATTACGCTTCACTGGTTTAGCTGGTAAGTGGCTAGGTTATTGCTCTTATCGCATCATGATGCAATGTACAAGTGTATATACATACGTTAGTTCTCGTTTAGCAGATCTTTGTGAGAATGATGTGAGATTATTGGCAACTACATGTTAATTACTGGTTATAAAAGCTGTTAAACGATGCCTTATAGTTCAACATCAGCCAATTTTATTCCCAATGTTGGGCCACAGCACATTTATCTGTGGTAGGGAGTGCCCTGTAATCCACAACGTTGGCCCAGTGCGGGTTGGTCGATTTTTAAACATAGGTTGTTGACAACATATGTATAGGTAGTGGACTGTTCCACTTTTGCATTCGTGCAATTACATTGATATGGCAAGACGTTGTATTATGCACCTTCTTTATTATGTTATTTGACGATTATTATGTTTTAACTTTTCAGAAAATGCACACTTCTTTGTCTGTACATATTTATCCTTAATCATACCTTTCATCTCGACCAGACAACATAACAACAATGAAAAAAAAGAAATACACAAACACAATGACAAAAAAATTTAACCAAAAAAAGCGACTATCCCAAAATATTCTCTAGAAATTGAACAATAATGCACTTGACAGACTAGACGAAATGTTACGAATAGCCGTGAGAATGCATAGTTAAAAGAAATGTACGTAATTATTCGTCCGCCTGTCAGTTTCACGTGCACTAAGTCCAAGTATTGCGTTACTATTACGTCGGCGAAAGTGTCATTGATATGTTAAAACGGTAAAATAAAGAACACGGTGCGCTTCGGTGGTTGTACCACAGACTACCCGACTCTATCAGTTGGACATGTTGATACACAAGCGACAGTACGATTTATATGGAAGAAGAAGACTTGCACTTGCGATTGTCGTGGATTTGTGCACGGTTGATGGCAATAAGCTTGCCCCCTATTACATGGGACTTAAACATAGCTGGCGAAATGTGGGTGTACTATTAGGTACACCTCTGCCTAACTGTTCGGGGATTACAGGCGTGATGTTATGATATGTAAGAAGACATGCTGCGCCAACCTTAAATAAATTGGGACGAGTGCAGGATAATGAGTGATGAGTAAGATTCAAATTGTTTGGTCATAAAGAAATGAAACGACTATTCAGGAACACATTGTTTCTTTGAAGCTTAGAAAGTTTGTTTTTATTAACTTGATGTGCTTGCATGCAAATAAAACTAGCGGTCATTGCCATTTTGTAAAAAGAAATTGAATACTTATTACATGCAATTATTTTACTGTAAAAACGCACAAGACCTGACTTTTATAAGACACTTAAACAATACAGTATGATGTACGCTTGGTAAAATGCAATAAAAATAAAGAAACGATACATAACAACTATAGTAATCTACCACAACTTTTGTCACTTCGGACCAAAGAAGCATAGCCTAATGTGACACATAAAATTAATAAAAATACAGTACAAATGGCGAAAATGTGCGTCTCAATCTCAAATGATGCTCAGATTTATATGACTACTGATTATATTAACGTCTACCGAAATAAACGTCCGAAGAGCACGCACAAAAAATTGTAAACATTTACAATATTGTCGCAGTGTTTTTTCTTAGGCTGTGTTACAAACCGGCGCCGCGCCGCTCTGGTTTAGAAAGTGAACTCTTTACGCAGACTTCCTACGGTAACGTTAACGTGCGCGTTTACGTTACAAGATCCAGCGATACTGATCTGGTTTAGGATTACTCCGCATTCCATTACATTAAGTGCTTTTAATTAAGCCTGAGTGAGATTTTTGATGTTTCAGTATAATTAAACGAGCATTTCCTCCTTAAAGAACTGCTCTATTTCGGTAGATTCAAGACAGTCTCATTCAAAGTCCTGGAGTCCATTCCATCCCCGGTTCGGACAAAAGAGTTCCCAGAAGTAAAGCAGTAGCACTCCTCTGTCTATTTCCTCAGTGAATATAGTCGCGATATATTGAAACTGAATCATAAAGTATCGATAATAATAGCGGCTTGTCAAATTACCAGTGCAAATTGCAACAATCGATGTAAAAGCTATAGATTAGTATTTGTCGTTGATTCTATTCTTAGGCAATATTTAACTCGACTCAGCTGTGAGTTACAAACTGCTCTGCGCGAAATTATTCCGTGTTACGTTCTCTGTTCTTAGATTAAAATGTGCGTTATGTACGGGCACTTAACTTTTGTCTATGTGTTTGGAATAGCGACTAGGTGTTATTTGCATCAAGTGCAATGTACAATATGTACATCTACATTTTATCAGTTAAACAACACTTTTCTCAAGTCTGTTGAAGGCGGCTTCCGTGTTTACAAACGTTGTCGAAAATGAATACCAGATATTTACTACCCGTGAGTTCTTTTGCACACATCATTTTGCATTCTTGGAAAATCTTTTTGAGCTTCTGGCTTCCATGGTATAATAGCCAGCATATTTACTGTCAGCCAGTGAGTCCGAAACAGTTTTAAAAACGTGCTTCACCGTGCGTCTTATTCGGTTCGGCATTAGTCGATACTGCCCGGTGGCAAAGAACTGCGGGTTAGCTTTGTTATTCAATAAGTAGGTACAGTCGATCAAAGCTGCGTCTGCTCATTTTTAAAACAAAACCCTGTGCGCATGATGATCACATATGTTTACCAAAGAAGAAGAAGAAGAAGAATTGTTCATAGCGGCCAGGCGGAGCAAGCAGGAATAATCCTTATGGTGGTCAGATGCAAGTTTGGATGACTGTACATCCTGTAAAATCCAACACGCTTTCCCGCGCATATCTGTAGGAAGTCTGTGCATTTCTCTATGAAAATAATCATAGATTACAATTCCAAAAACAAAACACCATCTAATTTCCATATATCCGGATGCATCAACAATCATAACAACCACTACAGAAAGGTCAGAAGTGCTTCCTTCATTGTAACAATGATTGGTTGGTCGTACATTACCATACAAAGGACCACCTTGTCTGCGTCTCCTAGTATAATTGAAGTGTCAAATAGCTTATCAGTAAGAATTGTTCCAGTCTTCAGAGGTTCACACATCCGTGACTGTGAAGGTTAGTTTTGGTCTATGCACTATGTATACTTAATAATATTTTATATACCTACCTATATGTTCTCTGGAGTACATCTTGCATTCCCTGAAAGCCCCTGTCTAAAATGGACACAGGTAGACACAATATCTCATAAGTTAAGTCATATTTAATGTTTGGACTTTTCTGAACATGCTGCATAAAGGGTGCTGATAAATTCCCAATGAAAAACTGAATAACATTTTCCCCTAATTTCCCCATCCTGGGGATTGAGTCCAGGACACCATGCTCAGCAGTGGTGTTTGCGATTCCTTATTTGTGATTGAGCTTGACAGGCTAAATGCAAAACTCAAAATCGTTGTTTCGCAATAAATATTAGTCAGAGAGGATGATGAAAAAATGTGGCAATGTGTGAAAGGATTTATACGATAACCTTTCACGATTTAAAATGAAATACTTTCAGGGGGTGGAGCTTATACTTCAAAAGTCGTGATTTCGGGGGGTGGAGTAGTTTTCAAAATTATTTAAGGTGTCTGATGAAAGTAAAAGATGGCGTTATGATCGTGAATGTCGTAAATGATTGATCCCGATTGCCAAACTGTAAAGATCAGTCGAATAAATCTTATTTTGGAGCTTGTCACTGTAACCATGACAAATGCATTGTGTGCAATCATTTTTAACCAATGAAAGGAGGACGGTCGCAACTCGACGCATATACTTGTTTTTGAATACCTAGCTTAACTATTGTTGTATATCTTGGCAAAAACTTCGCAAGATTTCTCTGCAAATACTTCTCTTCTTCTTTATTGTGTGGTTAGTGCCTAACCTGGTGTCTGAGTTTTTATGCCGCCTATGGGCCTGTGATTTGGCTTTTACATGCAGTCTGTCAAGCATGCAGGTTTCCTCACGATGTTTTCCCTCACCGAAACAAGTGATAATTAAGTATACAATGCGCACATGAATCCGAAAAATGAGAGGAAATACAAATGCAACAAATACTGCCTAAAATGGAGTATGTTCTAACATGAAAACTCTAAATAGATCAAGTTGAAACCTTAACATTGATAAAATTCTAACTCTGGCATAAAAATCCACAAAATCTCAAGAACGTGCTAAATGATCGATGAAAACAAAACAAACACTTACCGCATCTTATCAGATCTTTAAAACAATACATTCAACACCGATGAGTCGAGATAATCTCTATGATCGCAATTCTCTATGGTCAGGTCGATTAGTATGAGCATGTATTGTACGCGCAAGGTTTTAGGATGTTGATTCTCATATACTTAAATTTTTTCGGCAATATGCCTCGTAGTTGTAGTGGTCACACGTTCGATTCTTAGGTCGGGCAAAGTGTTATTGGGTTTTCAGGAATTTCTCACTAGCAGCCATGGAGTATAGATTTGTACCCGGTCGATGCTAAAAGGCTCGCCCCCTATTACATAACTGGCGCAATGTGGGTGCACTATTAGGTACACATCTGACCTACCCTTCGGGGATTACAGGTGTGATTATGTTATGTATCAAGGCAATATAAGACAGTTCAACCAAATTAAATAACCAAGATTAATAGATACAAATATGGAGGGCATTTCTGACTTTGAATTGGTCGACTTTGATTGTTTCATCCAATTTGAAGAGCATGCGTGAACCGTGCAATTCCGGCCTTATAGGCCAGTATCTGATCATCTAGGTTCCTTAGGAAGTATTTTGCATGCTTGGCTGTTTCGGCCAAGGTATTAGTAATTTGATAGGGCTGGGCGGAGATGGTTTCTTTGCATACATAATCTGATTATGGGTAGACACGCTAAGATAATGGTTTTTTATGATCATTATGTCAGTTTTGAAGAGGTGTTTAAGTTGAACGGTGGTTTTAATTAATGTGAGTATTATTGAAGTTTACCAGTATTTGTGCAGGATAAGTCTGTGCCTTTAAATAGGTTTTTAAATATTTTGTAAGAGTACTAAATTACTTACTAGACTTTTCAATGTCACGTTAAGTACTTCTTTGTATTTTTATGGGAATCGTTGCGATAGTTCAGCTTTCAGACGTACAATAAATTCAGAGAAACTTGCTTTCGTATTTGTGGTATTCGTATTGTCGAGGTACAGCGAAGTTTTCTCGGCACATCATCATAACTTGTAAGTCTTGCATTGTGTGAAATCGAAGGGAGAGGCACACGATTTGCTGCACGATTTGTTGAAGCTAAAAAAATAACTTTTGAAGTTTATTTTTTAGCTTTACGAAGTCAACCTTAGGCGCATTTACATTGACACAACATATAAGTTCTTGACATCAGAAGCATCGGATGTACAATACTCTCTGTATTTGTACGTCCTACCTTAGGTCTGTGCTTAGGTTCAGTAGTATAAGGTCGGATGTGCAAAACTAGCTGTATTGGTACCTCCGAGCTCTTCTGATGTCGGGAGTTATAACTCATGCCAATTTTGTCAAACGCAATAAAATTACCATCGCGTTTCTCATACCGTAAATAACAATAATTGCAATGGCTAATTAATTTCACTGTACACAGCTGTCATGGGGCTTCTAATTATGCAATTAATAGCATTAATGATACCGCCAGTATTCCGTGTCAGTCGGTAGCATAGAGGTAAAGCTACGTGTCCACTGGCGGAGCGAATCGCGTGAAATTGTGTTTTGGAAGAAAGTAATTGAAATGATTGTGTTTACTGTCTTTTGCACGTTATTTGTTACTTTGGCGGTATAAAAATGTTGCAAATTGATAATGGAATCAAATGTTGGATTGAAAATGAATTATTTTGTTAAGATGTTTTCAGTAAAAAGAAAATCTACACTATGACTTACGGGATATCTTCCGCGGAAGATATCCCGTAAGTGATAGTGTAAGTTCAGTTATAAACCGCGAAAGCTTAAAACAGTGAAAGAAAATCTAGTTACGAATGACTACTATTGCTGCTTAGTAGCATTGAATTTAATTTGATCATTGAAGCGTTTTCATCAGCATCCAGAAGATGGTCTTGTCGTTACAGAGGCCCGAAAGTCTGACAGCCAATCTTACCTAGGGGTATCGTATTACCCAGTACTAACTGGGTTGTGGAGGTCAGATAGGCTCCATGTAAAATACTAGTATTCATCTGCATCCGGTTAGTCTGGAAGCCGACCCCAACATATTATGTAGTCGGGAAAAGGCTACGCAGATAATGATGAAATGGTAAACTTGTCAAATGAAGTGAAAACTTGTAGAGTTACTTTAAATTATTAAGACGTTGAGTTTTAAAAACAACTGGTAATCTTATCTTAAAAGGGAAGTGAAAACATTGTCACTGTGCGTATATCTTAAAAAAAAACTTTTTTATTTCTACATGTTATAGGATATTTACTTGAAGTATATTTTCTAACTTTCTCTACAGCTAGATTATAAGACATTCGATACCCGTTCACTAACGTTCTAAGTTTTATTTTTTGTTCAATGAAAGTTAGAACTTAGTTTACACTTACGTGGCTTTTGTCATATCTTGTGTTTACTGTCGATAATATTAAAAGTCCTTTATATATTATAATTGTGTTTATGTTAGCTATATTTGTATCGGTGTGACAATGTTGCAAAGACGTATAAAATACAGATTGTAACTACCCAGAAAGATCATGTCACATAGTAGTAAAATCTGTTACAATCATATTTTCTTATTTTACTTATCTTAAATATTATTTTCTCTATTAAAAGTATCTACTATTCAAGACTTTGTAATTCACATTACTCTTGTAATTGGACATGTTTGACGAAGGTAAGATTAGATAGTTTTTATTTATTCTAATTTTGCTTGGTATCTGTAGTGGTACAGATTTTGTTGTCTTGAACTAGTCATCATTCTTAATATTATATGAGTTCTAACCTTGTTTTATTTGATTCATACAAAATATTGTATTGTTTCCAAACATGGAAGACACCCAGTCTGCAAGAACCTTAAAACCTATAATTCCCGCTTCTGCAGTTGCGTTTGACACGTCAGCCTTTACTTATACTTTTTAATAACATATTAAGTTCCTATCACACCGTCCATGACATTTGACGCCATTCCGGTTCCGTTGGCTGCATTGACAATTGTTCAATTAGTTATTTAATGTTGGCACGCTATTGGCTCATTGAACACTTTGTCAATACGATTATGATCTGAGAATGATTTAATTTCTGACTTGTGTTTTACCTTGTAATGAGATGACCTAAAATCTTGACTTTTAGAATATGTTGATTTGAGTTCAGCAATTTACCTTAGGGGTAATATTGACCATGATATTCTACAACTTTGTCTGAGAAAGTTACATCCACTACGAGTTTTTGTCTTCAATATTCTTTGCAAAATTATTTGCATAGATATTACAGTGTCAGTATTTGAGATGTTTTATGTATTTTAGGCTGCCTAATATAGTATGTACCTAGCAATACATTTAACATTCACATTATTAAACAACCGTTTCTTATTAGACCAGTAACGAAGTAACTTACACAAGGACATATAATTTCCCTCATGAACCTGATTGTTGATTAAATCATTCCTGCGAAAGTAGGCTGCGATAAAAAAAAGCATGCACCACAAAGTACTGACCGAGACGATATTTTATGTATATCTGGGACAATGCACATTACTATACAAGAATTTCTGCAATAGCTTTACGTAATGGCTGCCGATCAGTCCGTTTTACATTTCACACATAAACGAACGCGTTCCGATTTGCGGAAGTATAATTGTTTCCATTGATACGAAACAAATTAAATTGAATTTAGTTTGTTGAAGAATTTTGTGATAAAACTATTTTATTGATAATGTGTACTTTGATTTAGATTATTGCTTTGTAAAATGTGTTGCCTGAATCGATACATAAAAGGCGTTCGTAACAGTACAGACAATTCGCAAACATGCCTCCGGACATGGACACCTCCTGGCAAAAAATTACCGGGCCATACAAATTAGACAAAACCTTTTGATGCCTATGTCCCGTGTCCACAGTCGATCCGCAATTTATCCGTATCAGTATATCTGATCTTTAAGTGATGCACCAACTCGCGAAATACGGTTGATGACCATTTATTGCCCGACGACTTACGAGTACTGTCTTTGAAATGGTTGATAAAGGTGTGAAATGTAACGTGTAACCTTCCTGAGAGTATTCTAGGCCTTTGTATTAAGGTCTCACAAAGAAATGAAAGCAAATAGATACGCAATGCAAATCTCTGGGTATAGACCTAGACATAAATATCAAAGACCTCATCATCTGCCTAGCCTTTTCCTAACTATGTTAGAAGCTGGATTCTAAGATAACCTGATGGAGAGGAATACTAGTATTTCACATGAAGTGACTGCTTAACTGACCTCCACCACCTAGTAACTGAGTGAAACGATACTCCTTCGTAAGAAGACGAGTTGTCAGACTTACCTGCTAAACATCAGAAATGTTTCTGAAGTGAATGGAGAGTGTAATTGCCAATTTCAACGGTACAATAAACGGTCGTATATAAGATAAAATTGCCATAACCTTTTCATCGCATAATCCATCGGCACGTTTGCTAACTTAAAACAAAACAACTGCAGTATGAAAGAGCTTCGAAAATCATCACATACACAACTTAAACATCAATATCTTCTTGTTAAATTCGCACATGACTGCACCTAGTTATTTTTGCAACATCTCACCATCTCATCTCATCTCTTTCTCTCGTACAGTATTTAGTTATTTTTGTGGAGCTATCTCTTTCTTTTCTTGTTGCCTGTCCTGCGCTTACTTTGATGGCATTGCAGTGAAAGTGTTAAGAACATGTTACTTTAAGTTTAAATTGATATGATGATATAATTTTAGGAGCGCCTGATTTTGTTTGAGTGCCTCCTATTACATGTTATGATTGATTCCGGTTGTAAGTGAAGGTATTCTGATTATAGGCGTTATAATGAGATTTGGCTGTGAGATTCAATTGGGACATAATAAAAGTGAACGTGTCCGCCCTTAAATTGTTTTATATTGGTATTGTAGAGATCAGATAGTCTATGCAAGGCAGTGCCTTTGACAGTCTATGTACCTACTACCTACCTAGTACATCAAAAACCACACCCGTCTGGATAGAGGCACTCCATTTTCAATGGAAGAACTGCACACTTTGATCCTCGATCTTCTAAAGATATTATTTAACCTGAGCCGTGAGTTCTAGGTCTCCCAATTAGTGCTTAACTGGAAGACCTATGACTAGTCGTAAATATTTACAGGGTGTTACAAGGGTACCAGTTTTCAGCACAATTTCCTGAAATATAAATCGGAAACACCACTGACCGTAACTTCCTCCCACAAAAATCTAGAGAGTACACAGTACTTACCCATTGTTTTGAACTTCTTTTGTTTTTCTAATAGTACCGTTTAGTCTTGGTGGTAAACACACGACTTTTATCAAGCTACACTTTGATGGATACTAAACTATTGTCGTTAATAGTGAACAAGATAAGTGCGTACACGATTGTCACGTTTTTATAGTCGCGTTGATTTATATTTTTGTCAATTGCAGTAATTAGTTTGTAGGTATTGGTTACGGTGGTATATCATATTGATAGATAGACTGTAGTTGTTGTAGTTTATACAAGGTGGAAGGAACACCTACCTAAAAAGGTAACCACGTATTCAGTACATCATTTTGAACCCACATATTAATTTTTCATCGGTAATTCGGTAATAAAAAAAAATATCAGCTCTTCGTACATCATACTGTACGGTCAAAATGTATGATTTGACCGTGCAGTTTTGTAGAAAACAGCTGTTTTATTGCCATTGCCACTTTTTATATTTTCGAAGCATACCTACATATTGGTCTAAATTAAAGACTGCATTGCCAAACTACATCATTCATTTAAATAACTCTTTGATTTGCGATGTGTCTTAAAAAGGTAGGATACTGTTCCATTTAGGGGCCATTTAGATGTCAAGAAATTAAGGAAATTAGTTCAACCTTTCTCTATTAAATTTGCCCGTTAAACCAAGTACCCAATACACACGTGAGTTAATTCCAATCAATCACCTCGGCTTATGGAAGTCGACGACTCGATGAACACTTAATTTAGTACCTAATTAGGCATTTACTCATTTAACTGCTAACGAGAACGTAAAACTTCGTCGGTTGACAGCAGTTTTTTCAAGTATTTTTACGCCATTCCTGCATACCTATGTAAATGCCCAATTAAATCATTGATGTTAATATATTCCAGTTAGTTCATTTCTTATTGATCCGTTTTAAACCGCACGATTGCCTCTGTAAAAGCCACTGTTCTAGTTTAATAAGGGAAAACCGAGTATCTGAATATTATTTGTATGAGTAAGAATTGTATGAAAGGTTCTGTGCCCTTTGTTTGTTCAAGGTAGTAAATAAATCAGCTTGTTAAAGTTTGCTAGGGTTCTTTTGCGTGTACGAAGTCTAGTCTTTCATCAGAACCATATTAAGTCTACATTATAATGTTCTTGGACTGCCTGTTTGTTCTAATGTTCGCAATCGCGACTGACATCGAGGTCCTGGATTCGATTCCCGGGTCGGGCAAATTGTTTTTGGGTTTTTCCCATCAGGAACTTCTCAGTAGCAGCCACGGAGTCTTGATTTTCGGAGTTTTGATGGAAATAGTTTTGCCCCCTATTACATGGGACTTAAACAGAACTGGCGAAATGTTGGTGTAGTATTAGGTACACCTCTGCCTAAACCTTTTAAAGATTACAGGCGTGATGTTATATTATGAGTGGATCAACGCTCCCAATGTCGATGATGGTGACGAAGAGTTAATGGTTAATGCTCTCGATGAAGAATCCAAATGATAGCAGACATGTCAGATAGTAAACTTTAATCACAAAGTCAAATCCACACGTCCTTACCTTTACCGATCTCGTACATAGTCTAGTACTAATGAAAATTAAAACAAAACTTTACATCATCACGCCGCTCCACATAGCATCTAGGCCCGTGTGGTCATAGAAAGCGTTGCACGGTGCACCGCATACCTGCGCGGGCGCCGGCCGCAGTCTCTTGATAATTGATCAATCGATTATTGGTGCGTACGAGGGCGATCAATTGATGCGGGAGGGTTGCGAAATTTTTGTTTTGGACATGATTTATTGTCTCGTTAGCTTTTGTATCTCACGACAATCGTAAGATACTATTAGTTGTCATCTTTGATTTTAATCGGGCTCTGTAGTCATCTTTTTAGTCATTTTCTGTGGCCCAGTTTGGGACCACATTAAAAGCGGTGTCGCTGGCGATTTTTACGTCCTTTTAAGCGCACGTATCTGATAAATGCATGTAAGCTACACACAGAAGTTTTTGTTGTGAATGATTCTCAGACTTTTGTTGCTAGGCTTTTGGTCTAGCAAGATTGAAATTGAAACAAGTAGTTTAATGCTAAGCTTCCAATTCTTCAATCAAAAAGTTTTTTTTTTGTGTTCTTCAAAAAAAATCCTGCAGGTTTTCTTCAGGGCCAGCCCAAGTCCAGTGTAATAAGCCCAATTAGATAAAGATATTTTAATACGGAGTAATTTAATGATAATGAGCGAAAACAATTAAATACTTATCAGATTAAGACTCTTTCTGATAGGTATCAGGATATAGATGTGTGTCAGGGTCGTATGATTGAAATAAAAGTTTAACTTTTTAATTTAGAGTGCTAGACGGCTACTGGTTATAATATTAAGATGCATTACTGCACTTAAATTAACACATTCATAGCAAAACAAATACCGACACTAATTGCATTAGTATTACATAGCTTAATGATTATATCCTTGCATCTAAAATGCAGTTTTCTTTACTTATTTAAATGTCTTTCAAATGAGCGTCATTACATAATTTTTGAAGGTCATATTTTGTCCTTCAAATGATGTAATGACGCTTATTCAACTAAAACGCGTTATGTTTTGGAAGAGAAATGTATAACGTCTGATTTTAAAACACCAAAGGTCCTGTTATTTAAAATTAAGTCTAGTAATGTGAACTTCGGACTTTGTAGACTTTCATATTCTTTTAACCTTGGCCTTAAGTAGAATCTCATAATCACAAAACCACATAACATTTTACTAATCATAATAACTTATGCAAATCGTCTTTGGATTAGCTCAAATGTACCAGGGTCGCACAGAAGTATAGCAGTAGTATGAAATCGAAAGCTGTCATATAATTTGTTAGTGAAAGTGTTGAGTGGCAGATTTATCGATATGAAGAGGCCAACTTTACGATCGTCTTGTCATTTCTCACTTTGAAGAATGTTAGCACGAAGTGGTGACAAGGTTCAGAAAGTCTAGGCAAAGTAATAATAATAAATAATAACAAATTTTATTTATTGGCATAAACAAGTTTACATGGTTGTGAATCACTGGTGCCTGTGGTAGGTAGTGAAACACCTGTATTACAGGCACCAAAGTCACATTTTATCAGCGAAAACAATGTCGGAAAAGTCAAAAAGATGTTGGAAAGCAAAAAAAAAAATGGATTAGTTTAAAAGTTTTCGTCATCATCATCATTCTCCAGCCCTTATCCAAATTCATTTGGGGTCGGCGCAGCATGTCTTCTTCTTCCATACTTCTCTATTACTTGTCATCTCATTACATTCCTCTTTTCTTGCCAAATCATCACAAAGTCTTTTTGGTCTTCCTCTACTCTTATACCCATCCGCATTCATGCTTAAAACTTTCCTCACGACATTTTCCGCATTCCTCCGCATCACATAAATGCTTTCGTCAATCCTGTTATAAATCTTTGCACAAATTCGAAACGTTTTAAAGCTATTGGCACTTGTCTATTAGATTTTACTACGGTTTGGTCTTAGTCTAACGCGTTTAATCCAATATTTTGGATAAATCAAAATAAATCAAAAAGTTTACTTCGGTCAACAATAAATAGCATTGTCATCATCTGCCTAGCCTTTCCCAACCATGTTGGGGTCGGCTTCCAGTCTAACCTGATGCAGCTGAATACCAGAATTTTACATGGAGCGACTGCCTATCTGACCTCCACAACCCAGTTCGTACTGGGTAATACGATACCCCTTGGTAAGAGTGGTTGTCAGACTTTCGGGCCACTGACTACCTATAACGACTGTCAAAGATCTACAAATGACAGCCGGGACCAACGGCTTAACGTGCTTTCCGAGGCACGGAGAAAACTCGGTATGTTATGGGTGGTCAGCCATCCACGGACCAACCCAGGCAAGCGCGGCTTAACGTGACGATGGACCCGAGCGGCTGTTATTATTTAGCCACGAGCTCCTGAATACAATAAACAGCATTGTACCTAGTTATAAAGACACATGATTATGAGATGAGTGTTCTGAACAAAATAAATGGAGGTTTTGTTTTACAATCAATTGAAAAGACATCATTAGGCCTCAATTAATTCAACGAAATTCAAGTTAAACTGAACCATATCTCTTCACCGGCAAACTTTTAATTACCAACTATTTAAAATTCCGAATCGTTGACAACTTTCATATCAAGACTATAAAATAGTTGAGTGACAAGTTAACATTGTTGTTTGTTTCATCATTTTACAGCTACGTTCAAAGTTTATAAATAAACATTCTATTTACAGCACAATTACTGAGCACTGTAAGTGTTAAGTGATTTGTTTACCAACTACTTTGAGCTAGGTAATCAGACATTCTAAATTCACAGTAGCGAACAATATGATTCATGAAAAATATATTTTTGTCAGTAGCAAACTGCGAAGTAATAGCGTTGCGTTGAGTTTTAATTTTAATTTTTAGTTACACAATGAAACAAGTTCAAGCTGAAAAGTTAGGGCATGTAATGCGCAGGAATGAAAAAAATGTGGGTATGAATGTAACCAAATTTTTGTCACAACATTTTCCTCATTCCATTCATATTAATTGTGAATGATGAATGAAAAGATACCTTCGCAACTATACATTTCTTCTAAAACTGGGTTCAAATGCAAACAGGTTTTCTGTTTCAAAAACATATTGATCATGTTACTAGAGAGTTTGTGGCCACTTCATCCCAGCTTACCACTACGAAGCAGTGAAAGGATGCGCTTTTTAGGAGTAACCAAAAAAGTACTTTGTATTTCTCAGCCTAAGTTCAGTATACGATTATGTATTTCGTTTGATGTGTCTAACCGAACATGTTCTTTGTTGCAGTGAATGAGGATGCGAGCCGGTGTGTGGTGGAGCGTGGCGGCGCTAACGCTGCTCGCCGTCACCAGCGCCCTTAGGACCACTCAGGTACGTGATTGATTTGTGTATCAATGATGATACTTTCATCATCAACAGCCCCCAGCACGCCACTGCTGGACATAGGCCTCTCCAATTGCACGCCACTCAGTTCATAATTTTCATTTCATTGATGGTACTTAGATGACCCCAATGTTTGTCGTTTAGAGCAGATGGATGATGCTGACAAGACATGTGAGATATTTCAGCTTTATCTCTGGGGTTGCAACGAAGTTTGGATGCCTTTTAATCTCCTTTTGTCAGTAGGTGGTGAGTATTGGCTATCCATAGGTGGTTTACCTAATAACACAAAGTTGGTGCTATTTATGATGATAATACCGCGTTATATACCTGGTTAAATATATTTAAAACCCGTGTGAGAGTTAACCCCACTAAATAGGACCACACCAGTTTAGGCACACCAGGTTTGGCACTAATCACACAAAAAAAGAAGAATACGACCAATTCGAGCAAGGCTAGGATTTTCCATTTACAAGTGCATGATCGCGAGTTGGTTAATTCGAATCAGTATTTCAACCTTTCGAATTAAAATAGTGACGCCTGCATCTGAGCCAGTTTTAAGACTATTTGCGCCTACGCATAATTCCGAATCAAAAGCTTGCTTTGTTTCAACGGTTAACGGTACGGTGCTCTGTTTTATTTGCAAGAATCTGAAGGATTTACATTTTTTTTTACCTTTAGAATTAATTCGTGTACGTCGTCATACGTCTAAGAATAAGACTTAATAAGGCAGAAGACACATTAAGTGTTAAGTCATTTAGTTTTGTAGATCAATACATAAAACGCTTTTAGTGTGTCAGCGTGAGTCACTTAAAGCCTTATTCGTAGTTAAGTTATTATAAGTTATAGCAAAGTAAGTTATTAGCTAAGGAGCCCTAACTTGTAGTGCTGTTTGCAACAGGATGTTTTGAAAGTGAGCTACGAGTCAGCTAACTATAATTAGCAGTCAACTCGTACTGATAACTTGTTTGACTTGATTTGAACTTAGCTGCCATTTTAATTCATGTCGAAATTAGTGCATTTTGTTTTTTGTTAAAAGTGATTTATCTCAAAAAAACCGATAAGAGTTTCCGAATTGATCGAGTTATCTTAAAACTTAAAAGTATAACTCGTTGGAACAATTAAACGATTGCGCCACGCCTTCACTCAAACATATCTACTTATCATAACTATGTAAGTTACGGTATAGGGTTGCTATACGCTCAGATTTAGTTTGACATGTGCAGCTATTGGCCTCCGTCCGAACTTTGTATGGCCTTAACATTTGTCCGGACTTTTCAACTTCAGGGGATTTTTAGGGATATAATAGTAACATTAATAGCTTTCTGGGCACTTTTTCTATTGACAGTGATGGGGACGAATCTTTTGACGCCCTGTAATTCTTCTCCCATTTTGATAATTGTACATATTTTTATTCGTATTTTAGATCTATGTGTAGTTTGTAAATAATTACTAAATAATAAAATTACTGCCAAACAAAGATGTCTACCGTAAAAAGAAAGATAATAAAGTAAAATGTCCAAACTTTTTTGCAAATGTCCGGACGTTTTATTTAAATCTCAAAATGGCAGCCCTAGCTCCAAGTTACTCTTAAGTATAAGTTGACAGTGTCGCGCTCGGTCAACTACCAAGGTTGCGAGATATTGTTACTTGTATCGCTTATTTGCACCGGTGCGTTTTGAAGTGAATGTATTTTGTTGAAGTGATATTTTTGTCACATTATATCCGATTTGTTTGGTTTTCGATAAATGCTTATCTTAGGTAATTATCAATTCGTGATTTTATTGATACATCGCATTTATGTTTCTACATTAATTAAGGTATCAGTTTAAATAGTTTGATAACATTTAACACTTTCCATATGTGTAAACGAACATAATTGTAAATACATAACATCACGCTTGTAATGCCTTAAGGGTTGGCAGCGGTGTACCTATACTACACCCACTTTTCGCCAGTGATGGTTGAGTCCCATGAGTTGATGTCCCATTAATAGTAACTCATATAACATTTAACATGATCCCTGCACGTGGATTGCTTTCCTAACCTCATTTCACAAGAAGATTTTAGTATAACACTTGCCTAAGCCAATTCTTGAAACTGAATACATACTTACCTTGTAATGCAACAGCTCATAAAAGATCAACTCCATAAAATGATAAACAAATCAGCTGCACCCGTCAATAAACGTTAAGGCTCATATTAAAACGGTCAGTTCATTTGTAAAGAAGAGTTTCACGTCGGCAAGGGTTTTCCTCTACTACGAACAGTATAATCAGTCACTCTAATTTTATCACTTCTGGGGGACAGGCCTCCTTCCACGTGGGCCTAGGTAGTAGGTACATAGGACTTAAAATTTTGGTTTATGCTGGTTTTTCTCACGATATTAGAATAGAATATACTTTATTGTACACCAAAATTGTTTCAATTCCGGTGTACAATAAAGTACATTCTATACAACTGCATTGCATTATTGCTAATTTTATGGTGATGGTTTATTAGTTAGTTTTCACATTGTTTGATTTTTCACAACTAGTTTGATTTTTTTTTAAATACTTCCGCTGTCTAATTATTTTAGTTGTGGGATCCAAGACTCGTCTCTCCGGGACACGTCAAGTTTACTCGCTCGGCGTTTTTCTGGTGCAGTGGTGGGAAATAGAGTGGCGGGTTTTCCCAAAAGAAATAGGACTTATTTGTCACCTAAATAAAGAGTATTTTAGACGATGATGTATATTCCTTAGGGTCAAGTTTATCATATTCCAAAGCTTAAAGTTTTGCTACACTAGTATCTTAATATAAACCCAGCTTCAACTCCAGTAAAAGGCTGCCAACGCTCCACTTACTCAAATAAATGAAATATAAGGAAAACCAGTTATGTTCATAAGTATCTGTCTCTTGAGTATGATATAGCAATAACGATATATTAGAGATCTGGCCTGAATAATGTTTAATATCGTAAACAAAAATAGTTTATGCAATGCATTAGTAGGGGGTCATTTGGTCAAATAATTTATTTTGGTCATTTACTCAAGCGTTTTTTGCACTAAAAAACCTTTTTCAGAAATGCTACACAAAAATAATAACAGTAGTACACTGATATTAAACCAAAATAATTACTGTAATTCGAAAACAACGCTTACGATTTTCTCAAAAAAAAAAATCGCAGATAATGGAAGGGATAGTAATAATAATAGAAAGCGAAAGCGCAAGTTTGAAAAACATAAGACGCTGATACATAAGCCATCCGAACTCACAACAGAATATTAAAAATCATGAAGCACATTGAACAGATAAATCCAAATAAAAATAAAGCAGTCAATGCCCAGTGAAATCACAGTTTTCACTACAATGACATAATAATAAGTTATATCGATTAGCGTCGTCAATAAGCGTAAAAATTGAGAATGAATTAAGCGAAAGATCGCTCAACCCGCTTTCTATAGGCTCGCGAGTGAACACATCTCGGCTCATGTAAATCATCCGCTGTAATAACTTGCTTGCGCTTTTTTTAGCACGCGATCTTTCATGCTTCAGCGCTTTATTGTAGAGTATTGGGTTCGGTATTCAGTTATGTTATTTGATAATGCTGTGTTTCGCTTGCTGTAAAGTTAAGTTCGTAAATGAATTATTGAAAGGTCATTTAGTAGTTTAAGCTTTTGATTTTTAATGCAGCTACGGTGTTTTTTGTTTATCATCTGTTGTTTTTCATGCTTCAGCGCTTTATTGTAGAGCTGTGTTTGGCATGATTAGTTCAATTGCAACAAGAGTCAAATATACTAATATCGACAACCTTATAGGATAGACCATCCCACATCCGTAGACACTCATGGAGGCCCAACCTCGAAGGAAAAAAAAAACAAGTTATAATATGACGTTATTTTTTTGTGTAGCTACGGTTTTTTGGTTTTAAAATAGAACGTAGTTTAAATTTTATCTCGTTTGTAAAGTAATTTTTACTTTTTGAAAAAAAAAATGTTTAATATCCTTTTACTCGTACATGCAATTATTTCGTAATATATACCTAGTGCCTATTTAAATATCTCCAAACGAATTTTTGTTACGGTCATTTAACTTACACTGTAGAAAGTAAAAATTGTTTGCATTTGCAAATTTTTCTTTGCCCAGACATGCATAATGCAATTGCAAAATAAACGGAATTAAATAATCACAGCTAGGTATATCTGTTACGACACGGTTACTTTAACTTTCTTCATAGTTTGCAGGGACAGTGATAATCGATTCGATTTACTGCCAGCGTTGCAAATAAACTGTGTGTTCTGCGTACCAGTCGCTCGCCTATTTGCTTTGAGCAAGCGAGGTGTACGATGCTCATGCCTAGTCTGTATGGGAAGACACCTTTGCCCATAACATTTCTCTGCGAAGTTTTCCTTTAAAGCTAAGTTAATAATGCACCCAAAGAGAGTTTTAGAAGAAAATAGGTTTGACTAAAAGTTTAGATTAAAGCTAGGGCCATATTTTTCAGGTATATAGTGTTGATCTTGCTAAAAATTTGACATAGTAGAAAAAACATATAATAGCCTAGTGGTGTGACCGTTGGACTGCCAAGTTTATAGGTCTCGAGTTCGAACCCAAGACACGCAGCTCTGATTTTTCAGAATCATGTGCGTATTGTATAATAATAACTTGCTTCGGTGAAGGAAAAAATCGTGAGAAAACCAGCATGCCTGAGATATATTTCTCGACGGCATGTAAAGCCAAGTCAGAGGTCCATGGGCGGCTTAAAAACTCTGACACTTAGGTTAGGTAACTGACCGCTCGAGAAAGAAAGAAGAAGTATAAAAAGATAAGACATTTAAAAAGAAGTTGTCATAAATATCTGTTATTAATAAGAAGTTTAAAGTTTGGTATAGTCTGGCCTAGTTAAACCTGGAAAACACTGCATGAAAATACATTATTGTTATTCAATGTTACCGGTGAAATATTGATGATTTTTCTCCTCTACTATACTGAGCTCCCGATTCTTCTCTTCACATTCCGCCCATAGTACATCTAACCCCTCAAGCCTTATACGAATGTAATCGGTGGTCTTCCTGCTCGCTAAATCCTTCTTAAAAATAGAATGGATTCTCTTCACTTCCTCGAGGATCTCCGCTTGACGCACGATGAAACCCTCCATTGTAAAGCCGTAAGATAAATAATGAACGATCTTACTTGAAATTCAGGAACTCTCCCTATATGCAAATGCAATGAAAAATATATTTTAAAACCCATGTACGTGCACCGTACAATTACGAATCCAACAAAACATTTTTGAAATTGAGTTGTAAACAAATATTTGCACAACTATTAATTTTAAGCCAAAAATACATTTTCCTTTAACCCTTTATCAGGCAAAGGGAATATTTCTCCCACCATATTTTTCAGCTGAATAATTAAATAATGTGTTCCTGTTAGTTATTCTATTGTTTTACACAAGTTATTACAAGACTTTTCAATCACTCACTAATCACTTGAAGAAAATAAAAACATGTAAAAAAAGTTGAAATTTATTATCTACCAATAATACTTATGCCTATTTAGCATTATTTTCCGATTGCTAAATTGTTACGCCTGTTAAAGGGTTAAAGATGAATACACCAATCAACATAATTGGAAACAAATTACAATAGCGCACGAAAACACTAACTGTATGCAGATGTAAACACAGATAATATGTTAACGAGGCAAGTGCAATGTTCTATGTGCCGTTTGGTATGTTACGACGCAACGTGCATGTTATACCACTTTCGATAATAGCATGACTGTGACAGCGATTAACTGGGTATAGATTGAACTGTGTTGGTATTACTGAAAATTCAAATAAAATGATGCTAATGCGACGTTGCCAAGGCAGACCTAGGGAACTGGCGGGACGATCTGGAGTTATCCTTGCCAGATTGGCCAGAGATGGCGATACATCGAGAGAACTGAGGGATTATAGGGCACAGTTTTCCCTAGTAATGGGGTAACAAAGATTATTTAAAAAAAAATACTAAGACAGCAAAGTGATAGTGGGCTAGCCATAGTAGCTGTAGAACCGATGACTGTTGAGGTAGACGTGTTCTTGAGTGGAGGCCGCGAATCAGCAAATGTAAGGCAGGTCGTCCAGCTCTGTGGAGCGATGATCTTCGCAGGGTGGCTGATAGCAGCTGGCTAAGAGTTCCTGACGGTCGAGTTGAATTGCGTGCGATTGGAAACAGTTGGACACTTTTCAAATAGAAATAGGAAAGTGAGTTGGCAGATTTATTGCGCAAAATGGCAAATAAATATTTCTAACTTACCAAAAGTTGTCATTTTGTTAGTTTTCATACTACTTGTATGAATATGAATGTGTTTTATTGATTGTTTATTTGCATGCTTACAATTTTGGGTTCTAACTGCAACTTTCTAAGACTAAGTCTAACACCCGTATCTATAGTCAAGTTAAAGTAATGACTTGAGCTTAAGTAATTACTTGTGCAATTTTTTTTATGCAATAGGCACGAATTTAAACGAAGTAAGAACCGTCAAAGAAAGCAAACCTAGAATTATAACTTTTTACAGTTCTATCATCAAGCAATTACTAAACTACATAATAAAAAACCTATTTTAAATAATGACATTTATTCAAGTAATCACTTTGACTTTCTTATAAATACGGGTGTTAAAGTATAGTAGTAAAATTGATGATTTAGTCAATGATATAATAACTTCCCTTCGCAGGAGTGCAGGAAATAAACACCGAAAGGATATTTCTGAAATGAATTAAATGGCTTATATTCGATTCTGATAAATAATAATCTAAAACAAACCGCTCCTTTGCTCTATAATTTGATTTCTTAACGAAAACTTAACTATGAGAGAATATTTGTGTGGTAATGAAAAAAGATCATCACTAATAGGAAACAAAATGGGAAATTTAAACTCGTCGGACTAAATTTTGACTAGAAAATTAAAACGTTTATCTACAAAGATTTAACTGAAATCTTGTCACCATTATTTATCCGACTTAAAAGCTTGAAGTTGTAATATCAAACCACTGTCCAGAGGTGTTCGTTCAAGCCGTCATAGCAATCAACGCCAACAGTCTATTTGAGCAACACGCAATTTTAAGCTTATTTTCGTTAAGTGCCCTGTAGCCACCATGCACTATGTCATTAGTTTTAAATGCCCTATAATTGCCCTCTTAGATGGTCTATAGTGATTTTTGTAATATTATATGCTGTTAAAATGATGGGCCGCTAAACGGTTGGTTTTGATGGTGTATTAGGTTAATGGGTTTGACAATGAGACTCGTGATGGCTATTTTATTTTTTAAGTGATGGTTTTCGGTGTGGGTGCTTATAATATGGGCTTAACTGGGTCTCAAAAGATGATTTTGATGGCAACGATGTTATTATTTCTTTATTCATGTCTTTACAAATTTTATACATTCAAAAAAAATCCTAGAAATATGTAAATTGTAGCCCACCGGTATTAGGAACAGTGTCAAAGCTACCGAAGGTCAGGGCTTCAGAGAGAAGAACCTCCTAACAATACGCGCCTTGTCAAGAAATACGGCTTTCTGATTTATTGGATAACATTTAAAGTTATTATACATAAAATAAAATAAAAAATAATAATCAAAAGCCTATTTCCAGTACCTAGTAGATAACGATAGGCTGAGTTAATGAAGCAAAACTAAATAATAATCTAAAAAATCTGCAAAAAATATTATGATAACCTTAACTTTTATGTAGTTGTCAAACAGCTTGGTGTAGTCCGGTTAATAAAAGTGGTGGTGAAATTACAAGCAAAAGAAAATTTTCAACTGTCACTAACATTACTGACGTATCAATGATCTCTCGGTATAACAGACAATCTGTCAACATAAATAACGCCCTAAAAAACTTGAACTCCGAAAAAATAACTGTACAAACCATTAAACCCATTAACTGTTAAAAAAACGCTAACAACAAAGTTATTTTTATTAGTGTCAACCGCATAAAGTGCTATTATTCAGTGGGTAGCGCGTTTCGCACGCTTCTTCAAGGTTTGCTCGTATGGTTGCGAGCCTATTGTGTTTGTAAACCATGACCTTAGGTCGTTGGCTAAAGAATTCATCGGTCTGGTGGTGGTATATGGAGTTCTATCTGCGTGATTAGGTACTTTTCAGCTTGGTGCCGCTCACAGCACACAGCACGCCTCGCTTCGACTTCACTGGCGTAAACAATTACGAGGCATCTCCTCTCATCTCCGCTCAACCGTTTGCACTAAAGCTAAGTGGAGACGAGACATGTACATAACGAAATTCTATTGGCGGTTTACAACCCATCTCTTCTCTCGTCTCGTCCCCGCTTTGGTGGAGTCCGGCCCTTAAACTCCGATAAGGCAACATCCTGATCGAGAATTTTTTGGGGTCGGGAATAGAAATTCCTTGTGAGTTATTAAGTATATTGTGTTTGAGTTTGATGAGTTAGCCTTTTGTTTTTTTTTAGGATATTATTTGAAATGGAACTCGGAAAAAATCGTGCGTTGAGAGTTTTAACTGGTTACATTCAGACTTCAGTTTATCGTCATATTTCTTAGAATTTTAGTTTACGTTACTTGTCCGGTCATTTTATACCCAAATAACATTTTCTCCAAGCATTAATGTATTTTATGTGAAATCGTGTAAATCGTAAAACTCCATGTAATAAAAACTTTGTAACATAGAGTTGTGTGATGGTATATGATGAGAAACCTAGTGATCTCCATCGAGATATAAGAAGATACATCAAATTGTGGTTTACCTCACCATCATATTATTGGGTTTTCATACACCTTGTCAAACTTATAAGTTACTTAAAGGTAAGCTATTAATACTTGTGGGTAATACAAAACGTATAATCAGCTGATGTCCAATCAGACCTCAGCGTCGGTAGATGTTTTATGGTTTCAATAATGGCCGATTACATGCGTTTGTGGAAGAAGTTTACTGTTACTACGAAAACACAACTTCTTACTTTAGATAAACTCAAACTTATGCCATTTATTACAATGATTCATTTACAAGCACTTTAAATTTGCAAGGAGTCGGTTTGTTGGTTAGAAAGCTGCATCCGGTTAGACTGGAAACCGACCCCAACATAGTTGGGAAAAGGCTAGGCAGATGATGATGATGACGGATTTTGGCAACAGCTATGGGTTGTGTGAAAATAATCGTAGCTTTTAACTCAAGTATGGCCTAAAGACATTACGGTGCGCCGTAATTCCGGCTTGAACACTACGTACGGCTATGTAGACACGTATTAGTATCATAATTTTACTCGAATGTGAGAACTAAGTGGTGTAGGTAAGTGTTTTCCGACACAAGGACGTAATATCAACCTGGACTGGCCTGAGCCTTTCGTTTTCTGAAGGTCAGGCGACGATTAGAAAAATTACTCACATTTATGCCTCATGCAGGTACCTAGTGCATTTTCTGTTGCCTGTAGCGCATAGGAATTATATGGTATGAAAGGCTAACAGCTTAGGTGGCTATATTGTTGTTCGAAGCTCGATGAAGTTCAGACTCGGTTTTACCAATTTAAGGATAAATTCGGAAAACCGGTTGTTGAGCAGAGGGGTAGGAAAGACCTATTTTTTATTTCTAGGACTGGGCTGGGATGATTAACTCAATCGTCATAAAATTTCGTTCGCAATATATTATCTATCTAAAGGTGAAAGTATATAGACGATGGGACACTTGATACCGTGTCCTGCCTGTCCTGTTGTTTGCCCATCACAGGAGCTGATGGACGCTACTGAAAGTGCCAAACTCATCTCCAAATTTTGAGTTGACTCAATTTGAATTGTCATCGACACGATAAGAAGACCATCTATCTAAAATAATCATAAATAATAATAAATATAATGTGTAGGAGGCAGTTGGAATTAACAAAAACTTTATTAATTTGAATATTTTTAATTATAGCTATCAATTAACACCAAAATGCAATCTACCATCTGCAACTGATTAATAAACGAAGAATTCAATTGTACTGAACAACATAATTTAATTCTGCATTCAATAGAGACTGCATTGCATTGCAGTATGTGCTAACTTTTTAAACTCAAGATACACCAGATATTATTGTTATATTAGTGTTACAATCTGATTATAACCAACTATTAATATAACGAAGGTCGTAGAAGTAACGTTGAGAAAGGAAATGTAGTGGCAAGGTGAATTTTTAAAAGTCCCATATATACAGCGCGTACCCAGAAACGTGTGATCATAGTTTGGGATGTGGCATAGATCATTACACTGAACCCCTTTTTCCATGGGAACAATATCATAATCGCAAGAAAAAACAAAATAATTCTGGTACACGCTGTATATACTACCGAGCTCACTGAGGGTCGCCAACTTTTCAACGTTATTACTTAGCTACCGGAATCAAAGTCAAATCATTTTATTTCAGTTAGACCGTAGACTAAGTGGTCAGTTAGCTGAAATTACCTAATCGAGCATTTTAGTGAAGTGAAGTGTCGTTTTCGTTTCATTAAAATTTCCTTCAAATAATTTATCAATTATTTCTAAGCAAATAAGCACCCATACTGACAAACTTTATTAAGATTTAAATTATTAATATTCTGTGTCAAAATCTCGATTAAATAAGGAAACATAGAGAGTGTCATAGAAGTCTTTGATAGTTCGTTGGGTAGTATGCCAATCTTTACATATCGTTCAAAGGAAATTTAATGACGATAGTTGACTGCCAGCGTGAACAATTTACTAAGGCATATCATACGTATCCTGGCTGGGGTACTGGGACACATTTGCAATCTCCACAATCACCTCCTACCAACTTTAAATTGACTTACTTCATCATCTGCCTAGCCTTTTCTCAACTATGTTGGGGTCGGCTTCCAGTCTAACCGGATTCAGCTGAATACCAGTATTTTACATGGAGCGACTGCCTATCTGACCTCAGCAACCCAGTTAGTACTGGGTAACACGATAACCCTTGGTAAAACTGCTTGTCAGACTTTCGGGTCACTGACTACCTGTAACGACTGTCAAAGATCTACAATTGACAGCCGGAACCAACGGCTTAACGTGCTTTTCGAGGCACGAAGGAAACTCGTTATGTATGGGTGGTCACCCATCCACGGACCGACCCAGGTAAACACGGCTTAACCTGACGATCGACCCAAGCGGCTGTTAATTATGTAGCCACGAACACAACCAAGTCGACTTACTTCAAGTTAGATATTCCAGATGAATCATTTCAATATAAAAGTTCAAGATTCTTAGTAATATCGATCGTAACCGATTAGTCAATAGGTCCGAGTTTTTGTTAAACTGTTAACAGTTCAAATTCTATGTCAATGTTAAATCATTAATTATGTTTCATAGTTTCAGCATTCATTAAGCGTTTTTTGTTCCTTGTCTTGGATAGAAGAATAAGAGTGTCAATTTGGTAATGATAAGACTAGACATATATGTAGGTATTAAAAGAACGTTCGTGTGTTACGAATAGTACGTCAACGAAAGTTTAGTGTGTTTATGCATTCAATGTTTCTGATATTATCCAGGAAACAACAGGCTGAAATTGCTCACGTTTTGTAATTTTCATCGAAAATATACGCATGTCGAATTTTCAGAACCAAATTCCTGACATGTGGCATCCACCAACCACTGGGCTCACATATCCCAACTCCCTGTCACAAAGAAGCGTCTGGGGTCCCAGTAATGAGAACGATGTGATACATAAGTTTTGATTACTTTTACTACATAACAATATGACGTATGTTCCTATATAAACTTCATTATTGTGCATACACGTCCACAAGAGTCGTTAGTAATCCATCAATCAGACAATATAAATTACTCTTTATTCTCTATTGTGAGTACCTTCATAATGTAAATAATGACTTTAATTTGAGATCACAATTACAAAGACTAATAATAATCAGGTACACAATGTAGCCCGGAACGTCATTAGCAACTTTCATCATAAGCTCTACAATTACATATTAGAATCAATACTTTCACACATATATAAAACACGACTGTTTTCCTGAAGGGTGGGCAGAGTGTTGATCTTTACTTTTATAAGCTTGAAAAACATCAAATTTCATATATTGAACCATGGCCACAAGCACGGGTGTAATAACATAATCAGCTCATAATGTTCAAGGTGTTGAGACACTGGCCTCCTTTATCTTGGAGGAGGAGAGAGAGTGGGCTGATGGATAAGCAAGCATATTGTGTTTCACTTGAAATTAATGTTACATATATGCTGGGGATGACCACTATTAGTTTTAATAATTCGGCCTTCCCGAGTCACCAGAGAATTTTCTCACGAAGTGTCCCTAGACAACTGCGTGGTCCGAAAACCGGTGTAATTTCCTGTAGTAGCTTTTTATCAAACCTCAATACAAGCCGACAAATAATATGCACATATAATCGCCTTTAAACCGACGTATATAGGTACTCGTTCAGAAAACCCACCATACCAGTACAAAAATAATTTTGTAATGCGGATACCACGCCTACGGGTTTCACTACGATATTCAATTATATTTCCCTAATTATTATATTCCGTAAAGAGAGGAAAATCGTGCTAAATTAGCTTCATAATTGTTTTTTTAATTAATCAGTGAGAAATCTGTATGAAGAATGGTTTGTTCTGGTATTTAATTAGTTATTGAGCTGTATATGTTGATTCGTTTGGCTGAATGGTTGATTTCTCATTTACGTTCAGCGGTTGCGGACGGGGCAAGGAAAAGAGGTGTCGTGGTGATGATGGGATGACAAGTAATATACAAGTATGGAAGAAGAAGACATACTGCGTTGACCTTGGCTGAGGTCTTGCGTTCTATTGTCAGGTCGGGCAAAGCGTGATTGTGTTTTCAATCAGGATTTTTTCATGTAGTGCAGTAGCACGTCTGAAAGTGAGTGCCCTATTGATAGGGTCACTCAATATTACATAGGAATTTAATATAGCTGCCTAAATGTGGGTGTTCTATAAGTACACCTCTGCCTAACCTTTCGGGGATTGCAAGCGTGTTTTATGTATGTTTAATCGGAAGCGTTTGTATGTTCGTTGAAATTCAATCAATTAATAAAACTATAACGAGCTGTGATTATGAGAAAGTGTAACAAGTTTGATGTACTTTTTAAAAGCTACATACATATACCGTAGCCCGTAGGTATCTACCTACGGGCTTTCTCTTGTTTTTGCTTCCAAAATTCAAATGAATTAATGACTTCCTATTATGTATTAAATCTACGAGTATGACGACTATTTAATGTACGAGATTCAAATGTAAGTCCTCAGGGGCATAGACACCGTTAGCCTTTGCCACTTGTATAATTATTTCATTCAAATTTTTATCACCAGCCGATGCCTTCAGATTTTTTACTTGACCAAAAATTTGTCTTGATGTTGAACGGTTATCTCAGAGCCTGAATCATCATTCAAGCTCTGAGATAACCGTACGTTTAATTAAGTTTAATTTTTTCTCTAAAAAAACATTTTTTTAGTACACTTGAGTTTGTAAACAAATGCACGATGTAAAACTGAAGAGACGGGAGCGACGAATTTATTTTCAACTAGCATTTGCCCGCGGCTCCGCTCATGTTATGTACGGAAATTAACCCACCAAACGTTTTCATAATAGCCTATGATACTCAGGGATAATGTAGCTTTCCGTTGGTGAGAAATTTCGGAATTGGATCCGTAGTTCCGAAATTTAGGGGATAATCTTACAAACAAATTTTACCTATTTATAATATTAGTATAGATAGAAGTGATACCTGGAAAAAATACTAGAATCTTTTAACAACCAATAAATGACGTCACAGCTTTCATAACACCGTATTTTACAGTAGGTAGTTATTTTACTACACTTTTGCCCGGTCAAGGTGACAATTCGAGGGTCGAATGATTTTGTCAGTGGTCATTACCGTCATGCGCTTATTAAATGACAATTCGTCGTTGATAGTCCAATTCCGCGTAACTAACATTATTCAAAACCGCGTATGTACAAAAAAAGCAAAAATGAGATTTCGCGGCTGTAGGTAACTGATTCTGATTGGCATCGACCAGTATGACAATTTTTTTAATCGTCCACTAGGAGGACGAGTAAATCAAAAATAACAATACCGCAGATCTTTCGACGAACAAGTTACACCATGAAAGCCGCGTATCTGCGCCAATTTCTATTAGTGTGTGCAGTTTTTATGGGACGCTCCGGATAATAATTATTTTTATAAGTAATTACTGGATTATTTTTAATGTAAGTATGTCACACGTATTCTATACTTTATCATAAATAAAATTGGGACCTTTATAACACGCTTTGATTAGCTTCACCAGTAACAAACTATGTATAAAAATCTGAGACGTTAAATTAGACCAACTTCCCGGTTTACGAATAAGCTGAAATTTTGCATACGTTTAGTTGGGATGACATACATGGTTAGCTAAGTGACGCCATTTTAAATCCAATATGGCAGACTCCCAAAGATAGCGGACTAGTTAATTTTTTATGCATTCCTATCATTCGTAGGGTATCAAATGAAAGGGTTTGCTGAGAAGAATATGAGAAATAAAATGACGTCACTCTAAAGCATGTTTTTTTAGTTTTTTTTAACTATAATATTTTATCTATTCTCAGATCTTTCTTATTCTAAGATTGTGTGGTTGTACGGAATCAAACTTCGTGCCGGCCACATCACGAAAGCTCTTTAACGATGTCTTTAAAGAGGAGAATATAGGGCTATTCCAACCAAAGAAAGACGCTTGTAATTTCTGTTCCTCCTATATGGCAGGTCAAGAAGCAATGTAGAAGAAGCCTACTAACAGCATATCGCAGCAAATAAATTAGCGCGGGAAGAAAAGAAAAGGCAAAACTAAAAATTGTCCACGCTTTTACTGCTGACTTCTAGGTGGTCTTTCTTTCTTTATCGTGTGGTTAGTGCCTAACCTGGTGTCAGAGTTTTTATGCCGCCCATGGGCCCCTGACTTGGCTTTACATACCGTCGAGAAATATGTCTCAGAGATGCTGGTTTCCTCACGGTGTTTTCCTTCACCGAAGCAAGTGATCCAGGCGGTGAAGTTATGCCCTTCTTTGAACGCTAACGCGCTAGATTTTTAAACGAAATTAGCAGTCCATGCTGATTGTTATTGGTTTAACGAGACAGCGTGTGATCTTAAAGCCACCACATAAGTTGTTGGAGAGAGATGCGAAAGATAGTATCATTTGGAGCACTGGATGCAAAGCTCAAAATAGAAATAGAGTACTATCAAACACACTCCTTCTATCAGCAATAGAGATGAACGTGATTATAAGCCAAAAGTATTTAGAAGAAGGATCCAGATGCAGAGGTGGACTCAGCACATTCTGTCATTGAGAGGAAATGAAATACCATTGAGGCTTTTTGGCCGTTACAATTTGCATCCATAACAAATAAGCTAGGAGAAGATAATTTCCATACACTGTCATTCAACCAGACCACAATTTTTTTTTATTTGATAAGTATATTTTTATTTGATCTTCCTAGATAGCCTTACATATATAGTTGATATTGCAGTTTATAAGCTGAATTAGTTTATAGAAGAAATAATGTCGACTTTTTATTACTTTTGATAATTTTTCATACTTGTTGGTAGATATCTTTTATTTTTTCACAATCATATAATATTTATGATTAAATTTTGTAATTTAAATACTTCATATTGTTAAATAAATGATTGAATAAGGTTGTGGCATTATTTTATTTCATGGACAATTTCGCGTAAGTACTGTCTATGATCCAGAATCGTTTGAAACTATACAGCGTAAGTGATTTTGTAAATAAACCATTGGGAATATTGACTTTAAAAATGGTATATTAGAACAAGAAGAACGAAACCGTCCTACACTCAAGTTCGATCAAAATTCGGCCGATTAGTTTTAAAGAAACTTAGTTTTTTGATCCTCCTGTAAAATTTGCGAAAGAGAAGATCCGCGGTATTTAACAATGTTAGTTACGCGGAATTGGACTATCACCGACGAATTGTTATAATGATCGACATCATAGATTGGCTTTGATAAACAGAGATCCGGTTGTGTTGTTCTTATTTTGAACGCGTATGATATGGATATGATTAATTAATTTTATGTGTCAATAAGTTTAAGGGTTTCGGGGATGTTTTAATGCGCCAACTGGGATACATTTTCAAGTGAAAAAAAAAACAAACAGTGTTTTCTAAGAGCAACAGTTAAAATTGAATTTCCAAGTTGCTTTAGTTCTTTGGCAAACTTATAGCTAGGATACAGGTAGTAGATAGTTAGTGAAAGAAGGCCAATTAAAAGTTTTCACTGACAATATTAGAATAGCACAAGAGACAGTAGGCAGGCAAGCGAATGTAAGAAGTTGGTATGTAGTAGAATTATGATAAGATTATACAAGTTTCAGTGATATTCAAACAGGTTTTTACATACTATTTTCTTTTAGTTTAGGGACACTGGTGGAGAATTAAGTCAAGATCATCAACACTGACATATACACATTTTATTAGTTTTTGGTACGCTTCTGACACACCAAGTGTTTTACGGCTTTAGTACAGGTTACAATCTTACACACTACCAACCTAACCACAGAAAGGAAAACAAGCATTACCCATGTAACGCCGAGGAAGAAACCCCGCAGCCATATGCACCTAGCCACCGCACTCTTGCGCAACACAACTTTAAATTTAGAAAGTCAATTAATGCGTTTGCTTTAAAATTAAAACACAGTTTAGCGCCACAATTATCGCGATAAACATCTCATTTTAGTATTGTTTTGAACTATCGCTGAAATAATCTTATTTTTTGCACGCAATGTCTGGCTGTCCATATAATAGATAATGTAATAAAAATGGAGAATGGTTTCTAATGAAGATGTGTTTGAAATAATTGTTTCAGCATTGTTACGACAGTAGAATTGTTTTGTAAAATCGTTTATGAAATTGTTAAGTTTGAAGAAGAATGTAAGTGATTCATAAGCGGACGTATTCATACCTATTAAGAGTAGGTATATAAAAATTAAAATAATAATGTTATTTCGCCATAACCATTTCACCAATTTACTCAATTACTCAAACTCCTATAGAATATATTTTTTCATTTAAAAATAACTAAGGTAACCAACCATACCAAAAGAAGCTGTGAAGATTTAAGAGAATTGTATTTCTTTCTTGAAATAAAAGTTACCATACGAAATTACATAAAATGAGCTCTAATTTCACAATTAGAAACACTTAGTTTGTAACCTACAGTCCGACTAATTAATTACCAAAAAGCGGTCCTAATAAAACGTCATTTAATTGCAATTTCATGACACAAGAAGACTAATAACTCACATAATCTAGTATACACTATCTATAATCCCAAAATAAAAAAATATGACCAGTTTTAAAACCTAGTTTACACGATTTAGTAACATCTGCAAGTAGCTTCACTTGACTTGTGAGGTTAGAATTGAAAGTAAAAACGTATAATCAGCAGTTTAGATTCGCAGCACGATCGGCAGTGTCAAAATATTTGGCTTCGTTCCCTGTGTGACACTTGTCGTTTACATACGCACATATACATACATATTTTACGTGTAATGGGATAAGGTCGACTTGCATTTGTTTTAACAAATATCAACACCTATAAAAGTGAGTGTTGTTCTTTGACGATTTATTTAGCTGTTTGGGACAATTTAATCGTCAAATTAATACTAATAGATATTGCGAAGAAAGACGGAAAAATGGTTTATTATGTGCAGAGTAATAATATTTGTATACGCCGCCGGTACTGCTTTAAATATCTCGAAAATTATGGAAAAATACAGGCTATGGAACATCCATTAAGTAATTTAAAGCGTTTGATATCCCGTTTTAAAACCTTTGGTGCATTAAATGGTAGTGGTAACAGGTTGGTTGCCGTGTGTAAAAAAATTGCTAGTCGCCTTGTCAAAGTATATTGTGGTTCTATCAGAAAAGTATTTACGATTGCAATGTGTCGAATCCATAGCACATTTATATTTAAAGGTGAAAACCTTTATTAATTAGATGAGAAAATTATGTACTATTAATATCTCCTTCGATGACAAGTAATAGAGAAGTATGTAAAAAGAAGACATGCTGCACCGACCCTAAATAAATTGGTTTAAAGGCAGCAGAATGTTGAAAATATCTCCTTTACAACCTACATAAATCATTTTCGAATACCTAGCTCAGGATAAAGATCAGAACACACCAGCAATCCACACGTCAACCGACCTATTACGATTTCTACACTACTCGTAGGACATATCTAGGTACGCAGCTGGAAAGCATGACGTTGATACATTGACTGTCCTGCATTCACTTCTGTGATTGACACGAGATTAAGACATGTAAGGGAATGCGAATGTGAATGTAATTTTGATGGGGTTTGGCGTCTTAAATTGTGCGTGGTCTGGGGGTTGGTTCCGGGAACTGTGCTTGAATTTTCCTGATTGATTTATTTTGGAGACTTCGTGTTTTAGTAAATAATTATGTACTCAGATAATGCATGAATTTGTAATTTCATTTAAAAAATTATCAATAAAGAACTGCTTTTTTTCTGACAGCTTTACAGCATTAAGAAAGATAAGATTTAATATTGAGGTTTTTTAGAATTATAAAATTCGTCCTAGTAATTATTTGTCATAAAGTTCTGTTTTTACCATAATTTTAAGCCGTTTTTAAAATATCGTCCCATTTCTGTCAGTCGTTTGAAGTTGGCAAAGATGAATGATGTATTGAATATTTTTAGCACTATACGCATTTATTGATAAGTAGTGTAAACGCATTAAGTAGTTATCAATGACTTCACATAAGTAATTATTCCACGTCTTACCAATTCCTAATACTATACCTAAGATATCTTCTACCCAACATACATTCAAGGACCCATGTTATCTGTTTGCTCCACTTCTAAATAATTCGAGCTCTCGTACATACATATCGGTTCCAAGTAGTTGCACCAGATCATAATCTAAGTAAGCGGCTGTGAAAACTTGACCCGGTTCAAGTAAAGCGATATTTTCAAGCAAATTACTGGATATTAATAAATAGTGGCTAATGTTGCCAGTTGAGTAGCAATTTGTTTGTGCATTTGTTTATTTGCTGGGTGTAGAAGGAAAACTGGGGTATTCGTTTTAGCAATTAATTTTCTTCGTGATGTGGTAGCTACCACTCCTATGGCGTAATATATAGGTTCTCCAACTAGTCATCATCATTGAAAAGCTGTTCTACGTACTGCTCAATTGATAGAAATGAAAAAAAAGTTGCTAAGCGTAGAATTTCTTTTTCTGTGCCATGCCCCCCTGGTCTGTGCGAGTCACCAGCTCTCACCCGCAATCTTCTTTCTGCATGTCACCTGACTCTTGGCCTGCTAACACTGCTTGCACTGTCTGCCAGCAATCATTCAGTAAGGGCTCTGCTTCACTTACCAGAACTCTAGGTGATTACTCCAGCTAAAAGCTCATTAAAACAGAGCAATTTATTTTAACCACGATTTAATGCACAACAAAAACCTCCAATATTTGTATGAATTTAAGATAAATCGTTCAACATTAAAACATCATCAATCACATTTATCGTTTATCAAATACAATGAAATTACCTTTCATCTAATTGTCTGAAGCAGGGTTGTCCATACCAAATACGATGCCGGGCCCGATAAAAATCACTACATAGTATAAAACAAAGTCGCTTTCCGCTGTCTGTCCGTCCCTATGTATGCTTATATCTTTAAAACTACGCAACGGATTTTGATGCGTTTTTTTTAATAGATAGAGTGATTCAAGAGGAAGGGTTATATGTATAATACATGCATATTACAGTAGAGAAAACATTAGTATCTACATTGCACCCGTGCGAAGCCGGGGCGGGTCGCTAGTTACCTATAAATTAGCGGTCCGCAGAAACAAATGATTTAATTTCTAATGAAAAAAAAACTAAGAACAGGGAAATCATTTTTATATTTGTTAGCTATTCTTCATTAATGTATCGTCTACAACTAAATACATCGCCAGCCGTACTTTGGACATCCCTGTTATCAAGCATAACATGTGAGTTACCATACCTGTCAAAACAAAAACACCATCAATTATTGCGTATCGCTTTATAATGGTCATAGACCCATAGTACCCTGCAGCTATAGTAACTTGACCTTCAAAGGTCGAGTGGTCAATTATACATCATTATGTGAAGATGTGTACAGATATGATATAAAGGGCCTATTATGGACTATTTGGAGATCGGAGTCATTAAATTTCAATGTAGTTAATTGACTCCACCAGCCGAGGTCAGAGTGTTGAAGTTGGGAAAACGCATTGAAAATTGATTTTTGAACATTGAAATAAATATGTCGAAGATGTCGAAAATAGTTTGAAGGTGTATTTGATAAGTGAAGTTGGAGTTTTAATGGTAATTTATGCTTTCAATGGTGATTTATGCTTTTTAATAATTATCATAATCTTAAAAATCATCTGCAGTTTTTAAGATGACGTCAATTTTAACGCTAAAAGACTGACTGAGAGATTGCTTTTATACGCCCTTAGAGAACTGAGGGCGTATAAAAGCAATCTCTTTTTGAACGTTTAGTTTTTTTTATGTCGTTGAACAAGACAATTTTCTTAACTTCTCTGTTGTCCATGGCAACTAGAAACCCAAAAACAAATATCTCCACACATAAACAAAAACCCGGACTTATACTCGTACTGTGTATGTCGTTACACCCAATTATAATTCGAAATAACATCTTACTACCACTAAAAATGCGAAAGTTTGTGAGGATAGATGTTTTTTACTCTTTCACGCAAAAACTACTAAACGAATTTGGATGAAATTTGGCACAAATATATTTTATAACTTGGATCGCATAGGTTACTTTTTTAACCCGGTAGTACTATCCTGTGGGACAACTACTGAACTCCACGCGGGTGAAGCCGCGGGCATCAGCTAGTTAACTTACTATGAATTCAACAAGGTTTTTTTTAAATCTTTCTTTCAATAAAAAGAATAATTTTATTGCTCTATATGACATTAGAAGCCTTAATATGTAGTGTTAAGATTTAAAACATCATAAATTTTAAAGGTGTGGTTATTAATCACCAAGTTATGGCTTTTAAGACATTTTGCCTTTAATTGGCATCGTTTGCTATAAGGTTTATTATGCCCAGAGGTGCTAATATGTAACTTTTGGTATTTATGGTAATTATAATTGATATCATTGAAATTATTTAAAATCTTCTCTTCTTTTTCGGTTTCTTCATTGCTGAAGGTCCTCTTGAAAAGTTATGACGGAGTCGCTGAAGAGCTACTTCTTCTATCTCTCTCTCGTTGTTTGTCATCATTCGGTCTTCGTCCATCGTAATCGTAATAATTGAGAAAATGTACGTTTTTGAGTTCAGTTACTTTCCTATAATGATATAAGTAATATTTTTTAATGTTAATGTTTGCAGGGTGTGATTATTGATAAGGAAGATGTAAGAATCGTAGCAGGGGGCGTTCTGTAGTTTCTTCCTACCCCCACTGGAAAAATGAACTTTATGTAGTAATGTGTGGTTCTGAAGAAAATAAAAATGTTACGGATTTCTCTTTCTAGAAATGTGTTTTTAAGATAGCCGTTTCAAAGAAATTTTAGGCTGCTTTGAATAGTTCCAAAGCATTAAAGATTTCAAGAGTCACAGACATACAACTAAATCTCGCTACTCGTGTGTGATTTGCTAATAATTACAATTAAAACGCACTTCGCTGTCTGCTTTAGAATCCATGTGTGACGTGCAATGACGTCAACACATTACTCAGTGAAAGTAAAGCAAAACCTACTATTTGAATTAATTTAATTATGATTAACGGCTGACGTAAACCGTTCTAATACCACCTTTATCACAATTGAACAGAGTCTATGAGAAGTGAATGTGTGTAATATAAGTTTGTGTTAGCTTGTCAGCAATGTCGGCTGGTAAGAGTTACATATTATTCAAATTAGGGAAACTTTCTTTGTGCACAAATGCGTAAATGATCTTATTTAGAGTTGTGACTGTTCATTGGTATGTACGGGAGGTAGTCATGCTTGAGATAGCTGTATTTAATTTAATGACGGCATGTAGGAGCTCGTGGCTAAATAATAACGGCCTCTCGGTTCGATCTTTAGGCCGTGCTTGCATCCACGGATGTGTGATTGGATGACCACCCATTACATACCGAGTTTCCTACGTGCCTCAGAAAGCACGTTAAGCCGCTGGTCCCGGCTGTCATTTGTAGATGTTTGACAGTCGTTACAGGTAGTCAGTGACCCGAATGTCTAAAAATCAGTCTTACCGAGGGGTACCGTATTACCCAGTACTAACTGGGTTGCGGAGGTCAGATAGGCAGTCGCTCCATGTAAAATACTGGTACTCAGCTGCATCCGGTTAGACTGGAAGCTGACCCCAAAATAGTTGGGAAAGGTATAGGCAAATGATGATGACGGCATGTAGAAGAATCTTTTGACGTTCGAATGACATTGACGCTTGACCGACGGGCTGGTGGTGAACATTTTTATAAACTTCAACCAACTTATTTTGTGCAGGTGGGAACACACAGAACTAAAATAAAAGTACTAAGTATGACATATCGATGAAAATGTTCTTGACAGGCAACGCCACCTTTAACTGTACATTTAAAGTGGTTATACTACAGGTAATTGTTTTGAGAAATGTATTGAACAAAAACAAAATGGTATTTTGGTCGAATTTTAAAAGATTAATAGCGTGATGTTTCTAAGTCAGGATGTCAGGTCATCGAATACATATTATATTTTGTTACAGAAATGCATTGTAAGATGCGCTTATTTGAATGCAAGGAAATCGATTAGCAAAATGCAAAAATCATTTTAATCTAGATTTTATTTCGAATTTATTAGTAGTTTATTTTCATAAATTCTACAAAACTATCGGATCTGTCGCTTTTATCTGCACACTTTGAACATTATCAATTAAGATTGAATAATTAATTACTGGAGACTTCCTCGTTGTTTTAATGGTAAGTGGTGGTGTTCAAGAGGTCCTGGGTTCGGTTCCCCGGTCGGGCAATGTGTTATTGGGTATATATTTTTCCTGCAGGGATTAGCAGCCACGGGGTCCTGGATCTGTGCCCATTTGCTGGCAATAGCCTCGCCTATCACAAGGGACACAACTGGAATATAACATAACTAACACACAACACATAACACACACATAACTGGGGATATAACTGGCGAAATGTGGGTGTGTGAAAATGTGATGAAAAATGTTGACTGCCAAAACAATCAACATTTTTCATCACATTCTCGACCTTAAACTTTAAACATGCAGCAACAATACATGACAATATGCTTAGCAATTCTTTAAGTCTGACTGTCTTTCTATGCACTAGATAACAACAATTTGTCAACAAACTCAAGGATCACAAGGTGTGCCAAGTTGTCATGCACACTGGCACTGCATAATGTATAAATGTCAAACTTTCATATTGCACTGATCTCGTGACCTTCATCTTGGAAACATTTAGCGCATGTTAACACTGAACTATAAGACAATTGCATTGAGTTTGAACTGGAAGTGCAGTTTGTTATGAATAATTCAAGATTAATCGTTTTGCACTTGCATGAACAGGCTGTGCGACAAATGAGGATCACCGCCTATGACCTCACATTTAAATCATGAGAAAATAAAATGCGAGTAACATAATTATTTGGGCACAGTTACCAACATTGTAGCAAGTACCTAAGGAGTGTGGGCATTAGACATATTTCAACTTACTATCAAAAGGTTTAGTCTAGCCAAAGATAGACTAGGTTCTAGCCTCTCACTGATTTTCCCGCTTATGAAATCTTACATACTTTGAAGATCATAAATATTTAGTTGAACCCAAACCATCCGCTAGCTGGAATATCACCTGATTTGTCAACTGTAAGAAAGTATCTTCTAACACTAAGCAGGTAACATGTACCGAATGCGGAATATAAAGCAGTTTACAGAAAAACAATCACAAGTTGTATATGTACGATACCGCCTCGACTGCCCTCCGTTCAGATGTCATGTTAAATGTTACAGACACAAGACATGATTGAATACATATGGTAGTCAACGTACTGTCTATTCAAAAGATCAGAAAACAATAGCAATAAATTCATTTTGACGTAACACACATACCGCGTGACTAAATAATGTTAGATATTTTTTATTCTGTTTGCTACTTAAAAGGTATCCTAATGTTTTTTTGATTGTAAGTCAATAGTAAATTATAGTATCAATAGTAAATAGAACTGCAATTGATTGAGCAGGTCCTTTTGTAATTAGTTGAAAAACAATTACAACAAAGTACAAATTATAACAAGAGAATAATTGATTACTAACACAACATCATGAATAGAAAACAAAAACAAACAAAAGATACATTTGTGATGTTAGATGTTGCTTGGACAAACTATGTGAATGCCTGAGTCCGTTGTGAAATAATGAAATTTTTTCATAGGTGTTTGTTCTGTGAAATATCTATTGAGCAGTACTGGAATAGATGTATAATTATGATTACGTACGTTCATTTATAATTTATCTTGACAAGCTAAATATGCCTACTCCTTTTCAAATTCGGAATAGGAACATGTAACGATTTAGTATCTGAAATTTTATGACTGTGTACTTAACTGTACTTGAAAACTCGAAAAATACTCAATTTTTGAGTTGAGTATTTATGTATCCGTTTTAGAAAAACATAGCATGGAAACAATAATTTTATTAAAATTTCATTTAAAGGAAATATAATTTAACTTTTTCTCCGGCGTCTATTCCTGCGCACTAATGCTGTAATGAAGCAGAAAAGGAAGTAGGTATTAGTAAAAGAAACAATGAAATGTAATTAATACGGGAAACATCAATCGCGACTAAAGATAAAGAGGCACAGCCACGAGTACAAATATGTATTTATACTTAGCAACTTTTAAAAAAACATTTCCTCCAACTGTATTGATTGTAATCTCATGTTGTTACGATCATAGTATTTTAGAACCCATAATAATATATTGTGTATCTTATATATCTTATGTAGAAGTAGTAATCGGTATTCCACGAGAAAATAACTTAATTTTTTTTTGTAGTACATGTAGACGCTGGTGATTCTACACAGGAAATTAATTGTGCAAATAAAAGATGAATGTCGATTGATCCATCAGTTTGGATACAAGTGCAATGATTTCTATGGGTTACACATTGCATGACCAAACATGGCCGTCATTTCAAAATTAGTCCACTTATTGGTAATTACTACTCGTTGATTCTGATCTTCTATTCAACACCTTGCTATGTGTAACTAATGCATTTCTCGTTATGAATTACTCAGTGTTGAAATAAAAGGTCTCTAGAATTGCTTCACAGGAAATGTTGTGTTCAATCATCTTTTGCGAAATTATATCTTTCAATTCAGAGTTAGAATACAAAAGAATGTGTAGATCCTGTGTAGGCATATCTTATTTGTTCTCTAGTATTTTTAAACAGCTGTATTTTCTTGTTTAGTTTTAGACGCAATTTTAGTTAAGCATAACACCCAAGTAATAATTTTTGCCACAAAACTAAAATTGTGTCCTATGTTAGCGGATTTGCTTGTAAAATTTTAGGGCAAAGATACCTTGATTGGCAATGTTGGCATATTTCACGGTAATTGAATTTCTCAAATCTATTTTCATCGTTCTTTCCTTCACAATAGGATTTGGTATCACCACAATCCTATGTTTAAGACCATTACATCACGCCTGTAATTCCCGAAGGGTTAGGCAGAGGTGTACCCAGTTATGTTTAAGTTCCATGTAAGAGCCCATTCTTACGACTTCCGACATTGACTATCCATCCTAAAACACGATACGTAATGATGGATGGACGTTCACATTGCATACGGAATCGTGTTTTATCGCGATCCGGCAAAAAACGTATTGGTGTTCACATTAGTTCCGTGATTTTTCGGGAGCGAGCGCATCAGCGAACCCATTACAAAAATTCACGATTCGTGTTTTTTGACGTACGTGATTTTTAAAAGACGATACGTGATTTAAGGCGTGTCCATCATTTTTACGTCACAAAAAATGACAGATCGTGAAAAAAGACGATACGTCAAAAAAAAAATGAATCGTCGCCGTGTGAACGGGCTGTAAAACCCACAAAAACAACGAAGTAAATAATATACAGCCCCGTCGGCACCTACCTACAAGTTTATACTAGTCGTAAGACTTGTATAAGCATAATCAGCCTATAATGTCCCACTGCCGGCAAACAGGCCTCCTCTATATGCGAGGGAGAGGGATTTGAACAACCACGCAGGTCCGGTGCAGGTTGGTAGATGTCATGTCTTCAGAAGACTAGATTTAAATCTTAGCTAGATTTTCCCTCTAAAGGGCCCTACAGACGCCGAGAACCTCCGAGAACACTCGAGAAGCGTGAATGTGATTGGTTTCTCGCCATCTCGCTCTCACGCTCGCCTGTTCTCCGATCGGTCTCGGGAGAAGGTTGCATGAGTGTAGAGACCTTCTCGGTTCTCGCGTTATGTCCCGGCGAGCCTTCTCGCCGAGATTTCTCTCGCGTGAGTCTGTAAGGCGTATAAGACTTCAACAACACAATTCACTACAACATAAAATGTTTTCTATAAACATATCCAATGACAAAACAAAGTGCGAGAAAGTGATAGTAACACCTCGATTAGCAGTCAGTGAGCATGTCTGACAAATAAACACGCGGCGACATCTTTCACCGAGGCTTTGTCTACTACGAGTAGTATGTAGTGCATTAAATAGACATGGCATTGTATTTTGTGGTTGTTTTGTCCGTTAGTTTAACTGTGAATTTTTTGATGCAGTTTAGAGAAAAAGTTACCAAACTTTTCTATTTTAATGCATTTGTCCAGATTGAATGTAGGAATTGTAGATTCTCTATTTTGGTTGCGTTTTTCATTTATTTTGCGTTCTAGGGTCGGAATCTTGTATGATGTTTTTTTTTACCACTTAAAATTTACTTTAAAATTAATTAACCTTTTGACTCGTCTAATGAGCAATAAAATGTACCTAGTAATAACAATTTGTTATAACAGCACTATTACAGTGAATTAAAGATGGCGATAGCGACAAATAGTTCATTAAGAGCCTCTACGAAAACCTAATGATGAAGTTTAATTTCACTTATAGATTAACGTTGTTGAGAGGATTACATGGGACTTAATATAATTGTTAAAAGGGTTTAGTATTGGTACATCTCAGACTAACCCGCCTGAGGAACCAGACGTGATGTGTTAGAAGATTTTACAAATTGGTTGACAGTTGTAAAGGTTGACTATAAGGTAAAAAGTTTTGGCAGCTTATGTATTAAAGTATAGTGTATTTACCTATGTGCCTAGTTTCATTAATTGTAACCTATTTATGTATATTTGCAGTTGTTGTGTACTTAGTAAGTACTAATTTTATTTAAACGCCATTTAAGAATAGGTACTGCACGTGTTTAATGATACAATATTGACATTCAATCTATATTTAATATACATTCAAGGATTTGTTCTAATTATTAAATCCGTCAGGTGTTTAAGAGTAAAGTACAAAAAACAACCTTCTATTGAAATTCGACGGCGATTATTTATACCTTTATCTGTATTACATATGTTCACTTTACTATCCTCTCATAATTGAAAACTAAAAAACAGGACCTAATAGGGTTCCCTGGGGAACACCGCTAGTCTATCTGAAAAATTCATCGAAACGTTTAAAAGTTCCGCCTTATTACAATCATATTTGTTGAAATGCATTTGATCTGTAATCTAATATTAATGTAATAATAATACTATGTTCAATCTTTATGTAATCCACTGTGGTAACGTTACTGTGTGAGTCGAACGCTAAGCTAAAATCGAATTTAATTTTACCATAGCGAAGCTGTTATAATTATAATTAAATCACGTACCCGGTTATAACAAGTTTTCTTTAACGGTACCAAAATTATTAAATTTGTAACGGTTTAATAACTGTTTGTTTTTGTAGCTTTTTAATTGTTTATTTATTTTGTAATTAGCCTGTTGATTGTATAGTTAAGCCAAAATGAATACAGACTTGTCTTGTGAAGATTTTTGTTAACAATGATGGGACTATGTTCATCAACGCATACTTAATATCATTAATATTAAAAAAACAAATTTGGCATTTGTTACAAGTCGAGTTCTTATCGTTATATCGATCAACTTCCTCAATATTTCACACTACTAGCTAGCTGCAATTTACATTTCATAAATATATTTTATCTGCAAAACGAAGAAATTTCATTACATTTACACCTATAAACTCGCACAATAAGTTTATTAACAAAGATCATAAAGATACACTGAAGCCGTCTGATGCATTTGTGCAACAGCAACGTATTGTGCGGTCTGTCTGCGGTCATTGGCCACATTTGCTAGTAATTTGCCAGGTCAAACAACAGGAGGAGATGTATTTCCGCTATTTTTTCTAACAATCTCTAAATTAGATGTTTCTTGACACACTTTTCGAGATTAGTAATGTTATTTTGATTTACGGCGATGTGAATGTATGGGTATGCATTCACTTGCGTAACTGTGATCTAATAGGTCATAATGTGACTGACTCTAGAGATGACTGAATGGGATCGCGCGCTGAGTAAATGGCCTGTCATAATAGAAGATTGCATCTGTGGGCAGTGACTAGTCTTTTCAGCCGCTGCGAAGTAATTTACTGGTGTAACCTAGTCCAATCCAAATAATGGTATTGATTACGAAATAATTTTGGAATATTATAATCTAGTTTTGAGAAACACGTAATACCTACTTAATTATGCAGTATGTTTATTAAAAAAATCTTCATTATATTTTTTTGTATCCTTTCAACATGATTTAGCACTTTGATGAGCAAATGATTATGCAATACATTTTGCGTTCATATTTTTTTTTCTTTGGGGGAGATTGTGATCTAATTACAGGTTCTGATTAAGAGGTCTAGTAGCTCTTAATAGCTTTGTAATCCAAGATTGAACTCACTTGAACGTCATAAAATTACAAGTTCTATTTGGCTTTGTGACAGATAGTTTCAATCCTAGTGAAGTTTCCATTGACTGGAAACTAAAAATTTAAAGCGGTGCAGTAGCTTTGAGTTCGAACATACCTACTCACTTAGTATTGCAAAACGTCAGGTAGGCGTATAATTATATAATGCTACCGTCAGGTTTATGTCATATTCAGAGTACTAATTGTATATCTTTATTAAGATTGTCATCGAGGACATTTGAAGGTATATCTAGCTAGTCTTGTCAGTCCTGGGCCTTACTTAATCAGTCATTGCAGTTTTTTTGTTTAATTCTATTAGAAGCATCTGAGCAGCAGTAATTATTTGCAATACGTTCCTTTCAAAACATAAATACACCTATTTTTCATGCACCAGGGCCACATATTTATTTAAAAGGTTATAAAAAAGACGCATCAGAATTTTATTAACGCAAGCTGTGCTAAGGTTGCACTTTACTTACGGTAAGAGAGCCTATCTGTATGTACAACCTTTTATGACTAAAAGTTTCAGATACTATTCTAACTAAGAGAGGTTAGAATAATTCAATCAATTTATGCATTTATTAGCGTTTGCCTGCGGTTTCGCCTGGAGGATGGAAATTATCCCACGAGTAAGTACTACGCGGATAAAAAGTATACTATGTCACAACGCGTGTCATTATCTACCTGTGCGGTTTCATCGCCTTAACATCTGAACGGATTTATTCAGCCGTTAGTAAGAGTCAGATAGACAGACACACTGACCGATAGACAGGCAGACTCATTAACTAGTTGATATCTTCTAATGAATAATAAGTAGAAGTTTAATAGAATCAATCAGTGTTAGACCCCCTACCGTTCTGTCGGTTCAACAATACATGATTACTTAATACTTAAGATATAAACCTCTAGAGATATTTGACATGAAAGATATCGTATCTGATAGGTTCATGACTCAAATGTGACTTATTAGAACTACTTTCGAAAGTTATCGAAAGTCCTGTATAGCCTTCGTGACTTTTGGTGGACGTAGGCAGTGTTATGAAATAAACTCATTCTTTTCCTTATAGATCCTGTTTCCTAAATTTAGCATTGGTTGCAGACAATATGGTTAGCTGTTCATCCTACCTGTAATATGTATTATTATAACACATACAAAGCTTCGCTGCTTAAAACAATGTGTGCATGTTTTGGTCCCACAAGCAAAATGGCAAAAAATTAATTTATCGTTTCTTTTCTAAAGTCCTTTGTAATCAAGTCTACATAAGTATCTTTATTTTTGTAACTAAGCAATACTGTTAAAAATCAAAATCTCGAAAGTTCGTTGTTTGAAAACCTATTCTCCACAAAACCTTACAGAATCATTCAGAATATCTTGTGTGAATGTTTTTCACTAACTTTTTAGACCTATGTATCCTGCTTATGGGTATTAAGTTTCATTAAAATCGGTTCAGTCATATCGAAAAATAAGGACTTGAAAATTTGTATGAAACGCCGTACGGCGTACAGGCTCTTAATGCTTTTCATCTTTTATCTATAAAATCGTGTACGCCGGACGGCGTTTCATACAAATTTTCAAGTCCTTATTTTGTACATATTTGTGTTATCATTTTAAGTTTCTATATAAATAAAGAGATGAAAGTTATCAAGAACATCGTCTCACTGTTACACAGATGAACAGTTAAATAATCAGTTCACGCTTGAACTTCTGACCGCGGCTTCTGAAACCGATTACTGTTGCGTTACCAACGATGCTCGTAGCCTCTACCTGTCATCATGATTGGTCATAGACCATATCCAGATATCTATGTTATAACGTCGTGACGTGTATAACGTCGTCGTGACGTGAATGGTAATTGATTAATGTGTCTGTTTGTCTCTGTAATCTTTAAACGAATGACAGGAATACAATGATGATTTTAATTCGTTTGCCGTCAAAAGTTTTTTGTTACATTGAAGAATATTCCTCTATGTAAAAGACACAAACGCGTTGTTTATTTTTGTGCGTCCCAAATACCTGTAATTCGATCTTTGTATTTATAATTATCTGTATAACAGATTTCATTAAAGATTTTGACTTATAACTAAACCAAGTTTTTAAGTTGAAACTGATATTTTTGTCGAGGTCCATAAAATTAGTTGCTGTACCTACCATCCTATTCACATTCCGAGTCGATGTAATTGTAACAAATATAATTGAAGCAAACCTTCTCTTCACTATTTGACCTACATAACCGAACCTCTCTAGACACGTTTTTTATATCCATATGTCAATTTCCACTTACTTAACCTTTTGCTCAAGGAAGCAATTAGTTTTAATGCACTTGCATTAGTTTTAATCATTACTATTTATGTGATGTTTTTTTTAGTAGTTTAGTGATAGCAATTTAAGATGGCTAGTCATGCAGGCTAATATTGAAAATGAGTCTGTTACTCAATGTTATGTCAGGTTATTATGTTGCATGGATGATTTGTGTGATGGGAATGAATTGTTTTTTTTTTTAAATTAAAAGTAGGTCGAAAAAGAGTGTGAATGAAGGCTGTTGAATGATTGCAATCCGGTTGTATGTTTTCGTTTTTTTTTAGTTTGATATCCGCACCATATTAACAAACTGCCCCCAAAAGTCCGCGTCTTCTTGTCGATAATTGAATTAAAAGACGAATCAGTCAATGTAGAATCTCAAAATCAAAATCAAAAAATCAAAATCTATTTATTTGCCAGAATGTAGGTTTACAATGTATGATCTTATAACTATAATGGGCCCTTTACATTCTACCATTACATATGGTGTGCAAATATGTATATAATTTTAATATGCACCACGTTATTCTTCTAATTATGTGCATTTAGAACAAAAATAAAATAATAATAATAAATCGTCAGCAACAACAAAATAAGATGTCATGCATATATAGGAAAAAATAAATTATTTCATTGATGTCAAAGTTATACCTATGTCATCAGAGATAAAGTTTAATAAAATGTCAGATTAAGAATATATGTATAAAAAATAGTAAATTGTAATTGATAATGTCATAAATATTAATACGAACATCAGTAATTATTATAAGGTATATACCAATATTATTGATTTGTATTTCCCTCTCCGCGATGTGACATGTATTCATTAAGATTATAAAAGCATTTGTCTTTTAACCATTGCGTTACTTTTTTTTTAAACATGGTCAAAGGTAGGTCTTTAAAACCCTCACCCTTTTTAAGTCGGTTAAAACGAAGGCAGTCTTTCAGGAAACTAACTGTGCTTGGGCACAGACGCTGAAATTATTTCAAAAGCATTATATTTACTAGAAAATGTACTGTTTTAGAATATCCTATACTTTCTTGTAAAAACATCGTTTGTTAATAACTTGAATTTCCAAAAGTACTCCCATCCTTACATTGAATGTAAGTGCATATTTCAGAGAAAGTACCATTTTAACGTGGGAATTCCTTTTGGATACCGCATAAAACACTTTCATTAATTAATAAAGAGATAAAAAAAATCTTTCATCTTAATTCGGCATTTGTTAAACAATGACACTACTGATTGCGTAAATGAAGTAATTTCTGTAACTTGTGTTAAGAATTGCGATGTCAGAATTTTATCATTTCAATAATGTTGTAGATTTTGTAACTTTTTAGTAGTTTCTTATCTTCGAATAATAAACCAATATCTGCAATTAATTAGAGGAAACAGCCAATGTGATTGCAAGTTTATAATTATAATTCACAGATTTCAGTTTTGAATACTCGACATAGAGCAAATTGAGCAATCACTAACATTATACAATTACCTATTTCATTCAGTTCACCTTTGCAACAGTTCAAATAAAACTTACCTTTTTTAATTTTAACTCATTTCTCAATTTAAGTGGTCTATGGTCGGGAGTTACCAACCTTACTATTATCTAAAATATTAATTCTCGATGATTGATCTTTAGCTCAATGATTATCCTTCATCGGCCACGTCTAAGCTCGAGATCTGTAAACGTTATTTAGCAAGTGCTCTTTGACTGAGATATGAACTTGACTCTGTCTCGCAGTTAAACTAAATTATGTTTATTCTGGAAATTGATTTTTACACACACACATAAAAAAAAAATAAAGGCCTGTATTTCATATTCGACTACTCTGAGATGAAACACCGTAACAAATACACACATAATCTTGGTCGAGTTATTTGAAGGCCACATGGATTATTATCTGAGATGGTCACTTGTAGTTTGGATGGATGGACAGGGAGAGGAAGACCAAAGAAAACATGGATGGAGTGTGTGAGGAATGATATGAAAGAGAAAGGAGTAAATGATGCCGTGACGTCAGACAGGGGAGAATGGAAGACGGAAACTTGTTGCGCCGACCCCAGGTAGAATGGGACAAGGGCAGGAAGATTATGATGGTCGGTTGAAGTTTAACAGTTGTGCGACGGTAACATGGCTAACTCTTAGACAAAGTACGTACAGAGCTAAGTAACATTTATAGATCGCAGTCTCAGTGAAAGGTAACGTTTCAGAAATGTATGAGATTTATAAGATAACAATATAATAGCCAGTTGAGAAACATTGTATCATTATGTGGCGTACATTCGGCAGTATTGTTAGTACATAATTGTCGGCGTCTTAAATATTCTCTAAGTGGTGATGTCGCAATTCCTTTGCAGCTAGTGTTTTTCGGAAATGAGATTTTGATGCCTTGAACGTAGTTAACAATATATTTGGTGAAATTGGCCAATATACAATCAACAGCCTACTGAGGTCCTAGACAAGTGGTAGCTTTAGAAGCATTTCATGTATACGGTGACTTTTAACAACATATTTATATGCTTTTCTGCTAAATGTGTGAGGAGCTCGTGGCTAAATAATAACATGCTCAAGGTTAAGCAGTCCTTGCTGAGGTTGGTCCGTGGATCATAACATATCGAGTTTCCTCAGTCTCGGAAAACACGTTAATCCGTTGGCAAGCCGGCTGACATTTGTGGATCTTTGACAGTCGTTCCAGTGGTCAGAAGCCTGAAAATCTGGCGAGAAATTGTGTTATGTTTTTTTGGTAGTTTCTATCGAAAATATAAAAAATACACATTATTACATTAAATATACTTTCTTTCTCGAGTGGTTAGTGCCTAACCTGATGTCAGAGTTTTTGTGCCGCCCATGGGCCTCTGAATATACGCTTTGCATTAAATCTCAGCCCGCCGTTTGGCGGAACGGCCATTAAAAGTAAAGCAAGTGACATTTGACCACCGACCACGAATCGAACTCAACAGTTACGAAAAGAACCAAATTGTAATGTAAATGTGCTAGATTTTGTGTTAGAATACTGTATTCTAATGGAAATATGACCTTGGTGTGTTGTTTTAAGATACTTTATTGAGATGACTTGTAATCGACTGTCTTGGTATGGACATGTGATGAGAAGGGACGAATCGCATGTGACTATAAGAGTGATGAATATAAAAGTTGATGGACGGAGAGGTAGAGGAAGACCAAGGAAACAATGGATGGATTGTGTGAGGAATGATACGAAAGAAAAAGGAGTAAATGATAGCGTGACGGTTGATAACAAATAACATGGGACAAGGACAGAAAGATGATGATATTGAGATTAAGAGACTGGAGAAGAACGGTGACAGTTTTCACATGCCTTCAAGTAATAAATAATAAAGTATATAATAAATAATAAAGTAAGTAGTAAATAATAAAGTATGCAAGTATACAAAAAGTCCAATAATGGTGGATCCACACAGCGGCCGGCGGCATTCGCAACCAAGCCGGTGGCATTTTGCCGGCGAGGCCGCCGAAATTGTTTGCTCCGATATTTCCTTTTGATACCTTTTTAATGGAATATTGGAGCCTCTCAGTCTTCTTTCAGGAGTTCTATCTTTATCGGAAAAATGTGTCTGAAGATTTTGTCTTTTCATTTTGATTCGCAAACACGATGTGTAAAAGTGTTACGTTACACGCCATTAAATCATATTATATCTGTGTTACTTAACTTTGGCACTCGCGTTACTGTTAATTGCTTCGACATCATTTACCGTTTTTGTCTTACATTGCAAAATGATGAGTCATTTTAATAAATGTTACAGCTGCTATTCGTGTTAATGTTTTAATTTGAAATGATATGATTGCCTGGTTGGTGTAGTGCACGAGGTCTCCAGTTTGATTCCCGGGTGGGATAAAGAGTTTTTGGGTTTTTTCTCAGCAATATCCCGGAGTCTGTATTTGTGGCCGGTTGATGGCAATAGGCTCCTCCCCTATTCAAACAAAATGGAACTTAGATTATAACTGGCGAAACGTGGGTGTATTAAAGGCAAGTTTTGTTTAACCCTTAGGGGATTACAAGCGTGATGTTACGTGTTGAAATGATATACAGGCTGTTGCCTTGCATCCTTGTCAAATTCAAGGAGGTAACTATTTTCTTAATATCGGAAATCGGTAAGTGTACACCTCCCGTATCAAAACGCGACCCGTCTAATACTAGCCCTATCACCGCGCTATCACACACACAAACAAACGCAGACGTTTATTCGATAAACGGGCGATTCTCCTCTTTTGAGAAGGGCTTCATTCTGAAATAGTGTCAAATTCAAACAACTAAAAAAAGCAGCGTTTATTATAATTGAACAGGTAGCGTAATTTAAATTGATTATTTACGTATTTTATGACAACCTCCTGAATTTTACGAGGATGCAAAACTACGTTTTGTATTATTAAAAAAAATATGTTTTTTGACAGTTATTTTTCGTACCTATGCAATAGTAGCATAATAGAGTCATACAAAGATCACAGAAGTCGTTTTTATTAATAATTCAATTTGCAGTTATATATAATTAACATTACCAATCATGTAAAGAAGATATTACACGTTACGTGTGATTTCAACAGGTGCGGTATGAACTTAATAGTTAATTAGAATAAATAGCAGGTAAGTAATAAACTTTAACAGTAATCGCAATCAATTTGTACGAGACTCGATCTACTGAACCAGTGGAATACATATTTTATGTAATACAAGACGGTATGAAGAGTAACCTGTATTATGTAAGAAGACTGCTCTTACAAACATGCGTAATAATATTCTACATTTATCAATTTATAGGTATATAATAACCTCCTCTTTCGTATATGAAAGGTATTCACAATCTAATACATAGCTGCCGTTTAAAGTTTGTAACTTACTTATCTGCTTGGTCACTTTTCTCACTCCTTTTAAACGGCATACGGGGTTGACTGGAGACCGACAAGAAAACGGAAACCACATACTCAGTACATCATTCTGAACCCACCAACATAGCAATTTATCGTCGGTTATTAAAAAAATCAGCTGTTTCCTACAAAAGTGCAATACCTACACGGTCAAAATGTATGGAACAGCTGTTTTTTTTTTTCGATGTCCCTTCCACCCCGTATTTTAAACTGTCGTTTAAAACACGGGGGTTTATTTATTAAAATAAACAATTAGGACAGTTGGATTTTAAAACTTCTATCGATAGCATTTATTACGAATCCTTCATGCTCTTCTCTATGTTTCATCGTTGATGCGTTTCGAGGAATAAAGTTATAATATTTTTAATTGATTTCCTTAGCGCACCTGGATGGTGCGTTTCGAGGTAACTTTTGGTGCGGTTCAATATTGGTGCGCTTGGAGGAATACCCCGAATATTCCATTTTGCTGTCATAGAATTGGCTTGAACCACAAATTACAGTGCATTGACACCTTTCCTCCCCAGAAGCATTGACTTCAATTTACTTTTTAAATCTCAATTCATTCGTTAATTGATCAAGGCACGCAACGCAGCGTAAAAAAACAATTACCCAACACTGAATTTTCTAATTATACTGTAATCATGAAACGTGGAATGATAGGATTTTTTGTGCGCACATCTCATCGGCTTTGGTTGGATGAACTCGGGGGTCTTCGGCGGCGAATGAAATGTCGAACTGCATTGTTATCCAAAGTCATGTTTGTTCGTAAAGGTTTAAGTCTTTACACTTGGCCTCCAGCAAAAATGGTCAGACTTTCTGTGTTGTCGACATTTGCAACTAGGTTATCACTCAATTTATGGCCCCTTTTAGCAAGAGACATGAATACGTGGGAATCTTTAGAGTAGGTTTTTGTCGACAGACACAAAAACATCCAGTTGCCGATAATTCAAATATAAGTTAAGATTAAATTAGTTTAGTTCTTAGTAAGTAGGCTAGGTAGGTTTTAGTGCTAGGTATTAGGTTAAGATAACAGCAATAAAGGCTATTTCATTTTACCGCCGAAAATGGAATTCTATACGGGATTCGTGAACTCACTCCTCGCGTTTTTGCGTGACCTAAGTATTTACTGGTGACGGCATATCTAAAGATATCAATCATTATTACTTTTACATAATTGTGTCGCTGTCTTCAAAGTGCAATGATCTTTAAGAATGTATAAGTTTTGTCTTTCATATTTCAACAATGACAGAATGATTTCGCAGTTTTGAACTTGTCATTCTCTGTTTAAAACGCTCACTCCCCGCTGAGCTATTCGCGTCAGGTAATTTTGTTATCATTTAATCAATGGCCTGAATCATCTGACTGATTAGGTTTAAATACAATTTTCTGCATCCACAAACAAATTATAGCGGGAACATTTCAAAGGTGAATAAAACATCGATTCTTTGGAGAATAGATGCTACTGAACTAAAGCGAATCGGTTGTTTGGTTCACGACAGATAGTAGAAAAATGTAAAGTAAGTGATTAGATCAAGTTCGTTGGTCACGGATTTTGAAATAATAAATAATCTGAAGTAAGCTATCAAACTTGTATGCAACTGTTGACTATATTATAATAACGTATCTTTAGCACATTGTACCCTACAGCTATCGGAGTCCACTTATAGATCCACTTTCAGTCTGTCGCATATACTTTTTTAGATCCTTGGTCATGCTACCTGGGTGGCGTCTCACGCTATATAAAACACAAACATTGTTTCTACCTATGTCCGTTATACAGTTTAAAACCATCCAACCGATGTGCCCCAAACCGGCCATCAGAAAGGCCCTAATGCGAAGATGGTTTTAAACTACTAAAACAATGCATTGGCACTATAGCGTAGTAGCACACGCCGGGTATCTGCTAGTCCTTTTATAAGTCTTATCAGCTAATCACAGTACTATAAATCAAAACAAATTATCAAACGCACTGCACTTTCCAAACTGTGGTAAATCGGTGCGCCCGCGCAAGCCACGCGTGACAGCGCTGAAATATTTTTGATCTACCGCTTGATAGAAGTTGCGTAATTGAAGAATTTCGTTCATTATTGTTGACGTTTACTGTTTTAGAGATTAGTGTTTCGGTGTGTCTTAATTATGATAAATGATGCTTATTTTGCAAGTAGGTTTTTACAAACACTTTTACACGTCTTCTTTTTTAAAGCTAGATGAGGCCGGTGTTTCGTTACTACTCTGTGATCTAGTGATATCTATGGATTGACAAAAAAAAAGTCATCACCTTCTCTTCTTCTACCATTAGTCCAATTCGTTTGTGTTTTTCTTCCATACATCTTTTTCAGCTGTCATTTCTGAAATAAAAGAAAGTAAAGGATATTTGTTTTTAGTACAGAGCACAGTGCTGACCATTTTATGTATGACGTACACAATGGTAAACCTTTTTACGAAACAGAGATTTATGTTTATTTTTTTTTTCATAAATCTGTTCTGGTTAAATGAAGACATGTTCGACATCGGATGATTTAATAAATTTTTGGCCTGCTTATTAATGGTGGTAATGGAATCTGATGTAGATTGACAGAATCAGAATAGACGATTAACACGTTAACATTTGAACTACATAATTACTTATCTCAAGTATTGCAGAAACTAGTCTAGGCTAAATTAAGATCGCATTTGCTTCGATATGAAGGTTGTTCGGATTTATATTAGGTACTTATTTACAGCTAGGATATTATTAATTTATTACAATGACTTAGTCTACCTATGTATGTGAACTCCACCTACATAATGAGACCAGTATTTTTATTGACACTAACTTTATTTAGATTAAGTCTGTTTCAAGTTGTCAGAATTAAATTGGAATACTGATTCTAAATTGATTGAAGGGTTTGGGTCAATATTGTGAGGATTTCTGCGAAATTTAATTTTGCAGGGATATATTTGAGACATATAATATATCTTAGGCACAAAAAACGCTGGTGTGACGATTTGGACTCACTCTTAACGGATTGGTCGGAGAAGGCAAATTGCAAACCAAATTGGAAAGCCATGGGGGAGGCCTTTGCCCAACAGTAGGGCAGAGTAGGCTGTTAAAAAAAAACCTTTTTACAGATTAAAAAAAAAACCACATTTTTCTTTCAATTCTAACTAAAACACTTTGTTTTTTTAACTTTGTGGTTGGTGCATAGACGCATCAATAAAAGTACTAACAACAAAATAATGATACTTTACCAGGTCTATTTGATCAGGTAGACCAGACCAGCTGTTACAATGCAGGTTAAAATAACGGTAAATTTAAACTATGAAATGGTTAATTTAACGCAGTTACTATTGAGTAACCAAAGTATGGATTTCGTTCATGGTTACGGTTTCACGTTAAATTCTAACCGTTTGTACGATCCGATTGGTTTTAGTTCCGTTTAACTAATTGCTTATATTGAAAAATATGTATACGGATAAACTATACTTAGATAAACAGAACCATAGTAATACGATTTTTGATAATAAATAGTTTTGTATGATAGGTGCAATCAAATACCCACTTACATATTTGTAATGCTATAATGTAATATTTTTTGTTTTGTATTTTGAGTGCTTTCCATTGAGTCCTAGCGTAGAACGTAATTTGTCAAAAAAAAAAAAGTTGTTTCGCAGTAATAATTTTTGGGTAGTGTGACTTAGTTTGATGTACGGAATGCTTGGTTGACCGCTTCGTGAAGGGTCCGTTTACATCTTGTATTTCAAAAACCTTTTCAAACTAACAACTTTGCTCCAAATCTGTCTCCTAAAAGTGCGTCATAAAGTAAACACAAGTTATAATAACGTCAAATGTGTCCCACTATGTAAAGCACGTACATAAGCACAGTACATATATAATGTGGTGTTAGTATTAGATAAGAGACAGGCAGCTGTTTGCCTTGACCTTTGTGACGCTGGCGCTTGTGTTTTTATTATAGGCTAGCATTTTATTTAGCTGTTTTATGTATTGGTTCATGGATGGAGATTGAATGAGTTATAAAGGTGATCAAGTATTTGTATTACTTGATTAGGTTTTTTCAAACTGAAGAGATTATTCTTCAAAATGCTCGAAAAATGGTTTCTAACACCAGTTAGAGACCATTTTTCGAGCTTTTTTCGTATACCAATACGACAAATAAACAAGGTACATGAAAATTACAGACTTGCTTTGACTGGTTCTTAGTTATTTTGCAGGATATTCATTGCTTGATTGGCATAATAAGTAAAGTTGTGTGCGAGTAGCAAAAGGTCAACGCTATGTAATATTTTGTTAGACTTGTGGCGACACTACAAAAAGTACTTCAACAACTTACTACAAAAAGTACTGCAGCACCATCTATGACAAGAATCATTCTTGTCATAGATGGTGCTGCAGTACTTTTAGTTCTTCATAGAACTAACATCAAATTCCTACATCGCGTAGTTAAAATTATACGCGACTTAAGACTATATAGAAGAACCCGTCGGAAGAACCTGTCGTTCAGTAGCCCACCAGAATCCCAGATCCTCCCTTTTCTGTGGAGTACTGAGGAACTGCACACCCTGTTCCTCATACCCCTAATGACTCTATGCCTATCGACTGTAGTCCAAGAGTCTAAGTGTTCTGTGGATCGGTCATTGCTAGTGTTCTAATGGTAGGCCTGTCACTAAATTGTTTGACCGTTCGTTTATAAAGAAATCTTCGAAGTTTGTTTTCATTTAATGTGCTGAGCAAGCGGAACGAGTTCGTCTAGACTTGTTTTTATTCGCAGCTTGATATTGTAGCTCTGTGCGTAGAGAGAGGTAGGACATAGATCTATGACAGGAGGACATCGCCTACGCGGGATATGATGATTTAAATATGGAAATTACAGTTTGAGGTCATCGTTTATTTTTACATTACTACAACTAACTATTGTAAATAAAATACCTACGGTAACAGAAATACCTACATTAAATGCTCAGTGTCTCAGATTTCTTGTAAGTCCGTTTCACGTAAGAGAAAAGCCTATCAACAGCAGTGGTTGTGATGATGACGATTTCATCAAACTGGCTATTTTCACAAAGCGAATTTCGGTTTTCAAAATACGTTAAAAATTAAGTTGCAATCTCATCTCATTGATTAATATCATTTATGAGTTTTTTTTTGACACACTGATGTTGACATAAAAATGTATACGAAACGGAACCTTCTGTTTTTATAGAATCATTCTCATAATTTTTCTGCCATTATACCAATTTATTTGGGGTTTGCGCAGCATGTCGGTTTTCTAGAATGTCGGAACAGAAGTTTTAAAAGTGTAATGCAGTTTTCTTGATTGATGGTAAATTTTTGTTTATGGCAGAGCTCGGATTTACGATCAATTATGCACGTAAATACGTATCTACCTACATATGTCTTGTTATTACAGTTTAATTATTGGAGTTTTTCTTTTTACAGGTAAACAAATCAGTCACGCTCTAGCTTCAATGAAAATTGTTATGGTATGTCTATTACAGCCTATTTAAGTTACAAAAGCTTTAATTGGTATTGAATTTTGGTCTAATTGAATTCCATTACCATATATGTGTATGTAATGGTAGGGATTGAAGGTTCAATGTCATGGGTTTGATATGTTAATAGACATTTGACCTGGGGGTCTAAAATGGCCACTTTAGCAGAACATAATATGATAATAATATGAATTACATTACAATTCGTAATATGGTCACAAACTGATAATTTAACACATTAACTGTGTCTGTGACCATTTTAAGAATTTTAATGTTTGATTCATACTATTGTCCTATTATGTTCTGCTAAAGTGGCCATTTTAGGCCCCCTGTTAATTGTAAGAAACTAGAAGTGCTTGTAAACACTGCTTTTATTCATCTGTATTCAAGTTCAGGTAGGTAGCTGTAATTGAGTGGCATAGTTCTGTTGTTTATGGCTGATAAAATAAACAATATGTTCTAATTGGCTTGGTAATTGCAATATAGGCTCGCAAAAAGTATTGCGCTTGTTGAGAATCTGTTACACCCTGTATAGGTTTTTGTTGTGTAGGGACGAAGTTTTATGTTAACATTAAAAGACATGAGATTGGAAAAGTTCTGCTTAGTAGTTTTTGTTTTTTGGGCATGTGATGCGGAGGAATGAGGGAATGTCGTGAGAAAAGTTTTGAGTATGAATGTGGATGGCCATAAGAGTACCTAGAAAAAGATAAAAGAAACGATGGATGGATTTGTGTGAAGGATGAAATGGTTAGAAAGGTAGTGAATGAAAAGATAGAAGTATGGAAGAAGAAAACATGCTGCGCCGACCCCAAATAAATTGGGATAAGGGCAGGAAAATGATGATGAGTAGTTTCAGATTTCATACATTTCTAGTCTTTATGCCGTTTGAACTCAAATCAAAATTAGTCTACATTACAAAATGACCGATATGGTCTATTTGCTATCAATGGCGAGCGATCTACCGCACGAAGCGAACACTTCTACTCAACATGTCAGGCCGCATTACCACCGGTTGAACGAACACTAAGTAATTATAACAAGGAAATGAACCATTCGTTAATTTATTGGAACATAAATATTATTAAAGGTCGTTTCTATTTCCAACGATTTGGTAGAACGAACAAAATATGCGTCAATTGGCTTTAGATGAATATGCGGCGCTGATTTAATTTCGTACATGAATGAATTTCATTTACTTTATCAGTCAGTTTTGTTTATTCACGGAATGTTTGAAATATTTCCATAATGTGAACAAATGAAATCAAAATTGTCGATGTCAATGAACATCTTTGCACAATACCATAAAACCACCAATACCAACACCAAGTCACCACTTAACCCACTTGGAACATACCATTTTGTCCCAACCATCTAATTAGCTGGCCATACGTGGTCATTTCACGGCCAATAAGGCCTTACACCATCGCCCATGCTTGTTCGATCAATTAGACTGGAACATTGTTTGAAGAATGTCGAAGTTACGGCTGGAATATGTCGTGATATTGTCTTGCAATAGGTTTGGTTTATTGACTCCCCTATGAGGAGGAGGTCGTGGCTAAATAATAGCAGCCGCTAGGGTCGATCTACAGGGTAAACCGCGCTTGCTTAGGTTGGTCCGTGGATGGGTGACCGCTCATTACATACCAAGTTTCTTCTATCCCTCGGAAGGCACATTAAACTGTTGGTTCCATTTGCTGTCATTTGTAGAACTTTGACAGTCGTTATAAAGGGTGGAAGGGACACCGTACCGTATCGAAAACGGAAACCACATACTCAGTACATCATTCTGAACATTTAAATTACCGATGAAAAATTTCTATGTGGAGGAGGTTCAGAATGATTTACTGAGTATGTGGTTTCCGTTTTCCGTACGGTGTACCTTCCACCCCGTAGGTAGTTAGTGGCCCGAAAGTCGGACAACCAGTCTTAGCAAGGGGTATAGTATTACCCAGTACCAACTGGGTTGTGGATTTTGGATAGGCAGTCGCTCCATGTAAAATACTGGTATTCAGCTACATCCGGTTAGACTGGAAACCGACCCTAACATAGTTGGGAAAAGGCTAGGCAGATGATGACTTGTCTTCCCTGTACGATAATTGACGGACTGAAACGTGTTGATGGAGAGTTCCATGCGGTCATTCAGGAAATAAGCAAAGAAGCAGAAACAAGCTAGCAATTCTGAGTTGGGTCAACGCAACGTGCTGATTTGTACTGCAATTCACTTTTAGTCGTTTTTCCTAAAACAAAGGTTGCAAATGGTTGCGCGAATAACACAATGATACCGTTGCCAGGAAACATTTAGTCAAAACGTTTTACTAAAGTGTGAAAATCAGAGGCATAATTTCTATTTCATTAGCTGACTTTGCAACAACGATACAAATATCTCATAGAAACTACACTACAACTTTAAGGAATGAGGAAGCTATTACGTATGTGACACCGCCTTAGCAATAGCCTTAGACTCTATAGATGTATGAAAAAAGGTTGTATGGAATTTTCGGTATTTTAATTTGCATAACTAGCACCTTTTTCAATAACTTTATGGGCGTGTTAAACTGGCTGCTAGTACATCTCATGTCAATGTCATATTTTATTTTTGACTTTTCCATCGCCAGTTATGTTTAAGTCGCAAGTAATAGGGGGCGAGCCTGCCATCAACCGATGCACATAAACATAACTATCATAATGTCGGTGAACAATTAGTTATGCCTCAGCCTAACCCTTTGGGGATTACCGGCGTGATGTTATTTTTGTTTTATGTTTTCCATCACCGTTATCGCCGGCTACAATGAAAACCTTATCTAAGGTTCGTTATTCTCCTATATAGAAAGAAAGAAAGAAAAAGTATTTATTCGTCTCGCACTGGACAAAACAAAGTGGTATTTTGACAATAAAACGAAGATTAAAAAAAAAGAAAACTTAAAAACAGATTAAAATAAAACTAACTAAACTGGTCCTGTACGAGGCCAAAAGGCACCTATCTCAGCATGGTGCTGTAACATTAAAAAAAGTCACAGCGCTGGTATTCTGATAGGGCCCAAAGTGATGCCACGGTCATTTAATAACAATAATAAATAAAGAATAATAATATCATGTTAGTCCATGCAAATACTTCCAACAATAGTTAATTTGTATGCTAATCGTTTATGAAGAAATGGAACTCCACAGTTATATAAGATTCAGAGAGGATTCAGCTCAATGGAGTGCTGATTTAAGAAGCCCATTAGATGTAGACTAATGATATTGATCCCATTGTTTGTTTTGATAAATACATATCATTTAATAAAACATTGTAATTACGAACAGCTTACGGCAAAATAATATATTCACACTTTTATTAATCGTATGTAATTTTAGCTGTACCTATTGTACTTAATTGGAGTTTTATATAACTTTAAAAGTAAAGTAATTGTAGTAGTTTTTTGTTTTAAAAGTTACATAAAGAAACAGGTTGCCCGTTACCTACAAGTACTAGAACCTGTCACCATTTACTTGGATTTTGTTCTGTTTAAAGTTTTCTATAATTATGCGTAACATTGTTCCACTCGTTTTAGGGACCTTGCTAAAATTCTGACAAAATTGTTTTCAGAAAGGACCCATGTGTCTTCAATTATTCGTCAATTTTATTGATAAGTTACAAATTAATGCAGTCTTCTTGACATTCAGTTAATATATTGCACACTGACATCATAATTATTCTGATGATATATTTTTAAAATTCGTGGAATGCACCCAGCATGAATACGACCCTGATTTCGGTCAAGTTTGTAAATAAAAACTCAGAATTTAAAGAAATGTCATTGATTTAATTTCAATAGTCTTAATAAATCAATGCCTGCTAATTAACATATTATTTAATTGTGTTTTACGTAATTGTGACAGCATTTGTTATTTTTTGATGTTCGGAATATTTTCAGGGTCGGGCTGAATCGTAGTTTTTTTTGTTTCTTCATGCACAAGTACTTGTGCATATTTTATGCACAAGTAATGTACCATTAAAACATAACATAACGCCTGTAATCCGCGAGGGGTTAGGCAGAGGTGTACCCATTAGTGCACCCACATTTCACCAGTTATGTTTAAGTCCCATGAAATGGGGGGCGAGCCTATTGCCACCAGCCGGGCACAAATCCAGACTCCGTGGCTGGTACTGAGAAAATATTCGTGATGGAAAAACCCAATAACACTTTGCTCGACCTGGGAATCGAACCCAAATACCATTAAAATGACTAATTAACCAAAAAAAAGAAGCATGCCCGAATCAAAATTTAACTCATTAATAAAATAAATATATAAATCACTTTTAATAAGTAATATCGTAATTTTAAAGAATGATGAAACTAAAACCAAAGAAATTGACACTATCAACATCGAAACGATAAAATCAGTAAGGATTACACGTTCATCGCTGTCAGCGATTTATGAAAGTGCTTTACGATATTTGGTATGTGAATGTAGCTTGCAGATTGGCCATTAGATGTGGCAATACTTAGTGGCTTGCCAAGTTATGTGGCAACGACGTTAATACATACATTATTACTCTGCTCACAGTTTTTGTTCTTGTAATAATGCATACTATCACGCATGTTACACCTATGCAGTTGATTGTTGATAAGAATGTTTAAATGAACAAAAGGGAACTGTCATTAAGAAATGGCTGGTTTTTTTTCCTAATTTCGTATTCGCGCACTAGCGTGTAAAACCTGTATTTTAATGATGGATAACTTTCAGGCTGTTAATTAGAACCTGTAACGAAAATGTTATAATCTTGGTGCTTTTTTAAAATGTCACTCACTATCATTAATCTATTTTTGTTATATAAAATTTTAATAAGGTATTTGGACTTTATTTTATTTTATTAGAATGATTTCGTTTTCGACTCCAAACGGACTTCAATCTAGTTTTTTTGAGTAATTACTTAATTTACTTACCAAAACTTTGATAATTTATTATCTTTTAATCATAAATTCAATAAGGAAACATAATTTAGATAAATTATCAATCTACTTTAAACTGGCTACTAAAAATTTAATATTTGATTCGTAATTAGTCTGTGTTACTTTAAATTTACGAAAGGTCATTTAAATATTCAAAAATAAACCAATAAGGGCTCATTCACACGGCTTCCGTCATTGACGATCAATCATAAAACACGATACGTCATGACGGATGGACGATCACATTGCATACGGAATCGTGTTTTATCACGATACGCCAAAAAAAAAACGAATTGGTGTTCACATTAGTTCCGTGATTTTTCGAGAGCGAGCGAATCAGCGAACCCATTACAAAAATTCAAGATTCGTGTTTTTTAACGTCGCGATTTTTAAAAGACTATACCTGATTTAAGACATGTCCGTCATTTTCCACGATTCGTGATGCGTGTGAACACGGGTATTTAAAAAGCATTGCCGCCGTCAAAAAAATTGACGGATCGTGAAAATATACCTGATTTAAGACATGTCCGTCATTTTCCACGATTCGTGATGCGTGTGAACACGGGTATTTGAAAAGCATTGCCGCCGTCAAAAAAATTGACGGATCGTGAAAAAAGTCGCTAAGTCAAAAAAAAAAAAACGAATCGTCCTCGTGTGAACGGACTGTAAAATGTACAAGGTGCAAAATGATACATTTCGATGCACTATAAGTTTGACATACATAAACTAACGCCTTTTTTTCCCATGGCAGAAACTATATAACGCCACCTGCTACGATTTTTTCATACGCCTTTCGTTCATACATCGGTCATACACTATACCAGTGACAAAATCACTGACTTTTCTTTTTTATCTAGTTATTCGATCAACAGTAATCTTGAGGTTGCTGCTTGAGGTGCTGGCTTGCCCGCACTTTGATTATTCATTCGGTTACACGTAAAGCTCTGTGCCTGTTTTTGTCTAAAGTCTTTCATGTATTTTTTTCAAAAACAACTGTAACAACGACGAGTTATTATAAAATCAATGCTTCTTATTAAACAAACAAGCAAAACAAAAATCGTCGTTATCTTCCTGCCCTTGTCTCGTGTTACTTGGGGTCGGCGCAACAAGTATTTTTCTTCCTATCTCCAACCGTCACGCTATCATTTACTCCTTTTTCTTTCATACATATCATTCCTTACACAATCCATCCATCGTTTCCTTGATCTTCCACTCACTCTCCATCAAAACAAAAATAAAAACAGTTATTTTTAGAAAGCTCTTCCGGATTTATATTGTCAAGTACAGAAAATATTACTTTTCAGAAGCATCGAGATAAATAACAACAAGAAACAGAAATCATACTGTACAGTGCACAGTTTTTTTTTCAACTCATAATTCGAACTTTCAAATTAAAATTACACTTGAGGCCACGCTAAAAAGGCAAGCTAAGTACTCTAATCATTGATTTATTTATTAGAATCGTTACACAGCCTTGATAAAGCGGAACTTTGAAAAACAGCATTAACTGTTACTAGTTTACCGGTCATTTTAATTCTTGTTTTTCTTAAACCTATTCCAAGAGGGGAAGGTAAGTCAGTACTTACGTACAAAAAGAAGAGTTGGCGTCCTCGTGTAAATATCACTTGTTCTTGGACTTCCCAGTAATGCTATGTGGGGCAATTGGTATTGTTTTTTTGTCCGCCAGTGGTCACGTAGATCGTATTTTGTGAGCAATCTTGATGCTCTTTTCTGTAGTGGATGCACCTGAGTAGATTAAATTACCTAATAATATTGGACGAATAAAATCAATTACTAGATATTTAATTTATTTAAAAAATACTATTTTATTTCGAAGTAATAATATCAGACATTGTTGCATCGTGATATGAAATGTATTAATTAATGTATTTTATTTTTTATTTAATAACATCGAATGTCCGATGCAGTCTGTAGCTGCATTCTAATATTATGTTCCTCGATTTTTATCTGACATGCAAGCAATTGCAATTTAAGATCTTAATAGTATCTAATATATATATTTTTATTTAAAAGATTTATTTATTTAACCTTTACGTCATTTCGGTGGCTATTTAATTAGTAAATATAGAAGTAATATAAAAAATAAAGGTCGACTAGTTTTTACAAACCACAGAACTATTAACCTCATAATATTTCATTGCAAAAAATGGATTAGATTATAATTGATAATAACATACGGGTTTCTGTCTATACGGAAATAATATATATGACTTTTTGTAGCAATACGTCACTAATAACTTTGTCGTAAAAATAAAGCCTTTATTGCAAACGGCTTTCGTAAAGTCTTGAGCAATATCAGAAAACTGACTGGGATACAACGGGATCATACGTCACCGCAATTATAGAGCCTTCTTTAATATAAAATATCTTGTCAAACATTCCTTCATTCTAAGTAGAAATTATATTGTCAATACTCTTTTTCTTGACTTCATTTACAAGCCTTTCATTGAACTTCATTAAGCGATTTTTGTTTAATTATTATTTTACCACGACCTTATGTCTGACATTATATTTATCGTACCACGCAGCATCTTAAACTCAGCAGCTTCATTAAAAAAACATCGTACGATAGGTACTAATTATAACTCTGAACGTTAATTAATACTCAATTAAAAAGCTGAAAGGTGATCTTTCCTATTACGGTCTTCGGTATTTTCCTTTTAATTCGATATTGAGTATCTACCTACATAAAGTTGAAACTATAATTGCAGTGTCGAATTAAAGTAGTCTGCTCTTTCTTTAGGGTAGTTCCTGATGTTTTTCGAAATAAAAACTTCGCGGAAGACAATAAGAATTTGATGTATACTCGTAATAATATGGTATACTGGGATATTTTATCCTTATTGAAGCGGAATGTCACGTGAATTTTTTTGACTAGTAATTACTGTCATGTTATCTTGCTTTGCATTTTTACCATTTAATTTGCAAGTATGGTTTATTGCTTTCGAGTAAATATCACAATGTTGTTACTACGTCTCCAATGTACAGTTTAACAAAACAATAAATCTGTTTCCTCTGAAGTGGTGTGCTTATAGTACATCCACATGTTACCAGTTAATAGTGCGTGAGCCTATTGACATCAACCGGGCACAATTTTAGACTCCGGCCCATCTAACTCTGTGAATCGAAATAGTGCTAATTTAAATGTCAAAATTATATGACTCTAATTCTAGGTTAAATCCTTGATACATAGAATGTCTAATTTCTATCCAACAACTGTGTTTGTTTACTGTGGAAAATATAAAATAACAAGAACGATTTATAGCCAAAATAATTAAATAATTTGCTACGACGCGGTTACATCTGCCTACAAATCATCTAAGTACGTGCTACAATCATCATATTTTCGTAGACGCTACGCTACGCCACGTAGCCACGCAAAACATCCAATTCTAAAATCCTATTACAGCATTCATTTTCAAACCGACAAAGCTTAGCTAATATATAAAACATAATAGATTTGACTTCGGAATGCAGTCATTTAGCCTACCTAGAGCCTTCATAAATCATCTACTAATAAAATACAGGAGAAGTCACGGCTACTGACTAGTTTACGATTCTTGTACATAATTGGTTGGATAGGATTACAAAGCATTGTTATTAGATTTCAAGCTTGATTGGTATGTGTTGTTAAAGTGTCAGACTATTATATAAGATAATATTTATTTTATTAGGGTCTTAAACTTGTTCGTTTTAGATGGCTGGCTGGCTGGATGAATTTACCTAGGCATGAATAACAGTTTTTTGGATTAGCCGATTCTATCCCACTGCTGGGCAAAGGCCTCCCCCATTTCTTTACAACTCTCCCGGTGTTTTGCCTTCTCCGGCCAATCAATCAGGAACGAGTCCAAATTGTCACGCAAGCGTTTCTTGGGCCTGCCTCGGTGTCGACGACGGTCTTCAGGCACCCATTGTGTGACGATTCTGGCCCATCTGTCCTGACCCAACCTGGAAATGTGAAGAATAATTTATTTTACAAAGAGATCGCTGCCATAGGAATATACTATGTCCTACCGACCAAACGTCGCGACGTACCAAAGGTTTCGTACTTCGTTAAATATTAAAAGTTTTAATGTTACTGTTGACTTCAAATGACTGCTATATTCAAAGTATATTTTTGAAGTTTTATTTGGTATACAGGTGTTAGTACCGTTTGCGGTCACGTGCCAAAATATTCGTGTAGCGCTTTAGTATTTTAGGTGGACCTATCTAGTAACATGTAAATTCTACTTACATATTAACATTGAGCACATTTTTTCTTGTTCATTATAATTATCTGTCGTGCTCGAAGCAAATGCCGCGACAGTATCAAATGTCAATTATTTGAATAAGTCACTTGTCATGGTGCCTTCCTGTTCACATAATGATTGTTACGGATTAACCTTTGTTGAGCTTCTAGGTATCGATATTGTAAGCTGGGCTGGGTTTTTTCGAGATGCAATCCTAAAATACGCCTGCTGAAATCTTAGCTCTTGATTGCTGTTTTTTTTTTTAAAGATACTCCGCTTTGACTGATTGATGTTAGAGATATAAGCGGTAACTTTTGCCTATCATGTCCAAAATATTTTGGAGGTGTACCTGAGTTCTGGTTGAGTTTGTTGTTAAGTTATTTATTTTAGTTTATTTAATAGTTTTTAATTGTAATAATGCAGGTTTATAGTTAGTTAACAAAAATAAATTTCAGGATCTTGTTCAAGTAAAATAACAGTGATAATTACTTAAAAGAAACAATTGTTATTCCGACAGGCGCCTGTATCGCATATATGTATACATATGTTTTAGTATATCCGTGTATATGTTTATTTACATTTATATATATTTGGATATAAATTTGTGGTATTTTATATATCCATGTTGTTTATGTTAGTATTTAATTAAAATTATTTTCAGATTATAAGCTATCACTGTTTGTCTCTGCATCACCCAAAAGTTGTCTGGTATAAAATGCCTATGGCATTAAGTCCGCCTCTGAACATTGTACTTGAAGTGTTAAATAAATGAATATCGCTTCCACCTATAACTCCTGGACCTTCAAGAGTATTTAGGCATCCCCTCGCCACGCTCGTTCTATAGCTGGCTCTTTAAACAGTTACCTACCTATAAAATGTCCTCCGAAACTGTTTTTTCTGTTTAAACTTTTATGGAAGGCGCTGGTGCCTCTGATACAATGATTTCATCAGTACATGTACCAACGATACTCTTTTTCTGTAGTTACCATTTTTTACTGCAAAACTGTGTTGATCCTTGTAAAATGTATATATTTTTTTCTTAATAAATTATTTATTATTATTTATTTATCTCAAACTTCATCCATCGCTTTTCATCAGGCGTGATCGTGCTCAAGAGTATGCCATCACTGCCATCAAGCAATACAAATCATATTGATGTAACATGATGATGCGATTTTTAAAGTTCTATGTATCTATCCATCTACCATAGAGTGTGAGTGGTAAATAGAGTAGGTACTGATGTCCTTGACGATAGAAGCTTTCGTATCTTGCTACCTTTTGACATCTTTGACCTTTCTCGTAGGAAAATCGCTGATGTCTTCACATTCCAGTTTGAATGAAGAAAGCGAAATTTTTCACAAAAATCGAGGCTAAATTGTCGGTGAAATTAACTTCGTCCCAAAGAGGCTCTTGACTTTCTATACAAGGTAGTGTTATCTTATTCAGTAAAATTCTTGTAAAGGTCGAAAGTTAAAAGCATTTTTAATCTTTACTTCATACTTTATTTCCTCAGAAATACAGTAAATATTGACTTGTCACGTAATATTGTATAACAATTTGCACGTCTTTCAGAAATGTTCCGTCATGCAATGGAAAATGAACTCCTATACTTCCTCAATAAGATGTAAAATCCTTTGAGTGTGGAAATCGTGTATCAAATTGCTTTACACTGTAGTGCACTTAATGTACTTTATTTGGCCAGCACTGTATCATTACTCAAAGGCGTTAAAGGTTCCTAGATGGACAGGTTTGAGTGCCATCCAGTGTCCTTGACATTATTTCAATGAGGCAAGGATCTTTTGATTTTTTACTTCTGTTTAAACTCTAGTAAGACCTAGTTCATCTGGGTATTTTCCGGCCTATATAGCCTATATATTAAATGCCATCGCACAACAAAAAATCCTAGAGGGTTTTAAGGGTGATTGACAGCACCTGCGATTATTGTAGGTCTTCGTTTTGCATACACCCGTTTCATTTTGTATTTTTACATTCCAAGTTTATTTTTTCACATTCAAGTTGGGTTTCAATATTTGCATTATTTTTTGCAACTTCAGCCAAACTTGAGCATAAGTAAGACAAGCTCACATCCCATAAGCATCATCAAATAAAACTGTTAATAGGAAATACTGAAATGTCTTGCTTAACGATTTTGTCTTACCTTAACACTCTGCTAATGCAAAATACTCAAGCTTTGACTAAAAGATTATCACAAACGTGTCAACTCTAAGTTAATATTTGCATTACTTTGATTAGCATCGTGTTTGTGAGATTATCTGTAAATTGCACTAAGTGCCACAACGCTAATTCTTGTAATTAGTTTGAACTTAGCATCCCAGCGTCAAGTTTTGTACCTGGTTGATGGCATAGGTAGGGCCCTATTTCACGGGACTTAAATATAAGTAGTGACATGTGAGTGTACTGTAGGTACACCTCTGTCTAAACCTTCAGGGATTATTGGCGTGATGGTGTATGGTATATGTGGTATCTTTAATAAAAATACTTTCTATTTTTAGTTATTTTTCGTTTGTCGTAAGGGCTCTCTCTATCTCTTCAAAACATACACGTTAGGTAAATTTAGACTTACAGTATTAAGAGATTAAGTAATTCTAGTTGGAAAACCAATTAGACGATAGACCTGTTTAGTTTAATTTATGCTTATATTGCGTAAACCTGACTTTGGCCGCTAAAGAAGGCTGCACTTATGTAGTCATAAAATGTGATCTAGATTTTTTAGGTGGTGACATAGTGCAATGTCAAATTACACACGTGTAGGTACATTAAAAACATACATACGGAGTGGAAGGGACACCGACGCGAAAACGGAAACCACATACTCAGTGCATCATTCTGAACCCCCCACATGAGGTATGAGGACCATTCTCTTCTGTTATTTAGCAGACACTTAACAATAACCATCCGTTATATTTTTAGGGAGAAGCCGTTTGAATCTATGAAATAGTTAAGGTTTATTAAAACCGCGGCATTTGTCACTAAACTAATATAGCTTATCACGCAAATAATACTGGGTAAGTAGACTGGTATGTAGCTTATAAAAGTAAATAAATAACCAAGAATTATGAGTGTCTGTCTATGTAGCATTAATGTAATCTTAAATCTTCCATTAGATTGTGAAACCATTTAATTACAATCTATGTACAGTTGTGCACCTGCGAAATCTCTGACATTTGAAATAAATAAATTGCATCTGCGGTGCAATAAAAAAGTAGTATGATATTTATTTATTGATACAATTGACTAAAAGATTTGCAATAAGTCAGATTGTAGACTGATAGCTACAATTGAGATGACCAGTAGATAAAATTAGATGAATTATGTATTGTCAAATCTTCAGACAATAAAATAATGTTGCATCATTCAAATAATGTGCATACTAAAAAGACTACGTTGGGTCGCCTTCCAGTCTAACCGGATGCAGCTGAATACCATTATTTTACATGGAGCGACTGCCTATTTGACCTCCACATCGCAGTTTATACTGGATAATACGATACTCCTTGGTAAGACTGGTTGTCAGACTTTCGGGCCACTGCCTGTAACGACTGTCAGCCTCTGAAAAATAATCTGTGGAAAATACCTCCATTTTCCCTGCAATTTTGTCCGACAGAAGAGATTGTGACCAGATTTTGTATGTTTTTGATGAGAAAAATTGGCCTTGTTCAACTGCATTGGATCCGGAAGGTCGATTATCAAGCGTTGTTGTGGTTTGGTTCAGTTGGAAATATGTATTATTATTCTCTTTATTCATTTTTTCTTCTTATTGTTACATTTTTAAATATTTCTTAGAAAAAAAATAAAAATATAAAAATAGTAGCCCACCGGTATCGGGAACAGGGTCCAAGCTACCGGCGGTCAGGGCTCCAGAGAGAGGAACCTCCTAACAATATGAGCCGTGTCCAGGAGTACCGCTTTCTGAATCAAGCCCTTGATCCAGCTGCCTAACGAGAGCCTCCTCAGGTATTGGTCGAGGCTCTTGGCAATTAAGCCATTGCCTGAAACAACTATCGGCACAATGATCGCCGAGTCCACTTCCCACATGTCGACAACCTCGCGAGCCAAGTCATGATACTTGATTTGCTTATCTTTCTCGGCTTTCACGAGGTTCCCGTCATGCGGGACCGTTATGTCAACAATCATTGCGCGCCGCTCTGATCGATCCACCACCACTATATCAGGTTTGTTGGCCACATAGTCCTGTCAGTGATGATGGATTGATCCCAGTACAGTGTGATATTGCCATTTTCGAGAACTGGGTCGGGCACATACCTATAGTACGGCACTTCCGATTCCACAAGGATGTATTTTAGAGCAAGTTGCTGATGGATAATCCTGGCTACAAGGTTGTGTCTATGTAAGTACTCTCCGTTAGCTAGACGAGAACACCCAGAGATAATGTGTCGGATCGATTCTCCCGGACGGTGGCATGCCCGACATATGTCAACCGTGCCGTCCTTCACAATAAATCTCCGGTAGTTATTCGTCATCATAACTTCATTTAACAATTTATGTACTCACTAAATACAGAAATCAAGAAAGGAACAGAAAAGAGAGTACACAGGTAATGCTTACATATTTCTAATGAAATCTCTTCCAGCATACCTGCGAAAGGAGATACTAAAAAAAGAGATGTAGACAAAGTGTGTAAAAGAAGAAGAGAAAATGGAATACATAAAACAAAGCAGATAACTATTTTAAATATAATATACAATATAAGAATATACTTACATACGTTATGTATGTTGCTATTTATTTTCTTAGATTTTGCCATGGGTGATAAAAATGCAGCAGCTTCTTGCATATTACATGAGATGAATGATAATTAATATACGCATGTTTTTTTTCTTTTAATTAAAATAAGACATACCAGACACATGTCAGTATCTAACACATTAACAAAAAATGCATGAAATAAAAACATCCGGAATCAATTTTAATCACAGAATTATGTAAATTAATTTCAATAAATATTTAAAGTAACGCACAAAAATACGTTTTATGAGAAAAATATAAATATTTAAACTAAACTTAAATAATTACATATGCATCTGCATTAAATCGGAATGACCTTAAAACAGGTGCGTTCATGATCTGACCTTTAATAAAAAAAGAATAAGGTCAAACGTACGATGGGTACCGTATAAGATGACAGGTTTTTAATGTTTTATTTTTTTGGTGAAGAAATAGGTCAGATGAGTAAAGTTGATCGTCCTTCTAATAAAATTATTCAATATAGTGTAGCTAGTTTTTTTTTTGTATCCAGCTTTAAGGGGCCAACCATAAATTACGTCGTGTGACAAGGAGTCCTCTCCCACCCCTTCCTACATTTCGTGACGTGACGTCACATTTCAAAATCATATTTCTTACTCTATCTGAATGAACATATAAAATTACAAAATAGGTGACGTCAGCCAAGGTAAGGTTGGAGTCTCAATAATGTGACCAGCTGTAACAAGAACCGGGGGAGAGGGGGAAGCCGTTAAAAAACATGAAAATTGGTTGACGTAATTTATGGATGGCCCCTTAACGGTTTCGTTATATTGATTCGAACGAAGAAAATTGTCTCAGTTTAGATAGACTAAGATCAATCTATGTCAAAGCATCTATAATTGCGAATAGCTGGTAATGTTCTGACCTTTATTCCTTATTCGGATTTTCAATGCAGTACTTGCCTTTATTAATTTATTTTACTGTTTGCTTACTATTAAAACTTACTTGAACACATCTAGTACCAAGTCATAATTTCTACCCAATGTAACTTTGAACGCTGACTTAATTATAAGTACCTGTAAAACCAATGTTTTTTTTTCTTCTTTTTTTTTGGACTTTTATTCTACATGTATATGGTATGTCTGATTAATCTTATTCACTAGTTATCATTATCACTAAGTAGCTTAACTTAAGATGCCAATAGATTAAACAAAAGATAAGCTCCTTCACTGTTAGGTTTTGACAGTAAGGAATTCATGATTCCGACTTGCAATATATATCCAGACCTAATTTTTCCAATAACTCCTTTCTCCGCATGGAACTGAACACATTCCATCAACAAATGGTATACATCATCGATTACGCCACAAGTATCACAGTTAGGGGAAGGAACCTTCCCATTAAAAAGGCAAATTTGTTAGAATATGTCCGGTCCTGATTCTGTGCGCTATAATAATGAGTTTCCTACTTAGCCGACTATATGTACAAAAAACAATGATTAATTATGACAAATCTCACCCAAACACATTAGTATCAATAAACCAAACAGTTAAAGACCACGCTAAAAATCCCGCAAATTATCATTTAAATTATAATAAAAATGGTCATAGAGTACATTAAGTGCAGCAAAACATTTTAAAACCATAATTGTTTGGACACGAAGCTATGCAGCCTCGATTTAATAGAAAGGAGCCGGTCATCTGCTGCGGACGGTACAAGGACTGATGTGTACTAAAAGTGTTACGAATGTTTTAACATAACATAACATAACATCACGCCTGTGCCGCGTTAAGCAGAGCCGTTCCTAATAGTACACCCACATTTCGCCAGTTCTGCTTAGGTCCCATGTAATCCTATTGCCTGCAATCGGGCACAATTCCAGACTTCGTGGCTGCTACTGAGAAATTCCGGATGGAAAAACCCAATAACAATTTTCCCGGCCCGGGAATCGAACCCTGGTCTTCATGCTTAGCAGTCGCGATTGCAGTCTTTAGATCAACGAGGTCGATGGTAGTTAAGGGAGATAGATTCAGGAAATCTATGTGCCATGATGTGTTGTCTAGCCAAGGGATGCCGTGTTCTCCAGTAACTGGGTTGTGGAGGTCAGATAATCAGTCGCTCCTTGCAAAAACGGTATTCAGCATAAACTTGAAATCGACCAGAAGACAGGGAAAGACTAGGTAGATGATGGTGATGATAATTACGTCTGTTCGCAAGATTCCAACTTTCTCAGGAGTCCAACTTTTATAACATCCATACAAACTCTTCGCATGAGTCCAGCTTTTATTTTTTATGTACTTTTATTAGCACTCTTCCAACTGGACGGTACAGTTACGCACAAATATAGAAACTAAGAAACTACTCGTATTTGATAGAAACTCATAGTGGTTTTTAAAGAGGAAAATAACAATGTCATGATTTAGATTTATGAAAAATGTTAAGCTCATTGCATTGGTGTCTTGTATAAAACGTTGTTTCCTAATAACAATAATATAATGTTATTTATTGACATTAAAATAGCTGCATTGCACTGTTCCGTGTAATATAATTGCGATCACGAAGAACAACATTTTAAGACACTGAAAAGAATCAGATTTTTACCCTCAAAATTATCTAAGTAGGTATCTAATTGCTACGTGACAAAAAGTCACGTAAACCTAATGCACCGCTCAATTAGAAAAATATAAACCAACTATAGACAATAACTCTTTATTGCCACTCGTAAATAGTGATGTGTCATACAAAACTATTACTTATCGATATTGCATAAAACATTTTTGTTACTCTGACAACTGACAAGTAATGTTTATTTATGACAAAAGATAGTCATGTTACTTCTTTTTGAAAAGGTCATTATTCGGTAACAACCAAGAGAATGTTAGATCGATAAATAATTTTAATGAATCGTTTTTTTTATTCCGTGGGAATTTCGAGTTTGTTATATAAATTAGCATTTTGGTTTTTTAGACTAATGATGTGTTATTAAAAGTTATGATATGGGTGTTACATCAGAACTAGTAAGTCAAAGGTCATTTGAATGAAGCTTCCGAGAGCTAAAATGCAAAAATGTTTTCTTTTGTAAATTGGATGTATAACATTTACATAACGTGCATAAATCGTAATTCGCCTATAGCGTTTCCAAAGCTGAGATTCAGACTCCCGCGTTGTGAGAGAGCCGTCCACCATGCGGGCTCATTGGTGAATGAGAATTGTTAACAACAACAATTACTAGCTTTAACAATAACTAGCTTTTACGCACTTAACATAAATATAATTTAATTAACGAAAAACATAATTTGCAATATTTTAGGAAATCTAGTTTACAAACTGTCTTGCTCAGAATGATACCCACGAAAAAGAGATAATAATCATAAGATAACACCACGCTTGTACTCCCACAAGGGTTAGGTAGAGGTGTACCCACAGATATAATAAATACAGGAGATATGATTTGTAAACAAATGTATTCGAGTTCAGATGTCGCCGTGTTCTCCCCACTTAATTCACTAACACAAAAGCAAAAACTATAAGAACGGCACACGCGCTCATATTTCTCCCGCACACAAAGAAACTTACAGCAACACTAATAAACTCACTAATAGAACACAGGCATACATAGGGCGGGGCTTCTACCTGTAGCTACGGACTCAGAATAAACACACATCGCAACTAGTGATGTGAAGAGGTAATCGTAGAAAAAATAGTATCGATGAAATTCAGTTACCTTTAATCTGCCCTTTTTATATATAAAAATATAGTACTATTTTTGCACCTGAATTCGAGGTGGCTCAAAGTGAGACGAACATATCGTGTTATTTTTTGTGGGAAACCAGTTTGGACCTTTTCCTGTCGCATTTATCCACTTTTCTTTTATTTTTGGATACTTCGGATAGCTAAAATGTTAAAATAAAACCAAGGTGTGAATTGTGATGATGATATCAATGATACATGTGTAAGAGTACCGCAATAAATTAAAAACCCATACTTGATTCAATAAAAGATAAGTCGAGTAATCAAGAAATAGTAATGAATTGTATTTTTCAGTAATTAATTATATAATTTTTATCATTAAGTACCTCACATTAGTAAACAACAGCTATAAAGTTCCATGTAACAAAAATAGTCTAATTTTTTACCCTTGTGTAATCATTCGTACTAAGGGATCGTATAAAATATCGACAACCACAAAAGTGACATCACCTCTCTAATTATCTACCTAAAACACACCCGCTTCACGAAACTATCGTGTGAGTGAGAGTATCAGTAAAACACTTATCCATTGCACTATTAGACCAGCCGATTCATTGATCGATGTGTATTAAGCAAACAATGGTTGTTGTTCCTAATGAAAATAATTGCTTTTGGTACTTTATCGTGTTTCTAGTATCACGAAGTAATGTTTTAATGAATTTAATAAGAAAAACAATCATATTTTAGTATTTACGTGTGAAATGAGATGCCATCTTTCGTATAATTCACAATAGAGCTGTTATTTTTGCAAACAACCTCTGTACAACGCGGCATTTTGTAAAAAATCACAAGCAGTGAAGACGTCGCAAGTTGACATTCGACTAATGGCCGAAACTGGCAACAAGCCTCTTTGCGGCTAGATGCGTTCGCAAGCGCCACGCCTCCTTGCCATATCTCCTGTATTTATTATATCTGTGGGTGTACCCATTAGTTCACCCACATTACGCCAGTTATATTTAAGCTCCATGGCCCCAAGGGGCGAGCCTATTGCCATCAACCGGGCACAAATCCAGACTCCGTGGCTGCTACTGAGAAATTCCTGATGGCAAAACCAAATAACGTTTTGCCCGACCTGGGAATTGAACACAGGACCTCATGCTCAATGATCGCGATTGCAACCACGAGACAAACGAAGCAGTGAAAAAGAAAATTTAAAAATACGGATCGATTTACTTAATCATCACTTTTAAAAAGTTACAAAAAATCAACAAACACACTACAATGTTGGTAACGTCTTAGCTTACTTATATTAAGTAATGTTCAGTACATGGTAGATCCACAATACCTATTTAATTTGACAAATTACCTTGTAATTACAATCAATTACACTTCACGTATTCATCCCTGACCGATATTCTCCACAAAAATCCACCGACATGTTCCATCACGGTACAGTTGCATCGCTTGACATGTTAATTTGAGTTCAACCTGCTTGGAACATGTTTCGTGTCAGCTGTCGAGTGAGAGGTCGACCTCAGCGAGAGGTCGGGTTAACTCTTCGAGAGGATCGTGTTCAATTTGTAATTGGTTCAGTTCATTTAATGGTAATTTTTTATGTTTGGTTTTTTTAATCTGGGTCTTATGACTTATGTTTGAAATCTGTAATGTTATTTTAAGGTAACATCGCAAATATCACAATTTTAATTTATAATTTTTTATATCATAAACTCTTTCTAATTCTTCATCTTGTCTTTTTTTCTAGACTGTAGTCGACTTATGGGGCAGTATAGTTTTCTTTCTAATTTTCCTTAGCCATGCAAACTTTTATATTGTATTTTATAGCAATTTTAAACTATCATTTTTCCACTTTAAATACGTATTATTATTCTGATCCTGCAGTAGGTAACTGCCAACATAACTGTAGGTATCCCTAGTAAGTGGGTACCAAAGACATACAAAATGCAGCCTCATAAGTGCTATCTCATTTACAGGTAGCAGTGCCACCTCTGGACTCCGTAACCTTTTGTTAAACTACGAGTACCCACTTAAGTGCAATCGTCTTGCGTTTATTGTTCCAGTTTTATTTCCTTCTGTATAATGAATTTTGTCGTATCAAGGACAAACTGCTTTATAATAATCTTTTAAATTAATGTTGTCTCGTAATTACCTTGTGTGGATTTTTGCGCTCTCAGGAAAGATACTTTGGTATACCTAAGAAAATCTTGTAAACATTTCAGGAACCCCAGCTCTACCTTTTCAAATTAAAACTAGCATAATAATTGTTAACACAATCAAGATAACACAAGGAAAAAGAAACAGAAATGTTACGATAATAACAAAAAAGTATTTGTTCGCTGCAAACTGCATTCTCTTTTATTGTAAATCATGCAAGGGACGGTCGAGTGGATTATCAAAATTTAAGGCAACGAATCTTTATTTAACTGTCAAGGTCCAGTATTATTTTAAAATGAACAGTCTGCTAAACTACGTAAATTCTTACTAATATTATAAACGCGAAGGTTTGTTATGCATGGATGTTTGTTACTCTGTCACGCAAAAAATACTGAACGGATTTGGATGAAATTTGGTATACAGATAGTTTATAACCTGGATTAACTTACAGGATACTTTTTATCCCCGTAGTACGATTCTGTGGGACAATAACCGAACTCCACGCGGGCAAAGCCGCGGGCATAAGCTAGTAATTGAATAAAACTGCTGATTTAGTTTTAATAACCAACGATTTTTTTTAATGAAATTCACTCCTTTATATTCTGAAATTGATTTATAATCTAAATCTGTAGTTAGTTCGCGTCCATCCTTTATACCGTAAATGTACCTAATTTATTCGTAAAAAAGTAAATAAATAACATTAGCTCAAAAATAAGCTTTCCTCAGTAATAACATAAGCTTTCTAGTTGTAATTATTTAACTGTAACAGCTTCTGTACTTCGTCTTTAATCTTTTCATGGTCATCATTGTCCTGGTACCCTCATCCCAATTTATTTGGGGTCGGCGCAGCATATCTTCTTCTTCCATACTTGTCTATTACTCGTCATCTCAGCATTCACCTCCTTTCTAACCACATCATACATTCATCGATTCGGATTTGGAACCTCGCCTTTTACCTTTAAGTTACATAACAATAAACAGCGAAATATTAGAACTACCCGGAACTTCAAAGGAAGTGGTATTAAATACATTATCGAAAAACTTATCGACAATTTCCTGTTTAGTGAAAGGATTATAAGTTACGTTGGCAGATGACCTAAGTTATCTAACTTAGACTCATCTCAAAAATTAGGAACAGATTTCGTAAAAAAAAAACTTAATAATTTTGATTTATTGTTGTAAAAGTATGTTGATGAAGTAGGGTAAGTCAGATTAATTAGTTTGTTGTTTTAGAATGGATCTTTTTTTTTTCAAAAGTTGTTTTATAATCGAATTTTTTCACAGTTTTTTTGGGTTTTGTAATTGTCTCAATCTCGTAAAACAACAAAAGCAACATTAGTGATTGTTTTGTAGCCTCCTGAAAACTTATTCTTATCTCTTTTGGGGCTTTAATATACGCAACTATTACCAGACAGCAGTCACTGAGAATGACTGATATTCTAAGGTTAAAGCCGAGTCAGAAGCCCATGGGCAGCATAAAAACTCTGACACCAGGTTAGGTACACGATAAAGATGAAGATTCTAAGGGTTGACTTCTTGAGTTTCTGACTAGTTTCTGATCTTGGCAGACACCTAAACCCAGCAGGAAAACTATACCAACTCTTATATTTTCCTTTTTACGTCAAGCCTAAAACTTTTAAATACCTACCTTTATTTAAGGCCAACTGTTTTTATTAATCAACAGGCATTTCCTGCAAAGGTAAAGCTTCCCTTAAAGAGCTCACACTCCAAGTCGTCATGGTAATATAACATGACGTTTCGCCGGAATCCGGAAGTTAGTGTTGGACGACAGCACTCGAGTGACTCCAGTCTAGACATATGTAGATACTTGTATCGGTACTCGAGACTAGAGATATTTACTTAGTTCATAGTCAATTTGTTGTTAGAATGTTTGTTTACATTGGTGATGGATATTTTATTACTGGTAGTATAGTGGTCAGTCTGATATGAAACTTCAACTTATTTTTGATATTTTTGCGGTTTGGGTTTATTGTTATAATCCACCTATCCGTAATGAATTCGTATGTATACGATCGACTTCCTCGCAAACAGAAGACTGTCCTACCAGTAGTGGTAAAAATTATAGCCTAATTATGCTTAAATGTTTAGACTTGAATACTTCGTTGGTCTTGTGGTCGGAAGCGCGACTGCTGAGCATGTGGTCCTGTGTTCAATACCCAGGTCGGGCAGTGTTATTTGGTTTTGCCATAGGAATTTCTTAGTAGCAGCCACGGAGTCTGGATTTGTGGACTTTGAATGGAAATAAGCTCGCTCCCTATTACATGGGACTTAAAAACATAACTGGCGAAATGTGGGTTTATTATTTGGTACATCTCTGTATAACCATTTGGGGATTACAGGCGTGATGTTATGTATGTATGCTTACAAATGTTATTGAAAGTGAAAAAGTTGTGAAGTGAACTATTAATTTCCTAGCTATAAGCATAAACTTGATCTGTAAATACTATTTCTCATTTCCTCACACAACTTTTTCAATTAAAACTCTCACTTAATTATTCCATTGACGGCTTTCTTTTTAAAATTATACATTAATCATCATATTAAATGTATTGTTTAACGTTATCGTTAAGTATAATAAAACCATAAAAAAACATGGCTTTATTTAGAAAAGGCAAAAATAATCTCAATTTTGGAACTACCATTCAGATTTTAATCGGACCACAGATGTTCTGAAATCCGTAATTTAGGGCCATTAAGATCTGCCATCCATTGTTCACGAATTAACTGATCAATCAGGTCAAACTATTTAGAAGGTCCTCTATTGCATCAGAACTTAAACCAACTAATCGTTTTCAAATTAAACGTTATTAAACTGAGCTCCTTAAACCATTAACCATATGATATCTCGAGATAAAATCGATTATAATTCTCGAAATTAATCGATCTCATTTCGTTCGTGAACACTCGGGTTAAATCGTGACCCGATCGGAACTGTATGCAAACTCCTGCGCAGAAAGTGAACGTAAAAATTGTTCAATGGGTCAGTTATGTCGTATTATATGTATGACCATGTATGATGTATGGGCTTGGTGTAATAATTTGATAATTAATCTTAATATAGATGATTATTTAACTGTTGTTTTAAGAAATAAATTGAATTGATGCTTGCTTCAATGGGAAATTGTGATGGGATCTTATTAAACATTAGGTAAATACTGCATGAAATTAAACAGCTTACAAAGCCATTTAGGAAATAATAGCACTACTTGAAAAAGCGATTTTTTTGTGGCTTACGCATTACTATACAGGGTTTTTTCGTCGGTTATTAAAAAATATATATGTGGGGGGTTCAGAAGGGTGTACTGAACACGTGGTAACCGGCTTAGCTTTGCTGTTCCTTTGACCTGTATACCTAATAGGCCAATAAATAATGTCAAAGTTATTAACGGGAAGCCAAGCTAGATCCATGTATCCCAAAGCGAAAGTCGATCCTATAACCCAGAGGTGAGAAACAGACGATTTACCTTCGGCAATAAACAGTGTGCTTACTGGTCAAATTACTGGTTTCCCGAAGGTTTTCCCGATCATAATGCACCTTTGTCAATTAGTTATTAGTAATTTACCCACAGTTTGAGTAGGATTTATGATATGTAATCTGCATTGTGTCTTTAATTGAAACTTTGTCTTTATAAATTGCAAAAGAAGTATCCAATAATTACATAACATAACATCATGCCTGTAATCTCTAAAGGGCTGGGCAGAGGTTTACCTATTAGTACACCCTCATTTCGCCAGTTATGTTTAAGTCCCATGTAAAACCGGGCACAAACTCAGACTCCGTGGTTGCTACTGAGAATTTCCTAATAGAAAAACCCAATAACATTTTGCACGGCTTGGGAATCGCACGCAGGATTTCGTGCTCAGCAGTGATTGTTGATAAAAAACAGTCACTCAGTCTAATAATAATTAGTGAGTCTTAATTGTGAAACTCACCCATTGTACCTAAAATCTACGAAATAGATAGCACTTCAACCTTTCTAGACCATTTGGTAACATAGATATGAATCGTTTTGTCTGTCCGTCCGTGTCTACCTATTACTTAACGCTTGTTACATTGTGAAGGGTAAAAAGAAATGTGGGCCGGATGATTTGTTTTAATAAATCTATTATGTATTAGTGGATCGTGACGAGGAAGTTAGGAGCTAGCTATTACGTCGTACCTATTGTTGTTATCAGATTTTTTTTTTTTTTTTTTTTTTATAAAAAACGTTGCCCCACACTAGGAATTTCTCCTGTATCGTGGGTGCGTTTACAAACATTTAAACTCACATACACAAACAACCAGACCCGGAACAACTATCTGTAGGCCATACAAATATTTGTTCCGTGCGGGGATCGAGCCCGCGACACGCAGCGCAGCAGTCAATCGCTCAGCCACTGCGCCAACCGTGCCGTCAAAATGATGAGATTATGAACAACTGACTGCCTGGACTGCTTTTTTGGTCAAGTGGTCGCAAGCGCGATTGTAGAGCATGAGGCCCTGGGCGCGATTCCCAGGTCGGGCAAAGTGTTATTGGATGTTTTCATAAGGGATTTCTTAGTAGCAGCCACGGAGTCTGGATTTGTGCCCGGTTGATGGCAATAGGCTCGCCCCCTATGACATAGAACTTATACATGGTGAAATGTGGATATAATATTAGGTACACCTCTGCTTAGCCCTTCGGGGATTACGGGCTTGATGTTATGTTATAAACAAAACTTTTTTGCAAAAAAAAAAACCGACTTCCAAAAAAAACACTGAAAAAGCGGTGACTATTGTTTGTTTCATTGACTTTTTTGCCACCGACTTGCGAAAGTAAAGTTATTTTCCACTTTTTCAGTGTTTTTTTTGGAAGTCGGTTTTTTTTGCAAAAAAGTTTTTATTTTACCCTTTTTAGTTATCGCATCACACACAAATCCTTGTCAAGTATCAATTTCGCAATTTCTTTTACTTGGATGACATTTTTTCCAGTTATTTTGATTTCAAAACCAAACTGCTGAACCTATTTTGATGAAATTTCTATGGGACCAATCGAGAAGTAGATCCATTCAGATAAAAGAAGAATTTTTCAGAAATGACGGAGATATGAGGTAACAAACACAAAAAAAAAAACATACAACCGAATTGAGAACCTCCTCCTTTTTTTGAAGTCGGTTAAAAATATGTACAATTAAGGGACGTAATTGATAATTCTCTTGATAAATCCTTTGTACCCACTTTCCACTAGAAAAGGGGAAATCACATAACATAACATCAAGCTTGTAATCCCCGAAGGGTTAGGCAGTGATGTACCTAATAGTACACCCACATTTCGCCAGTTATGTTTAGGGCCCATGTAATATGGGGCGAGCCTACTGCTATCAACCTACGGCGGCTGCTATAACCGGCGGCTACTGAGAAATTCCTCAAGTATGATGGAAAAACCCAATAACACTTTGCCCGACCCGGGATTCGAATCCAGGACCTCATACTTAGCAGCTCCTTTTTTTGAAGTCGGATAAAAAGAAGTTCTAAGCAAGAAGGTATGAAGTCAGTTGCAACAAGGAACTGACTTCAGACCTTCTTGTTTAAAACTTTGTACGGAAAAACTTTTTGGCACTTATTTACGACAAGTCATAAATTACTCATTTACGTTTTTACTTTAAATTCTAAATGTTACAAGATCACCTTCTAAAATTATTAATTACCAAATACCTCAGCTGGATTTTAAATTTATTACATTAAAAAATACAAGAGATACGCAATGACTACTTTAATTAAGTATTCCACTTCAAACAGCTTCTAAAAGATGTTTTGCATTTGTATTAAAGCGATTTAAGTCCATTGGGATTCATATCGTGACACAATGAAAAACTCTCTTCCGGAGTGAAGTTTGGCTATCCATTTTTTTTTAATATTTCATGAGCCTACTCTTGACCTCAATTTTGCCCTAAGAACAAAGGTGAATTCGACGATGGAACGAGCTAACCCAAAAGAAGCCTATCGGCCTATTATTATACTCCCCCCCCCTCCTTTTTAAACCTCTACGCGTTCCTGAGAAAGAGGGTCTTGACAGTCAAACAGACAGACGGACACCAAAATGGTCGTATAAGGATTCTTTTTTCCTTTTGATGTACGGAACCCTTAAAACAAAAGAAAATCGTTTGGGTCACAAGACAAAACTTTTGCCTCGTTCGGATGTTCTACAGCTTTTTCACAAAATAAGCTACACTTTAAGATACAGCTCAAACCATTAGTCTATTAGTCAAACTATGTTTCTTGTATTATGTAAACATGGTGGTTAATTCCTATGTTTGAGGACTGGGGTATTATGGTGTGACCGGTTTTGTTCGCTGTTACATCATATACACTATCTAGAAATCTGTAATCTAGTTTAACTGGTTGTCCTGGATACGATTGATTGATATCTTATTTACTACTAGCGACCCGCCCCAGCTTCGCACGGGTGCTATGTAGATACTAATGTTTTCTCTACTATAATATGCATGTATTATACATACAAACCTTCCTCTTGAATCACTCTATCTATTAAAAAACCGCATCAAAATCGGTTGCGTAGTTTTAAAGATCTAAGCATACATAAGGACAGACAGACAGACAGCGGGAAGCGACTTTGTTTTATACTGTGTAGTGATGTTTGCATTTCTTCCATTTACATCATAAGTTCATAACTCAGCAGAGATCTAGCGATGTTTTCGATTTTCTTGGTGTCTTTCTCCTTAAGCGTGAATAATTTATCATTGTTTGTCGTGATTTTGAAAAATGTTTCATACATTAATTTACTCTCTAACTACGATCCTATCCGACCAATGTAATTCAATTAAGCATTTTCCTTTTCGATAGTGATTAATAAATAGTCGTGGGTAGTTTATAATTCCGTTATTATTTATGCCTTATTATACGTAGAGTTACATTAAATAATCCTCCCATTTCGTAAACTTTGTAGATATTAATACCTAAAATGTTTTCTTGACTTTTGGGCATCATAAAACACCCGACTTGTAACCACCAATAACTAAACGCCTTTTTAAGTTATGTCGCTTAATAATTATCGAAACAGTCGGTTTGTGAGTCATGAGTGAATGTCTCAAGTCCAAAACTAAATTATAATCAATACCACTATGTTGTTAACTGGTAATGTATGAATAAATATGGGAATTATCGTGGGAGGTAACCACTAATTTTAAAAGGATGAAGGTCGCATCTTCTTATTAATTTATTTGGAGGGTCACCTTGAAATAGGTAGTGTTTTGTTTTTAAATCAAAACCTTGGCTGTAGTAGTAATATTCTGGATGTTGGTAAAACATAAAGTTCTTTTTCGTATTCGGCAATGCAAACACGACTAAACCAGGTCCATTATTAGAAATAAGTGTTTAACTAATAAGAAGTTTTGAGTTAGTCAATTTTTCTTTTGACTAAAGCGATACTTATAGTTTACTTTAAATATGACAAAGTCATCATCTGCCTAGCTTTTTCCCAACAATGTTCGGGTCGGCTTGAAGTCTAAGCGCATGCAGCTGAATACCAGTACTTTATAAGGAGCGACAGTCTATCTGACCCCCACAACCCTCCACATCCACAACCTCCATAACCCAGTTGCTTAGAACCCGGGTTATACGATACCTACCCCTGGTAAGACTGTTTGACTATAACGACTGTCAAAGATTTTCAATTGGCAGCCGGGACCAACGGCTTAACGTGCTTTCCGAGGCACGGAGGGAACTCGTTTTGTAATGAGTGGTCACCCATCCACGGACCCACCTAGGCAAGCACAGCTTAACCTAAGATCGAACCGAACGGCTGTTAGGTATTACACACATCAAAAGTGTCTAGGGATCAAGCATTTTTATGCGGATTTCTTGAGATTGAGATGTGGCTTTGTAATAAATTTATGATTTTATAAATTTATATGGATCCTTTTTGGTGCATTTCATAATTTGAATCAGGAACTCTCAATCAAATTCGAGTAAAAGATGAAAATAAGCTGTCAATATTTTCCCTATAAAAACATACAACGCATTGAAGACATTATTAGTGCTACTGTTTCCCTACTACTGATTAAAACCAACGTTATTATGGAGCGGCGACGTCATTTAAGCAGGGAAGAAATGCTCAGAGCCGTGGGAATGATAGAAGCTGGTTCCCGGCAACGTACTGTGGCTTTAGCTCTGAATACAAGTCAGAGTGTTATCAGTCGACTTTGGACACGTTACCGAAGCACTGGTACCGTGGCTGAGCGCCATGGAGGACGGTATCGCTGCACCACACGGAGACAAGACCGATACATTCAAATCTTAACTCGAAGAGCTCCAACAATAACCGCCATGATGTTAGCCGTGAGGCTTCATCACTCTTCAGGGAACTTAATTAGCGACCAAACAGTCAGAAACCGCTTGCATGAAGTGAACCTTCATTCCCGAAGACCGCTACGGGTACCACCTATAGCAATGCACAATCGTAGGATTCGATATCAATGGGCTCTTGAACACAGAAATTGGGCAGAAGAACAATGGCGTTTCGTGTGCTTTTCTGATGAGTCTCGTTTTGGTATGAGACCGAATACAAGACGTATACGACACTGGAGAACCCCTGGACGCCAACAGCGATTAAAATCCTGCCAGGAAGTCCATCCTTATAGTGGTGGAACCATCATGGTATGGGCGGGTATTTGGATCGGCGGAAGAACTGAGTTGATTTGGATCAGAGGCAACCTCAACGCTCAAATTTATGCTGAGACGATTGTATCAGACGTCATCGTTCCTCTACAAGTGCAAATCGGTCCCTTATTTCAGTTAATGCATGATAATGCACGACCGCACACCGCAAGAGTTGTAAGACAGACTCTCGCCGCAGCTAACATCAATGTCCTGCCCTGGCCTGCTCAGTCGCCAGACTTGAACCCGATTGAGCATGCATGGGATATGCTACAGAGAAGAGCTCTGCCGAATATGGAGGGTATCCAGTCGCAAGAAGACCTTTTTTGTTGTTGCAACGAACATGGGCGGCCATTCCACGGCGTGATTTGGATGAACTCATTTTGAGTATGCCAAACCGATGTTCTTGTGTTGTTAGTGTTCGCGGTAGAAACACGGATTATTAATTGTTTAAGTTACCCAATAAAATTTTAAAGAAAACTGTTATTTCAGTCTTTTTTTCGAACTTTAATGTTAGTGGTTCAAATGTCAAAAATCCCTTTATTAGGAAAATGGCAAATTTCTTTATTAATGCAAAGGTGACTTGGTTTATCGTTACTGTGACAAACGAAAACACTTTATTTGATGAATCCTTAAAGAAAATTTTAATTAATATCAATCAGGAGAAAAGTTATTGCAAAAATATATGTTGATCCCTAGATACTTTTGATGTGTGTATTTAGCCACGAGCTCCTTGCCTTAAATACGACAAAGTATGAAAAATTAATTAAATTTTGTCAAAAATAACCAAACAATAGTTGGTCACAGCAGGTAACAATATTGTAGAATGGTAGGGCAAGTCGTGACAAGAGGCAATTTCTGTGTGTACCGGTACACAATTACACATGCCTCACGATTTGTCTCAAATATAGACGAGACTATTTCATATATCGCAACGTGTAAACGTTCCGTGCTGAAGATGTTTTATCAGATTTTGTGCGTGTAAATTATCATTCATCATTTTCCTACCCTTATTACCCCAATTTATTTGGGGTCGGCGCAGCATATCTTCTTCTTCCATTGCTCGTCATCTCAGCAGTCACCTCCTTTCTAACCGTGTCACCCTTCACACAGTCCATCCAACGTTTCTTTGGTCTTCCTCAACTCTTATACATATCCATATTCATGCTCAATACCCCGTATCAAATGAGCATACCATGACCCAAACAAAAACATTAAAAGAGAATGAAATAAGATAATAATACTTCTTCGTTTCCTAATTGACAATTTGAACAGACTCGTATATCCCCAACTAATAAAGCGAATAATAATAAATATTCATAAAACACAAGTGTTAGTTTATTTGCAGCATATCAGAAATGTCAAGGAGATGCCACGGATTGACGAACATGATATTTAATAGATAGGCATCAAGAGTCGAATCTTTAAGGAGCCTTTTATGAAAAAGCTTTTAGTTAAGCAATCTATGTAAGAAATAGACACCTGTCCATTATTTTTATTTAAGCAATATGCCAACATGACCATATTAAAAATGGTACATGCCAGCTAGACAATAATACTTTACAGTCTTGTAAATATCATCACAATTATTTTTTTAAATGATATTATGAAAAATAATGTTAGGTATTCATTTATGTGGTTAATTTTTTGACTAACTTATGTTTTTTTTTTTTACTGACATCTTGCCTTTGCCAGTGGGGTTATAATAGACAAGTATTCTACTTTTAATTTACAGAGGTAAAAAATACAGGCACCTAAATACATATTTATGATCATTTTTCATAATTTAGTAGATCCTGTTTATTTCAGTATATATACTTATACTCATTTCGTTTATTTAATTGTTACAGGTACTGCCACTAACAACGGTTATAAAAACACCACTAAAGTCGGTAAGCCTTAGTCGGGTTGTCAATGGTTTATACGTAAAGGGACCAGTTTTATCGGTTATATCGAGTGATCCAATTTCAACATCGAATCGGACTCAATTGAACGCGTACTTTTTGAAAGTTATGTATCAACTTATATGCTTTGTTTTGTTCAGAAACCTACTAAGTGCAAGCTTGTTATGTGTTGGTGAACTTTTTTGTAAAAAATGGACCGGATGCGCTAGTAATTTAATAGATTACGTATGTATGTAACATCACCATGACGCCTTTAATCCCTGAAGGGTTAGACAGAGGTGTACCTAATAGTACACCCACATTTCGCCAGTTATGTTTAAATACATGGAATAGGGGGCGAGCCTATGGCCATCAACCGGGCACGAATCTATACTCCGTGGCTGCCACTGAGAAATTCCTGATGGTAAACCCAATAACACTTTGCCCGACCTTTTTTTTTTTTTTTTCCGGAAGGGAAATCATCAAATGACTTCTCCCGCTCTGGGCTGAGCGGGAGGGTGAGTCAGACTTTTACTGACTAAAACCCACCCATGTTCCTTCATCGCCCTTTGTGTTCCGGGGCCGCGGTATCTCTTTCGAACAACCCGCAGCACCCGGCAGGCATCGGCCCTTGCGGGCCCCTTCCCTATGCTGACATCTCTTTGAGGCGCGCGTGGAACACGAACGCGCCGTCGACACGGCCTGTCGTCCTAAGAGTCTTAGGCTAAGACGGCGGGACGGCGAGCTAGCCCTTAGCTCACCGTCCACAGGCCCGCGTCTACGGTGGCCGGGGGCCACCACGTGGCCCCCGACGCCCGGTGCGTCTCCCGCGGCGGCTGGGACGTGAGGAGGAACGCTCTCTCTCACGTTCCGCCTCCTCCTTTGCTAGCATGACTGCTTCGCAAAAGGAGGTGACGGCTTCCCATTCCGTCTCGACTTTGCCCGACCTGGGAATCGAACCCAGGACCTCATGCTCAGCATTGATTAAATATTAAAAGTTGAGCTTGAGGTTAATTGTTTTAAGCTCCCCTACAAATATTTTAAATGTTGATGGCACCTGAAAAGCCTAAACTAAACTTGCTCACCATGTACAATTTTTCTGTGGTTTCATTGAGAAAATGATAATTTGACATGAAATAGTCACTAATGTATGTAACGTTACTCTTAAATGAGACATTTGCTCAAAGATATTACCAAAATAACCGTAAGTTATAACTGCCTTACAATGCTGTTATAACTTTCAACTTAGCCAATACACATGTATGTATATAAAAAGAGCTAAGTAATTCTTACTTAGAACTTTGAACCGTAACTTATGTTCGCACATTTTACTATTCACTTAAAGTTGAAGTGAAATAATGGTTAATATTTTCTATAATTGTTAGAAACCTACCTATTATTGTTAGTAACTCGTTCAAAATTCTACCAGTTAGTTTTAACACAAAAAAAGTTTCAGCAAAAAAAGCGTCAGTTCTTTCTGTATTTTTTGTTTGGTTTTCGAAAGTCCGTATGTTTAAAAAGAAATGTAACAGTGAAAAAAATATAAAATACTATTATTTACGATTGCACAAAAACAGCACTCAGTATCTGCCATTAACATTTAAGACTAGAACTATTCTGTTTTAATACACAGCTGTTATCGAACAAAGAACATGATCACTGACAGATTTCAGTAACTAACTACAACAATAAAAAAAGAACGTGGGTGTTATATTAAATATAACGCTGTACCTGTGATGTTACACTTGTAACGTTTGGTGTTTATCCTACGCATATCATTAGCCCAGTTTTAATAACAAAAGGAAATGTGATGTAAAGATTTTGGCAGATTGTTTTGAATTATGGGAGACGGATGCAGATGAATGTGCTCCAGCGAATATAATAAATAAAATAATAATAATAAAAAGTGTTTATTTCTCACCACAAGCCAAAAAATATACAAACAATATTTACACACAAGCAGTAGCCAACGATTTTTGGTTGTGGGTCGCTGGTGCCTGTGGTAGGTAGTAACACCTGTAATACAGGTCACCAGGTCCCCTACAGTTTAAAGTTACACATATTTGATAGCTTACATCTGGTATCTCAGCAGATAACAAAATTTCAAACAACTAGTGAGCTTAAATATAACAAAACACAAGAGAGTATTGTAGTAATATAAGTAAAAACGGTTAAAAAATTTAAATATGTTGAGAGGTTTTTATGAATGTAGGTCTGTGTGTGTGTGTGTGTGTGTGTTGGAGAGAGTGTTAGTGGATGAATCTGATTAGACTAATACGTTAAAAAGAGCTTCTGTGGCAGTATACGTTTGGTTTTTTAGCCAGGCATGTAAAGCGATTTTAAAATTATGTTTGTTCAATGGGTGTAGCGAAAGAAAGATATGAGTCATCATTACTGTCATCTTTCTGCCCTTGTACCATTTTACTTGTCGTCGGCTTGTGGGTCGGCGCATCACGTTTTTTTCTTCCACTCTCCTCTGTCAACCGTCACACAATCACCCCTTTTTTTTCATTTCATTCCTCACAAAATCCATCCACAGTTTCCTGGGCCTTCTCTCCCTCTCCATCCATCAACATTTATATTCATCACTCTTTTAGTTACATTGCGATTTATCCCTCTTCATAACCTATCCATACCAAGACAGTGAATATAAGTAAGGTGTAATAAAAAAGATCATTACCATTAAAACACTAACAACTTTTAATCAAGTCTTTTGTCAGCGTGTCAATGCAAAAAGATAATTTTTGAGCTTTAACATTAGGTACTCATCTATCATCATTAACTCTACAAATCAGTTAGATCATTATTGCATCGATAATTCGGTTTCAATTCTTTCATAATTACAGTCATAAAAACCTTTACTAAATGCACTTAGAACTATCGGCAGGTACAATGAAGCTTGTAGATACCATCTGATAATAATACCCTAGCTAACGAACTTTAATAACAAAGCCAGCTTCCGAAGCCAATCAACATTCGCAAGCCATTAGCAATATTTTGCAACTATGTACGGTTGTCCACATTGTAGTAGCTCAAAACCAGTATAAACTGGCATCTTGTTATATTGAAACTTGGTGGTAAGCTGGGCCAGCTCAAGGTCTACGTGGTAACAGTGACGCGCGGCTTACTGTACTTATACATACTAATGATTAAAGAACAATATGTTACACATTGCATCTCACACAAGAGGTTCTATTTGGCCCACTTAGCCTCTTAAAAATCTAGACTATTACGAAAGTGGAGCTAATCTTGATTATGTCTGGATTGCTTTAAAGCCTACTAACATAATCAAGATTGGGAGAGGCTAAACTCCTGTCAGTTTGGCTAGAATTGATGCATGTACAATTGTACATAATCGAAAATGTCATCTTCACAAACACGACATAGATTTGAGATCGTTTTTTTGATGTTCCAAGGTCTTTATTAATGCATAAGTTGGTACAAGTTGTTTACTAATGATCCTAATCTATTTGTTTATAAATCGGGATTACTTTATTTTGTAACATTTGGCTATTTATATCGCCTTTACAAATATAAAAACGAGTTTTATTACCTTATTTTTGAGTTTATTTTCCAAGACTGCCTCGTTGGTATTGCAGTCGCAAGCACGACTACTGATCATGAGGTTCTGGGTTCGATTCCTAGATCGGGCAAAGTGTTATTGGGTTTTTCCATCAGGAATTTCTTAGTAGCAGCCGTGGAGTCTGGATTTGTGCCCTGTTGATGTCAATAGGCTCGGCCACAACATCATGAATCATCATCAACATCATCATGATCATCTACATGGAAATTAAAACACAACTGGAGAAATGTGGGTGTACTATTAGGCACACCACTGCCTTACCCTCCGCGCCCTTCGGGGATTAAAGGCGTGATGTTATGTAATTTCCAAGTATGTCAGTGATATCAGACTAGGTTGTTTTAGAGAGATGAAGCGAACTTGAAAATAAATCTGAGGGCTTAGACAAAGTGCATTCAATCAGCGATGACGTAGATAGAAAAGTTAAAAAATATGTATGTACACACTGACAGGCTGATAAAATCTACAAACAAATATATTGTCCAAAGACGTTGTCGAAATATAAAACACTCTGAAAGCTATTGCCGCTCGTCTAAACCCACTGGTTATGTATGGTAGTCTTTACAACGTGCTTGTTCACACAACTTTGTCATGGCAACGGAAAATCTCTTAAATTCTTATGTAAGCGACCTTCAAGATTTCAAGGTAGCCGTTTATGGGAATGTTGAATTCAGAATTTATGATCGTCGTAGTTTTATGATCATTTGAACGCAAAAGCTTTATAGATTTGTATAATGTCATTCGTTTTTTTTATTGTTTGTTTTTCTCTTATTAATTAATGTGTGATCTACGAGTTATATAATTATGTGTTCTCATCTTTAGAAACACAATTTGGAGAAAACATATAACCTGGCCAGGTCATACGGAAGTCTTTTTACCCGACTGCGCCAGAAGGAGGGTTATGTTTTTCAATATTGTGTTCTAGGATTGCTAATTTCAAAATAAGTTCTAGTTCTACCTCTACTCCACTTTACCAACACGAAACCATTATGCAGTTATCTATAATTCAATCGTCTAATTATCAGAAATCATTAGTAATTAACGCAATAACCGTAACTTCACGCTTCCAATCCTTTCGAGGACAGACAAAGAGGGTGCTATTAGCACTAATACCTATAATAAACGAGCCTGTCTGTCGGTCTGTTACCTACGCGATTACTGCTGAACTACTGCACTGATTTTGATTGGTGTTTAACGAAGAAGTAGCGTAGTAGTTACTTATTGTCAGAAATAAAATTGAGATTCAAAACGCTCATGAATTATGTTTATTAAACAATCGACAACACGTTGGAACACCTCTATTCTTTTGTTTTAGTAAAAAGTGTCATTATTTGCCGGTTTCCGAAATGAGTAATTGATGTTTAGGAGTTACTTAAGTTAGTTTATTAACCGACTCCAAAACAGGAGGAGGTTCTATTTTCTTTGGTGTCTTTTTTTTATGTATGTTCTCTGACTACTTGAAGTCGCCTGGACCGATTTGGAAAATACTTTTTTTTTTTTAAAAGGCATACTTTCCAGGTGGCCCCTTGGTCATCGGGTCAGGATCGGATGTTAGGACCCTGGAGAAATCGAGGGAACTCTTCAAATTTTATTTCTTCTTTGTATAAGTTTATGATGTGCTAATAACTTCTAGTTACAAAGTAAAATTGATACTTGACAAGAGTTTGTGTGAAATACCACAATAAAAAAGGTTAAAATATTTTTTTTTAATGTAGTTTTATAATCAAATACGCATATCGGAAACTGGACATAAGTCTGTGATACCAATAATGGAAAGGTAAGAAATAAATGACGCAAGCTACCAAAAATCTTATCTCAATCCTTTTGAAACTCATTGTAGATATACGAAACACTTTGAAAGATATACCCATTTGTCCAATGAATCAAATACAAATATCATACATCTGTTGTTCGAACACGACACAAAACTCGTTTCCATAACTTTGTATGCAAGCTACCAGGGCGCCATATGCTATGTAGTGGTTGAGGTTTAACAACCGGGCAAGATTGATGGGGACAAAAAGTTCTATGCTAGTTACTTAGGCGCACCATGATAGGCTATTTCCTTTAGTACTCGAGATTATAGCGCAGGATGGGATCGATTGGCATAATAGCGACAGCCATTGCTTTGTTTTCCATATTATATTTATAGACCTGTAAAGCTTTTGACTGAGACATTTTTGAACTGAGCTGATTTAGGTTATGTATTTTTTTTTATTGGTTACTTCATATCTTCGTCATTTATAAACCGATTTGAAAAACTTCCCGATTGGTCCCATAGAAATTTCATCAAAATCAGTTCAGCAGTTTGGTTTTCAAATCAAAATAGTTGGAAAAAATACGTTATCCAAATAAAAGAAATTGCGAAATTGATGCTTGACAAGGATTTGTGTGTGATACGATAACTAAAAAGGGTGAAATAAGAAGTCGGTTATTTTTATGCAAAAAAGTTTTTGTAAATATTTAGTTTTAATTATTATTTTAAAAATATAAAAACAATTGTAACGATATTAGAATTAAAGCGCAAAAAACAGTAATATCAAACTAGGTTGTTTAATCATTCCTTGTAGAGATTAATTGGCTATAATGATTTCGTCAAAATAAATGACATAATGACAAGATAAATATCGTGCTATTACAGACTTGTCACAGAAACACGTGCTTATTAAAAAAATTACCTCGAATTAGGAGTCCTATTTAAAACAGCAATAGCTGTGACAACAAGGTTCCTCAGCTGTGGCTGTGGCTCCCGTCTCAGTGATGAGATGGATTTCCGGGGGGCTGCCTGGTTAATTGCCACCAACTAGATGGCTACTAAGGATAAAGACATAATAGTTTAAATTATTTCTACTTCTATTACCACGTGTCTAGAGCCTAACAAGTGGGCGGGGACGGTAGCAAGGTCCTTTTATTAGTTCATTATAAAACCTTGGGCCAACTGACAGCGGCCCGACGATATCCTTTTATGTTGACCGACTACGTTATTTGCTGTTAAATGACTTAGCGGTTTGTTAAATGTTGAATTAGCTGAGCAAAGACAGTTATGCACTTTGACACTATTACATCTTTATAGTAGTCGTTTTGGAAAATAGCGACCAGCGAGCGAGCCTTTGTTAGTGTCTGATTTATTATGAGTTCTTCAAAATTGATCTCAGTCATCGCTATAATAAACAAATGGTACTGAAATCACAACATTTTCATACGCGATATATGCAACCTAAGCTCAAACAGATTCTCCCGTATCTACACCATTTTAACGAACGGTCAGAGTAAAATTACCTTTATTACATAACATAAGATACATACATAACATCACGTCTCTAATCCCCAAAGGGTTAGGCAGAGGTTTACCTAATAGTACACCCACATTCTGTCAGTTATGTTTAATTCCCACGTAATAGGGACCTACCTTGTTCAAATTATGCGAACAATAACATCGACTCGTATTTTCTAACTTCATTTACGTTAATTCTTATTTAAACTAATATTATAAAGCTAAAGAGTTTGTTTGTTTGGTTGAACGCGCTAATCTCAGGAGCTGCTGGTTCGAATTGAAAAATTCTTTTAGTGTTGGACAGCCCATTTATCGAGGAAGGCTATAGGCTATAAAACTTCACGCTGCAACCAATAGGAGCGGAGCATTAATTCAAAATGTCACGCAGACGAAGTTGCACCGGTCATCTAGTAGCAAAATAAAGGGTTTTGCAAAATGCAGCGAGAGACCAGTTCACTAGTGCGTAAAACCACATTTTAATTTGAAATCTGGTTCAGAATTCGTTCAATTTGCTGACGCATTGTCAAGTGGGCAGGTAGTAACACAGGCCTGCCTACTACCGTCGGTGTACAAGTTACGTAGTTATCTCGCGGCTCGCTTTGTCCCGGGAAGTCGGACCGGCAAGGCTTTTGTCACTCTCGGTAAACGCAACCTTGAACGCTTTTACGATGTTTGGCGCAAGTGATGGGTGAAAGCGATACAGATTCACATCAGTCCATAAAACTAGATAAAACAGTTTGGTTATCGTTATTTATGCATTTTAATTCTATAATCGCGGTAACCCGAAACATCTTATGGCTATAAACTATGGGTAATGTGACAATTGATTTGACTAAAAATGATGAATGTCATAATTAGGAATGAAAACATAATGATTTAAAAGAGTGTCCATGGAGTTTCTTGCCCATTCTTCTCCATAGAGATCTACGCTTTCGAATGGGCAACTACAGTACTTTCACAAGTTATTATGCCCTGTGACTGGGACTGTAGCTTAGTTTATTTTTTGTGTTTTGACATTCAAAAGTGCCTGTAATGGTCTAATTGAAATAAATGCTTTGAGTTTGAGTTTGAAACTAAATAAATTGTGGTATACTGACCCCAACTAATAAAGATAAGGGTAAGTCGATTATGATGGGAATACCTTATATACCAGTCACATTCTTGTACCACACTTGATAAGAAAGTGATAAACCCGAATGACCCAGTTTTCGCTTCATCATTAACGACGCTGATCGCTCATCACTCACACCTGCAATGTTATTACTTTATGCTGAAGAAAGCCAACTGGTTTAGCAAGAAAGCGATCTCAAACTTGACGACTTTCGCTTAAATACTGACGAATATACGCATAACTATAAATATTTAGTGAATGAGCTGTAGATTAATTAATTATGATAATTAAAAGTCTGAGAGCCAGTCTTACCAAGGGGTATCGTATTACCCAGTATGACTGGGTTGTGGAGGTCAGATAGGCAGTCGCTTCATGTAAAATACTGGTATTCAGCTGCATCCGGTTAGACTGGAAGCCGACCCCAACATAGTTGGGAAAAGGCTAGGCAGAAGATGATGATGATTTTAATCTTATGATGTCAGCGGAAATGTTTTATAGTTTATTTATTTATTATGAGGCTTATGTATCCCACTGTAGGGCAAAGGCCACCCTTCCCTCGTTCTATTTTTCTCTCTCTGGCTATTTGGGCCCAATCATTTTTGTAAGAGTCCAGCTCGTTACGCCACCTCCTTCTGGGCCTACCGCGTCGCCGGGTTCTCTTGTTCGGAACCCAATCTGTTGCCACTTTGGCCCAATTTTGATGCGACATGCGGCAATTTAACATTAAAATTATTGAGAAGTTTTTAATCGAAGTGATTAGAAAATTATAACCATAAAACAGCTTGGAGTGACCGACGAATAATGTTTTAAATATGGTAGGTAACCATTTTCGAGGCAAAAAACCCATGACGTGTATGTAAAGTTGAGAAAGACAATACAACGTATAAAGGTTGATGACTAAATGGGTTTGAGCCGATTTATTTTTTTCCTTTATTCCTGTTTTGGTAAGATGTATCACGTGTGAATGAATAAGTTTCTGTATAAGATCAACCTCTATGTAGGTAATACGGAGAAGAGATCATCTTTTAGAAGCATTGGATTTACAGTTTATTGTCTAAGTTTAAACCTTTTGTTTTTCATAAATGGCTTATCCCAGCCTAATTAATGATAAGCTAAATTAATAGATTTGTTTCGGCTCAACTTAGCGCTAATATGGTGTCTGTTTTATAAGTATTTGCATATGTTAAAACTTTAAGTTGCGGTATTGAATTAACCGGTAAAAATAAAATTCTCCTGTTCTTAATGAAATCAAAAATTCTTCTGCCTATTCTTTATATACTCAAAATCATCCGCCTATATACATATGTATGTTGGGGTCGGCTTTGTGAAACCGGATGCAGTTGAATACCAATATTTTACACAGATAATATAGAATTCATTATGCTAGGTAAAGACAAGAGGCAGAATTGACCTAAAATATACAATAAAAAGTCCTTTTTAAAGTTTAGTCACACTCAGTTCAGCCACCCGTATCTAGCCAAAACAATTAGCTATAGACATTAATTTAGATACTGAATCTTGTAATGGAAACTAGAGTTGTTTTCACTTAGCTGTGGCGCATAGCCTGTTCCGTCTATTGTTTCATACTAAGCTTCCTTTAATTATTTATGTCACTTTTTATTCATCCGATATCCGCTTTAATTTTAACATGTCTAGCTAAGGAAGGTTATATTAGTTTCAGTTACCTAAGATATTAATTTTCTCTTTATGAAATTATTGGCAGTTATTTTAAATGTATAATTATAAATTTATATATATTTATATATTAATTTTGTATATTTAGTGACCGTAGTTGGGAAAAGGCTAGGCAGATGATGATTTATTGTATTTCAAAAGTTTCTTGCTAAGTAGGATTTGCTATTGTATATAAAATTTATGTTAATAGATAATTTTACATATTATACGAATATTATATACATTGACTATGGATTATGACAACATTTTATGGCTGTTTATAATAAACAGAGATATTCATGTATGTGTTAAAAACAATATAACATCGCGATGATGAATATTCTCAATTGAATAGGTCGTCATACCTTCTAACCCAAGCAAATCGTTCTTCGAAACTTCGATGAACAGTATGACAGTCATATAGTAGCCCCATGATTTAGATCCAAGTTCATTATGTTCGAATCTTACTTGTTGCTTTTATTTTTATAAGTACATATGTATAGCAGCTTTAATTAAAAGCCAATAATCGAGGGATATAAAAATATGTGCCAGCAAAACGTTTGCACCTACCCTTGGTGTATGTTCAGTGCAAATGTTTTTAATAGTTGATGTATTTGTCGTCGTTTTTTTGCCGATTAGCGTATAATGCATAAGTAGCATTGCATGTTTTTTTTTAATGTTTGTAATAAAGTTTTTTTTCATGGACACATAACATCACGCCTATAATTCCCGAAGGGTGAGGCAGATGTGTACTTCACTACACCCACATATCGCCGGTTATGTTTAAGTCCCTTGTAATAGGGGGCGAGCCACCTCATGAACACTTAATCATCAATTCAGGTTTTCTTGATTCAATATCTAGCAAGATTGAATTTTCTTTGGTTTTTATGATCGACGCATGGTAAAAAAAAAACAAAACACTTGCTGCAAGGGTTTTGTTGATGTAACCTTACAGAAAAAGTTGGAATATCTCATGTGTCTGTAATTTCGAACTTTCAAACCGGCACATATAATGTTAGTTGGCTGCAGTATGGTATGGTGGTAGATTTTTTTTAAATACTAAATAGGCTTGCGTTTGGCCGCAACTCGCCTGATGAGAAGCGATGATGCGGCATAGGGTGGAAGAAACCGATTCACCCGAACCTTGAATAGATCCAGATAATAGTGATCAGGGAACAGAAAAACCGGCAGTGAATTCCACAGGCTAGCGGTTCCCGGCAAGTTACGAAAAAGAACAGCTCAAATACTACATATTAAAATAAAACAGATTTTACTCAGTACTTGTATCTTGTTCTTATTAAAATGATATAACATTTGGCACTTAGATTTTAATTAGGTTAAACGTAATCCAATTGTAACAGACACATTTGATTGATTACTCAATAATGTATCGTGTGTTATACTAGTAGTAAGTCACGAATTAGAATGTACCTTCATATGTTTTATGAACTAAATAACATTGATGTCATTGAACATCAAAATGTTTTAGGATTACTTAATACATAGATTAATTACCTATTAAAGATTCATTGGTAATGTGCCCTTGCGTTGAAAGGTGAATTATATTGCAATACAAATATTAGCAATAAGTTTGTAATGAAAAGGTTGAGGTGATTAAAATATTTTTTTAACAGGTTATTCACTGATATCAGCACGACATAAGAGTAGGTCTAGGTAATAAGACAGGTAAATCTCGTATTTTTAAGAACGTAGTCATTTTAATCCAAGTCTCTTCATCTGTCAAAAACGAACGTACGGGAATTGGCCATAATATTAGCAAGGTATTTCATACTTCGCACACTGAACTCCACACAAAAAGTATTCCACATTACGCACAGTTAGCCAGGTGTATTGAATTTAATTAAAACATCGATAGTAATAAAAGATAATGTCTATTAGGTACAAAATTATCGTTTTGATGTGTAGGAAGTAACGCTAACCAACAAAAAGTACTAGGCTTGCATAAATTCAAGGTGGTATTTATTCTAAAGGCGCTCTCTGACCGGAGCATTCGCCTGTAATGTAACAGTTCAAATTCCACCGGACGGAGCTGCTCCTTAATAAGTATCCTTATAAATAAAGATCATGACTCCAAGTTAATGCATCACAGATTTCTACTCGACTCATCCTCCAGGGTTACACTCTGATATGATAATAAAACTGAAAACAAATTGGTGATTCCTGAAATAATATCGTAATTATTGTCTGTATGAGAAACAAGATTAGCCATAATTATTAATTTGTAAAGGTGATTTTTCTGTTCAATTCAAGGTTTCTTTCTAAAAAGATGTGTAACATTTGGTAATTAGTTTTTAAAGATTATTTCGACGCCAGGCAATCGTGACATTGGATTTATTTGATCGACATTTAATAAAAAATACATATATTACGCAAGTATCAAGATCTATAAACAATTTATTATAGATAGGTAATTCTTTTTAAATAATTTATTAAGACCTCAGACTGTCATATTATAAAACGTCGTGATTTAATTTGAATTTTAAATGCCTCTGAAAAAATTGTACCAATAAGTGCTTATTAGGTCATATACTATTTTAAATTTTGGAAGTGCAAATAAATTATTTCACATTCGTGTTGAACATTACACGAGATGATTAATTGATTGCAATTAAACACAGCTCTTTAAGAAATAGATCTAGTAAAGATTTAATTAAAACAGTTTTGAACATATCCAATTAAGTTTTATCTTAATAGCTTATGAGCTGTAATCTTATTCTTGTTTGATTAATCAACACTCCCATGTTGATTTTTTCAAATTAAATGTATCAATTTAGCAGTTAAATACTTAAAGTTTACCTTGAAAACATTCATCAAATGTTTGTACTTCCGAATACACTCAAATTGTACCGCTACTGTTTATATGCAAAGGCGATACCATTTATGCATGACATTAGTGGATTTGTTGACATATGTAAAGGTGCATTAAAGTAATTTCCACAAGTGACTATATTTTTAATTCAGGCTAGTTTCGGGCACCTTGGACAGTCTATAACTATCTAAGCACTATTCTTAATGCACGGTGGTAGGGCCACCGACGCACTAAAGCCTACCACGGATTCGATAAATCTTTCCGAATAACCCCACATAGAAATTTTTCATCCGTAATTTGCACTTTTGTAGGAAACAGAATATTACAAAAAAAAAAATACCGATGAATATATTAGGTATATGTTTCAGAATGATGTATTGAATATGTGCTATCATTTATTCCTATATAACATGACGAAACGTCGCGCCTGTATTCCCTGAAGGGTTAGGCAGAGGTCCCATGTAATAGGAGGCGAGCCCATTGCCATCAATCGAGAAGAAATTCCGGCTCCTGGGAAATCCCTGATGAAAAAACCCAATAACACTTCGCCCCACCTGAGAATCGAATCCAGTACCTCATGCTCAGTAGCACTTCCGGCCACTAGACCAATGGGGCAATGAAGTTTTTTCTTTTAAATCATTCCTCACATATTCTACCCAATCGGAAAAAAACTTAACTACACAAAAACATCATTTAATACTTTAATAGTATTAACAAAGTAAGTAATAGTCGTGAAGGTAGCTCGGCCTGCTATCAAACCGCAAAGTCTCGTTGATCTAATTGGATCGTGTTGTTTCTCGGAACGTACATAAATCTGCGCCCGCGCCGGTCAAGTCCGTGTTATTATATAAAGCTGTGCCGTACGCGTTCTACTTACAATGTGGTGCAAATCATGAGATCTCAGTCTTATTATTTTTGATAGTAAATAGATACAGTTTAATTAAAAGGGCCGGAGACTTTGTATTTCCTACTTGATGCAAACCATTGTTGTTATGTTGATGATGATAAATCAGATGATGATAACCGTGTTATTTGGAGAGGCATTAGAAGAAAAAGAGGAATGATTTATCTAAGTAACATTGTTTGACAGTTCATGTTTTAGGCAGTTCCTAAACGAAAATCATACAACAAAATGGAAATAGTCTCTTATTCAACGTTCAATGTTCAATGATGTACATAGATCCTCTAATCTTCATTATGATAAACATTCACAGTTGAGCATGGGTTTCACAACCATCATTTCAGAAGGGGTCAAAGGATAGATTGCCTCAGTTTCGCTAACAGAAGGACGTTTCTACCAATCCTTTTTATGATCATTAGTGCCACATTAGTCGTCTTTTATGATTGTTTTTATGTTTTACTCATTCGTGGGAAAAAGTTGGCCTTTTCTTCGGAACCAAATTAACTGCAAACTCGTAAAACTTTTAATTCAAGATCAAAGTAAGCTTTAAGCCATTTTTCTGTCCAAAATTAAATATGAATTTAAGTACGTATCACTCAAAAAGCACACTTAATAAATCGTCAATATCTTACTCCATTTATCGGAATGTCGCAATTCTTGCTTAACGCACTCGCTCACACATGCGCATGCGACTGAAACTTGTCCCGTTAACTTTAAGCACAATCTCTTAGACCAGTGAGTCATGGGTTTGTCTGTAAGTTGGGTAAGTAGAGATATAGGTTACGGCTCGTTGACAATGGAAGGATATAAGGTGTAAGGTCTTTCCCGATAGGTAAAGGTGTTTTTATTTGAATGAAGTACGTGTTTCTAAGATTGGTTATCAAAAATGTTGGAAAAATTAAGTTTCTGATTCATACACGCAAAAGAAAATGTGTTTTAGGTAAATCTTTTCCTTATTTTTATGACAAAAACATGCGAATAGTTTTAAGTGTTTCAGAGACGACACTTTCTCAGATAAACAAGTTCCGCTGATCGGTTATTCGAGACTTTTCAAACTTGTTACTTTTGATTACATTAAAGTATAACTGCGTAAATAAGACCCCGTTTTCATTAATTTTCGATTCATCTAAGGAAAACTTAATGATAAGTAAGGCGTCTAAAACAACATGCTAAAATGTCTAATCGGTTGAATTCCCAGCCAAACATAAGAAACTAAATAAAAGAATAAGAAAGCCGAGTGATAAGTGCAACAATTAAGTTGCAGGAAAGAAAGCTGATAAGAAAAGTGGCCTTGAATTTGTTATGAGATAAGGTTTCTGCCTTTTGTTATATCATTATCATCACTCTCCTGCCCTTGTGTTTAAAAATAATTTATATGGATCATTTACATGGCTTCAATGTTAAAAAAGCCAAGATTGTTTGTTCATCTTAAATTACTTGGTTTCACAAGATTTTTCCTTTGGCGATGGTGAACGAAACCTTTGAACCACAATTACAAATCATTTGAGATTTATCGATTTGAATGAAACAAAGTAATGTTTTGACTATTTTGGAGAATATTTTTTTATTGCGGATGAAGTGATTATTTATTTAATGGCGGATGAAATAAATTAAAGGCGTCAATGATGTAATTTTTTGCGCTGCGTGTCGCGGGTTCGACCCCCGCACGGAACAAATATTTGTATGGCTTACAGGTAGTTGTTCCGGGTTGTGGCTGTTTGTGGATGTGAGATTAAATGTTTGTAAACGCACCCACGTTATCTACAAAAGAATTTTCTAGTGTGGAACAACGTAAGATATAATAATAATTGTAACTTTTGAATGAACCACAAACTTAACTACCAACTTAGTACCTAACCACAGTCCATTTCACTTAACCTCCAGTTAAACGAAAGTCAACTCCAGCGACATAGCTCCTGGCTTTCGTCGCCAACTCACAAGCTACAAGCCTTGACACCAGCGTCACCAGCTGCCAAACAACTTGCACTTATGCGCACGCATTGTGCTTTATGCCTTAAAACAATTATTTCTTAATACTTTGGGTTAATGTCCTGTGTGACAGACCTCGGTCAACGGAATTTTACCCGAAACTCGATCAAATTGTTGCTATGTCGATTTTTTGGTTTGATTTTTAATTGGGGGCTTGTTCTTTCTTGTTTTTTTTTTAACTGGTTCTCTTTTTACCTGACTGCAGCGAAGACCAAAAAGGTTATATGTTTGACTTGTATGTAGATAGTTTTGTTTAATTCAAATTCAAAATGGGCTTGCTTTTTATTTTTCTGTTTTTTCAAATACTTTTTTTTTTAAATTTGATTTTGGAATTCGATTTTTTGTTGGCAACGGTTTCATTACTACTCTACTAAGTTTCTAATTATTCTCCAGTGACTTTTGTTCTTAAAAAAAATTGAATTGTCACTGAATTATTAACTAAGGTTCAGTTACAAATTACTAAACGGCTACCATCTATTGAAAAACACCACGATCTGCCTTTGTAAACTCGAGCTAGACGCAATTTATTGTAGCGGTACAAATCTAATTAGCAAATCTATATCAAAAAGCCTACGAAATATGCATATCAACCTTGCTAGCTACAATTTCAGCCATTCATAAAATAACAATGTAATACAAATAAAAAGTCTCATGTAATACGACACCGTGGTACAGTAAGTAATGATTAATCACTTGTTAGAACAAAAGACGGCGCGTGCGCAGCGGGGAGAGAGAGGGGAAGTGAAGGTAAACAAGGTGTCTATGTGGAGTTTAATTGTGCGAGTAAATCTTGGTTTTAATTTAGTTAGACGTTTCATAGACAGGTTAAGAATGAATATGGTGTTTCAATGGTACAAATCATAAAGCACGATTTTAAGTCAATCAAGGCAACTGGCGAAATGAAGAACTCTACTATAAATTATGTCCTGAAGTCGGCATAATTTCTGATACTACTTTGTCCATTCATCACCATTATCATCAACAGCCTGAATTCACCCTCTGCTGGGTATATGCCTCACTCTTTTTGTGCCTGTTTCTACACCTTACTGTGCCTGTATCATCCAGGTCCTGTTTCAAGGTTTTTGTCCATTACGGGAAAAAACTTACTGATATCGTGTGCTTAATTTGACAGAGCTTTTACACTATACATGTGGAATTAGCCGTGAAGTTTATACAAGGTGGAAACGGACCCTTCACGAAGCCGTCAACCAAGCATCCTGTACATCAAACTAAGTAACCCTACGCAAAAATGATTGCAGGGAAACGATTTTTTTTCTGGGGTGGAAAATCACGTTTTACGGTAAAACTCCATGTAACGCAATCGAAATATTGTGCTGATGGATGCGTTGAAAAGTAAACGGGTCTTGGAGGCATTTAAAGGTTATTATAACCTTAAAAACTAGTATTAAAAAAAAGTTGGAATTTTGACCGCCAATATCTCCGTAACTAGAAGGTGCCCAGCTATGGTCCAGAACAAAAAAGTGATCGCAATGACAGGAAGAAAAAGTGCGTTTTGGCTTCGTTAAGGGTCAATTTACACCCTTTATAAGTGACTGCACGTGTCACTGACTTGATAAAATATATTCTCACTACACCAAGATATTGGTTTGGAATAACCCTAATCATAGATTTAAACCCACTTAAATGAATGCCCTTAAAGTAGGTAATCATGAGTTCAATCTTTCATTAAACCCGTACGTGAGTGTTTGGATAATTCTGAGAAATATCAAGATTTTAAGAGCTTTAGCAATAAGTAAAGTTGTCAAACTGCACATGCATTGGAAATACGAGTAATGAGTTTAAATGAACACATATATTATATGTACAGTATTTATGTATGATAATATGCGTGACAGTCACCGATTTTGCAATGATTAAGCTATATCACAGAATACTAAATTAACTGTGTGCCTCTAGCAGTCGTTTTGTAGACTGTAATGTGCTTATAATTGTATGTATGTTTATTTATAAGTTTGCTGGGAAAATTGTATGCGAAATGATTAGAGTTTCTCGTAATAGTTTTGCAAAATAAGTGCAGCATCTTTCAATTATTTCGTGATGATTTGCCATTTTATAATGGTCTTGTGTGGATTGAAATATTGAAAAAAATTAAACGGTGGTTTTAACACTCTTAATATTAAAAAAATTGTGGGTAATTTACGTGTCATTATTATCATCTCCCTAGCCTATAACAAACAAAAACAAACTATGTTAAGTTGAGAGTATAGCTAAATATAAAATGTAAATACAAGTGTATACTCTAAAATAATGTACATATATAATTATAATTGTAAAACTGAATGAAAATGAGAAATGAGAAAAGCCTTATTTATTTATTTATATTTATTTATTTACTCTAAAAATATACTAGCTCAAACAAATTGTAAAAAATCACTAGAAGTGTCAAAATATAACTATAGTTAAATGTCCTTTTGTCACAAAATATTCTTTCACGGCTGAACGAACTACTATTGTAACCGAAGCCCGGTAAAAAATATTAAGTATTCAGTCATTCAAATAGCGAATAAACTATGTAATATGATATTTTATGTACTTGATCAGTTATTTATTAATAGTTATGTAAATTATTTACCTAGTAAAAATTAAATTGTGGTTTGAGTCAACAATATTAATATGCTGTCTATGTATGTATACCTAACTTATGTGTTCCTAGTATTTAGTATATTCAGACTACCCAATAGATCGTGGCAGTCAGCAAACTAATAAATAACTTAAAGTGCACTGGATTTGTTACACTTTAGGGTTGACATTTACTTGTTCAGCTAGAACTGCTTTAATAAAATGTACTGAGCGTTCTATAACTTTGGTAAAACCGCGCCGAACCGAATAAGAATCTATAAAAAACTTGTTTGGCAAAACAGTCAATGATAGAAACAATAGTCACCGACTTCCGAAAGAAAAGTTATTTTCCACTTTTTTTTTTGTTTTTTTTTTCAAGTCGGTTATTTTTTTGCAAAAAAAGTTTTTATTTTACCCTTTTTAGTTATCGTGTCACATACAAATCCTTGTCAAGTACCTATCAATTTCGCAATTTCTAAGAAGAATTTTTCAAATCGGTTCATAAATGACGTAGATATGAGGTAATAAACACAAAAAAAACAACCGAATTGAGAACCTTCTCCCTTTTTTGAAGTCGGTTATAAACGAATCTCATCCTGGACGGTACCTTAATAAGGGACTCACAGAGCCGGGAAGTAAGGCAGGAGAAAGGGGGTGCCTATTTCCAGCAGTGGGTGATTCAGGTGATGATGACGAGCTTATGTTTTACTGCCATCGCTGAGACAATGCCACTTTTTCTAAGCTGCCTCATAACATTTGAGTTTTTCACAATAGATTAGTCGGCGTAACATTAAACTTGATCGCCATAACACCTAATGTGTAACAATCAACATTAATCCGCATTATAATTAATATAATTATTCAATTGCATTAAGTCGTGAGCCAGAAACCTAATACTTTGCTCCGCATCGTAAATCCAATTCGGTGTCATTTAACGGTCAGTATAATGTTATTGTTATTTTCAACAAACAAGAAAGGAGCAGTAAATCAATTTAAACCAAAACACGGGACGGTAATCTGCAGATTTATGCTTGTCGCATGAAAAGACAGAGAATATGCAAGCATCTTTTATTTCATCTGGTTCATTGATCATTGATCATCAAGGCCATTTGTCTGTCTCATCATTATTCTCTGCCTTGATACCGTGTCCTGCCTGCCCTGTTGTTTGCACATCACAGGAGCTGATGGACGCTACTGAAAGTGCCAAACTCGTCGCCGAATTTTGGACAGAATCAATTTTAATTGTCATCGACACGAAGAAGAAAAGAAGAAGATCTTCTGTCTAACTTTTCCCCAACTGTGTTTGGGTCTACTTCCAGTCTAACCAGATGCAGCTAAATATCCGTATTTTACATGGAGCCACTGGCTATCTGACCTTCACAACCTTGGGCACAACCACACCCCTTGACGAAGGTATGGGCAGTTCTGTAAAATTCTCACTGTATCTGATTAGATGGGACGAAGTTTTTTACCTTACCGATCACCGGTAAATTTTCTGTAATTTTGTAAAATATTTTTGTGGTTTCAATGAACCAATCAAATGGCTACTGCCCTTATTGAAGTTGTTGTTCTCTTATTTTCTCAATAGATCTAGTTGCACGTAAATATTGACCTCGTTTTGGCTAGGAGGTGTTTACATTTTGCTTAGTGATAGTTTTATTGTTAGTGCCTCTGGTTACCGTTAGGTGGTTTAGCAAAAGTGACGCTGAATTAGTGACAGTCTTATGTCCTAAAATCTGAACATGGTAAGCTACAGCACTTGTAGAAGTGGGTCTTAGACAGTGGGATATTTGTTTTCTTCGCTGCTTGAAATTGAATAGGTTTTTCCTAAAAAATTCTATGATGTGATACTATTATTCCGTTAGCATATTCGAATCAGAAATAAAAAAAAAACACAATTTCAAATAGGCCCAATAATTTGAAATTCCTATTCATTCATAACTTGTAAACTAATCTTAACAACCACTTGTAGGTTGTCATATAGACCTATTGTTATTGTAACTTGTGGTGTAACGCCAGATATTTCGTCGTGACCACTGCCGACCAAGCCCGAAGGCCATCGATAGAAATATCTGTGAAAATAACCATATTGAGACATTTTGTCAATGGAAAAAAAAACCATATTGAGCAAAACTTGATAATGATTTTCACGCATTTTGATTTTCTTTTAATAAATTGACAGCTGTTTTAAATTGGTGTGACAGAAACACCTGATTGTGTTTTGTTTTGTCGTTTTAAATTTCGATTCTGACGTAGATTGTCAAGGGACAAAATGTTAGTAACAGAGCGTCTAGACAAGAAGCAATTGTTATCAAAGCATTCGGTATTTCAACGGGATCCATAATAGAATAAAATCAACTTTTCAGGCCCTCAGCTGAGTTTTTTTCGGTCCCATAATAAAAGTTGTTGAAAGATCAACAACTCGATGGAGCTGTTGCTTTTTAATAATAACAGCCGCACGAGTCGAATTTCAGGTTAAGCCGCACTTGCCTAGGTTGATCCGTGGATGGGTGACCACCCATTACATTCCGAGTTTCCTCCGTGCCTCGGAAAGCACGCTAAGCCGTTGGTCCCGGCTGTCAGTTGTAGATCTTTGACAGTCGTCACAGTTGTCAGTGGCCCAAAAGTCTGACAACCAGTCTTACCAAGGGGTATCGTATTACCCAGTACGAACTGGGTTGTGGAGGTCATACAGGCAGTCGCTCCATGGGCAGATGATGAGTAAAAGTTGCTGACATAATGTACTATGTCGCTCTATCAGGTTTAGGGTAAATAAAAATGATAAGGAAACCGACAGAACATGCTTTCTATTTTATTCAAAAACGTACCTTCTGAATCTATGAAAACACGTATCAGCTTACATTTGCAATATTCAATAAACCCTTTAAAGGTTATGTACTTGAAATATAATTTAATGCTGCTTAGGCGATTGATACAAACTTTAATGTCCGTTTTTATGAACGTAACTTTGAAAAAATCGAATTTAAACGTTTTTTATGTTATTGTTATGTTTCCGGAAAATATTTGATAGATACGGTTAGTAAGCTTAATTTAGATCGATTTTGAATGTTGTAGTGGTTGAATAGTACTTACCTGTTACTTATTTATGATATTGTACTCGTATTATTATAGGTAGGTAAGTATATTGTTTTACTAATATTCGATACCAGCGTGCAATGTGCTGAAAAAAAAATTAAGCAGAATATTATTTCTGAATCATACAAACAAGTGTTTCTGTAAAATACGGCTTACTGGATACTAAATCCTTAGTTATACGGAGAGGGCATGGATAAAATGCTAAAGTTCGCTAATATAATAAGCTTAAACAAAACTATGAGCAAAATGTGTTTTTCCTGTCGAAGTCTAAAGAAACTATAGACAGCTATTTGACACTAATGGTCCTACTCCCACCCTTAACAAAGAAAACGTGATGGTATATTTGTAATAGCTGTATGTATATCAGGTACTTCTATGGATAGTGTCACCTGTTACGTTACTTGCTACAAACTACCGACACGACTTTGATACAATTCCACTGAGTAAACATTCACCCGATATATATTATATATGATATATATTACGAAAGGACTATTTATTGGTGAAAGATAATTGAGGTACTGCGTAAGATTAATAGAAGCAGTTTTGCTTTTTAGACCCCCAATTTTTTTATTATCTCTAGATCTACCTCTCTGGCTAGATCTAGTGACAACGTCGTTTATAAATTAACTTACACTATCATTTACGGGATATCTTCCGCGATTAATGTTTATATTGAGCTCCCGATATTTCGACGCTGTTGCAAGCGTCATGATCACGAGATGACGTGATGTCATGATGTCAGTCACGCGTTAATCGCGGAAGATATCCCGTAAGTGATAGTGTAAGTTCAGTTATATACCGTGAAAGCTTAAAACTGACCCTGCTTGAGTAAAACGTGAGTAAGGTTTTTTAGGCAGAAATATGTAATTACGTTTTCCTTAAGACATAGCTTCCATACCGCACATATGTACTTCTGCAGTCGTAACTATAAAAAATACGCATGTTTTACAAAACACACACAGATTAGAGAGCTAACAGACAGTTCATTAACCCTTTCACTACAATAGAACAACACATAAACATACAAATAATTAACTAAAGCGCGTATAATTACAGCTCACACACAAATAACGCACGCATAATAATTAACGAGCAGCATTAACCTTACTTACCGTTCGTGTATTAAATGGACTACGCGTTCGTGTATTAAATAAACTATGGCGATAAGTTTAGAACACACGTGTGTTCACATGTGCCGAATAGGGGGCAAGCGGATAGGGTCATATGTACCACCTCTCACTTTGACTATAGGGTGTGTGATTTAAACACAATGTTTTTCTGTCAAACTGCCCTTTTTCATAGGCGTCAAAATGGTAAAAAAGCTGCCTGCCCTTTCTATCCGACGTACTTCATCCAATGTTACAGGAGGTATTGGTTCCAACCAAACTTGTTTCTGGAATTGATTTGTTAAGATGACTTTTAATCTAAAGATAAGCAGAGGTTTTATTAAGAGATAAGAACGTTACAGAAACAACAAAAATGTCTAAAATGGAGCTATAAGTTTGATGTATGTATATGAGAACTCGTTAGAGAAAATATTTGAACTTTTTCAATAACTGGAGCCCCAGACTATCTAGTTTTGTGGCCAAACTTTAAGTAAATTGCCTAGATAAGGCTGTGATCAAAACAATCACCCTGTGTAAGATTTAATAGTATCGCAAGGCACTGATAATGGACTCTAATCTGTTATCAGATCAGACTGGGCGTTGCTGTTTTGCATTATGACGTTAAAGGTTATTTTATTCAACTTGAGACTTGTTACTAAGCAAAATCGTGCCTGTATTTGTCCATATTCATGTAATGGTCAAGAATTGATCGTGTTACTGCTTTAAAGTCTTATAAAAATAATATTAATACTTGTGCCCAACCATTTTAATCGTGGGATGTGCCGTCACCGTACTTAGGTAGCAAAAAACTTTTTTGCAAAAACGTTTTTATTTTACCCTTTTTAGTTATCGTATAACACAAAAATCCTTGTCAAGTATCAATTTCGCAATTTCTTTTACTTGGATGACATTTTTTCCAGTTATTTTGATTTCAAAACCAAACTGCTGAACCGATTTTGATGAAATTTCTATGGGACCAATCGGAAAGTAGATCCATTCAGATAAAAGAAGAATTTTTCAAATCGGTTCATAAATGACGGAGATATGAGGTAACACACAAAAAAAAAAACATACAACCGAATTGAGAACCTCCTCCTCTTTTTGAAGTCGGTTAAAAATCTAATTGTTTTTTATTTTTATTTTCAGCGACTGATTAAAAAGCTTTCAATGGCCACTATTACATTTATTTTGAATAAGAGAACATTATTTTTACCTATCCGTATACCATATTTTAAAAATGAAACTTAAAAATCTGTTAAGTCAAATTCGTTTGAGAATTCAGATAAGTCTACTTTTGCGTCACCATAGGTGCAGCTTGAATAACGTCTTCTTTTATCATAACGCACTCAATTATTGCGTTTATGAACTGTTATAATACCATTTAATCTTCAAGCCGCTCGGAATTATCTCTACGCGCTAAGAGAAAACGACTGCGAAGATAAATAATGACAGCTATCCATTTTCTCTCAAATGATTCTTTCAAATTGCATAGTAAAACTAGCTGCTAGCTACTAGCTGCTAGCTGCTGCGAGTTACCTCGTTTTATATGTATGTTAACTGCAGTATTTACAATTATATACCGATGCTAGTATTGTTTTGTTACGATACATGTCACAACACTGATTGGTAAATTTGGGAAGAGTTCAAAGAAAAAGGGATACTCATGTCTTTACATCCAGACATCTGGCTATGCGCGAAGATAGCCGATGGAGTGAAGCTTTGACCGAGTGGTGGCCAAGGTTAGGCCAAAGAAACCAGAGCCGTCTAATGTACGTTGGGTTGACGAAATCTCAGGAAACACCTGGATGACGCAGCACAGAACCGTATAGTGTGGCAGAAGAAAGGGGAGGCTTATAACAAGCAGAGGGTGTTTCTGGGCTAGACGATAATGACGATGACTTCACTTATACCCAGACGACCTAAAAATGGTCTTACTAATGGTATAAGCTCCTAAATTCTTCATTCGGAAATGGAGACGTGAAATTTTATTAATTATGTATGCCGAGCAGAAAGGAAAAAAAAAAAACGTTTATTTCAATTAAAATAGGCATTTAGAAACATGTAATTGGAGATCACCTTTTAAGCAAGGAATTGCTTGTATTAGGAGATTCCGCACTTCCACTTGTCATTTTTATGCAATTGAAATGTAGACAATGTAAACAAAAAAAAAAAAAAAAATAAAGAATAAAGTAAGGATGTCTTCAAAATAAGGGCCACAAGTGGCCTCAAGATAAGGGCACTTATCTACCTTACTAGCCACAGTAACAAGTCCATATAAAACTATACATCACTAAACTAACTTACTTTTGGGAATCCCCGTCATAAACAAGTCCATTGCTAATCGCGTGTGAAATTCATGAACACGACTGAGCACGCTACTCGTTTGTTATAAAAGAATAATTAATGAACGTGTGAGTTGAGCTTGATTGAAGGTTAGGTACTAGTTATAGGCTCTCAGTCTATAAAGCACGATACAAGCATAGTCTTGTTCGAGACTGTTTGGAGTTACCCAATAAAGCGAAATACTGAATTTATTTGTTGTGTACTAGCGATTGTTACTAATAGTACTTAGGATTGATATAGAAAAGCTTTTTTCTTCTTCAAATTAATATCCGTTGCCTAACCGTTCGGGGACTACAGAGATGACGTTATGTTAAAAGTATATGATTGAATACATACTATGAAATAAACCTGTATTCTTTGTGTCCTCTGCGCAGGTCTGTACCGTAAGCAACTGTTTCTGTTCTTCGGCCTGGTTGACAGCTAAATATAACTCGTCTTTCCATTCATTCTCGATTCACCAATCAACTATGCAGTTGTCCAACTCTAACTGAATCTAAGTGGCTATTTGTTCATGCTGTTATGTCGCATGAAGTAACTGAATTATGCGTTCCAATGACCGACCACAAGCCGTCCAGTATTGTTCCAGCGCACTTTCTTTGTGTTCATAGATTAAAGATTTCATAATGCATTGTTGCAGATGGCACTTTTCTTTTCAGTGCTACTCATTAAGCGTTACGTGCGTAATTGATAGTTGCACTTTCTCTTGTTATCTTTATTTATTCTGACTCTTACACATGTCTCAGGAAAATCTATGTTGTGAAGATTTTTTTATTTTCTCTCTTGTGTAGTTTTTGGTTGACGATGACATTTCCAACTTTAACTTTATTTCAATAGTGATTGAAAAATCAAATATTGAACATTTGTTATTTTTCTTTCCAGGTCGAAGGAGCGTCCAGGAGTAGAAGGTTGCAAGCACCATTAGCTTCAGATGGCAATAGTGTAGCCAATTCTGATCAATCGGAAACCGTGCAGCCTACATTCAGGCCTAGGAGCAGTAGGAGACGAGAAGAAACTCCTCCCAAAGAAAGAGATGTCGTCCGAACAAGGACGAGAACTAGGCCCGAGGTTGTTCCAACTCTTGAACAACCTCAAGCTCCAAGTACAAACAACGAACGATTCGATTCGAGACGGACTCGAACACGCAGTCAACCAGCTAACACTGAATCTACTAACAGAGATGCTTCACTAACAAGAGAACCTGCCGCCCGGATCAAGACAAGAGTCGTCAGCAGAAGGCCCACTTCAACGTCTCCGCCTACACAAGCGCCTGTGGACCTTACTTCTCCAAATTTCGACGAAAGCAGACTCGAAGTAATCAACTCTAACTTAGATGATATAACGAGAATACCTAAAGAGGACGCAGCTACAACCACGCAGTTTAGACGCAGAAGCTCGGCAGCTTCAACAACTGAGAGTGGGACCACAAAGAGATCGCGTAGCCGTGGAAACACCCGGGCCACTGCCAGGTCACTAGATCTGGCTGTTTCCGGAACGACAAACACCTTTACTGCAGCTGAAAAAGCGCCCACAACAACAAGAACAGCCCAATCAGCTGACTTGAGAAATTCAAGGAAATTGAGATACAAAACTCGTCCGTCAGAAACCGATAAGAATTTAACAGGCGAAGGACTCGTTACAGCAAACGAAGTAATAAAGTCTAGTCAGAACAAAGAGAGTGTTACTAGTCAAGCAGAATTTCAAACTGCCGCTCCAACCATTGTCGAAACTATTATTCAACAGAGCACAGAGCCGAACAAAGCCAAGACCACGACGTTGAAAGTGACAAAGGTTGTAAGACGACCAGTAAGGGGGAAGATGAACTTCAGACCAACAGTGACTTTGCCTAAAACGCACGTTTCAGATGAAATAGCTGAAGATGATAACTATCCTGCGAGTTTCAAGGCGTTGATCATAGCTAAGAATGCATCGGTGAGTAGCATTAATATGTGATTAACCAAGCTTAACAAAAAACATCATATCACTAATCAGTGACTTGAACACAAAACTGACACAGATAATAGTTTCGTCGTAAAAAAAATATTAATTAATTTTCAGACACCTGTGAGCTCTCCAACCGCCGAGAGTTTGTCACCGAAAGCATCACAAAAAGTTTACAAAACCTACTCTGCATCATCACAGTCTACACAAACAGGGCCAGGCACAAATAAATACTCAAGGGTAAACACTATATTATTATTTAAGTGAACTAAGGGGGACTTTCAAAGTTAAACTTTTATTTAGTTTGATAACATACTTATCTAATCCTGTAAAAGTCTACATTTTCTCTAATCATTAGAAAAAATCTTCAAACTTACTAATACTTCAACATTATTCCATTCACTTGTAACATTCTCACAATCATAACTTTATTCAAACACACGTTTATTCCAACAATACTTGTGAGTCGCTGATTTGTTGTCTAAATTCATAACAGCAAATAATGTACTCTTTATCTTAAATTACAGTTTCGTAACAAACAATCTACAGCTGAGGAGTCAAAAGACGAAGAAGAAAGTAAAATATCTGTAACTACTGTAGCTCCAGAAGTATCAAAACCTAGGAATTCTGATTACAAGCCCCGAGGGAGTTATTCTGCGAGGACTAGAAAATCTACAATAACTCCATCTTCCACAGCCACCACTGCTTCAGGTCAAAGTACTGAGAAACCGATATTCAAGTACAACAGAAAATTCAAAGCACCCAGTACTGAATCACCTAAAACTGAAACTATACGAAGCAAATCAGTTGAACCAAGTAACACTTTAAAAAAGGCTTTCGTTCGTCCTCCAGTTTATTCAAGAAAATTTAAAGGAAAATCCGCAAGTGCTGCTGAAACTTCTTCGACAGAAAGTGCAAAAAGTGAAAACGTCAACATTCCACAAAGAACTGTACTGCCTCGGACTTCTTATTATTCAAGATTGAGAAACAATGTCAAGAATGAAACAACGTCTACAACAGAAGCCTTTAAAGAGGTCAACTCTGAAACTGTAACTAAGAAATCGGAGGATACTGTCGACACTCCACTTGTCTTTGCTTTACTAAACAATTCTGAAGATGGAGAAGCTGTGAGGATAGACATGCAACCAGAAAACAATGCTAATCACATGTTTTTAATATCTGTGACAAGTAAGGAATCTCTGGAAAACAATACGAATGAAGTAACGAACATGGCGGAAGAATCTGAAAACATGCCTGTGGTTAATGTTTCGCCAACAATTTCATCAAGACTAGACAGCGACAAATACAAGTACCACGCGAATTATAAAGACCAAAACTCAACCAATGACATTGAAAAAGAAAAAGGGTCATCAACTGTATTCCCTCCTGTTAGAAATCTACAAACAAGAAAGTATGGGCGCAATCGCAGCAAATCTAAAGATGGTAACTCAGACACTACAGGAACTACTCCTAAGCCCCGAGAAAGGAATATAAGAAAATTCAGTGAATCCTTCTCTAAAACGACGGAGGCCTCAAACAATGGGGTAAGTACTTGACACTCCTCTCTTCTTTCTCAGTTCACCGTAATTGATTCTGATGTTTTTCATTGTTGTTACGAAACTTTACAGATAATGCCTGAACCAGATAAATCTAAGAGTAGGTTCAGTTCTAAATACAGAGCTTCGTATATTGATAAACCATTTTACAAACCCACTGTACCTTCCATTACATCATCAACTGTAAGTAACATGATATAGAAATTAACACCATACCATACTACGGATTTTATCAAAATTACAACCCCACTAACAAATTGATGAACTCTACAATTTTATTATAATGTTCCGCAAAGCCCCTTTATCGAATTGGCGTTAAGATGTCATAAGTCACAATTAATTTAATTATAATATTCATCATTGCACTTGATATTAATATATTCATATCATCTTTATAAATTTTGAGTTATTACTGATTGTTTTTCAAAGCTGTAATAAAAAAAAACTTCACGAAAATATCATTAACAATATCAAGTCCTTAAGCACAATCAGCAGTGACTCTACCCGAATTGGCATTTAACTTAACAATCACATTATCATTAATTGGTATGAAACTTGTCATTTCAACATTAATAATGAGAAATTTCTTATTGCTAAAGGCTTGGCTGAAATTCTACGTCACTGACCACCTGTTGACAAAGTCTGTAGAAGAGCCTAATTGGTTCGAAGGAGACATATACACTACCGAGTCGATGACGAGACTGAACAACACAACGCCATACTTTCATGAATCATCCATTGAACTGGTTAATGGAATCATATAGTTAACATACATCATTGTCACGATCATTGCTCATCTCATTCACCCTGTTGTAAATGGATATGATTTAGTTTTAAAGAGATGTAGATTTTAAGAGCATTTATATTTTTTTGGTAAAGTTAAGTTCATAGCAGTAGTCATCTTTTATAATTCTATTGGGTAAATCTCTTTAAGGCAAAATTTTACTTACATCTACAAGTTTCTGCGTTAAGATGTTCTATATATTGCACGAGTTATGAAAGCATTTAACTTAGCGCAAAAACTTAACAAACTAATGTACGTACGTGTAGAATAGCATCCACTAACATACTATTAATATAAGACATTAAAAATTGTATACATGTTACATCTTGTTTTAATACATAACGTCATCTATGGCTAACTTTCATTTAACACTAACTCCTAAACATACCTAACCATTATCTTAATTCCAAAATAAATAAAGAGGCTTTGGTCTTTGCACGAGTTCCTTTCACTTGGGATTTCCATTCCATGCAACAATTTCTTTTCAAACTTGAACATTTTATACACAAGACCGTCTATTTTTCTGTTTATATGGGTGAGATTACTTCTTATTTCAGGTAGAGGGAGAAGAGATACAATTAGGGCCCGATCTGAACGCTATTGCCTTTACTCAGACACGAAGGACATTGTCCTCGGCAGACTTGAGACTGTCCGAGAGTCTGGTGAAGCCGTCACACGTGATGAACGTTGAGGCATCACACCACTCGCCGTCAGTTACAGTATCTATATTTGATGCTCTGGCTGACATACTCACGTCTACACCCAAACCAAGAATCTCGTCAACAACCGAAGTAACCAAAAGACAAAACCTTAATACTGACGTTAAACAAGTACTCAATGGCGTGAGTAGTAACAATAATGTAAATAGTGCCCGAGACTTAGCGGGTCTGGGCACATTTATGTCAACCAACGCCGATGTAAGCACTACTACTAAATCTGTACAGCCCACTGTTCAAGCTACACCAAATGTGATTAACAGTATTTTGGTCGGGGGAACTGTTACACAGTCACTAAACACCGAAGACGGAAAAATCACTCCTGTGAATACACCACAACCTCCCATTCCCACTCCCACTACTCCCCTTTCCGCAAGGAGACCATTCGCTATCAGAGTTTTATACTCTGATACGGAACCACCTAAAGACATACCCACGACTGCATCTACACCAACTCAGGGATCGACTGACAGCCCGAAAATGGTATATAACACTGTGTCTGATCTTTTGTTGTCCAATAACAATTTAGTATCTTCTGAACTAACTAGCATGTTGTCAAATAACATTATAAATATTATAGAAAATATGGATGAGAATAGTAGATCGAAACTAAAGAGTTTAGATATGGCTAAAGTTTTAAGAAGTTTGATCCCCAGAGCTTTAGGTGGACTTGCGACTGTACTTGACAACGCTGATTCCATCCCAAACACAACACCTTACAGTTTGGAGGATATTAGGGATACTGAAAATATTGACATCGATGGTATATTATCCAATAATGCCCTCCAAAATGTAGGCACTAGCGGTAATGTAAATATCACTGTAGATAATAGAAATGTACCCATTAGTGTCACTCAAGCCCCCGCTAATGTAAATAGTCCTGTTACACCGGGAGCTGTAGAGAGCACAAGGTCTGTATCTAGTAGCCAGGCGACGACAGCTGCGACTCCTACTACAGGTGCTAGCTCTGAACGACTTAGTTCTGCAGCTACACCAAACACTACACCGACTTCAGCAACAGCTTCGTCATCTGTCTCCTTAGAAACGGACTCGGTAAATGTAGATAATATTAGTGACAAATTAAGTGACTCTACTAACAATTTTGTTCCGGTTCCCTTACCTTTTCTCACAAACTTCCAAAGTGCAGATTTCTCTTCCGATGAATCTGACAATCTTCTTAGCAGTTCTACAGCACCTATTCTGAAATCCTTATCCTTGGTTTCCGCGTCAGTATCACCGCGTGATATTGATAATATACAGGACCCTAGTCAAATATCGCGTATGCAATTATGGGTACTTTCAAAGAAAGCTAGAGTGTTGAAAATGATTGAAGACATTATACGACAGCACAATGACGAGTTAGCGACAGCACCACCATTGATTGACTTAGTAAGCCCATCAGGCAATATCAATTTGTCTGAACGATTGACTAACATTATGAATACCATGATCGCATCGACTGAATCACCGATGACTCGTGATATTGAACCTACCACCCCTATGACTCCCCGATCCCTTGTTGTAAATCCTCTATCCACCAATGTGTTTGAAATTACTACAAGTGGTAATCCTGCAACGGGTCTCACAACAACGGCAATGCCGTCGGAGACAGTCGCGACAGGTGGTGTGCCATCTACTACTGAGACCGTCTCAATATCTTCTCGTATGGGTTCCACCGAAGCAACCAGTGGCACAACGGGTTCGTCTTCTGTCACTACAACAGTTACTACTGAATCTAGTGAATCGGTTACTGACATCACAAGTACGGCTCCTACACCTACAACGGATGGTCAACAAGTTGAAATATTAAATCGATTCCAAGAGAGTGCTATTACAACCACCACAGTTGCTAATACAGAAACAATGGAAACTACAACAGATGCAGCTAACACCGAGACAACGACACAACTAAATGTCGAAACGACTACAACAGCAGACATAAACACCACTACAGCTACCGACGCTTCAGACAGCAACACTACACAAACAACAGTTAGTACTCTGAGTGTTGAATCACCAACAATTCCGAAAAAAGATTATGTTATATTCGGAATATTACCTAATAATACAGTGGTACGTAAAAATCCTAACGAGGACATATTGGAATCATTAACAGAGGCGAGCCCATATATCGTTTACGGTGTACTACCCAATAACACAGTAATACGTAAATTCCCGAACGGGACTAGAGTGCCACGTGTCATGCAAAAAATTGACATACTATCAATCAGCCCGTGGAGTCTAAGAAATCCATACAGCCCCATCCATAATAATCCGGCCATTGTCAGACCGCAGCCTAACCCCATCCGAGATTCCACTAATACTGTGACATCCACAGACACATCAAATAACGGAACGGAAAGATTAACCAACGACACTGTAAATAACCAACAACCGATGGTATTGACTTTATGTTATTTAGCTTGAACGCTCCGCTTGGTGCTTTGTATCTCACCGCCAGCATGGTCTCAGGAGCGGCGCATGCGGTACGGACTTCGGGTCTCTTCATAAGCTCTGCATGCCTCTTGCACGATAACCGCTTCTAATAACAACGCAGGCGGTAACATTTTATTTCGTAATTGCAGATTACTTCATCGGCACTTAATATTAAAAGCAGTAACGGTATAAAAACTACCACATTTATGCCAGAAAAAAGCACTGCCTCGCATGTATTGAGTTTACGCACAACTACAATGCTACCTTCTATTGATGAGATTCTGCTTAATAGTATATCTTCGGCCGCTAAACAGGAGATGGTCATATCGGAAATGACGAGCTCTACTCGCGAACCAAGAATATTAACACTGGATATTGATCCGGAGGTATAATTATGTTATTTATAAAAACGTTTCCTTATTTATATATTACTCTTTTTTAATAACTGTGGTCACTAATACTCACTATAATTTATCACACATTTTCATATGCAAACATAACACTTGGACTTGGTTTAATATAGTAGTGTGTTGAATTTATTTTTATTAGGAAAGGTAAGTGGTTAAGGGTTACACAATTAGTTGTTTGCAATAAAATAGAAACTGCTGTTGCAACTTTCGTAGACTGAAGTTATGGCAAAATTTTAACATAAAGAAAAACAATTACAGACGCAACAAATACGAACGGAAAAGCCAGGGGAAGGTGACGGAAGTGCTGTATTTAAATTTATACCGATAGACGAGGTTACGGTATCACCACAAAATTCAAATGTACAGAGACTGGCATCAACGAAAGCACCATCGACAAATTCCGTACAATCCGATATACAGACAATGTCAACATCAACTGTGACTGAGATGAGTACGCAGACACCACAGTTAGAAACACAAGAGACAACTATGAATGTTGCAACGACAACAACTCAGGGAACAACGAGTGTTGTTCCTGAAACAACAGTGGTGTCGTCTGCATTCACAAATGCTCCAGTAACTATGACGGCGATAACAAGCCAGCCGGCCACTTTACCTCCTACGACTATGCCTGCTTCCACGACGACCACAACAACAACAACACTAGCGCCGACAACAACAACAACAGAGCCTGCTACTACTACAACAACCACTACTCCAGCCCCAACTACAACCACTACAGCAGTTCCAACAACACAAGCGCCTACAACAGTACAAGCAACAACCGTAGTCCAATCTACAACTATCAGCATCGAAGAGGAGTTGAAGAGATACCGAGAAGACGTGCAATTACTACAAACATTACTACAAGCAACGGGGCGTAATCCAAAGACTTTGAATGTAAATCCTAATTCTTTGTTGTTGGGAGATCTAACTACTACTCTAGGTCCAACTATAACTACTGCAGCACCAACGACGACTACTGCAGTACCAACGACCACTACTGCAGCACCAACGACCACTACTGCAGCACCAACGACCACTACTGCAGCACCAACTACAGCTACAGTACAAACAACTACTCAAACCACTGATCCATTAAAGTTGTTACAGGCGTTATTCACAAACCCGAACAACCCAACAACATTATCCATACCAAATATCGGCGGCAATATAAGAGTAACAACAGGACAGCAAGGAACTACAACCTCACGATCTATTGAAGACGACATAAAACAGTTTGAGGAGGACACCAAATTATTACAGGCGCTATTGCAAGCGACGGGTCAAAATCCTGCTTCCCTAAACATACCCTCATTAGATAGTCTAACAACTAATAGAGTTCCTACCACTACACAAACAACTACTGTACCAACAACTACAGCTAGACCAACAACAACTACAGCTAGACCAACAACCACAACTACGCCAACAACAACAACTAGGCCAACAACAACAACTAGACCAACAACAACAAATAGGCCATCAACAACACAAACAATTGAAGACGACCTCAAACAATTCCAAGAGGATACCAAACTTTTACAGGCTCTGTTACAGGCGACTGGTCAAAATCCAAATGCTTTGAATATTCCGGTAATTTCTGGCGTAACTTCCAACGTGAGGATAGCCTCTAACCCTCAAACAACGTCAATAGGGTCAAACCCAACAACTCCATTGAATGTTAGGCCCGTCTTTACAACAACAAATGGGCCACTATTTAATACCTTTGCTCCTAGAACTCTTACCACTACGTTACAGCCTGTGACTGATGTTGGGATTTCCACGACTTTCACTCCGACTTTCAACCGGGGAAGACAGCAAACAACAACAATTAGGAGCGCCCCAACAACACTGACCGGTCGTCGTGCTCCGTTCACTGGATTCACTTCGACAACAGAAATGCCCAGTTCTTCTACTTTCTCCGTTGAAGAGGATTTGGCTTTCTTGAATAACTTGGTAAGTGTCATAAAATAGGTAGTAATTGGTACTTTGGAAATGTGATTAATAAATATCTCGAAATAATTTGTCAGTAATTATATGTTTATTGTGTGGTCTTTGTGCCACTTTTCTTATCCACCGTATGACGCCTAAGAATTTCGAAAAGCAATAATACATGATGGGCATAAGCCGTACTTTGTAAGGGGCACTACACGTTCACTTACTGCTATGACTACCTATATCAAAGTTTTTCTTAACTATAGAATTTATTTTTCCAGAAAACTGTGCTGAAAACAAACCCTAATAACGAAGACCCTGAGGGTGCACTCGCCAATCGTATCATAGCGCTAGCTGTAGAAAGGAGCCTCAATGAGATACAAACCGGCACCGGTGAAACAGTCCGTGCAGGGAAAAATATAGCTGTCAGTGGAAACGACTTGATACCTTCAACAAATAGGCCAGCAACTACAACTACTATACAACCAACTACAACGACTACTACTACAACAACACCACGACCAACAACAACAACACAAAGACTAACAACAACACAGAGACCAACCACTACTGTCAATGCAAAGTCTATTGAAGATGATATCAGACAGTTCCAAGAAGACACTAAGCTACTACAAGCACTACTTGCAGCCACAGGACAAGACCCATCCAAACTAAATTTACCCACACTACCTGACCTAAATGTGAGTCCCAACCTACCAAATGGTGTCCATGATGAATTGAAACTGCTCTCAAATCTACTAGCTTCGCCATCGCCGTTGAACGAACCTTTCGATCCGCTAACGCCGAAGCCTTCTATTAACATTAACGTTAAGGAAGTTAAAAATACAGTACCTACGACAGCTTTGCCTTATGGTGCAAAAATAGCTGTTAAGGACAATCTCAAAAATGAACAGGATGATGAAAAGTTGTTACAAACTTTGATCAAATTACAGGGCGCACAGGAGACTACGACACCAAGGAATAAACTCACTATCACAGGTAAGAAGTTACATTATTTTGTACGATGAAGTATGTACTAATATCTAAGAAACGTCATAAACTTTACTAAATATTTCAGAAACTAGTTAAAGTGACTTTAAACAATCTTCATAATTTATGTGAAACCACATTGATTTACAAAAAAGCACATTTTGACCTAGAAAATCATTTCAGTACGATTTGGAGCTTGATTCAGATTGAATGTTTTATTCGAATTAGGTTTAACAATTTAACACAAAACATTCCAGGACAATCTTCGGATGAGGCTCTAAAGAAACTGATCATGCAGACACAATCGACGGGCATGGTGTCCGAAGCCACGCGAGCGCCTATCTCTTTGAGCACTGAGTACGGCAAGAGCAACGACGCATTGCTCGCAGCTTTGCTGAAGGACCAAGGGTTCGGTCCAACAACGGCAAGTTCTTTGGATGAGCAACTACGACTCGCTGTTAGTCTAACTTTTCTTACTTCTCCTAATACATTGGAAGGAAACTAATTTCTTCCAAAACCCATTTTACATTTTAAAACTTTTATTTATTTACTTTTCACTGATGCAATCAACTCGTAACTTCCACTCCGCTTTCCGCACCATTATCTCGATATCTCTCATCCATCTCTTCATCTTATTTCATTGCCTTTATTGAAATATGTTTATGTATCTATAATCCATTAGGAACTCTAGAATTAACTGTAACCTCGTAGGCTTTACTCAACCAAGTGGTAGTGACGCCGAAGACAAGGCGGACGACGACGCCGCCGCCACCACCGCCGCCGCCAGCGCAGAGGAGGCCGATTTTGGACGGATTGGCCTGGCTCTGGCAGCAGTGGAGGGACACGGCTCCAGGGTCAGGTGGACCCGGAGCCCCAAGGCCCAACAGGAGGCCTGAGCCTGCGCCCTCAGCCAGGCCCGCCCCATCAGTAGCATCAGCCAGTCAGTCAACGAGCAACAGGGTCAACTGGTTTGGCTCTGGCCCGTTCGTTGGCAACGCTGATGATAGACCAGCAAATAGAGTGGGTTTCGCATCGTTATTACTTAAACTATGTGATTGGGGATGAGGTGTTGGGAACAGACTTTAGATTAAATAAGCAGATTTATTCAACGGAAGTATTTTTAAAATATTTCGCAATCATATTAGTAACTTGTTCCTATTTAATCTAGGTCTGTCGTTGTATAGATTTTTGTATAGTAATTAATGGCTAGCAGGTGGGATGTACATAGTGAGACATGAATTAAGATAATATTAATAATTTTTTCTTAGATTTTCTTGTGTAATATTTTTGTTCTTCTTAGTTAAATTATTTATTAAACATTGGCTTCATTGGCTTGTACATAAACATTGTGCCGTTAAGCAGCGCGTTTTTTTTTTGTAAAATAAATTGTTTTTAATTTATGTTTGTGTTTGTATGTGTTGTATTTAGTGTTAATAATTTAATTTTCCTATCCACAGTTCACCTCATTAGTACACCAATTGTAAATAACAAACATTTAGCAAGAATTGACTAGACTTTATAAAATTAACGTAGCTTAGAATAAATGCTACATTTTTTAAAATATATAATAGAAATTCAACATGCTTTCGAAAAATATTTTGGTGAATTGGATACCAATATTTTTTCAAAGCGTTTGAGCTAAAGTCTAGTACAATTAATTCCTGATCCCTTGGCGTCATTCATCGCCATTTAACATACCTACCACACCCCATGAATTTCCAAGGGATTTGGTAACATTCAACCTGACATGAATGAGTAGTTGATTCCTCTGTAGATAATACATGTAGTGTTAATAATATTAATAAATACCCAGTTTACTATACCTAAATAATAATGACTTATTGAATGTGTAGATATTTGTTAATAAATTGATAAAAAAGTGTTACATAACAAGTGTTTGTGCAGTGTAACAAATTTGTTTGGTGAGTAAAAAGACGTGATTGGCTATAAAATAACAAAATTTTAATTCTTCTAAATTCCAATAATTCTGCTGGATGCTTGCCTATTAAAAGTACTGATGATTTTAATATCTAACTATGGAACCTTTGTACACTATACCTATTTGTGAAATTGTATAACTCTGATGTAGTTCGGACCCTTTTTTTGTACATTGTTAAATAGATTGAATATCAATTTATGTTCCGCATGTTTTTCACTAACATTTCACTTACCTACACTTTTCCTTCATCCTTTGTAGTATATCTTTGTATGTATATATTTGTAGATATCTGTGTATATTTGTACTATATGTACTTACATGTTTATAAATAGTAGTTAGAAGTATGTTCTCGTTATCTTGTCTTATACTGAACTCTTTTTTTCTCATACTCTCGTATTTTATTTTCCATATCCGTCACTTTCGTCACTTCCACTATCACACGAAGCACTTGTCTATTTAAGTTCACATGTATGTATGTTTAATTGAAGATTGTTTTTGTTTGTGAGGACTCAATATGGACTTACTGAAAGAAATTCATTGATCTAGTGGCCTCTTTTGAAAATTATCAAATTAATATATCGTAAATCGAAAATAGTGTCATAATTCGAAATACAATATTTATTGCTAACTACACACATCAAAAGTGTCTAGGGATCAAGCATTTTTATGCGGATTTCTTGAGATTGAGATGTGGCTTTGTAATAAATTTATGATTTTATAAATTTATATGGATCCTTTTTGGTGCATTTCATAATTTGAATCAGGAACTCTCAATCAAATTCGAGTAAAAGATGAAAATAAGCTGTCAATATTTTCCCTATAAAAACATACAACGCATTGAAGACATTATTAGTGCTACTGTTTCCCTACTACTGATTAAAACCAACGTTATTATGGAGCGGCGACGTCATTTAAGCAGGGAAGAAATGCTCAGAGCCGTGGGAATGATAGAAGCTGGTTCCCGGCAACGTACTGTGGCTTTAGCTCTGAATACAAGTCAGAGTGTTATCAGTCGACTTTGGACACGTTACCGAAGCACTGGTACCGTGGCTGAGCGCCATGGAGGACGGTATCGCTGCACCACACGGAGACAAGACCGATACATTCAAATCTTAACTCGAAGAGCTCCAACAATAACCGCCATGATGTTAGCCGTGAGGCTTCATCACTCTTCAGGGAACTTAATTAGCGACCAAACAGTCAGAAACCGCTTGCATGAAGTGAACCTTCATTCCCGAAGACCGCTACGGGTACCACCTATAGCAATGCACAATCGTAGGATTCGATATCAATGGGCTCTTGAACACAGAAATTGGGCAGAATAACAATGGCGTTTCGTGTGCTTTTCTGATGAGTCTCGTTTTGGTATGAGACCGGATACAAGACGTATACGACACTGGAGAACCCCTGGACGCCAACAGCGATTAAAATCCTGCCAGGAAGTCCATCCTTATAGTGGTGGAACCATCATGGTATGGGCGGGTATTTGGATCGGCGGAAGAACTGAGTTGATTTGGATCAGAGGCAACCTCAACGCTCAAATTTATGCTGAGACGATTGTATCAGACGTCATCGTTCCTCTACAAGTGCAAATCGGTCCCTTATTTCAGTTAATGCATGATAATGCACGACCGCACACCGCAAGAGTTGTAAGACAGACTCTCGCCGCAGCTAACATCAATGTCCTGCCCTGGCCTGCTCAGTCGCCAGACTTGAACCCGATTGAGCATGCATGGGATATGCTACAGAGAAGAGCTCTGCCGAATATGGAGGGTATCCAGTCGCAAGAAGACCTTTTTTTGTTGTTGCAACGAACATGGGCGGCCATTCCACAGCGTGATTTGGATGAACTCATTTTGAGTATGCCAAACCGATGTTCTTGTGTTGTTAGTGTTCGCGGTAGAAACACGGATTATTAATTGTTTAAGTTACCCAATAAAATTTTAAAGAAAACTGTTATTTCAGTCTTTTTTTCGAACTTTAATGTTAGTGGTTCAAATGTCAAAAATCCCTTTATTAGGAAAATGGCAAATTTCTTTATTAATGCAAAGGTGACTTGGTTTATCGTTACTGTGACAAACGAAAACACTTTATTTGATGAATCCTTAAAGAAAATTTTAATTAATATCAATCAGGAGAAAAGTTATTGCAAAAATATATGTTGATCCCTAGATACTTTTGATGTGTGTATTTGAACACAAACGCGAATCTCCTTAGTGTTTCTTGGAAATAAAAAAATGTGTAAAAAACTGAACTACAAATTAAAAAAAAGAATCTTCAAGCAAAACATATACCACACCAGCACAGCTCACTGCCTCAGCATTACCATACATGCTTTTACCACTTTCATCATAAGAGCTAATATCTAACAGCGATGACTTACAACTAGATACCTCTGGAGCCTCCGAGGGCTGTATCGGCAGAGCAGGCGCCTGGACGAGGGCAGCTCGTGTCAGCAGCCATTAATGTTACCAGGGCTTTCTCACAGTTCTTAGGAGCTGCGATACAGGTAAATATAACCAAGTCTCCTCCTTGCGTCGTATTCCTCATTACCGAGGGTCGAGATTCCCTCGTTAAGAAGTCATCTTCTGTTTCGATATTCCGCCATCTGTGCCTATGCTTGGCATTGCGATACACGTCAGGTCGTGTGTTGATTACTCACGACCTGATAATTGTTTTCTAAAAAAAGTGTTAATCGAATATCGTATGTTAATCAATTGTCGTATGTATTTGTTAATGATTTGTCGTATTATGTGCTAATTATTTTAATATGTGATGATTATATTGAAATATTTGTATTTTTTCGATTTTATTGAAATGTTTAATGAAAATTTCCAGCTAAATAAGGATTGAAGATAATTTTGTAAGTTGTAACTAACTGTGTGACGATGTCCATGAATAATAATAATTTGACATCAAGTAATATCATTTTAACTTAGCATTTCTTTAAATCATTATCATTTATGACTTTTAACATCACCGATTAACGTTAACATTTTAACGAAAATTAATAACTTGACTTTCAACAGTAAATGAGAATTTCTATATTTTTATGTACTACATGAAAATTAAAGCATTTTTTCTAAATATTTGTCACTGATGGAGATTTTAATACAAAACCTGTCCCTTGTATAATGCGAATGAATCTTTTTTAATTCTCTTCATTCTTCATTATCCGAATGATAAATGACGTGTGTTTTGAAAATTGGTTGTTCAAACAAATTATTTTTTATACAAACCAGATGAGGTTGGTGTTTCTTATACGTATACTATTACAAAAAGTCCCTTAAATTAAAATTAAGACATAATCTTGGTCAAGTCATTTACGGCCCATGCAGATTAGCGTCTGAGATGGTCTTATGAGAAAAGGCCCACATAGATTGGACCTGTCCAGATTCCAGTCAGTGCACGCATTTGTCTGTTATCCTGTAACTCAACTGAAGTATTTTTATCAAATTCCAGGGTGCCGCCCAAACCGTCCAGAGTGTAATCCGTGCCGGACAGCGAGCCGCAACCGACGTCTACGTGAACGGTTCCGGCGGCGGTGGTTCCGGCTAACCGTAACGCCGTTCACACATGACTCCAATGCGTTGGACTCAAACTTTTACGAAAGTGTCATAGTACGCACTATGTGTTGCAAGTGCTCAAATGTAAATAGTCGGTTGTAAACTTAGTTATTTCGTAGCATTGATTTGAAAATTAAGTGAAATAGTTCGATAACGTCCTCTTAATGTTAGGGATGCAAACATATCGGGTAATTTACTGTCTTATGTTTAATCAAGTGTCGTATACATGGAACAGAGAAAAAAATTAGTTGTAAAGTTTTTATTCTTCTTAAGATTGTTAATTGGCGTTATACAAAAAAATATTTTACATAGTTAATGAATTTTAGAAGGAAATTGTCAATTATTCATGATATGTTTCTCAACAACTTTGATCCCTTAAAAGTTCCTAAGCAGAGGTATTGAACGTTTTCAATCAATGTTTATGAATAAAAAATAAGGACTTTTGAAACATACCTACCTTAATGTAGTTTGGTGACAAATTGAGCCAGGACATCTATTAGGTTTGCAACCTAAAGGTCTGAATCTAGACTTAGGCAAACAATGTGATGTTAGCACTACCTTAGTTTGTATTATTTAAAATTTTATAATTATCTCTACATCTTTCTACTTAATTTTTTCATTTATGACAAACGATTATTTTAATGTATGAGACCTAAATGATTTGTTTTACAACTTTATGATTAGATTTCTACTACATTAAGTTTTGTCAACTATGTTGAGATAATAATAATAAACAACAATATTAATCTCTTCGGTTTATTACGCTTAGCAAATATAGGGTTGAACTTTGGTAGCTTTTACTTCTTTTATCACACTTTAAAAGATGAAATAGAACTTATTCTTTGTGAATTTAAGTATTTAGACTCCGTAAGTAAATATTGAAACCTGCATCTAAAATATTGAAAAATAAATATTATGTTAATAAATTTATAGGGTTTCCCGATTTGGATAGAAATTAATAACTCGCAATTTTGAAAAGATTATATAAATAACGAAATCTTTTGTCACATGGAAACCGTTTGTCGTATTGAGTACGACATACCATTATATTATTTAAAAAAAAAAATAGATATCCCGACGAATTTAGTGATAAGAATCTCTGTAATCTTAAGCCTAACATGTGCCATTTGCACGTGCTTGATGTACTCGCTTCTACATTCTTCAGCTTTTATTTATTTATTTAAGACAATCTGTGTTTTACATTCCTGTTTGAATGTAACTAAGATTTTAGTTTCGTAGTCAGGTAATATTAGTAGTTTGGTTGATATATCGAAGTACAAGAAATTATTATTTAAATATAATGTGGAAAAGTAAAATCTCCTTTGGAAATATTACAACCATTTTAATAATGATTAAAAAGCTCTCTTTAATGAAAATAAAACAAAAAACTCTTAAATAAATTCTGTGTTTTGTTTTTTCTCTGCTGTGTAAATATTTATACCGCAATATTCTCTAAAAAAATATTTTTAGTGACAAAGAGTAATATGACAATTAAATTAAATAATTTGCTAAAACTAAACTTACTAACGAACCTGACTGGTAAAACTGGGGATGTTTTAATTTGCGACAACCAAGCCGTTTAGCTTCTCACTGCCTTAAGTTAGAATAATTAATATAATATTAAGTAAGGATCGGGTACTCTAGAAATAAATGTTGCCAGCCGATTTTACAATTGATGTCTTAAAAAACTACGTATAATAAACTAATGTACAACAGAACTGTCATACAATAATAAGTGCACGTAAAGTGTTGAATGGTCCTTTTGGCGCTTGGTTGTCGTGGAAGGGAGGGCGGTGTTGGTAAACATTTGTGAAATACTATGTGGAAATTGTATCGAAAAAATATTAGTACCAATAAAGACCACGTGCCAAAAGAATGATGCTGTACTACTAAGTGTGCTTAATACGTTCTATAGTTTTATTGCCGTCTCGTTTTATTCAAAGTAAAATGATACAGACAGGCAAGATTTATAGAGTGTTAGTTATTGACAAATTAACCAACAATTTTTTTTCTGACAATTGTAAAATCGGGCGTTAAGTGCCGAATAATGTATGTACCATTATTTGTATAAAATAATATTAAAGGTCACTGCCAATTATTTGACTCATTAATTTTAGCTTTGACAAAACTTTTGTACTTTTGTAAAATATTTTTGCTCTCGAAATAAAATGTTTTTAAGTACGTCATAATAGCGAATTACTATTGTAACTAATAGACTTATTTCTAAAGCTATTTTCTAATATGCGTTGAGCTTTGACGCTTACTATTATTTAACAATTTATAAAATAAAACGCCTTTAAATGAATTAGGGCTTCATAATCAAATGTACTGTATGTATTTGTATATTTATGGATATCTTCGGGAGAGTAATAGGAAAATAAATTATTTTGTAAATTAACTCATTAGTTTTATTTTTATATTAAACCTTGTTGTGTTTCTCTTCCTGGTACTTGTGTGTCTACCCCCAAATTATCAACTAAACAAAAGCATACTTAGTAACTTAGTAAGCAAGTTCTCTAACAGAGAGTCATTTATATATCTCTAGTCTGGTAATGTTAATGTCACACGTCAAATTGTATACAACACATATCAACATCACACTCGAATTTGTGCCCGGTTGATGGCAATAGGCTGGCCCCCTATTACATGGGACTTAAACATAACTGACCAAATATGAGTGTACTATAATTGGGTACACCTGTGCTTTACTCTCCGGGGATTACAGGCGTGATGCGATGTTATGTCTAATCAAATCCATCAACCGAACTCGAATTCAGACTTCGCGCTGCTACTGAGAAATTCCAAATGTAAGGAAAAATCAACACTCATAGAATTTTCCTCACATGCATAAAATTTTGTAGCTATAGTACTTTAACAGGCGCTGATGTTAAAATCAAGTGTCACACATAACCTTCTCGAAAGTTATTATAATAAATAGGATAAGACAATTCCAGTTCGTGGAGTAGATGCAGTTTGGCAAAACTTACTAAGATGAAAGGTCTTTAGACATCATCTATCTAGACTTTTTCCGACTTAATTCTGGTCGGCTTCCGGTCTAACCGGATGCAGCTGAATACCAGTACTATACATGTCTCTCTCTCACTCCACAACCCATTTACGATACCCTTTGATAAGACTGGTTGATTTTCGGTCCACTATCTGTAACGACTGTCAATGATATACAAATAACAGCCAGGACCAGTTGATCCCGGCTGTCATCTGTCTGCTTCACGTGCTTTTCGAAGCACGGAGGAAACTCGGTATGTAATTGGTCACCCATCCACAGACCAACCTAGGCTAGCTCGGCTTAATCTAAAGATAGATCCGAGTGGCTGTTTTTATTTAATTAAGAGCCGAAATAGGGTCTTTAGACATATAACAGTGAAATGCTGCAGTCTTAAAACTCTCAGGAACTTATTAACATAGGCCGCTATGATCCACTTAGTTTTGCCTGAAATTACAAGTTTTTTTTTGCAATACACGAGTGTGAGGAGTTCGTGGCTAAGCCTTTAAAAGATGGCTCGGTCAGACAAGATGCGGAAGGTTTGAAGGTTCGTCCTCCACAAAGTTTTTTCGCAGTTAGCTTTTCCAAAATGTGCCAAAACACTGCCTGCCAGCTGTGCACTAAGACAGGCTGGGTGGATTGAAACAGTGTCAAAAGTTGTATAAAACAAAGGAAATTATGAGTAAATGATGCCATGACGTCTGACAGGGAAGAATGGAAGAAGAAAACGTGTTGCGCCGACCCCAAGTAGAATGGGACAAGGGCGGGAAGGTGATGATGATCATGCTATTCTCTACCTTTAAGCTGTATCCATACAATAGCTTTTATATTATTATAGGCGCCTAAAATCTCTAAATATACTTATGTGGAACCTCCCATGCCACGTGGCAAAAACGCAATCATTAATATCAATAAAAAAACTAACCTCTTAAATAATGATATAGCTAATCAATTCAACAGTATATTGAACGCACAAACTCAAACAAGTTTCTATTATCATGATTAAATTTTAATGTTTTTCGACCTTGGCGTGAGTGACAGACGCCTATAGCAGTTTTTTGCGGACACCTGGGTTGTGCGGCTATTATTAGTTCTAAGGCGCATTTATACGGGACGAGTTTTTCAACCGAGTGCGATTTTCGCACTTATTCGAGAAACAAAAACTCGAATACGGTACAACGGTAATGTCAACACGAGAATATTTTTCTGATTTTAATTAATTTTTTGTTTTTTTTTTTTGTAATTTTTCGAAATCATGTGCGTATTGTATAATTATCACTTGCTACGGTGAAGGAAAACATCGTGAGGAAACCAGCATGCTTGAGGGATATTTCTCGACGGCATGTAAAGCCAAGTCAGAGGCCCATGGGCGGCATAAAAACTCTGACACCAGGTTAGGCTCTAACCACACGATAAAAAAAGAAAGAATACGAGAATAATCAGATGATGTTCTAGAACTGTGATTCTAATGCTTAAAACCGATTTTTGTTTACAGTCTACAATGCTACATATGAAATACTGAATGCACCTAACGTCACGCTAATGCTAACATTAGCGCAAGCATACCCGACAACAACCTTTGTTTAGTAACCCACCAGATATAATACTATGGGTTGAAGATCTCCCGTTTTCTCTGGAAGATAACGAATTTTCCAACCCCATAACAATTTTGAACAACCAGCCGCTTCAAACAATACGGAATCATACATTTCATACTGTTTACATGAGTCAGCTTTTTGTTTCAAAGCGATATAATCTGCTCGTGTAAATGAGCCATAGCTCGGCAGCAGAAAACATACGGTAAAGAAATGGGCGCGGGCGCTAGCGTCCTGAATGACAATTGACGTAGATTTGTGATGATAGGCCATTTGTATGTGTAAGAGTAAAGATTGTTCAATTAAATTGCTTAGGATTACTGAGAACAAGCTTGATTTGTTACTCTTAAGTAAATGTGGTCACATATAGACAAGTAACTCCTACTGGCGGGTTTAATTATTTCGCTGGTCACCAAAAGTCGCTGAGACATTATTAGATACCATATTCTTTATTAAGGACACTAGGACTTGCTACGTACCTACTTACTTGGTCTAGGACTTGTTTTTTTTTTCCTCTTAATAATCTATCTATCTATATCTTTACAGGTTTTAACCTAATGCGATAGTTTGGCTATGAGCTATATAAAAGAAATAAAGAAGCGAAACTTTTTCTGTCAAATTCCTTTTAAATAAATACGAAATGAACCAACGACGGCTGTAAAATTTTGCTTAACAGTTCTCAAATTAACATCTTCTGCCAGAGGTGTGGCATAAATGTACCAAAATAAAAAAAAAATAGGTATCTATATTTGGTTATTTTTTTTCTTTTAGCAAAAACTTAACTGCCTAAAAGCCTGATTCCTTGTGTTTCCATTCTCGTTGTATACGCAATAAGGTGTCGTGATTATTATTAAATGAAAACCTATTTGCGACAAAGGGTAAGCTATTATGGTATAATAATATTTAATAAAGGCGCCAGTTTTTTGTTTATCGCTTAATTTTAATTAAGCAATTATCGATCAAACTGGCAGTGAAACCCAACATAATATTCGTGTTTAGTTCGAAAAAAGTAGTTGGAATTTAATAAATACATATTCATGAACTATCGATCATACAGCTTGGTTAATGTCATGAACCTTTAACTCCTATTAGATATGCACTGAAATCTTCGGAACAGTGAGGTCGATTCACGAAACCTATGGAGCCCCTAGGAAGCTTCTGTACTCCTGGGCGTAGCTGGGCTGGCTTTTGTTAGCCAGAACCAACCACGCACGATATACCAAATGGGAGTCTTAAGTGTGGACTATGAAGTCCGCATACATATTCTACACATACATAGATACTATAGAGACGTAGTTGATTAAACCTTTACATATTTTAAAGGAAAAAGAAATAAACAATAACTTTGTAGTTAGACTGAGAAAAAGTTAAGATAGAGCTTGGCGTCCGTCAAAGTGAAGGACATGAAAGAAATTACGACTCTTGACATAATAATTATCTGAATTTAAACTTCTTAACGACTTTTATTTATTTTGAAACATATTATATAGATCACACAAAATGTTTAGATCCCTATAGTAAGTAGTATACAGATTTAATCATGTTATACGTGTGATTGACCTGCACTAAAACAGCCTTTATGGTTATGGATATTTTTTGAAAAATAATCAGCGTTACCAACCTGTTGCCCGACATTCTTTTTACGGTATCAACAATGTTTGAATATCTCTTGCCAATACGAGAGAAAAACAACGACAACACAATAGGAAATATTGTAACGGAAAATATCCTATCCACACATGGTTCTGTATGGACTGCGTCCAATTAAAGATCATGCAACTTTACCTATTCTACGATAGTTTTGTGATGGACCAGTCTCGTGACATTTAGTTTTTATCACTTTTTAGCACGACTTCACAACCCGGACTACGAAAACGTTACGGCATAGTTTGAGAGAGGATTTTCCTCTTTCAAACTGTGTTACCGGTAGTAAACTCCAATTGACTAAGTTCATTGTTTGATTACAACATATGAGATAAACACAAATCTTGACCAGGAACCATGTACACTCGACAAAGTTGGCGGTTCACCACATTGCAACCTTAATGTTAACGGTATAAGGATTAAAAGTAGTCAACCGCCAACTTTGTAGAGTGTGCAAAACACTAATATATATATATATATATCACTATACTTATCTTTCAAAAACGATTTTCCGTGAAATTTCGATTTCAACTTTGAGACAAGGTGTAGTTCATAATAGTCCGAGTTCCAAAATACTATGTTAATAACAGTATACAATTAATATAATATTAGTGAGAGAAAATCACTTCTAAAAGTCCGTTTAAGTAAACATTTCGAATGGTGTCAAGGTTGAAAGCAGGTAAGGAAAATGATTCAATAATACCCGAAGAGATTATAAAACCCCATTCGTATGGTAACAGGCTCGTACCATGGACCAAACTATCACTTACACTTTTTCCTGAATCGATTCTTGTAAAAAATATTTTTAAATAACATTGGGTTTTTGTATTTTACCAATATCGCGTTGCAATTTTATAAATTACATACATATCACGCCTGTAATCCTCGAAGGGTTAGGCAGAGGTGTACCTTCGTGTTCCCAGCTATGTTTAATGTCTACTTCTTGCACCGTATTAAGAGCGTGTACGCCGTACGGCGTTTCATACAAATTTTCAAGTCCTTATTTTTCGATATGACTGAACCGATTTTAATGAAACTTCATACCCACAAGATACATAGGTCTAAAAAGTTAGTGAAAAACATTTTCGAAATGTCTTATTTAAAAAAAAGATAATTGGAAAATTTAAAATCGGTCTAATTTAACAGTAACACAATTTTGCGAAAATGTTTTTCACTAACTTTTTAGACCTATGTATCCTGCTTATGTGTGTGAAGTTTCATTAAAATCGGTTAAGTCGTTTCGAAAAATAAGGACTTTGTATGAAATGCCGTACGGCGTACACGCTCTTAAGAGTACTTTTTCTTCGGGCTGTCTTTGTCTTACTTGGGAATCGAACCCAGGACCTGACGACTCAGCAGTCACGCGACCACTAGACCCAGTCAATTAAAATCAGTTTAAGTATTAAATAATAAATAATAAATAAATAAATATCGCTAGACATTACACACAGCGCCATCTAGTGCCACACTAAGCAACGAGGCTTGTGTCGTGGACACTAGATAGTTGATATACTACATAGATACTTTTTGTTTGTAAATACATACTTATAATACATATAAACATCCATGACTCGGTAACAAATGTCCATGCTTAATCACACAAACACTTGCTCCTACCGGGATTCGAACCCGGAACCCTATGAACGTAAGGCAGCCTCACTACCGCTGCGCCATTCGGGTCGTCAGTATTGAACGTTTAAAGAAGCCTTGATCTTTGTATTTGTTCAGGTACGGCTGGTGTATCCTAAGGGTCGTTAAAAAGAAAACGACCACACTGCTGGCCTCAACAGAAAGTAAAAGGGTGATATAAAACTATGTTGCTGAATAAAGTGCCCGATATTTTCACTGACCATTTCACCATAAACTAGAACTCGCATAATGGCGCTTGTCGGCGGAAACGCGTACGAAGGTAGTCTCTTTTTAACCGACTTCAAAAAAAGAAGGAGGTTCTCAATTCGGTTGTATGTTTTTTTTTTTTTTTGTGTTTGTTACCTCATATCTCCGTCATTTCTGAACGGATTTGAAAAATTCTTCTTTTATCTGAATGGATCTACTTCTCGATTGGTCCCATAGAAATTTCATCAAAATCGGTTCAGCAGTTTGGTTTTGAAATCAAAATAACTGGAAAAAATGTCATCCAAGTAAAATAAATTGCGAAATTGATACTTGACAAGGATTTGTGTGTGATACGATAGCTAAAAAGGGTAAAATAAAAACTTTTTTGCCAAAAAAAAACCGACTTCCAAAAAAAACCCTAAAAAAGTGGAAAATAACTTCACTTTCGGAAGTCGGTGGCAAAAAAGTCAATAAAACAAACAATAGTCACCGACTTCCGAAAGTAAAGTTATTTTCCACTTTTTTGTGTTTTTTTTGGAAGTCGGTTTTTTTTTGTAAAAAAGTTTTTTTTAAACTGTTTTACTAGAATCTTGAATTTCAATTAACTTCTTCTTCTCAAATTGATGACTCAGATTAGGTTGGTTTGGTTGGTCCGACCAGTACGTAGGAACCTGGACAGTTCTGTCATTTGCCTCATTCAACATGTAGGCTTTCTTAGGTGGTAAACTTATAATTAGATCATATGGATCCTGTACACAGCAAAATAAGTCAGTTAGGAGAGAGGAAACATTTGTTAATTATATAACATTACTTAACAAACTACTCATCATCTCATCTGCCTAGCCTTTTCCCAAATATGTTGGGGTCGATTTCCAGGCGAACCGGATTTAGCTGAATACCAATATTATACATGGATCAACTGCCTATCTGACCTACACAACCCAGTTAGGACTGGGTAATACGATACCCCTTGGTTAAGATTGGTTGTCAGACTTTCGAGCCACTGACTACCTGTAACGACTGTCAAAGATCTACTAATGACAGCCGGGACCAACGGCTTAACGTGCTTTCCGAGGCACGGGGGAAACTCGGTATGCAATGGGTGGTCATCCATCCAAAGACCAACCTAGACAAGCGCGGCTTAACGTGAAGATTGATCCGAGCGGCTGTTATTATTTAGCCAAGAGCACAAACTATTCTATATAATAATAATGATGTAGGTAGGTATTTTCTGAGATTATAAATAAGTATCTATTGAGAGGAGTGAGTAAATAAGAAGCATTTAATTTAAAACGTGTTTCATTTTATATGGGATCCCACGTTATATGGGATGAGGGCAGAATAATATTGCTAATAAAAGCATTAATTATAATCCTTAATAATTGCGGATACCCCGGATCCTCCCAAGGAAGCCATCTCATATCCCTCTAGCCGTAAAAAATAATTATATAACCACTGACATTTCAAGATCGGAAGTCAGATATAACTCTGCGGTCCCCTGGGGGTATAGACATACAGGGAATTACCCCCAATGATCTGGTCTGGGCCAGACGAGTTATTTATGTACCTCATTAGACCTAGCTATGATGGTTGGTGACATTAAGTGCTAGAGTAGCTGCAATGTGTAATTGATATTTTTTTGAATGATCATCAATATTGTTAGTACATATGTATGTATATCTTGTTTTGATATTAAAGGCTTGTTCTTTGTCTTTGCCTTGAGAAAGACATAATTATGTATAAGGAAAACCCAAAAAATCCACTGCGATTTTGTTACCTACAAAAACAACTATCAAGGACATAACATATCATCACGCTTGTAATCCCCGAAGGGTTTGACAGAGGTGTACCTATTAGTACAGCCACATCACGCCAGTTATGTTTAAGTCCCATGTTATAGGGGGCGAGGCTATTGCCAACAAACGGGCACAAATCCAGACGCCGTGGCTGCTACTGGGAAATTTCTGATGGAAAAACTCAATAACACTTTGCCTGACCTGGGAATTGCACCCAGGACCTCATGCTTGCGACATTAGAGCAAAGAGGCAGTCAAGGACATGTCTATACTAATATTATAAAGCTAAAGAGTTTGTTTGTTTGTTTGATTGAACGCACTAATCTCAGGAACTACTGGTTCGATATATAGGATAGCTCATTTATCGAGAAAGGCTATAGGCTATAAAACATCACGCTGCGACTAATAGGAGCGGAGCATTTATCAAAAATGTTACGCAGACGAAGTTACGCGAGTCAGCTAGTTTTTTAATAAACAGAGAGCAGGCAACAGAGAAGTAAAGGCCCTCCCTAGCGCAGAAGATTGTCATTCCATTGTCAGGAATCAAAGACGAGATGGACTTTTGAAATATCAAAACTCCAACAGAATGGTAAAAAAAAATTTTTGCTGAGCAAAAATATTTTATGACATTATTTCTTTTTTCCATTTTATCTGGCACCTATGTACCTAACACAAACAGCTCTTATAACGCGAAACATAACCCCTTATGATTAATTTATGTCATGTTGTTTTTTGGTGAAAAAAAAAACTGTTCGTAAAAGTTGTCAGACACGTTCCAGTCGATATTATTGTCAGTATTTCGTTTTAAGCCGGTTTTGGTTAAAAGTCTATGTCTCCATTTAAAATCTATCAATACTAAAACACGACAATTTTATACGTTCCAGAAACATGATGTAGTGCGAATAGCTGTTATAGCTAATATAGCGAATTTCTGTATTTAAGCATAAATACAGAAATTCGCTACAATATAGCAAGCCTGTAATGCCATCAGGCTCGCCACTATTTCATGGGGCTCAAACATAAGTGGTGAAATGTAGGAGAAGTATAAAATGTGTACTTGGGGCATTTCAGGTGGGTGTCAATACGCAAGGTGTGAAGGTGTAAACGCTTCAAGAAGCCGTCAACCAAGTATTCTGTACATCAAACTAAGTAACTCTATGCAAAATTTATTGCTGGGAAACGACTTTTTTTTGGGTTGAAAACGTATTACGGTAGGACTCGATGTAACGCACTCAACACATTGTGCTGATGGATGCAATGAAAATTACGGAGGTCGTGGAGGTATTTAAAGTAAAGATATTTCATTAAAAACTTGTATTAAAAAAACACGAAACTTGACCTCCAATATGATCTCCGTAACTAGACGGTTTTAGGTAGGGTCCAGAACAAAAAAAATATCGCAAAGATGGGGAGAACAAAATAATGCCTTTCAGCTTCGTTAAGGGAATTTTTCACTCATTATTGAAGACACCGCGATGATCAGCAGAACTGTGTGTGAAGATAATCTTTATTGTTTTGTTGTTCCTGTTCAGAAAATCTTCAATATATCTAACTAATCATAGTCATCATGATTCACTAATCCCTTTACGACATAATCTGTTACAACGCGGATGTACAATTGAATTTGACTATGCCTTTCAACTTCATTGTATTCATTTATTTATTTTAATTAACCATACTAAAACGTTTAATTAGGTTTTATAGGAGACTTCTCGCTCTTAGGGTTGAGCCATCCATTCACAAGAAGATTTTAATAAAAAAAAAACTGAGAGCATTTTAGTCCAATATACATTTTTGGGATGACAATATCGTCAAAGTCGCGGGAAACGCATGGATAAGAGATGCACAGAACAGAGAAGTATGGCAGAAGAAAAGGAAGGTCTATACCCAACAGTCGGAGATTCCGGGTTGAAATGGTAATGATGATACATTTTTTACTTTTCCGTCATTCTGATAGAATCTCATTTGTTAGAGCGAGATAGAGAGCGGGAATGCTATAGCACGCGGTAGCTTCGCAGTCAGTCAGTCTCACTTCAGGGAAGCACGTGGCATTAATATCAACGGCGAGTACATCTCACATTTGAGATTTGCAGATGACATCATCATACTGGCTGAATCGCTGTATGACTTACTGCAGATGCTGGATGGCCTAGTTGATTCTTCAAAACGCATTGGTCTCAGGGTGAACTTGGACAAAACTCAGGTTATGTTCAACGAACACGTCACCCCAGGACCAATTGTTGTCAATGGCGGTCCTCTCGAGGTTGTTCGAGAACGTGTTTACCTCGGGCAAGCTCTGCAGTTTGGTAAAAACAACTTTGAGAGGGGGAGACTAAGATAAGGATTCAGTTGGGCTGGACAGCATTTGGGAAACTTTATCGGGTCTTCTCGTCACAAATTCCACAGAGCCTAAAGACTAAGGTCTTCAACCAGTGCGTCCTGCCTGTTACGACTTACGGGGCCAAAACGTGGACACTCACAGTACGGCTGGTCCATAAATTCAAGGTCGCTCAGCGAGCCATGGAACGGGCTATGCTTGGAGTCTCTCTGAGGGATCGCATCCGGAACGAGGTGATCCGACAGAGAACCAGAGTTGTCGACATAGCTCACAGAATAGGTAATGGGCCGGCCATACTAGCCGTAGAACCGATGAACGTTGGGGTAGACGTGTTCTTGAGTGGAGACCACGAATTGGCAAGCTTAAGGTGGGACGCCCTCAGGCGCGGTAGAGCGACGACCTTCACTGGATGGCTGGTAGAAACTGGATGAGAGGTGCCCAAAAACGAGTTGAGTGGGGTGCGATTGAGGAGGCCTATGTCCAGCAGTGGACTGCTGTGGGCTGATGATGATGATAAAACAGATCATGATGTTTCAATCGGCTTGAACCAAACACGTACAAGGCAAGTGTCAGCCCTATCAAGGATTAAAAGTTAAATCACTTATTTGTAACAAGGCTTCGTATTGTTTGTGATTTTCCAAATGAACTGGTTTAACGTGCTAAAAATTTGCATGTGACTAAGTATTGCGCCTATTTTTATTAAGAAGGTACTTTTTATGATGACTGCCTCGTTGGCCGAGTGGTTGCAAGCGCGACTGTTGAGCATGAGTCCTGGGTTCGATTCCCGGGTCGGGCAAAGTGTTATTGAGTTTTTCCATCAGGAACTTCTCAGTAGCAGTCGTGGAATTTGGACTTGCGCCCAGTTTCTGGCAATAATCATCCATCTAATAGTCCGTTGGTTTAAAAATCGTAGTAGTCTGTATTGCTCATTTTTTGCTGCGCTTTTACTACAACTGTAAGTGAACAATGTGGAATACCCTGGTTGCACTCTTTGGAATACTACTGATCACAAGGCACGCAGGAACTTAGCAGCTTCCTAAAGAACGCGTGATCCCCCGCTCATAAATCGACCCAGGTACCAAGCACGTCCATCCAATGAGGTCGTCAGATTAACAACCTGCAGGCCCAGCTAATTTTAGACCTCATACAATGCTATGAGAGTACTAATCCACAAATATATACTAATAATAAAAAGCTAAAGAGTTTGTTTGTTTGGTTGAACGCGCTAATCTCAGGAAATAATGGTTCAAATTGAAAAATTCTTTTAGTGTTGGATAGCCTGTTTATCGAGGAAGAATGTAGGCTATAATATATACACCACGCTGCGACCAAAAGGAGCGGAGCATTCATCAAAAATGTTACGCGGACAAAGTTGCGCGGGTCAGCTTGTACAATATATTTCTAAGTTCTCGTCACGTTCAATACAACATGAGTCAGCTACGTGGTTCGACTTCCATGTTCGAGAAAGGAAACAAAGTATTATTATAGAACTTATTTGTCCATCAGGCAGTAATGTAGGGAGAAAATATTGTGCAGCTGAGGTAGGCTGAGAATGTGCATAGCTATATGACGGGCACAAGTTTAGAATATGTGTAGCATAAGACTGGTATTTGCCACATTATGTCTGCTGATTTATTGATTTAATATTAATGATTTCGACTCGTGATCTGGCTGCGTCATTCGTTTATCAGTCAAAGGCATGGGCAATGATTGAAATAAGTCTAGTATTCACGTAATATCAAAAATAAAATTCGTCAAAACAATGGGATGATTGATGAAATGATTCAAACAAAATTGTACTTAAACTAGTTAACTAACCACCATCAGTTAATCAGTCTCTCGTTGTGCAGTTCAGATAGCCAGTTGCAGAATGTAAAATACTGGTATACAGCTGCATTCTGTAATTCTGTTACACTGGAAGCCGATATCCCAACAAAATTGGGAAAATGCTACTCAGATATGATCGTGAAACAAGTTCAATTGTGGACAGCTAAAACTAACCAACTGAAAAACAAAAGTAAAATTACCAATACAACATCGGTCAAGCAAAGTAAGTAATTTCCCTTGTTCGTCGTAGCAACCGTTGGAAGGCCCAACTCGGCATTAACGAGCTGATTTAAAGACCATGTGAAATCCTACATTATGTAAGCCCGACTATAAAATTTTGGTACCACCGTCTACGCATATTCTGTCTGATAATCTTGCACAATACCAAGAACTGTTAAACGGGCTATTAACACATTTAATGGCTTGCCCGGCACTGAGGATTTTCCTATCACACTTTGGCGACATTTGTCTTGAGCAATTAAATTGTTTTCCAGTGTGTATCCGTTTTGTAACATGCTCGATGTGGAATTGTTTTGAAAAGGGCTGTGGTCGAGCTACGGACACAGACAGACTTGTCAAGGTGTTGATGGTCACGATTTTGTTTTTCGGTCACGAACCTTTTTGCAGAAAGACGTACATATTGCGAAGACCGGAAATCTTACTTGAGAATCGCTATGGAACTTTCGGAAGCGGGCAAACACAGCATGGATGATTTACATATCACAAAAACACAAATAAAAATTTAATCAACGGGAAGCTAATACCAAGTCTATTAGCAGTGGACAAAAATATATAATCCTCTCTTTGTTGTCGTGTAATCGGGTAAAAAAGTACAAACGTATACTTCCTAAAGTTCGTGCATAAGTCTGTCTTAAAAAAACTGTTCTTCATAGCTGGCATTTTTTTTGGCCAAAGAATCAGCATTGGCATTCAACGTGGCAATGCTGCCAGCCTTCTGGGCACTTTTCCTGTTGACGGCGATGTGGACGAATTTTTTGACGCCCCGTAATTGTACATATTTTTATTCTTATTTTAGATCTAATATTAGTTTGTAAATAAGGTAAAATATCTTCATAGCCTACTATTTTATACTTGCAGGCACCTTGCTAAGGAAAAGTAATGCTTATTCATCCTCGTCCTTGAAAGTACTTACTTAAGGCCACCATATCACCACAGAATAAATAAGTTACTGCGGTAATACATAATATAAAATTACAGATAATTATGTATCCTAATTAAACAACAGTAATTAATATCCAATTAAATTAAGATCCGTATTCTTAACCGATTTTATTGGAAAAATGCGAGTGCTATGTACGATGAAATGATCAGTATTCAATGTGGGCTTTTCCTATGAAGTCTGTTAGTTTTTTAGTTTCAAGGATCAAGTAACGGATGCTGGAGATTTGATTTTGATTTGGTGGAGAGATACTATTGGAACTCGATCGGAAATTAGCATATTATGCTCAAGGCATTTACATAGTAGGTACATGATCACGCCGATGCGATGTTAATGTTCTATTGGGAAAAAATAAATTGTAGTTACGAAAATGTCACCTGTAGTCCAACACTTTGTGAGTTGGTTTTAAGCAAGTCTTTCTTAGTAAAACTCTAATCATTTCTTTTTTAATTTTTGATGGGCCTGTTCTTGACTTCGATGTCACCTGATGAAGAGTGATGGATGAGGTCTACGATGGAACCAACTGACTCAGATACAACACCACAAATCTTTTATACAGAGGATAAATAGCTGACTAACACTGACATATGTTAGTCAACTATTTATAATATTATTAATTAGACTATCTATTGACAAAGGTTGTTGTTAATTAAGTATCCACAGATAGTCCGGTTAAGCAGACGACAACCTGCGAAACACAAAAAAGGTTAACTTTTCAATCTTATTCAAAATCAACTAATAAACACTAACGACCTCTTAACACCTTGCCTTATTAAATCATGTGACTAAGATTAGGACGGTTCTCTAAAATTGGAGGAGTGTCAATTGTAATATCTTCCATATTTTCAAATTTAGGTAGATGAAGTCATCAAACTACATATATTTCAAACTCAAAGACAAACTCAAAGACAAGTTACTTAGTAACTTGTCTTTGACTTTCAAGACGTATGTCACACATTCAGGACAAACGAAGGTACGGCACCTTATTTCTATGGTCCCTTGTAAGTTCTTATAGAAGTCCCTTCAAATAATAAATACACATGGTTAGAGAGACAGCTAGCTGTAAGAGGTATTACCGATACAGACAAAGTTTATATCAGAAGAACCAGTAGCTAACTGTACCGCACACATTATCCACCAACCTAATAATCATAACAACATATTGGTTTAAAAGAATGTCCATGGAGTTTCTTGCCCATTCTTCTCCTTAGGATCTACGCTTTCGAATGGACGACTACAGTACTGTCACAATTTATTATGCCCTGTGATTGGGACTGTAGCTCAGTTATTTTTTTTTGACATTCAAAAGTGCCTGTCTAATTGAAATAAATGTTTGAATTTGAGTTTAACTCACATTGGGTTCGAGTGGTGGATTTTAGCCGACTACTGCTCTCAGAGATCTTTGTTATACCAAGCTTCCTCCGTGCCTCGGAAAACACGTTAAGCCGTCGCGTTGGTCCCGGCTGTCATTTGTAGATCTTTGACAGTCGTTACAGGTAGTCAGTGGCGCGATAGTCCGACAACCAGTCTTATCAAGGGGTATCGTATTACTCAGTAATTGGGTTGTGGAGGTCAGATAGGTAGTCGTGTCATGTAAAATACTGGTATTCAACTGCATCCGGTTAAACTTGACGCCGACCCCAACATAGTTGGGAAAATGCTATGCGGTTGGTGATGAAACTATCCCAAATATTCTTTAAAAACAATAATATTAATGACAATCGAGCGACTTTTTATAGTTACTTCGTTGTTCTGTTGGTTTTCGATGTTATCTCGATCGATCACCAACTTGACGTAAGGGGTCGCCGTCGACATCGGTTTCTTGGTACCGAATTAGTTACGTCTCAGATGTTCCGTGAAGTTTGGGCGAATACGCGTACGCAGGCGACTTGTTTCGTCACTGATTACGTGATAATTTGACGGCGTTGTGAAACAACGAAATAAGCGACCAGAACTAAAAAATGGAGTTTCAATTCTGTGTGCCAAACTTTAAAGCTTATTTTCAAAACTGTTGCTTGATACATTGTTCCATAACGTCGTATGATTCAGGTTCCGAACTATAAAGTGGGTTGGTTAAAAATGTGTTTGTTTTTTGTTTTCGGCTGTGTGGTGCAATTATTATGCATGGAGTCTAGCATAAAGGGTAAACCAAAATGTGGTTGGGTAAACCCAACTGCATAATGATTAATTTTGGAGTTCTGGTTTGATATTGTTGTTGAACAATAATGAAACAAGCATGATACAACATATGTGTATAAATCGAAATATACATATACAGTATCATAACCGTATGGTGCCTTGTTGGTCGAGTGGTCGTAAGCGCGTGAGCATGAGGTCCTGGCTTCGATTCCCGGGTCAGGCAGTGTTGTTGGGTTTTTCCATCAAGAATTTCTCAGTAGCAGCCGCGGAGTCTGGAACTGTGTCCAGTTGATGGCAATAGGCTCGCCCCCTCTTACATGGGGCTTAGACATAACCGGCGAAATGTGGGTGTACTAATGGGCACACGTCTTCCTAACCGTTCAGGGATTACAGACGAGATGTTAAGTTAATATCATAAACATATAAAATATTCCAAAACAATGAGACATTTGTAGGGAGGATTTTAAAACTGTCTCTTTGTTGCATAAAAATAAACCGTAGTGCATTCGTTGCCAAGCCAGCCTACGTTGTCATGTTACATGCTGATCGGTCGGAAGTTTAAAAGAATTGACAATACATCTTTCAAAAACGAGCCATTGTACAAACATGGTCATGAGGTTTGACTATTTGGTCATTGTTTATCAGCCATTTCTGAGTTGAAGTCTGCTGTATGAAGAATGTCTGACACAGCCCCGCTAAAAACAGTTCAGATGACCACATCTTGAAAGCAGAAGACCTAGACAACCTGATATTTTATGAGTGATATAATGCTACATGGTTATTTTGGCGCGTCGCCATGGTCGAAATGAACGCCACCTTGTTTTTCCAATTCAATTTCCTCGTTAATGTTGCCTCTCCTCTCATGAACGAGGTTGTGGGTTCCGGGCAGGTACCTACCAACGTGACTGTTTCAATTGTAAAATCTTGGACATCACTGACATCGGTGAAGCAAAACATTCTGAAATCGCAACCATAGTGAGCAATGCTCGTGCGTTCTGCCGGAGAAAAGGCCTTTGCTCCGTATTGAAACAGCAATAAGGTGGTATTTTTTTTAAATTCCTCCTGACAGTTTCATTCAGCTGTCAAAGATCTATGCTACATTATAACGACAATGGAAATGTTAATAACGTAATGAATTGATGTCGTAATGTATTGATGTATGTATCTTCGTATTTATGCGTGTGTAAGTATATTCTTATATTGTATATTATATTTAAAATAGTTATCTGCTATATGTTTTATGTATTCCATTTTCTGTTCTTCTTTTATACACTTTGTCTACATCTCTTTTTTTAGTATCTCCTTTCTCAGGTATGCTGGAAGAGATTTTGTTAGAAATAAGCATTACATTTGTACTCTTTTCTGTTCCTTTCTGGATTTCTGTATTTAGTGTGTACATAAATTGATAAATAAATAAATAAATAAGCTACCAAAGCTTAATGTGGTAATTCTGTTGGAAGTTATTGTAGAAATAATTAGCGCCCTATTGCCATCAACCGGGCACAAATCCAGAATTCCGGAATGAAAATGGATAACCCAAAAACACTTTGTCCCTGGGAATCGAATCCAGGACCATGCTCCACCAACCAAAGAGGCAATCTTTTTATTATATCTAAAAATTGAGCAGTTTCAGTCGCGCCTCTACCTACACCTTCAAGGGAAAAATAGGCGTGATGCCTACCTAACAGTATGTTATTCTCCTGTAAACTGTTACTTTAAATCGATAACATAAAGTTCATTATCTGTAATAAGCTAGAAAAAGTGTGCCTAGCCTGTATTTTTATTAAATAATTTCCCGCATCTTCTTGAAAATAAGCTGCGTGAGCTGTATAAAGAGGCGAAGAATTACTTTCGTTCTACGTTAACTAAAATTGCTTCATGATAGAGTTCATATCTTTGTAGAAATATCCAAGTATTTAAAATTAAAAAAAAAAACTATTATTGCCAGTTAAAAAAAAAACAGTTTTCTTTGCAAATTAATACGCCCACTTGCTTCTTCTAAATTAACATAAATTCGCGTTTTTGTCTGATGCCTCCACACTATCACCTCCCACTAAAGCATTTTTATTTATTCTTGTTTTTAACTTGTACTAAAACCACTTCCAATCACCATGGAGCCAGCTAAAACCGGTTGAATCTAAAAACAATAAAAACAAACTTAAAACTTATCTATCGTCTGACCTCTGACAATTCAACTAATATTTAGAGCCACGCTTCATCGATAAAACATATTAGAAGGAAAAAGAACTCTACGTTTTTAATAAACTAAGAAAAAAGTCAAGATAACTTTTTTGCTAAGTTAACCAGACCACCTATGTACATAGCAAGTACTTACTACACGGCCAGCATTTCATCGGAAAATGCGAAAAAAATCGCCGTTCTACCACAGCGTTTCGAAGTAGCACAAAGTAGGTCGGCTAACTTCGCGGTTTGTCGGGCCGCTTCGTGTGTCCTCGGAGATCGGCGTCCGCGCATACAGCATCGAGACACCGCCCCGGTCGCAGTCGCGCTCGTGCTTTGTAAAAGTTTTTCCTAATAATTACGTCACGGGATGCAAGCTTACTTTATAAAAGCTCATTGCATCGAAACGGACTGATATTTTTCGACTAAATAACGTTCTTTTGAGGAACTTTTTCTACGTATTACATTTTTAGTGGCCGTGTTGAACTGTTTGAACCTAAAACATGTTGTGGGAGACTGGTTTTATCGAGGAGTCAGATACAGTGAGTATTATTTTTCAATTATTTTTTCTATAACATTACTTGAATGCCTTTAATGTATTTATTAATGTTTTAAATTATGAAACCGTGCCCGTTGCTCGCAAACACAGGCAGGCACGTACTTACGGCGTGTTTGTGTATGTGTGCGTTAACTTTCTAGTTTTCGCTCGACGCTCGAATGTATTTACATAAAACGTGAACAGTTTTTCATAATATAATCCACATGGAAGCATTTAAAGCGTATTTTAGCGTGTAAATATTCAACGTGCACGTCCCAGCTGTGACGGGATTGGGAATAGCTTTATTTAATGCTAATAAAATGTTGATTTTGACGTTATGCTGTGTGTGGACTAAAATGACGCTTCCCAGAAGTTATGTTGCGTTGTGGAATGCTGTGGCATTTTAGGTGCCATTGTTTTAGTTAGGTACTAACTACTTTGTTTTGTATTTTTAATTATCTTCAAGCTGGGAACAACTGCACAAATGTTTGTAACGTAATTTTTGCACACTTGTGTTGTTGTTTACATAATAAATTCGGCTGAAAAACAAAACTCGCTGAAAACTTGTTTTTGGGTAAACTCCAAAACATGTTTACAAATACATTGAATAAAAGCTCAAATCTGTTTGTACCTTCAAGCACAAAAAGGGTTTTTATTGCAATTTTAAACTGCCTTTCCTTAAAGGCCCAAAATCGTGAAATCAAGGCGTCATTCGATTCAATTGGTTGCAAAATCATGCGTAGTTTTTGTACCTGTCAAGTATTACGTCACCCTGTACCTTAAAGTCAATACAAAGGCTTATATGATAACTATAAATATATGTAAAAACACAGAAGGCATTACATCAATGGCTACTATAATATTATTTTCCTAATTTTCCACTCTCAAGAATGAAATTTATGTGGAACCAATCAGGGATGTATTTAACGACGCCGCTCATTATTTATGTAAATAAAGGTCAGGAAAAAAACTTATCATAAAAAAAGTAATAAATTAATGATACATTGTATCCAGTTTGGACACATAATAAAACACTGCTTGACCAAACATACTAAAGATAAACTAGTTTAAAAAATATTTTGTTTTCCCTAGATATAAGTATTTATCTCTAAGCATTATTAATCTCCTGATAAACTTTATCTTAATCAAAGAACAGTACTTTACATAAACTCTATCTCAAATTTATAAAAAGAAATGATGCAAGAATTTATTATCATCGACAAACGATTTGGTGGTAACAAATAACTCACATATCATATCTAAAGAAAGAGTAAAAGGGACCGAGCGATATTAAACACCTCACGTGGAAAAGAGATCGATGATATCATAGTGTCGTAAATCGATATCTTCATTGAGTTTATTGTCTAATTATGAAGCTATTGATAATGATAACTGATTAGATATTTCAACAACTAGTTTAATACTACAAGAGGTAACCGAAAATAGAGAAATATATCTCTATGTTATGATATCACAGTACATATTTCGATGGTATTATCTTGCAAGGCAATATTTTTTAAACTAAAACCAGAACATGTGTGACAAGTTTTGAACCTTTACCTGTTTTGATTATGATCTTTAAAAACTCGTAGTTTTCCTCAAATTGTGTTTAGTTCAAATAGTGAATTTGCTACTGCCTTTTAAACCGTTTATCTCTGAACAAATACATACATAGGTACATTTTCTTCAATTTTTAAACCTACCAAGATCTTTTTGAAGTTAAGGTAATAAAAGTAAATTATAATGACAAAATGTAAGGCCCACAAATGCTTTTCGTTATAAACTTTTAGCCCACGAAAAGCGAAGCTAAAATACCAATATTTAATTGGAAGAAAATTTATTCCTAATGAAAATCATAGAAAGCTTGGTAACAAAGAAATCACTGTAGTGTCTAATAGGTTATGAAAAACAAGATTTTCCAATTTCCTCCCCCTTTTATTAAAAAAAAAAAACTATTTTTCACCTTCTTTTAATTTTATCTAGTTTTCTTTATTTAAAGCAAAGACATCTTGACATTTTAAGCTAAATTTTTAAAACCATGCAGTTTTCCTATCCTGATTTGATTTTGATTTAATTTAATTTGTGACTTGTTTTATTTGGTTTAAATTGGTGCAATTTGATTTAGTCTGTTTTTATTGTATTTTATTTTAGTGTGATTCTATTTGATTTTATTTTGATTATATTTAATTCTATTGGATCACATTATGTCTTAAACTTATATCAATTTATGTGGGGCAATGGGTGTTATTTACCTGAAATAAATGAATTTATTATCATTATTATACATATATCCACATGCATCTCTTACATATACCTACTTCTCACAAAATTAATGAGTTTATGACTGCAAATAAAGCAGCTCCATAAACAAGCCCACTTACGCAGCTAGTTATGCATCATCAGAGCTACGCCTTATAAATAACGAGACTTTCTCAATGAACGCGCCGCCGCAGTATACGCGAACCCTAATGAAGTGAGCAATGTGCGCTTCATTATCTGTTTAATAGGTTTCAGAAGTCATTATGAATTGAAGACTAGATAATATTTCATGCACAAGTGCGATAAAAAGATGATGTGATGAAAGATGATGGTGTAAACCCAGGTTTACTTAGAGAGTTCAGCGTTTCTATGCGATGGTTTCCTATTAGTTTACTGTATTGAGGTTTTCAGTAGCCTATATTGTTTGAATTAATTTAGCTTACTAACTCCCTTGTTGTTCTAGTGGTCGCAAGCGCGATTGCGGAGCATGAGGTCCTCGGATCGATTCCCGCGTCGGACAAAGTGATTTGGATTTTTCCATCGCGCATTTCTCAGTAACAGCTACGAAGTCTGGATTTGTGCCCGGTTGATGGCATGATAGGCTCACCCCTATTACATGGAACTTAAACAAAAACTGTCGAAATATGTGTCTACTATTAGGCACCTCTCTGCCTAACCCTTCGGGGACTACAGGCGTGAAGTTATATTTTACTTCCGTTTTAACCCACACTAAGCCTAAATGAGTGCATAAAAAGCGCCCTGTTGAATTTTCAATGCGCGGCTCAGAGCTTTAAGTTGTAATTTCAACAGTGCAATTAGTATTAAGGCATTGGTATAGGTTCTGCTTAGTTATAATTCTACACACGAAATAAAAATGTTCGCGAATAAAATATCTGAAAACTTGATGATCAAAAATTACAGAATTTTCCCAAGAAAATGGTTATCTATGCACAAATTACTACATTAACTCTTTATGTTCCGTAAACTGAGACAAATATACGTGCCGCCATGACACATAGCATGTAATTAAACGTGATAGCCGCGGCAAATGTCTTCAATGGTGAGAATTATATTATAATTGCCAATAACTATGTAATGGGCGATAAAACTTCAGTATCTTTATCAAAGCGTTTTACCGAACCATTGCTTGATTCCACTGGAGTTAAGACATTAGGTCATGTGCTACTTTTAAAAGGTTTTCCTACGTTTTTTCGTGAAATGAAGAGATTTTTTCCATATAAAATGCAGGCATATATCTGAGGGTATAGACGAATGAGTGATCTTGATTATAAATCGTCTCGCATCCAAGCCAAAAATGTTTCAAATTGACATAAGAGGGTGTCCATTAATTGCGTCAGTCGATTGTGTCGAATTTTCGTGTCCCTCTCCCACCATGGTGGGATGTTGTAAGATTTAAATTGACCCCCCACCCTCCCCTAATCTCAAGTTCGATTTATCAAAATTAGCTTTGAAAGTATTTTTCACGTGTCCACGCGGGGCGTTGTAGTCGAATTCACTCAAAAACTTGGCTCTGTGCATCATGCGTTTATATAAATACACTACAGGACAGAAAAACTGGGTGCGTCTAGAGGTCTACCCTTGACTGCTTTAATGATTTAGGTTGACCTTATTTTCAAAATAATTATAACGTTAAGCAAACTGATTCAATTATCTATGTTTTTTAAACAAGTATCAAAAAGATGCGAGTTTCCAACCACAGAAAAACCAGTCTCGACTGTTATGTTTTGTAGCTGTTAGAAAATCACAATACACATAGGTATTAATAACTATTTTTTTTCTTAATCTTTTGCCTTACAGTTTCTATACACGTGCTTCATACACAGTACATATTCGTAGAAATATGTAAATAATACGTCAGTGACCTTACAAAACCGTAAAGTCCAAACTTCGCGGCCGAAGTGCGCACGATTGCTCCCAGATTATGATCAACTTATAGACAAAGTCGGAAGTTACTGATATTATCTACTTAACGAGAGTATTAACTTGTGTTGATGTGTGTATGATGACAGAATGACTGAAATGTGCTTTCGAATTCTGTAGTTTGGTTTTTCGTTGGTCAGCGCGGCTTTTTTAGGCGGCGGCGCCTGATGTGAAGTGATGATGCGGCCTAGGGTGGGGCACGCTTGCCCGGAAGAAACCGATTCACTCGAACCTTGAATAGATCCAGATTATAACGATCAGGAAACAAAGAAGCTGGCAGTGAATTCCACAGACTGGAGGTCCGCACAATAAATGTGGAAGCATAGCGCTTTGTTCGGGTCCGCGCAACTTCAACCAACTTCTTCTTCGCTTGATAAAGGAAAACTACACACTGACTTACACACTGAAACTGCGTAAATTAAATTGTATACCTTTGAGATAGTTTTTTCAGATACAATATTAAGGTTTCTAATACTAATGAAAGCATCTTAATTTCGGTTTGCTACATTTCAACCATTAAAATTATTTTAAAAGAATTTTGCAGGACCGGGCTTGGCATATTGCGATAGCCATTCTGTAAGTATGCTTACTTAGGTATTTACCACTATTTACGAACTTTATGTAACGTAATCTAACTAACTAACCTGTTAACCTTCCAAGGATTATAGGCGTAACCTTAATTAATGAGATCACATTTCAAAAACAGTTGAGGAAATAAACATCGAGTTACCACACGTATTATTTTGTTTACTACTCAGCTTTGATAAAGGGGTCGACTGACAGACAGATGTATATCACTATTTATTTGCTTGTAGATGCATCTCTTCCTTGTTTGTTTTGAAGGATATTTTTTATGTTTGTTTACAATGGTAGGATCGTTGAGTGCTTTGTTAAAATAAATCATAATATATGAGATAATACTGTACACGACCTAATGTTTGCATGCTTATATACATGCGCAATTACTACATTCATAATAATGTTTAACGTATTTTTTTGAGTTTTTATGTTCAAACATTTGTTAAAAAAAAATTACAATGTCACAAATGTGCTGCGTGGCAGGTCCGCTGGAAGAGATTTCTAAATTAAATAGTTTTCCTGTATATGTTTTGTGAGTAAATAAATAAATAAATGAGTTTTCTTAAAAATATCTCAGAGACATTTTCAATCCACAAAGAAATCGTTCATAATAATGTCAAATTGGTCAAATTTGAATGTGACAATAAAACAATTTGCTTACTAAGTGACTATTATTATTTATACAAAATGTAAAGCGCACTCACAAAGCTTGTTTGGTCAGATAATAACATGTTGAAACTTTGATCTTTAAGAACTCGGAAGCAATCCCTTTGAAGGTCGGTCGTGGAACGATTCTGTAGAAGAAAATTACCAGTCACAGCTCAAGGCATATTGTACTCTAATCTCGTAAATATACAGCGCAACTCACATCACGAAACAACTTTATTTTTTGCATATTTTATTAAATTGTACCAGTTTTCAACTCAGGTGTAAGTCTGGGTATCTTAACTTAGTCACGACTAGTGACTTTGAACTTTATTCACTTAGCAAGAAGATTTAAACTGTACTGCGGTAATGCTACACTTGTTGAAAGTATAATGGGTAAACTAGGTAATTTTTAAAAGTACTTTTTGACCTTAAAATGTGTTACGATCCTATAATTTAATATTCATTATGCGAATATAACGATTGTATTTTGATGCAATTATTTTTATTGAATAAATTATGTTGACAATAATTATGTGCTACAAACGACTTGATGATAGACGTTAAGGTTTATATTTGGCGGTTTTTTACAAAAATATTTTGATTCAGTATAGTATTGAGGTCATGCCTGATTATAATGAGTACAGTTATAATATGCAATACATATACCTATTAAGACGTTTAGTTTTACGATATCACGTTCACGATATTATGAATTCGAGACGTTAAAAAGCAATCTTTTTCCGTAACAATGTAAATTCAGTTTTCGTTTTCAAACTCGGTATATTGAATTGAAGCACAAAAAAATACCCAAGTTTATATTTAGAAATCACGTGTTCCCCTATCACACTGTATTAAATCGTGCTTCACAAACAGATAAAAACAACTGGAACTAATTCGACAAAGGCCCAATGATATTTAAATGGAATAAAACTTATACCTACTTAACAATGTTTGACCGATTAGTAGCGGTTCAAACACGCTCTGCCAGTTTTGTTTATTCCTTTAAATAATACCAAAAAATTAAGAAAACGAAACAACAATACAATTCAAGTTTTTTATTGCAAAAAAAAAAAATACTCAGCCGGTGTTCTCAATTGCACCTAATTGGGTTAAAACAATATTATTTTAATTAGCAAGCATAGAAATGCCCAGAATTCAGATTGAGTGAAAATTATAGTTTGTCGAACCGCAGGTGGACTATTTACATACGTAATGGTATGTAAATAGTCCACCTGCGGTTTTTAATCTCTATTTACAACCCCAATTTTTGGGTATTTTTGCGGTTTTTACTATTATTAAATTTTCTTCGAAAGCCGTATGTCTCAAATATGTACATTTATATAAAACGAACTTATTTTACAAAAATCTAAATGTTTTATCAACTTGTAAAAGCTGTGAGAAGCAGGGTTGGGTTGTTATTCAAACTATTTTTTTTTAAAGACCAAACTTTATTAAGTCATCAAAATATTTACCTTATTTACAAACTAAATATATATTTATATTAGATCTAAACTATTTAGTATAAAACCACGATGTGTTTATAAAAGCGCTCTTCCTCTCTCATACCTATTTATCTAATTTTGCTGTGCCCGACAGGGTCCATAATTGTTTCTTCTTAATTGTATTTTACCACCTGTATATGTACATTACGGATTGCAATAAATAATTTGAATTTATATAATTGACCAATAACAAAAATCAAGAATCTAAATGACACAGCCCGAAAGTACAAGAAAACTCAGCACTTGTCACATTAACTACTTGCTCATACATTGGAAATTCACACATAAACGCTTTCAAGTTTTCCACGCGTCCATACGCAATTAACCCTTTGAATGATGAGAGACAATTTAGATGCCTCAGAAATTGTCGCATAGAATGGACATGAGCTACATAGCCCGTGTATAGCTCGGAATAGCTCCATGCTTGCTTGGCTGAATTATGTAGAAAACATAGCCTTTAGAGGAAATGTTTTGTAACATTGTCTTTTGATTTAAGAGGTTTTCTTGAATGGGCCCGCCCATTTAAGAATTCTCTTTGAATTATTGCACGTTTGTATGGTTAATTGGTAGTGAAATTGACTCTGTATTGAACAGTTAGTGGCATAATTGGCATGTGCCTAAGAGTTACCTCTAACATTATTTGAAGTAATTTAGGTTACTAGTATAGTTGTAACAGCCGTATAAAACCACACGTAAGAAGGTGTGGATGGTATTTTGACACCTATATGTAGTAGTAAGACAATTCAACTTGTCAAAAAAAGCAGAGTTCATAAATCACGTATTAATCAACTTTCAATAATAACTAGAGCTCTCAATACCGGGGGGTATTGAGAGCTCTAGTTATTATTGAAAGTTGCAATGAGCTCACATAAAGAAAAAACTAAACATTCGCCACGGATGACTAATAACTTTAAATGCATAACATAAACTATGAATAAGAATTCCGACATGCATGTTTTGAAAAAATGACATAAACAACTTATTTCGTAACTTAGGATGTATTGTCTTCTAGAACAGACATTTCAAGAGTACAGTTATTGAATAGGGTCTCAATATTCGCCGTTAAATTTTCACTTTTGTCTCTATTTAGGCCGAGGACGCACCTTGATGACGTCATGTCTTGGCAATGATACATGCTTGATGTGAATGCCTTGTTCTTGTGATTTAAATAAAAGAAAATACTTGACGCGCTTTTTACGGGTTAATACTTAATAGAGTAGAGTGCTGCATGGTTATTTTGGCGCGTGGCCATAGTCCGCACTAACGTTGTCATTATTTTTTTTCCATTCAATTTCTACTATTTCACAAATGGTTACCAACAGCGCCCAGCGCAAAATAATCATGATACACTTTAGCTATTCTTTTGTTTCGACATTTCATTGGCTAATGCGATTTTAATGTTCCAATTTTAAAATTGAGGTAGATTTTCTTGTCATTCATTGCGTAGTAGAAAAAAAAAAACTTGAATGAACGCGTTGCACTCGTTGCCTCAATGAATTTTGCAATGGCCGCTCGTTTCAATGACTGGATTTTCCAACATTATGTAAATCTGAAACTATTGTAATATGAATCTTATTGCCGATATCATTATGGTTCAAATCAGTTACAGTATTGTCTAGCTGAGTCATATTAAATCCGTTTCGAACCCCGGTTTTCTCGGTAATTAATTTTAGAAATGATTGTAGTAATCGTGATACTATCTTGATACTATTTTTGTATCAAACGAGATAAAAGAAAGCTTATCATGTGGGTTTTTTGACGGAAAGAAATCCTGAAATAATATGCCATATCTAAAAATAGATTTTCTGTTATCACATAATAATTCGTAATAAAAAAAAAACAAGAAAGTTTTACCTTTTTGTATCTAACTGAAAGTGTAGTTGAAAATATCAAAGGAATAGGTTTTCTTATGAGAATTAATTAGTTCCAACATATAGAATTGTTATAGTACAAAAATTCGAACACAGGATAACAGTCACTTCCTCTTGTAAAGAGGAAGCTTATGTAACAGTGGAAACACTATAGGTAGTTACGCTATATAGATAGACTATGTATATCTACGTTATGTATACCTATGTGCTTGAATTTGTATTACAATGAACCGGTCTAGTAGTAAACTAGGAAGTATAACTACTCTTGCGCAAGGCTTCATTGTTTTAAGTGGGTATTGTTGTTATTATTATCTTGAAACATATCGGTAGGTAAGGTTAGTTGGGAAGGCAGGGAGGGAGGATGGGAGATTGATATTTGTTTGACTATTGTTACCGCTTTAGTTTGGTTGGTTTTTCTGTGGGATAAGGGCAAGTGAGTTACGATGATGAGGTAGGTATATCTTAGAATCAGATACAGTTGTAGGTACAAAGTAAAGTTGTCTCTGGTGATCTCGGTTCCCAGAAATCTGTATAGAATATTTGAATACACATCTTCGACCACACTAATTAGTCATTAGCACTTAGCAAACGAACGAGTGTTTATTCACATTTTGTATAACGTTAAAAGTGGTGCTACTCATCTCTATATTAAAAAAAATGAGTAAAAAGCCTTCACAAGTCAAAAGGGTGGAATTTTGAAATGGGACAGAAAGGGTGATAAAACTTTCCCAAAGGCTGTGATTGCAGACTGTATTTCTCAAAGAATAAGGGAAGGTCTCCTAAGACCGTTTTGCCTGTAGCTACAACGGTTATGGTACCTGCCCCTACTGCCCCATCTCAAAATTCCACCCCGTATCTTTTCTAGACGAATACTGAGATACATTGCCACCAAAAAATCAAAGATCATCGAAAAACAAACGCCTTCTTCCAATTCACAATTTCAGACTCATATTTCCAAAAGGTCTATTAAGCTATTGGTCAAATAAGTTAGTTCGATTTTCCAAGAAAGGTTTGCGTCACGACAGATCATTAAATCGAATCACTGTGTCTGAATCATCGAGTTGCGAAAGTCTTAGCAGGAAAATTAAAGAAGGCAACGTTTGTTGCCAAACGAATATTTTGGCGAAGAGTTGAGAAACCGACTGTGAGTCAAAGTGAGATAATTGCTTAGTTTGTTTGTTATCTTTGCATCAGGGTTTAGTGGCTTTTTATGAAGAAATTGGAGTTTCCTACTTATTATGTGATCATGTTTAGCGGAGCGTGGTTTTTTAGATTGGTATCTTTGTTGTAGAAACTTGATTTAAAGAGCCTTATTCACTCCAACAGGTATCAAAGCTACCCTTTGGGGGTTGGCAGGCGTAATGTCTGATAGCAAAAGTTGGTTAATATGACAGCCAAGAGCCATTTTATAGTTAGTTTCAATAGAGTTAGTTCCCTCAGTTAGAATTAATATATTTATATCTCACAATTAATTAACATATTGATTTACAATAACTATAATACAGATATATAATCACAAGCGTAATTAACTTGTATTCATTTAAAAAAAAAATGTCGTGTCTTTTCTGACAACTTAATCACTCAGGGACAATTCACTTATTGATTGTTTTATATTCAATTAAATGTCTTTATAAGATTTATATGAGAAAAAATCATGAGTTTTACATAGGTTTAGCAATGTATGTTCACTGAATTATTACTTTTCTACACATAGGTGTAATATATACTCGTGCCTATGCCAAGGGACAACCATTTTGGCCCTATTAACACTTTTCTTTATTTGGGGCATGTGAGTGATAATTTTCGGTTCACGGAAAAATACCACTTCTAGCTATACGAGTAGTAGACGAAAAATCTGTCACAGACAATTTTATTGAAAATGCGATTTAGATTTCCTAGTCTTTTGGCAAGAAATATGAAAATTACCAAGTACGAACTTTGGCTGGGTGTACTTCCTGTTCCCGCGCAACTGTCAAACTACAAGTACTACAAGTGTAAGATAGGGGTGATAACATGTCTAGTCCCATGATGATATCTGTAAACAATTCAAAGTGGTTACTTGAGTAAAAGTAATAAATAACTTAATATACGATTTTTATTCAGCAGTTTAGTAATTTCTTGAAGTTAAAACTGTCAAAAGTTAGAATTCTTAGCTTTGTTTTCTTTGATGGTTCCTACTTCGTTCAAATTCTTGTCTATTGCATAAAAATTTTGCATAAGTAATGACTTTAACTTGTCTATAGGTACAATACAAGTGTAATTCAAATTCGCAAGTTTCAGTGTTTTTTCCTTACTTAGTAAAATTATGAACCAATGAAATTAGAAATGAATTAGGAAAAAAGCTTGCTTGCCAACAGCCTGTCTTGGGAAGTAGCGCAGACCTACAAAAAAACCAGATTACATAACAACACGAGAATCATTGTTCTTTAGCAGCCCAGATAGCATAGGTAATTGCATTAATAAATTATTTATAAACAATTACAACATTATTTAATCATTATATTTCTATGCACATAATATCAACATAGCACGTTAGTTACACATGCTCAGTTGACTACTATTTACTTTGCAAAGAAAGAAACGTGACTATTATATGCTTGGTTATTCTATGTATTATTTACAATTTAGAGTCACATACATATGTATATATTTTCCTTGTGAAACTGAGAGCTCAGGTATAACAACCAAACGTGGCCAATAAATGTCGCGCTCCTTAACAAAACAAAGGGAATCGTGCACAAATCAAATTTATCGCAACGAATAATCGAGTGGGCGGCGTGTACCGATTTTATGTATCGAATGCGCCCGCGCAGCCCAATAGCGGCGGTGAAAGGAAAACTTGTTTGCGTCACAGGCTGTATAGTGTTACGTTCGTATATACAAACGACCTTGTTATACATGTAATTATTACGCATAATTGTGGCTACTGTTTGCAAGTATGTGTGAGTTAAAGCAGCTTTTCAAACAAAGCTGATAAAGCAAATTGATTTAGCTTTTAGTGCTAAGTATGCAAGTCTTTAATGCCTTAGGTTTTGAGGACATTTAAAGGTTACATTTGACTACGTAACTTGCGAAAATAATTTTAGATCGCACGATTTTAGCTTAGAGCTACAACTAACGCCATCTATTAGTGACTGTCGGAACTTTTATGAAGTAAAGCTTTGATGAATCAAGCATGTAGTTTATTTGGTTGACCTTTCGATAAGATCAAAGTTTATTGTAATGATTAACTTTTATTTTGTCCATGACGAATTGTTCCTGATATTTAAATCTCTCTTAGTTGCTTAGTGCTTATAGTTTTCTAAATTGATGTCTATCAATATTAAAAAAACAAAGGACTACGAGTAAGTGAAGTGTTCCAAAATTAAACGGTGTAGGTATGCCGCCATTTTGAATTCAAATTGGTTTTTTCGATTGCATAATTCGACCGTTGTCTGTGACCAAAGCTTGCATGTCTAATGACTTTGTAGGTAGTTACCTATTTTAGTGTTAATTTTTTTACGTTTTAAGCTATTTTTGTCACAGCTGGAAATAAAACGACTGTGTAGGTTTTAAAATTAGTCGACGTAAAAGAAAATTGCCTTTTTTAAAACACCTTAAAAGACAGCCGCTAGGTTTCTTTTTGAATCTCTAGGCAAATGATCTCAAATGTGAATAAGTACTATTTCAAATAGAGAAAACCCATATTATCTACCTATCTCACCAAAACAACTTTGAGAAAAAACCCATTTTGCCAAAAAAATAAACAATTGACAAATCCTTTTGTTGCTCTCCAAAGCCTAAAAAACATAATCCTACCTAGCAACAGACAAAACGTATGCAATAATCGTAAGATCAGATCCGCCATTTTGTAAGCGGCAGGGAAAACCAGAGACCTTGACAACCGGTTCCTCTCACCGCGCGGCAGCACGAAGCCGTACAAACATTTAATACTTACTAGTATACAATTTGAATCAGAATTATTTATTTGTAAAACATAGGTAATAATATAATCATACAAGATCTTAAAAATTAGGTAGGGCGCTATGTTTTGCCAATTGACATAAAAATTAATAAAAAATATACGATTTATAAGCAGGTAAAATAAAAATATATTACAATATAATTATTTTCGTATTTGACACATATATGTATATTACATAATTATGCATGCTTGTTTGACGATTAAATATTTCAGTATATCATATATTTACGTATATTTTTAACCGACTTCAAAAAAAGGAGGAGGTTCTCAATTCGGTTGTATGTTTTTTTTTTTGTTTTTTTTTTTTTTTTTTGTGTTTGTTATCTCCGTCATTTATGAACCGATTTGAAAAATTCTTCTTTTGTCTGAATGGATCTACTTCCCGATTGGTCCCATAGAAATTTCATCAAAATCGGTTTAGCAGTTTGGTTTTGAAATCAAAATAGCTGGAAAAAATGTCATCCAAGTAAAAGAAATTGCGAAATTGATACTTGATAAGGATTTGTGTGTGATACTATAACTAAAAAGGGTAAAATAAAAACGAGATTGTAGCTAAAAAACTTTTTTCCAAAAAAAAACCGACTTCCAAAAAAAACACTAAAAAACTTTTTTGCAAAAAAAAAACCGACTTCCAAAAAAAACACTAAAAAAGTGGAAAATAACTTTACTTTCGGAAGTCGGTGACTATTGTTTGTTTCATTGACTTTTTTGCCACCGACTTCCGAAAGTAAAGTTATTTTCCACTTTTTTAGTGTTTTTTTTGGAAGTCGGTTTTTTTTTTGCAAAAAAGTTTTTTAGTGTTTTTTTTGGAAGTCGGTTTTTTTTTTGGAAAAAAGTTTTTTAGCTACAATCTCGTTTTCTTATAGGGCTAACTTTATTCCAAGGATCGATTTAGGGAAATGTTGTTAATGAAAGTAGTTTTTATCGCTCGTTTCCGTAATTAATAGTTACTATAATTATAGCTGTTACTGACTTGATTTCTTGAAATGAAATGAAAGGTTGATTGAACATTTTCTTTTTTAATATAAGTAGGTGAGTACATTATTTAAATGGCAAATAAATACCTACTTACAGATAGCCCGAATTGTAGGTGCGTTAATCGCAAATTCAGCTTCTGATTAACTAGGTTTATCAAGAGCGAATTGCGGAAGAAGATGCCATGCTTCGCCAATATCAAATAACTTTTCAGGAGACTGCCACGTTGGTTTATTGGTTGTAATCGCGACTGTTGGGCATGAGGCATTGGGTTCGATTTCCGGGTCGGGCTAATTTTTATTGGGCTTTGCCGCAGAGTTTGGATTTGTGAACGGTTGATGGCAATAGGCTCGCCCCCTATTACATGGGACTTAAACATAACTGGCGAAATGTGGATGGTATCAGGTACACTTCTGCGTAACCCTTTGGAGATTACAAGCGTGATGTTATGGTAGGAGAATAATGATGATGAAGATTACGTCGAAACAAAAGAAAACTCTTATCTTATCACCTTGAGTTTTCTCGAAGAAAGTGTTTTATTTTCATGGAGATTTACATACATTAATTCTCCCGTTTAATAAATATGGTGGATAAAAATGGTTGGGCCATTCACTTTTGCAATACACATTCTAAATATATTGTATGTAGCTGCATGTGAAAATAAAAGTCGTTTTAATTTATCTTAAAGAGCGCTTATAAGTGTGTACTTGTGTGTTTACACTTGCCCGAGCTAAGTGAGATTATGTAAGTCATTGATTAGTGTGTTTAACTTAACAAGCTTTCAATTTAGTGCTCATGACTTCACTTTACTTTAACATGGATATCTTGTTTGTTTTGTAAAAACAGGTAGAGCTAAAGAAACAGGTAGATAGGGACTATATTCGATTACTTTTTTATATACGAAAATAGCTTCGACTCGCTACTTAAACTTATTCTATTGCACTCGGCAACAGCGCAGCTTCCCATCACTGAAAGATTTTTTTAAATCGGATGAGATGTTTCGGAGTTTACCTCCTAAATTCAAACTTACAAACACTTTACATTCAAATATTATTAGCTATTTCCTAAACCAGCTTGTAATACCTTAATTATTGAAGGCACTAAGGTTTTGCATTTATTATTTTCATTCCTATAAAACATTTAAAATCAGGCGTTAAGCGGTTATGTATTTCCGCGGTCACTGACGGCTAACCACTTTCCACCCTTGTGCCCTGCAATATAAGGTTGAAAAATGGTCGAAGATCTGTGGGCGCGGTATTACCTCCTAGTATAGTATTCAAGAGATGTCGACTATTTACACTAGACCGCAATAATTTGCCAAACTTAAACTATCCCACAGTTTAAGTGGGGGTAACGTGAAATTCACCGCAGAAAAAAACTTATGAATTTTATAACACTCCAAAGTCATTCGTACTATTTCAGTTCAATGCTAAATAAACTTTATATTACTAATCCAATATGAATTATCATTAACTGATAAACATGAATATCCTTCGATGTCTTGTTGGTCCAGTATTCAAATGCGTGACTACTTAGACCGCGATCTATAAATGTTACTTACTGACTTACTGTCACACAACTGTCAAACTACAAGTGCTACACAGAAGAGCCATCAAAACATCGCGCCTTGTAATCCCTTAGGCAGTTAGGCAGGGGTGTACCTAACGAGTGCATCCACATATTTTAAGTTCAATGTAACAGAGAGCGAGCCTATTGCCATTAACCGGGCACAAATCCAGACTCCGTGGCTGCTACAGAGAAATTCCGGATGAAAAAACCCAATAACACTGTCCGACTCGCTCGAATTGAACCCAAGCGATGCTCAGCAGTCGCGCTTACAACCACTAGACCAACCGAGGCAATACATAGAGTACTGTAAAAACATGTAATCGGTAATTTGGCATGTATGTATTTTGTAATAAGTATTAAAACTGAGTGAGTTCATCTTCGCTCATCCATATAACAACTCTGGCCTTATTACTATTTAATACTATAGATTTGAACCACTAGATGCGTTTTTAGGAAACTTTTCAGTTGTGCCACATTTTTCCTATTGACGCATTTATGCAGAAGTCTGTTTGTCTGAGAAAACGTATTTAACGTTTCACACATAAGAACAGTGAATATGAAAAGGTTGAAGTAGATAATAATATATTTAATTGTGACATAATTGGGAAATGCAATCACGTGAACGGTAAACGATATTCATTAGTGACACTTTAATTGAATGTGGCACACAAAAAACCCTAATGGTAACTCGTTAATACGTCACAATTAATAAGAGAGCAGTAAACGTTATAGACATCACGTAAAATGTACATAGCACATTTTGTTAGTTTGTTATAGAAAGAGTGGAAAATCTCTTTTAGTTCAAGGAAAGGAAATTCCCACAAGAACGGTTCAGAGATGTTTGATTCTCAATTTAATTAATGCAAGCAGCCGACTCCAAGCAATATGGATCTAGGGCAGGAAGATGGCGATAATTTAACTTTAAATTAGAAAACCATTGTTTTATAAGTAACAGCAAGAATTTTGACGTTGAGAGTCGTTTCAAACTTTCTTGGGAAACACCCCTAAAGGGGAACCCAGCCAGATCTTCTGTTTACGTAACATTAGTCTAGAGACAGAATATTTTAAGTGTACACACATACAGTAGTATAAAAAGTCTGTTGATATAATTCGGTGTGACTTCAACGGATAACGTCATCTGTTTGACACAGATTTTTAGCTTTGATAGCTAGCTAAGTGCGATAGATCACGTACACACCCCTTGTCAATTTATCAGTAATTTTATACAATGATTACTGATAGTCGTATATCTATAGCGTAGTCGTTATCAGAGCATGTGATAAAAGGTCGGCTATGATGACTTCAGTTTAAATCAATAAGATGATAAATCATTGTTTTACTATGTAAAAAAAAAATGTTATGACATGTTCTTAAAAACATTTAAAAAAATCATTGTAAACATATCATAACATCATGCCTATCAACTTCTCGATGGAGTAGATAGAGGGGTCTGAGCACAAACTTCAAGAGTGAAATGAGCCTCATTTAATAGTTCCCTAGGAGGCCACTGATCGGCTTCAAATCTGCCTCTTGCCTACTTTTCTATCATTCAGCACGTGCTAACTAGAGGAGCTCCCTCAGTTCAGGTTCGATCATTACATCCGTTGAGATAGTGAGGGGAACCGAGCATTACAGTGTGCAACCTGCAACGATATAATTTGTAACGACGACTTGTTTCTTTACAAAATCGAATTTTGGGTTGTTACATTACAGGCGAGTTGTCGCGACGTAGCGCCTTTAGTCATACTTCCAAGTGACTCCTTGACAAGCTCTTCGACATTTCATATTGAAGTATTAAAAAAGAGATACTCTCCCCTATTTCTCATCGGAAATGTATATTTACCCTCTTCATGAGAGATCATCTTCTCTGTGTATCCCCTTCTCTTACTTTTCTATGATCAGATAAGGAAACACTGACCATCCGGTCAGCGGTATCCGTATAACAGGTACCTACATTAATACCCACAGTTCGCGTGGTTGCTAATGAGCTCACGACAGATTCCTTTAATCCAACAGCCAAGCGGATCCTAGCCTCAGGCCGGGAAAACACTATGCGGTCAAGGTGAACAATAGGATATATTGATAGTCTTCAAATGACAGTAAAATAGTACACAATAATTGTGTACAATGGGTATAGGATTGTTCTGTATGGCAATTATTTGTAGCTCTAGAATTGATCACCATAAATTATACCTTTAACTAACTGCCTAAGGATATGTTATAGCTTCCAATTGTATTAATAACAAGCTAAGCTGATGACAGTTTTCACCAACACAAGGCAATACCTAAATAAATACTTTATAATAGCGTGCTGTTTAATTTCAACTCTCGGCTCAGTGTCAACAGTTGAGAATACAATAGTACGTTCCGCTTTCGAGTGTCACCTAATGTTATCTAAAACTGGTACGTTTGCTCTAGAATAGGTCGTAGCTTCAACTTATGAAGATCTTAAATTCAGTGACAGGTAATGCACAGCCTAAATCACTGGTTGGGTAATGTAGCACCTTATTAAAAAAAAATCACTAGAGCTGCCTTCTACGGGCATATAAAATGCTGCTACACCCGATGGAATATAGCACCATTTTATGTGTACGTCTCCTTTTTTAATTTTCATGGCATCCCATGAATATGAGAAAACGAGACGTGAAATAAGATATAATAAGCCCTAAATCTCAAATACAAAAGCCGATACGATACCATAATTGGCCTAAGTCTTGTTGAAAATTACCGTAACTTTTCTACTGTCAACTAATATGCCCTTAGTAGCCTCATTTTCCAACTACCCGAGTCTGTGTTTGGCATTTGTACTTATTTATAAATAAACAATAATTAAGTCCATACAAATTAGGTTTGTTTGTTGGAAAGTTTCTCACAGAAACCTGTATTTTAACTGTGTTAGTAACTGTCTAAATGCCGTGTTATTAAAAGTTAAAAACAATTATGTTGGTATGTTAGCAGTTTTTGAGAAAAATCGTAAAAATTGATGTTTACTTGCCTGATATTGATTAAAAAATCACCCGCTTTCATTTATAAAATTCGTTACAGTAATTAAAATTCCATATTTAATAACAACAGTACGATAACGTGTTTTTTAAGTTTTTTTTAGATATAAAACTTCTTTTACTATATTTAATAAAAAAAATATAAACAATTGTTGCATATTTTTTGTTTTATTAGTAAAAAAAAAATCGATACATTTGTGTGATTTTAAATAATAAATGAGGTAACATAAAAATATATTTAACTTAGAGTGTGTCAGTTCAAGGAGTTCTTAGTTTAACGTTACTGAACTTATTTTTTGAAATCCGATTAGTTGACGGATTTAAATACGGAACGGATCAGAAGATATGAAAACACAAACTCCTTCATCATTGCACCAGGACATGACTTTCGATTAAAAAAAAATTATGTCATACTCATAACTAAAAAAAGATTTTCATAAAAATCTTCCACGGCAAAATCACTGTCACAAAGCATGATTGTAAAATCCCAATCAATCGATTTTGTTAATTATCATTTTATAAAACACAAGTTTCCTTAAAAAGGCGCCTAAACTGTGAAAAACTTGCTCTATCTTATCTTGAAGTCGAACTTTGCTCCTTGTGATAAAATGACGTGATAAAACAATATATTTATCGGAGTGTAGAATGATAAATTGTTAAAAAGAATAACGTCTTTCCACAAAGACGGCCGTGTGGGGCACAGTTGTAAAAAGTTACTAAAAAAACAGTTCTTGTTCGATAGTAAAATTTATTTATCATTATATAAATACTATTTACCTACTGTTAAAAATAAATCAGTTTCTCGAATAGATGGTAAACAGTGATTACGTATTAGTAATTTTAAATACCTACGATACTTTTTTTAAAAGTTACATTTGTTCACGGACATTTAGACGTTAGTATTAAGAAAGATGGTGCCTGCTCGGGATTATTACTATTGGCGAAACTACGGAGGATCTTACTATGTGGCTGAGGATTTTCAGGTAATTTATTAGATGCCTATTAACATTCTGATTAATTAGAAATCGATAAACATAGCAGTAAAAAAAAATCTTTAAGATTTTATTTTTGAGTAGTTGGTACCTACTTTATTCTCTTCTGAATTTTATTTTATCTTATTTTACAATTTAGTTATAACTCCTCCAAACAATTGAAGCACAAATTTCTCTGAATAATTTGTGAATAGTTCTCATACTTACATTATTTTAAATAATTTCTCACCTTTACAATAATCTGTCACCCTTTCATTTAACATTGACATTTTATAAGAATGATGACGCACAATGACAGGACTGTATCGTATGATTGCTTGACGATTGTCAATTACGTAATTTAGGCTTTTCCCTCCATTTTAGTCACTTAAAAATATGCAGCATTTTAATGCCTACTAAGCCTTGTAGTGTCTAAGAGGCCATTATTGAGTGCCTTTTGAATTACCAGTTACTTTAATATTTGGATACCTATCTATTTAAAAGTTTTTGTTTGGTATTTCAATAACTTATTGATAAATATTTATCAATAAAACGCTGTTAAAAATTCAAGAGGATTGTACGCGAATCTAAAGTCTCTAAAATGTCTCAACTGCACAAATAGGAAAAAAACACCTGAAGAGATTTCCTGGTTTACACTTTTTTTAAATACTATCGATCGCCTATCCAAATTGATGAACTGTGCGACTGTTTTGCTTAGTATATACTAGGTTATTCCTTTGGGTGATACCCTTAATCAATAGAATATTACAATTGAGAAGCGTCCATATAAGTTTATGCACACGACGTATTCAAACGTGGGTGTGCTTTATGAATGGGTTTTCGCGGTGACATAAAACAAAACAATGACTTACCAAGCCGACAAACCCACTTACATAACTATTGGTTAATAATAGTACGCGAATCATATTGATATGACTGTTTTGTTATTGTTGCATAGTTGCAATGAAAATGTTACTTTGCCTAATCCATGCAAGGTTGCATTTTCTTTGGAGTTCAAATAAATAAAAAAGATTTCTTGGACATAGACAAATATGTATAAACGAAAGTTTTCATCGACTTGTAAAGTTCCAAGTACCATTATGCTTGCGAAAAGCTAGTTTTGCTTTCGTTTCGTCCGGACAAACGGACACCAGCCAGGTACTTTAATGTACTATCTGTCCATTTTCGGTATCCAGAAACGCGTCCGCAATTTATCTGTATCGATTTGAACAAAGTTTAACTATACCTATTTGCGAAAAGGTACATTTTGCAAAAAAACTTTGCACAAAAGAAAGTGCATCCCGTTGATGTCTTTAGTACTACGTTTCACGATTCCAGCAAAGCACAATATAATTAATCAATTTGTCTAAACAGTACTGATTAATTATCAAGGAAAACGATCTGAACTTAATTTAGATCGTGCGACCAAAATGTGTATTGTTATTTTCTCACGTTTAAGAACTGACGTATGACCGTATGTATGTGTGTGTGTGTATGTATGTATGTACAATACAAGTTCTTTGTGTTGTACTATTATTACTGAATGAATGAAGTGCGGAAGGCGGCGGATCAGGGACGTCATCAGTGCACGACTCACGACTAGTTTGCTCATAGTAATGAGGGTTAACCCTAACTTTTATGTAATACATAGATTGTCATATCTGTCAAGGTGTTCAAGATATAGGTGATTTGATTTACATTTATTATGTCATTGTAGCTTTATATGCATTCCGTTGTATTGAATGGTACATTATTAATTAGGTATATAATAATACGAGTCGATTAAAGTTTAAGAAAAGTCATTAACACATAGACTTCTTCTCATACAGAGAAGGCATTGATTATCACACGCTTTTACAAGGTCAATGATGGCTATTATTTATGGACCGTTAAGGTCAAATGGAATTCCTACTAAATTACAAAACTTAAATAAAGTGCGCACTAAGAAATGTATCATAAATATACTATCAACGTCTAAAGTCCCAACGATAACTTTGACTAAAATAACATTTTTTGGGTCACAACCAACTAAGATAAAAGTGTTAATATGTTCCAATATTATTAAATAAACAATTTCTTGCACACACACGTCAGCATAGCCATTTGTTTACGGAAAATTTTAGACAATTTCGTCAACAATAAATTAAACCAGGTACAGGATATAAAACGAAACTATAACACAATGGAAACTAACTGAATTCAAATCACTTTTTAATTTCGTCTTTCATTTCAATTTTCAAATTAGCGTCATAGAAAAATAATTAAGTGGCGTATGACGTTAGACGAAGCTGTGCGGTGTGAGAAGTGTTTGTTATATTAGTTTAGTGGCAGCGTACTTCCCGTAGTGACGTACCCGCTCATTGAGGCAAAGGCTTCGTGCGCGGGCGCAGAGCTCAGTGGCTGTGTGATCTATCCGCCGTACACACGCACTCATGTTGCTAAAAAAAGCCTGAAAATATAATCAACCTTAAGTGACAGTAAATATTTTGAATTCAGAACCTTTTAATGTCATCGGAAAAACAGTGACTGTCAAAGATTTGAATTTAGAAGTTTATGGCATCGGGCAGTCTTCACCGGCCGGCATTATAACCTCAACGCTATGGATGCACTACCCTGTTCGGATATTTGACTGTGTGAGTGCTTTTGTTCTTCAGTGAGTGGGGGCGAAAGAAGCAAGTGAGTGAGGCATTTGAGTTACCTACCACGTGGATTCGGAATTTGTATACTTACTTAAGTACTTTGTGTTTGTTACCCGTTGTTGTTGTTATTGTTTACGCATACCTACTTTTTTGTAAGTTCCGTACCTTCAATTAAGTATATAGGTAGGATCCGTTGATAAATTACATGGTACCGGCGTTTCGAGGTTATTTTCTAACGGCATCAAAACAAAAAGCAATGTCAAGGAACTAAGAGCCGGTTACATACATACATACATACCTACGTATAAGTATATATTCCCAACTTCATTTCATTATACGGTATAATACATACTCAGGTATATAATCAGCTAAAAATGCGTTTCGAAACTGTTTACTACAGTTCGTAAACCTTAGTTTATTAAGGTTTATAGTTAATTGACGTTTACTATTGAACAAGGTTTTACTGACAATCAAAATGGCATGAGTTATGGTTATGATTAATCTTTTTTAGTGTTTAATATATATGTAGTAGAATATACCAAGATTTGAAGTCGTAAAGTATGAAATCAGACACGAGATATTATCGAAATTGAATCTAAATAGGTGGGGCTTATTCAATACTAAAGTCAAATCTTAATATTCACATTCTATTCTATCCAATAAAATTCGTTAGACGACAATAAATTTAACACTTTGACATCCATTTAATTGACGAAAACGTTTGGGAAATACCGACTCTATTTCGTCTAGCTCTAAAAAAAATATAAAACACTGGATAATTATACAAGACTGACTCGTTTTATGTTCTATAAAGTATGAAAAAACAAGCCTTTGATTCCGTATATGGTGCTGCAGTGGTATTTATGCTATTTTTTGTAACGGTTACTGTTCTTTGGTGGGTCTGTAACGCTCTCGTGATATTTTTACGTATACGGGGTGGAAGGGACACCGAGGCGAAAACGGAAAGCATATACTCAATACATCATTCTGAACACCCCTACATAAAAATTTTTCGTCGGTTATAAATCGACTAATAAATTCAGCCTTTCCCGAACAACGCGACAACCCTCTGCCTTTCAATGTTCCATCTTGTTGGGGGGCGTGTCATGCTACGGTCAAAAAATCATTCAATACCAGAATGAATCTTTCAAAATGAAAGGTTACAGAAGACCCGCGTAGAGGGTGCTACGAAATTCCGTAGCACCATTGGAGTAAGTTACACGTGCTTTGAAGTTTCTCGAACTCTTGCTAATTTAAGATTTTATGACCTTATGTTGGTACTCAAGAAAGATTAGAGCGGAACGTATTGATTAATTTTTTTTGAGTATCGGTATAATTTGCTACGAGTTTCGTAGCAAGCGGGAAAATTTATAAAGATTTCATAACAGTTCACAATAAGATACAGCAGAAGCTTTTGAGGTTGTCAGTTCTTACAGTACAGATCTACATTTTAAAATTATGAAATATACAAATCACATGGCAGGATATCGTCTATTTATTAGTAAACATAATTTTTACTTAAATTCACCTTTTAACCGACATAAAATGATGAGGTTCTCAATTATCTCCCCTCTAACCACTCAAACCAAAATAAACATAAAAAGAAGTGTCATCTTAAAATGGGGAATCCCCGAGGTCCATAAATCAAAGTAATGGGTACTTTAACTGTAATCTTACACAGACATCTCATTCAAAAGCAGTGTTATACTTATAATAATAATACAATTGTACCAACAGTCTGCTAAGAATAAAAACTTTTTTAACCGTTTAAGTCACGGATAACTAGGTTCTATATTTGGCTAGCTTTTGATATATTTTTAGACTTATTTGGGACTGTGTGAAAAAATTGGAGTACTTAGGTCTGACTTTGATATAGTTGGTCTAGACGTTACGGGCCTAGAAAATGGCAATCTCTTTCCAAGTTGTTCGTATTTGAAATCAATCGCCAGTTGTCTTAAATGCCTACACATTATATCACTGTTGGAATGTCGACCCTCGGTTCTCAGCTGAGAGTCGCAAATCCAAACAGTGTGCTTTTATTTATGCATTCATTACTGTGTCGCTTATTCTTATTGGAAACGGTCTTAAAAGTACCAAGAAATCCTAAACAGTTTTCACTGAATAGGTCAAAATACTCGTAAAATCCTGCAATTAATAATCCAATTGTGACCTTAAGTAGTTTTCTAGACATAACTGTTCAAAATTAATTTCCCATCAAGAAAATCTTTTAACAATAAATATCGATGTTTATAAACATGACGAGTTGTAGGCACTAACAGTTTGTTTCCAATCCACTATAATAGCAAAATGGAAAAGTTTCTTGTTTTAGTAGAAGTCTGTTTTTGCGTGAATATAATTCTCGCTTGGCAACGGTTTAAACGAGATTACGTGTATCCACATTTAGTTTCATTCAAGCAATTTTTGATGGTATAGTAGACCGAACGTCAGTAGTGACGCTTTGTCCTATAGCTGGCCTAGAATATAACGGAGTTTTTATAAAATAAGAGGCTAGCTTATTTTGGTTTTGTTACCACTAACGTGTAGTATACATAATTATGTAAACTTTGTAGCTAAAGTATGCTTGGTAAAAAGATAATAAAATAGAGTTTTAATATCTTTTGAAGTTGCTCATAAGTATTATAACTGTTTGTAAGCAATAGGATATTATTCAGTCTTTTATACACGCTGTGATCTACTGAAGATTAAAACACATTGCAAAATTGTTTAGACCTACTTATACCGCCGCTTTATTTTATTCAATTTGAGCACAGTCTATTGCTCTCGCTGATTGTTAAAATAAAGCTTTGTCTAGGACCGCTGGGTTACCAGTTTAAAGAACACATTTCATATTTCCTGAAAATAACTAAAGATTCAATGTATACCTACCGATACAACTTTTTAAACTATGTCACTTAAAAACCATTTTAAATTGTAACAATTCGTATGCATTACAGAAGCTTTTTTTACTGCCAAAACGGTTGAGCGAACTTTAGTGGAAAACCCAAGGTCTGAACTGTAGCATGCTCTCCTACGGTCACGCTCATTCTCGACGCTGATTGGTCGACAATTCTATGACGTCAATGCGCATTGTCGGCCATTTTTTTCAAAACGGAACACATACTTCCTACAGATTTGGCGATAGTTTGCTATTATAATATTTGTTGTTATAATAATGGCTAATAATAGAGCTGTAATCGGACTAACAGGCGCCATATATATAATCTTTTTGTAACTCAAAAAAAATATTCTAAATTCGTACTCGGGGGTCAAAAAAATTGAACTTAATATCACTTATTTTTACTATACATAGGTATATAAACGGTCATTGGCTCCAGTTCTAACAGTTTACATTGTCTCACCATGGCAACAATTTCGCTATTGTTAGTGTTAATCTAAATAATGAAAGCTGCAACGTCTTGTAAACATTACAGAAAAAGAAGCTATGTGAGATTTGTATAATCTTGAAGATTGTATAGATCATTATTTATATTCTTGAATTGCAAATAAGAACATAATATCATGTACTTTATCTAGGTTAGTCCAGTCAAGGGTAATATAGTAATAAATATAATAGTTTAATGTATAACTACAAGCAATTATTATATTCCAGGAGTGCACAGAATTGAATAATAATATGATTAATACATTGGATTGTATAATACCCAGAAGTTTTCGAGATTTGTTTGAACATACATACCGTGTACACGTTGGGTAATTTCATCATAAGAATCTAGTCATAATTAATACTAGAAGTCTTGTACTAGAAATACTTGAATAGTGATTATAACAAACTGTACACAATGTAAACTATGTAAAAACTGTAGAATCCCATATCCGTCTGAATGTTTCTGAGAAAAATCTAGAAATAAATTATGATCTATATCAGTATTTCCTACTTCGGAAGTCCGGATAGACGGATACTTGATCGGAATATCGGATATTACCTTTGACGCATTGCGGTGACTTGCAGTTAGGCATTTTTTGTGGTGCTTAATTGTTTGCTGATTTATTTGCGGTTAACTTATTAGTTTTTGACAAGATGAAGTGAAGCATAAAGATTAGTTTATTAGTTTAAGTTTTTATGTAAAAATTGAAGTGACTTGATTTTTTTATGAACTAACAAATATTCCAGTGAAAGACAGATTCTAGAAAAAAAAAAAATTGTTACTTTATTTCAATGTTAAATCGAATTGCTTTTCTCTAGCTACCGAATAATTTAGAAATTTTGAAATTTGTAGACATTTGGTGTTGTAGTCAGATACGAAACACCGGCCTCATCTAGTTTTAAAAAAGAAGACGTGTAAAAGTGTTTGTAAAAACCTATTTGCAAAATAAACATCATTTATCATTTCAGGATAAATTAAATACCACCTTTCTATACTTCAATATTTTATGTAGAGTAAACGCTAGTGAAAACATTGTAGATAATTAACTTCCTATTTACATAAAGCTTCTTTATACAGCTCTCAGACATAATATATACATTATTTTAATAAAAAATAAACTAGATTAATAGTTTTTTATCTGTAAAAGTCAAAATCATACTTAATGAACAAGATTTCTTCGTTTCATTGACATAGACAGATGTGTGTAGAAGTATTAATAATGTGTTAGAAGTGTTGGAGTAAAAATAAATATCGATTATAAGTTCTAGTCGTTTTCGAAAACTTTAAAAAAATATTACGGCTTTATTAAATGTTCCAATTTAAAAAAAAAATGCTTCAAAAAATGCCTATATTTTTAATCAAACAATTTTTGTGTGATTACTAAAACCAGAATTCAAATGATCTCCATAATTAATGCAAAAATAATAAACAAACAATCAGGAAAATTGGCAAAGGTCACATATTTTAAATACGCGTCATACCCCAAATATTTGCGGTATGGAATTTGACATAAATAATGTAATGAGATGTCTCGATTAAAATTAAAATTGCCAGACACTTCCGCGTGTTAAGTATTGTCTAGACGCATTAGCTATGCGTGACCACAAGCAATGCAAATTAAGAGATTATGATTATAAGATAAAAATATTCGGAATTTTTGCGACAGATTTTTGAATTTTTCGCGAGTGATTTGGATTTTTTTTTTGCGATAGAATCGAAGCTTCTTCGCCAATGTGTCATTTTTAAACTGGAGTATAAACCAATAGATTTGGTATTACTTATAAATAAAAACAAACTAATTAGTTTTCCCCAAAACGCTTATTAATGGTTCGATATTAAATTTATTTTGACACAAACAGAACCGCCTCTGGTAAAATACCAAAACAATTAAATAATAATTCCTAATCACTTACCAGCGTAGATGGTGACATCATCGACTTCTTGTAATAAAATCACAACTCAGATGTGTGTATTAATAAAACATTATAAACTAGATTTTAATACTTTTATGTTAGTATCACGAATTTAAATCATAACTTTTTTTTGTGAGTTGGTACTCAATGCTCTATTTTATTTAATAGGTTGTCAAAATATCAAAACAGTCTAGTAACACATTAAAAAAAAATGTACCGGATTATAAGACCGTACCTAGGTCCTGTAAGTTCTAAACTAGCTTTAATTACTATTTAAAACTAGAAGTGTAAGTAATTTTCCTTACCGATGATTCCTCCACGAAGAGAAGATACTCTTCATTTCAAAACAATATAAACCAATCAAAATAGAGCGAGAACAACAATTATGTAGCAATTCAGATACGTGGGAAATATGTAAATGCACCAACAATTGTTAGAAACCATGAAAAAGTAGGAAAATAAAGCCTTAGGTTGATTATCCAGATAGACCGGTTCGGTACAAGAGATTTTCGCAAAGAAAATGTCTTACAGCGCAGTAGTGAGTTAGGTGCGCGGAGAATGGGGTTGTCGTTGCTTCGAGTAAGTTTTATTTTAAACCTTATGACTTATAATAAAAGATGGTAGTGGTTAAAGCGGGGAGGACACAAAAATAACGGCTAGTAGGTGGCAATTAAAATTAAATGACACGCTATGCCGACCTCAAATAGATAACATTATGGGCAAGATGATGACGGCTTAGTAAAGAAAAAAATGGTGAGCTTTAGCTTAGCAACACATGGGTCACTGTCACGATAAGAAGAAAAAAGATAAAAATTGTCTAAGATCCCGCACAGACGATAGACTAGACGATTTGGTTAACGAAACCAGCAGTCAAATTCAATTAAACGTGTGCGTCGAATCTTACATCGTTAGTAGTAACGAAGTTATTTTTGTTATCATTATGTTGTTCAAAATTTATTGTGAGTGTGATTAAGTATTCATTAATTTTTTCATATAAGTTGATTCTCAGAACTTGTAGAATGTTAGGCCGATTATGTTTTTTACTTAATCCCATCTTAACATAGACACAGCTGTTAACATAACATAAAAATGTTTTTCCCGCGTGCCATCATATATAATTTTAGTTCCCATTTTTTGACTTCTTAACTTGAGTTATCAGCAAACAATCTACAAGTATTTGCATATTTTTTTCAAACATTTGTACGTTTTCTCGGAATTGGACTTCGACGTGAGATAATAATAACATCTCCACTAAAATACAAAATGTTAACAAATTACTAAATATATCTTATCCTATTTACTTATTATCACCTGACTTCGTTTTTTTTTAAATATTTTGTGACTTAAATCAACCTCTGTAGGTTTGGAGTTCTTCGTCACTACTAAATATAGAAGTCTATGACGTAGTCAATAGATAAACATACAGCTGGAAATGTGTATGTTTAAGCCATCTGGATGTTAGTACATCGGCTGATGACGTCGACGAACAATGACCCATGAGACTCGACAAACTTCTAAAAATTACCCTAAAAGTTATAGGATAAGACTATTGTTGGGCCTAAAGTTCAAAAACCTTTCAAACAACTACGAGACAGTTCCAAACCAAAATTAACACCAAAAAACGCGTGTGAAATCCAAGAAATATCGACTAAAATCGTGACTGAACTAACAATGTCTTTTGTAACAGAACCGATTGATCCAATCAGTCAGTTTGATCAACATCTTAAGTTTGTTCTCTCTTGTTCACAGATGCCACAAACGGTGCCTCGGTCCGGGTGTAGCCCGCCGTCAGCGTCTCAGGGCGAGAGAGCGGTGCCCGCCTCCCCCGCTGATCTACAGCATCTCCTCCGCCTGCTCGGCGCTGCATCCCCCCCAGAATCCATGCTTCACTCCCCACCCAACCCTCACAACAAACCACCCCCACCCTACCCAGAAGACAACACAAACAACGTCTTTCTGGAACGCCTCTACGACTTCGAGGGTTACCCTACTCCCTCTCCATCATCAGACGAAGGCTCCATCCCAGCAGTCGCCCTGCAGCCCTCCTCGCCTTACAGTTCTCTTCAGTACTCGCCACAAGTGTACATCAAAGAAGAACCCAACAGACTGGCCGTGCCCGGCTTTGCGTCTCCCTATCCTCTATCTCCATCAGGATCGTGCGTATCCTACGGAAGCCACAATCAATACTCATCACCAGTTCCACAACACGACGAATACATAGACATAGAGGAGCTCTTAAAAGAAAATCAGATACTACAAGACAGTGTCCAGCAGAGCTACCTCACACCTAAACTCGAAGTTGAAGAGCCAAGGGATCACATTCTGCTGAGGTCAGCATTAGAAGACACATCTTTCCAGAAGAGATTAAACCTCAAACCAATTCCGTTCGAGTTGGGAAGTGTGAAAATGGAGGAGAGTAGTGGAGGTGACGATTCTCTAGTTGCACCAGACATCGACCGTGTGCTCAGCATGGCCATCGAACAAACCAAAAGGGACGTGGACAACACATGCACAGTACTTGGAATCTCACCAGGTGAGTCAAAAACGTCAACACCATTTATTCACTTTGATTGCGAGTTGTATTACGTGCGAATATATTTATGAACAATCATGTATGATTTACAATGGTATGTCATGGGAATGTTGTACTTGTACGTCTAACATGATTACTATTAGTATTGTAATTATTAGTGACGTCACTCAGATGTCGACCCAATAAAAAACGTATTTCTACATACAGAATAATATGTTACAGTAGCTACCGCCGAGTGTAACGCCATTATAAACACAAATGGTTTCTTAGAAGTGGCTCAGAGTAGATTACGTAAGCTGTTTATGTTGGCCCAGCGATGATCTCGTCTTATATTAGTGACGTGCTCGCTACATACACATTGATTGGATATGCAAAGCAGAACAAGTGAATATGCGTACCTCGGCTCGCATTTTCTAAGAACGCATTTTCTTTCTTAGGGTTCTTAATTAGTAAGTCATTGATTACGAACAAGGTATAATGAGATTACGGTAGAATTGACGGGATGATGCCATTTGAATTAATCATCAATATAAATGTTTGAGAAATGGGAGTTGCAAACTACTGTGCGGCATCTAATGAGATGAATTTATCTGATGGGACAGGACAATAATGATTGTAGTTAAGATGTAAATGAGAGAATGGAAACAGTGGCTAATAATCTCTTCGTTTCCAGATCCAATGCAATGGAGTACCGGGGACGTAAAGGCGTGGGTGATGTTCACATTGCAACATTACAACCTGCCAATGGTGCCCATGGAGAACTTCACAATGGATGGCGCAGCGCTTGTAGCACTCACAGAAGAAGAATTCAACCAGAGAGCATCTCAGGTACTATTTATAATCTTTTGTATACGTTTTGTGATTATCATATAACCCTGGGGCAGACTGAGGGCGTTCGTCAGACCAAAGTCTATACTGATTCACAAACTACTGATAATACAATGTTTACTTAAGTAGTATCAATTAAAACCGTCAGTATAGGAGAAAATATCTACAATGTGGGTTATCTTGGTGTTATCATATAAATTCTTCTAGCCACGTGTCAGTTGGGGTCAAGTGATACACAATATTGCTTGCTGTAACGTCAACGTAGGGGCTCGGGCATTTTTATACATGTGTTTACGATAAATCGTTTTAAGTTAATCACGGTTTTCTCCTTTTATGAAAGCAAGCTTAGTATTCAATGGTTTCCTATAAAAGTAATTATTGCATTAATTGCCATTATCAATTCCTATGTAAAGATTTCAAATAGCAGCGCTGCCAACACATCTTTATCAGAACTATTTTTTGTCTAGTGTAGTTGCTAATGTATTCATATCTAAGAATAATATTACGGTTAAATCATCACCAACTATTTCAGAGATTGCTTCTTGAATTTTTTCACGAATGCTTACATCATATTTGGTTTTGCGTGGCTTCTGCACATGCTCGTCGCAGTGTAAATTAATGAGCATAGATGATTCATCTTTAATCGTTTTACTGACCAAAGTGCAAATTAATTTGCATCTTCAATAGACACGTTTAGTACCGTAGTCTTTGGTTTATCTTGCGTTACTGGACCATTTTCTATTACCTACTTTAGATTTTTAGCTAATTTAGATTTTCCAAACAAAGGATTTTATTTATCAATATCTACAGTTAGGGTTATTCAATGACTAAACAATGTTGCAACTTTAGTCTTATAGTGTGATGATAATACTATCAGTACTCGAGGGGAAGATGATAACACGAGTATTGTTTTAATAATAATGATGCAATCAATCTTGTATAACAACGTCCTATCATTCATTTTAAAACAAAAGAACTTTATATTTTGTATTTCAGTTGTACTATTAATTTTATCAATTTTTACAACATGAACACACAAGGCACTTTCTTTACTTATTTCTGATTTCTCTTCTAGTATACCATTAGCTTCTTGGTCTATAACAAAGGTTACAAATTAAAGACAACTGTCAAATCACTTTGACCATCTTCCGGAGTTTAACTTGCGACATAAGGAAAAAAGTGCGATAAAACAATTTACAAATCAGCACGACTGACAGATTGACAATAGAAATCTTTCTACAATTTGTCATTATGTCTATTCTTTCGTCGACAAAACCCGTTTCTACGGTGGTCATGCTACACGTGCTGATGTAACATGCGTAATGTGTAGGTCAGTATTATCGTCCTCAACCACCATTACGAGAAGTTCAACTTTAATAGTATTTACGTAATTAGTAAGGACATCGAAAGTAAGGAAATCCGTTACTGCTGACCCACCTTATGTAACGTGGTTGAAGACTAGTTAATTTTTATTTACAACGTTTAGTGTTGCAATCATTGTTATGTCATGTGTTTTATTTATTATAACATGTGCAGTAGTTATGACTTTGAGGATGTTGATGTTACGCAGGCTTTAGATTATAGAAAAGTTTGGGTCGATCTTCAAAAAGTATATTTTTTTAAGTGCACCTTTTATTTATTTTTCGTCTTTATTAATTAGTAAAATATTTCTTTGTTGTGGTTAGCTTTATCTTATTCTAGCCTTGGACTTTTATTAATGTCACCATGACTAATATATCGGCATTTTTATCCATATGCTTGAGTAAGTAATCATGTGGTCAAGTTCTTTCCCTATGACGATGACGGTACAAGGAAATTATCGTTTCCATACGTAGTAATGATGAAGTCACGCGCTCAGATGGAAATCCATTTTTATGACGCTATAGATGAGTTAACACTCAATCGCTAATAATATTTTAAAGATCAGAACATTTGCCGGGATAAACCATTTGCTTGTCATAGTATCTTAGGTAGAGATTAAAGAAACTTGCAGAAGATAGTTTTCTTTTAATAATGAACATTACACCAAAATAAATTGATGTTTTCAAAATATGTTTTGAAGAAGAAAACAAAAAATCACAACATATTCAACAAATAGAACCAAATACTGCTGTACCTAGTTACTTTAAATGCAGCACATTATAACAAAAGATCTCAATAAGAACAGCTAAACCCAGAAGCCACTGCAATCGCAATCCAAGCTAAAACCAAGAATAATGATAAAAACAGTAAAATAAGTAGAAAAAAATCATGTAGCATCGTATCGAGCACGCCAGTGCCAATGGTATCTTTGTTATCGCACGCGCCGACGAGCCGACTTTCTCTAAGCGATGAAAGTCAGCACCCTGGGCCCGTCTGCATACAAATTGCATCTGGTTTGCAGTGTGGGAAGATATAGGTGCTGAATTAGCAAGGAATTCTGAGATTCTAAGATAAGGGGCAGCTGTGGAGTGGGTAATAGTGGGTATAAGTCAATAACGTGAAGAATTTTGCTGATATTAATGTAGTGGAGTCTGAGTTTTCTAATCATGATACATTGTATGTGGATAAAATGAAGAAGCTGGAGTGATAATGAACCTTACACTACACTTTCTACGTATACACAAGGGTATATCAATGAGTAGTTCGGTATTATGAGTGTGAATCATCTAGGTTCTATAACGCCACTTATACCATTACTGTTATAGCACATTGAAGTGCCATACAGTTGGTCGAAACAGTTCTGTGTTTCGACCAATTTACCAAAATACAAGTCAGCCGCAACCCTATAAATATTTATCTTACGTTTCACGAATCTATTTCTAGTAGCAACGCAACCGTTGAAAACAAGTTTCTTAATTAACTACCAGACTCGTTAGTTCCACATTACTTTTGATATGATAAATAAGATAAATCTAATCAATTTTCTGCTAGCTAAACATCAGCAAAGAGTTCAAGTGTTGGTTCGTGGAAATCTTCCGCTGTTTCCTCGTAATGTGTATATTCACCGTTAGTTCTGGTTTGATCTTTGTTTATTATTGTTACAGGCTGGCAGTACGTTGTATGCTCAGTTGGAGATCTGGAGATCTTCACAAGGGCCAGATCATCATCAGTTATCAGCATCGCCTATTCCAACGCCTGCTGGACTACCGTCGGCCGACGACATGAGTGATGGTGAATATCTTTATTAGTGTTATGTTGATTTTTTGAAACAGTTAAGTTTCAGATCAAATGCCTGGAAGAAACTGGATTTGACTATCGTAATTTGTGTTTCTGAGGTGTATCTTATTATAATGCCAATTCCTTTGCAGGGTTGGCAAAGAATCAAGACTTAGCAACGGACAAGATAGGTACTAAATGTTTTATTTTATCGCAATTTTCTTTTAAGTCAGCTTAACATCGAAGCATGTTTTTTTATCGGTGGTTTAACTTTATTTAACTTATCATTTATTTCGACGTAATAAGATTTATCATCAATTTTGTAAATCCCATCTCCTTTAATTTAGTCTTGAACATTTAGAGCATTGAACGTAAATGATTGGACGATAACTATTTAATTAATTGGCCTGCCATTATCTTACTTTAATAAAATCTGGATAATTATTTAAATCGAAATTCCTAAGCGACAGCCACGCCTAGTTAGATTTATGGGACATTAATTAAATAAATAAATGAGATTAAGATTGCATGAAATATGGATGTTAGTGAATTTATTTTCTTGATAATCCGGGAATCAAGGTAATCTTCGAGTAGCAGCATCGTATAATCCTAAAACTAGTTAAAGTCATAGGACACAAATGCTCCTGCGTTGTTGTCATTTTGTATTTACAAAAGATGCATCTAAATAGAACAAAAGACAGTGCATGTTTCATTGGAAATCATTTTAACCTGTCTCCACATTTCACCAGCTATTCACCAAATGCGTATGCTTTGAAATCGGCCGATCCCAAGAAGAAGCGTTAAAATACAGACACATGATTGAAAAGTAGATAGTGCAATACGTGGTCGAATGTAGCACGGCAATGCATCAGTCGCATGCATTGTGCTACGACCGTTACCAACCCACATACGGACTGCGTTACAGACAAACAAGCTAATGATGTATGGCCATCGTACGCAGTTGTAAACTCACTCTATGAGGGAATTGAAAGACAAGATATATTGAACGTAATGAGCACAGACACGGTCTTTATTGCTGATAAACGATTAGCGACTGATAAGATTTATTGTAGAAGTATTGTTCGAGAATTTTCCAATTACCTACGTTTTATTTTGTTTTAGAAATCGATGTCAGCTATAAAGCTGCAGATATCGTCAAATGATATTTAGAAATTAAATTGTTAGATGACCAGTTTCATAGCATTTAAATTATGGTATCGAATTTTCATCAATATTGACACGATAACACCATAAAAGCAAGTCTTATCGCGATTGCATAAACAAAAACATTATACAGTCCAACGGACGAGACACCCCGTCGCCCTTAATGGGTGGACAGTTAGCTTATAAATAAAAAAAGTGTCAGATAGTGGCACAGGAAATTGCGATCGACAATTATCTGCGACTCAGTTGTCAGTCCACACATGCAGTTTGACATAAAGATTTATATCAGAAAGGCCCTGACGGTGTAAAGTAAATCAAAGAGGTTACTGGGCCAAATAGTGAATTCAGAATTAAATCAGATTCTTAAAATGCAGAAGGTGTACAAATAGAAGAACATTAATACTTACTTATCATTGTAAGAGCTAAGGTAAATGTAAAAACGATTAATCCAATAAAAACAGAAATTGATGAACTGGAAAAACATGATAAGCTAGACAAAGTAATTGATGATTTGAAAACATCATGAAGTTTCGAGAGATATCAGGTTTCACGTATTTTTGCATACGATTGCAACTATGATAGCTAAATTGACAATTCCATAAAATACCTGTTTAATAAATATGTATAATGAAACAATCTTGCAAGCTAAAACCATTAAATCTTTAAATCGTTGACCGATAAAATGAATTGGATACTAATGTAATATGGAGCCACGCCTAGTTACAGTTAACCCATCAATCACACGTTTGTCGTTCTATTGCCGTTCTGTCCCTTACTTGTCGGCTTCAAATCCATATACGTCAAGTCTTGTTTTTGTGTCGTTTCCCGAAGGCCTAGTTAACGCCACCGGACTCACAAGGTCGTATGCGACCAAGATAAAATTCCCGTCGGCGTCGTGAAAATTTTCATTGCCGCCTTCACATAGGGTGTAAAGTACTTCGAATTTTAAGTACCCGTAGCCTGTGTCACTTTGCTCGTCTCTTTTAGTAACTTTAGTCTCATTTGTCTTACATGACTAATTTCAGCTTTACCGTCTTGTAGTTAAACGTGAAAATTCTTTGCAGTTTCCTTTCGCCATAATTTCCTCAAATCGTCTGCAGCATTCCATTCAGCACTTGGCTTTCCTCTTTAAATAGCATGTTGCTATTTAACTGTTCTGAGTGCAGCGTTTTGTGTATATGATTCGTTTGCTTGTCAGTGTGTTTACATGTCTGGAACTGAAGGTCGGCGGCCGTTAATTTGGTCAATGTTTACATTCATTTTGAAATAACTTTTATAGTTTAAACATTTTCTCGTGTTGCAAGTTTTTTAGATCTTTATAATAGTGCGTGGTTTACGAAGGCGTGTACAGTAGGCTCATTATTTCATAGAAACGATGAATTGCTATGATTAGCTTCCAAGAAACGATAGTGTCGTCGTGTACTGGTGCTCTGCCTGCCCCCTTTTCAATAGCAGCGTTATGGGCCTTTTAATAGTTCTAAATTGTTAAATTATGCACTAGTTTATGCATTCAGGACGCCTTTGACATTCAGACAAGCTCTCATTCTTGTTAATAATTTGCATTATAGTTTAAGTATTAATTATATGGTGGAGTGCGGTGATTAAGCATGAAGCATTTAAAAAACTGATTTTAACTTCATTTGGGATGAAATTACCAACTTTAAAATCTACATTCACGGGAATATACATTTTGGGGGTGCTCCAATTTTAACACAACATGTCATTCCATTTACAGCTTTAACCCTCAAACATAAGATCGACAATCATTTGCTAACCGATCTCTTCTTCAACAGATGAGGACTCGGAATCAGCTGGTACGAGTGCAGCGGTTGGAGGCGGTAAAGCCAAGACTGGAAGCACACATATACACCTGTGGCAGTTCTTGAAGGAGCTCCTGGCATCTCCTCACGTGCACGGTTCAGCGATACGGTGGTTAGACCGAAGTGAGTATTCAGAATTATTAATAGATACAAGATCTACATATAAGAAACTATGGTTTTTCGTGTTTTTGAGAGTCATTATGATGAACATTGAATTTTTGTAGCAGCATAAACTTTGACTGCTAAAAATAAGGCGCGCCAACGAATGCATTTCAGTATATTTAACAGTTTATATACAACGGTTTTTTAAGAATAGTTCTTATTGGTCATCTACATAGTTTTACCTTTAAAATATAGAAATTGTCTGTAGCGTCATTTAAAGTTCTGCTTAAAATGTATGGCGGTGCGGAAGTTAGCTGCGAGTGACGTTCTGCGCTTTATACAGTCAAGACGATGCGTCCTCTGCGCTTCGTTGATACCTAAAATTGTGATCTGCGCAGCTTTACGTTAGATGTTCCGAGCCGCCATAAATTTTGAACCGTTATACCTGCGCAGGCCGTCACTCGCAGCTAACTTCGGAGCCGCCATAAAATTTGAACCGAACTATACACAACCTTTCGATTTTAATTTTGTAGTTAGGTAACTCAGGTGATTTATAAGAAAAGTCACGTACTTTGAAGTACAAAAGTGAGCACATGATTATTGTATCATTTCTATTTTTAACGATTGCGTTGTTGTTATTTTCATTGGAATTGTAACGGCTTATCTGTTTTATCGGAAAAACTTATCCACTGACGTAAATTCGAATCTTGGGTTTGAAATGTTTTGCCAAATGTTCTTGTGATAAGGAAGATTATGATAAGGATTATTTACAAGTATATCAGCTAAATCATATTGTTTAATAAAGGTGTTTTTCTTAGTGAGTAATATTGAGAAATCCTTTAAAAGAGCCGGTGGGCGTGAATTTCGAATCCAATTAAGTCCTCTTTGAGATAAGATTAAAAGTTAAGTACAGCCAAGACGATTATAGTTTGATTATTGTGTAAGTAATTAATGATAAGATATTGATTAATGACCAGCGTATTGGGGAAATTCAAGATTCCTCAAAAAGTAGGTTTATCGGTATCAGGATACCTGAAATTCACATGATCATGTTAATCTACATAACGAAGAGGTAAAGATTGATATTTTGAATGTAAGCGGTAATCTTCGGAACTGCAGATCTGATACCGGAAATTATTTCACAAATTCCAACTACATTATCCCGTGCCATAGTATTAAAAAAAAAACAGGACGTTCCCATGGGATAATTTCGAATCATAAAGAAAATGCGCATTTAGAGTCACAAGTTAACAACTTATTACTTGAAATAATAATGACATAAAATATTGTATCAACTTGACAAGCCAAAGTAAAGTAAACAGACTAAACCCCAGTAAATTCTATACTATTTTGATCGTCGCTTAGTAAACAATAAAATTGTAATTTATTTGTTTATTAATTAGCTGCGGCCTTGTTAATTAGTAACAGATAAATCGCAACAACAACGTAAAATGTAAATGTTTGTGGATTCATAATTAATGTTACACAGTGTTTTATCGTCGAGTGAAATCTTACATCATTATGGTCTATTCCTTTAAACAAGACTATTTGTTGTTATAATATTGTTAGAATTCTAATAATAGTTTCTTCGTCAGAGTGTATTTGTTTATCTGGTGAATTTCCTAATATCTTATTGTTTAAAAACAATAACTCTGTGGTCAATTTCCTGTTCATCATCCTTCTGTAGGTACTTGTCACCATTTAACTCCATCTTCTACATCTCTCTGTATGATTTTCTTCTTTATTCGTCGTCTATTCTGCCTCATGCCTTCAGCTATACATTTATACTGTTTTCTTTTTATACTCTACTACGAAGTGGTATTTAAAAATAATCTTACACACACATAGAAAACCAGTTTGAATCTAGTAGTACCACCACGTCGAACAATAAGACAAATGTCCAAACAAGTCTTTGTTAGGACCTGTTTTAATATAAATTGTTGTACTGTTATAATTGGCTTAAACACGGAATCAAGTCACTTCTTTGTTTTGCTCGCGATAAATTACTACGATTGTAAAGAAGGCGGGGCTTACTGAGTACTACACATAATTGTTTCCCATTGGTTGTTCATCGGTAGAGGTCAAGATTTAAAAAAAAGGGAAATAAAGCCATAAAATATGTAAAATATTTTATTAATATTTTTGGGGACAATTTATTGGCAACTGTTGATTAAGGCCATAAAATGTTAATATGGTGTTACAGATAATATCAATTGCCAAATTATATTGTGCCTATCTAACTCTGGCTATGTCGGTTCAGAAGGCTCATTTAAATATCGAAGTTTTTGTACAGACCTTATTCAAGAATCCTACTTACCTCATTGGGTACCAAATTCATGAGCAGTACACACTCACGCACATTTTAAATGGTCCAAAGTCACTACACAATAGACCCATTAAAACGTGGAATGAATTGTAGTCTTGCTAAGCTCAATAAAACTAAATCTAGTCACCTTATTTAGTATTTTATCTTAACTTTACTAAATCCTAGAATATTTACAATTGGATTTTTGTTAGATATTTTCCGAATCGAATCGGCTACATCACGAATCGTAATCTAAATTTAATGCATCAGTTATCGAATACGCGTGGAAAATTCAATTGAGCGACATTCCATGCCCAAGGTGATCTGGCCATTTACCATCTGTTCAATAAAATCATTTTAAATAAAGGTTATCTAGTTTCGTGACTCGTTCAGACGATAGGCAGCCATTGTTACCATTTATACCATTATGGAGTCCTTTTTGGATCACGAATATTATTGGTACATCACTGTTGGACTGCATATTTCGTTTCTATGTAGATCACGATTTGAAGCGATTTGCTATAATTGATGTTATGTAGCTCTACCTCCTAGTGACGTTCATGTCTTGATAAATAAATAGTGCTTTATTAATAACTTATTCTAGAATAGGAATTCACATCAACATTTTGTTATTAGTTGTAAGTTGCGTGACGCACGCATATACGGCATTTCCAACTTTACAATTTTCTGATAAGATTATATTATTATTCTATCTAGGTATTACATGTGATATATAGGAATATGAATGTCATCATTACACTCATTTTAAAACTAAGCAACTACGTTAAGCTACTGAATTTAAAACAAAATGGCGGAGGTCTAAAATGGAACTTGATTCAGTATGATCGTTTTATAGAGCTTTCTGTTTCCTTTCACTCGTTTTATTTATATTAAAGTAGAAATCAACGAAACAGTTGTCGCCAAAACAACTTGTCTCTTTGTCTGTATTTCGACACGTAATGAGTTTTAAAAACTGTTCTAAGAAATACGATGTTTTACGAAAATTAAGTTTACATCAGATTAAATCGGGTCACGATTTCATCGCGCGACCAACGGACGATATAGCGGTCGCATGCCATTGAAATGCAGCTTACGTTTCATTGTGATTTTGGAAATACGATACACAGGCACCTTTAATGTTAAATGTTCTTTTAGAATACTTCAAATCCTCGTAAAGGTTTCTGAATTTAAAACAACTGCCCAAGATGTAAAGTCTATCTCAAAACGTTCGTCAAATGTCTCTCAAAAACAAAATTCGCTAATCCGTTTTATTGAACAAATGTTTAATTCATACCGTGCTCCACAGGTACCGGTGTGTTCAAAATTGAGGATTCAGTACGTGTCGCCAGGCTGTGGGGCAAGAGAAAGAACAGGCCTGCCATGAACTACGACAAACTGTCCAGGAGTATCCGACAGTACTACAAGAAAGGCATCATGAAGAAGACGGAGAGGAGTCAAAGGCTTGTCTACCAGTTCTGTCACCCGTACTGCCTATAAATACTCTTTAGTCTCTAATGTACATAATTTATTTAGGTTGTATATAAGGGTACGCGAGCCGCGGTAATGCGGACGGTACGATGACTGGCTTCGTTTTGCGTCACAATCGCAAATCGCAGCGCAGTCGCCGAGTTTGTTGTTGTAGACTGCCGAATTTTCACCGGTTCTTTGTATCGACTACGTCGTGAGGCCGGGAATTAATAGGCGTCTTGTAAACCATCCCTCCATACAATTCGGGAAAGGTAATTTTCTCTAGAATTGTATGCGACGGGACTTTTTGCTGTGTTATGTATTAGTTTTTTACCAGCGTGTAAACGTTCGCGACCTGATAGTTCTGTGTTAACGTAAGGTCGTGTTTGTCGAAAGCTGGTAATGTTTATCCCATATATCTATGATATATTTCTAGTACGTTCTATGAACTTTTAGTTATTTAAATATTCTGTAAATATAAGAAAAATGTGCCCTCTATTGTCTGGTACTAAGTATAGTGATGTAAAAGAGATTATTCTCGGTGTAAGTTTTAAACATGTTGAATATTTTAGTATGAAATATAAAACGCAGAGTAAATGTCAATGTAATTTTTATATTAAAAATATTTAAGAAAATGACGAGTTACGTCGCATAATGCAATAAATTATTGATTAAGTTTTAATTTTAATGATGGCGGAGAATTCGTGCAAAATTTGTTTCGGGTTGAAATTGATAATTAATTATAATTTTGTGCCAAATAGACGATTAGATTTATTGGGGACAAAATTTTATTGTATATTGTTTGTAAATTGGTGTCCCGCCGTGATGTAAATACTTATTGTATAAAATATTTGCAATATTGGTGTTGGGATACAACTAAGTGTATAATAAATTTACATTATACTGTATTTTATAAGTTAACGCAGTTAGCGTTATGAATTATAATAATTTTTATTATTGGACCAAACTAATGTAGATTTTATGAATCAATTATTTTTATGTCACAATAAAATTAAATGGCCATTAGATTGTTATTTTATTTTTCCTGATACACTTATAGCCGATTAGTTTTTATTAATAATACACCCGTGGTAAGTTTTATAGCTCCGTCTTAATTTTAGTCCGACTATAAAAATCACACTTTAATAGCTACCGTGTGGTGTAATATAAAAACCTATGGCTCAAATGATCCGTCTAGTTTTAATCAAAAGAGACCATAAAAAGAAGTGATTAAAGAAATCACTTTTCACACCGACTTACAAAAGATAATGAAATTCACGTGATTCATTACCAACACATTTTAATCTGGTAAACAATGAAACTTCAGCTAGGTAACTATGTATTATTTTCAATATAATTTTACACGTAAACCGCACCAACTTTAAACACCTACGTCACACTAGCATTCACCTACCATATGTTTCAATTGTTTACCAAAAAAACTAATTTTCATGACGAAATATTGTTTCAAACGAAACGGTTTTATAGCAAATCATGCGCAGATCTGGACCACATTGCGTCAAATTGCGCAAAAGTGACGTCACGAGAAGCCAACTGCCAAATTCCAAGAGTGAAAGTGCCTTTCGCCGTCCTCTGAGAGGGGAGGACGACCTCTAGAGGGGGGCGGGGGGCGGTGAGGAGGTAAATTGTGTAAGAACATCCACTTGATCCGTAGGCTTTTGTTGTTTGTATTTGGAAGGTTGTTAGATGATTGGGTGACAATAGTTAGGCAATTAATAATTGTTGCAGTGAAGAAAATTACAGAAATGGGTTTGATTTGATTTGAGTGTAGGTTTGTTGTTTGACAGTTAACCATGAAAGCACATTAGTGTAGAGCAATAAAAGTTTTAATAGATAAAACTAAACTTGTCCCCAGTTTTGAATTAAGTGACTTTTTTACCAAGTTACCAGGCATAAAATGGCAAAGATCAATTTGATAATAAAATTGAGCAAGGACTATATTTTACCATCAAATGTTAACAAGCAACGGATTGGTCGGAGAAGGCAAACTATAAACAGTTGAAAAGCTTTTGCCCAGCAGTGGGACAGAATAGGCTGGTATATAAAAAAGCAACATTTTTAAAGTTCCCTTTCAACTCATTTTAGCCGTTCCGGACATTCAGACTCCAGAGTAGCCTAGTTTTCATCTAAAATATGTATGTATACTTACCACGCAAAACTGGAATCTTTGTTTGACTGTAGATACCTTGCTTTTCTCTGGAAATAGAATAATGAATTCTTATGGCTTATGAATATTTTGACGTGGCCATTATTCTTGTGTGCAAAGACGAATGGCAATATTCTATTTTAGTAGTTGCAGCGGATGCTGCCCTCTCTCCCGACTCAACTAACTCGGTGTCTTAGTCAGATCTTACGATATAAGTTCATAATAATATGCGTTCATATCCGTTGGTTTAGCCCGTGTATAACTGGGCACGCTCCTCCTCATTTCTGGTAATGATTGCGACAGGCCAGTATTAGGCATTTGGTAGTATTCCCAGTATCCTTTGCACAACTGCGCATCTGAGAGTCTCAACATCATCATCCACAGCCCGACTTCACCTGCTGCTGAGTATAGGCCTCTCCTTGTTTGCACCAAACTCCAAGTTCTTGTGCCAGCCTCATCCAGGATATTCTGGCGATGGCAACAATGCCGTCTGCCAATTTGCTCATTTGAGGGCGAGTAAAAATTGCTTATCGTATTTCTGCTTGACTTTCAAAGAGATTAGATTTCAATAAATGGTACTGACTGAAGCTACTGAAGAGCTTAGTCCCATACATGTCTGTCTTTACCATCATCGCTACCGCTAATAGTGTGTCACTTTATCTAGGGCATCTGCTGTATATTATCGATGAACAGGAACATCACTTCGCAAATAATTATGATCTGGAATTGGAGCAAGCTTGTTTGTTGATACGAAAACAAGAAGAACGCTCTAGCTCCAGGAAATCTAGAGTGTGCTTTTCGGGCCTATTTTCTTATCTTCGTCGTCTCAGCGTGTCGATGGTAATCTAAATTGTGTCGGTTCAGAACTGGGCCAGTTTGGCACGTTCAGAAGCGTCATCAGTTTCTGCAATGAACAAAAAACAGGACACGCAGGACACGATATTAAGTGCCCCATCGTTTACGGAACAGCACCACATTTACACTCCAGGACAACGTCACTACATAGTATAAAACAAAGTCGCTTTCCGCTGTCTGTATGTCCCTATGTATGCTTAGACCTTTAAAACTACGCAACAGATTTTGATGCAGTTTTTTTTTAATAGATAGAGTAATTCAAGAGGAAGGTTTATATGTATGCATATTATGGTAGAGAAAACATTAGCATCAATAAATCTTTATCTGAGCAGGTTTTCTTTGCTTCTCCTATAGTTCGGACCAATCAGTTCGTACTTGCAGCCAGGTAGTCATAATTACTAATTGGTGAACATTAAATGTCGATCTGTTTGTCACTTTACCATATAATCGATCGATTCTTCACATACCAAAATACTCGAAAGAAGTGTCGTTTTATTAGCCGGGGACATTCAATGTAGGTGCTGGAATCTATTTTATGTTTAAATAATAAATGAAAAACTGAAAAATTATGAAAAACTATGGTCAGTGGGTCATCTTAGGGGAGGATTTAAAACTATTGAAGCAAATGTTTTGTTCAACACCCTATAACCCAAACAAGAAAGTGTCTTTTCAAGATGCTTTCATCAGACAAAGATGAGTCAGTGTTACTGGGAGTTAATTTAGAGTAGGTAGTTGTGTACCGTTAATTTAAATAGCTAAATTATGAGTTGGCGAATATTATGTAGTTTCTTAGAACATGTGTTTTGTTAGTAAACGTAGGGCTACTGCATGGAAAGTCTTTGGTAGTTATTTATTTATTAATATAGGTTCACCAACAGCTTCAGTGACAATAGATATGACGCTATGATGAAAAGCTGTTGGCTCATGTCACGATGTAGAGCGTTTTGCGAATCCGATTATCAACATATTATAGGTAAGTATGTAATGTTAAGTTTTAACTAGGGATGCAATAAATGGTCAGGAGCAACAGATTAAAAAAAAACACGATTTTGAAGCCGTAGCTATTCGAAAAGGGAAATTCGTCTATGCCTGAACGTTTTTTTTTAAATTATTCATTGGTAATAGGACCTAAGAATTTCATGGAATAACGCCATGGACGAAAAAAAGGTTTTATTCTCGAGCAGCGGGTAAAATTTTGTTGAAGAAACTTCATCAGTTTTGCCTTTATTTATTTATTTACTTAAGGTTCACCCACAGCACATACATAAACTTAATCATACGGTATTATTCTAATATATATGCCAATTACAGGTAAACACAACATTGACAACAATGCCTTTGCAGTTTTTGATAGCTCACCACTTCTGGCTTAAATGGGACTGGGCTGGAAATGTGTGCCATATGCCGATCGAACGGTGGGTCCATTAATCATAAAATAGGTGCCCTGAAACCGCGGGTCGGGGTAACGGTAGATTAGGAGGAGATGGCTGGATGACTTGTTGGATTTGGTCGTTGTTTATTGGCAGAGAAGTTAGCTTCTTCTTCTTCGTGTAGCTGACACGACACGACAGTACTGTTCTTCTTCAGATCTCCACGGCCAAAGGTGTCGTCGGTGACAGTGCAAAGGTTACTTCGACTACATATTCTTGGACAGTATAAGAGACTACAGACTTGCCATATAAATATATACAATATGAACTCCTTCTCTGTCCATTGATTGAAAACGATGAGTGCCGCGATTTTCATCAACAAGAGTGCTGATATTGTATAGTAGTCTTTTTGGGATCAGTATGGCAGTTTGCTTTTATTTCGGCTTTTGGTGTCGCTTAGTATTAGCGAAAACGAGTATTAGTAATACTTTTAAGTACCTACTGACAACAGTCTACTTGAAGTGTAGTTAAGTAGTAAGCTATCATTTGATCTAACTCGTGTTTTATTTTATTTTATTTTATTTATACAGTAAACAGCTACAATATAATATGTTCACAAATGACAATAACATACGTTCTTATGTAGTAATAACAATATTGCAGCCCACTACATTATCCGCATGTTAACAAAAATTGAGATTTGGTAAAAAGTGCCACTAGATTAGCACTACTCAGATATTATAGTATAAAATAAGTAATTGATTATTACAATACAATAGAATTAGTTAATTATTAAAAAAGGAACATACAATTTTTGGGAAAAATTTAAATAAAAAATGTGGGATTGTCCTTATTGTCACAGATAAGAATTAACATGATTAAAAAAGCAATTGACAGTACAATACAATATGAATATATTTATGAATTATATGATTTAATTCATATAATTAATAATAAAAAATAGTGTAAACACATGAAATGAAAGTGTTAGTGACAATGAGAATCAATGCACGCCAGATAATTGATAATAAGTAGACAATTGTTTTAGACAAGTCGACGTCATCGTTGTAAAACATTGTGCAATATTAAAATAAGAAGCGCTGATTGGTTAAAAATCTTATCGCTGAAATTAATCTCGCTTCAGTAGTAATAGTATAATCAAAAGTCTGATAATCCGTTGATAATTTTATCAGACTTAAACGTGACGATTCTATCGATAACCGGCTAACAATTGTTTTTTTTTTTTAGGAAAATTGCTATGTAATGTAGAATAAATGGGAGGATTCAGCAGTTTTTTAACTTTACTTTTGTTAGTGATTTAAATCATCACTCGTCGTCATTATACTATTCTTAACACAAAATGTTAAGAATATTTTGCTGAACGTATTTATAAAAATCATTCTATCTCTATCTTTTTAAAACAGTTGTCCGAAACACAACGATGTTTTAAAATTCGTTTAGCAATTTGTGATGCCAGTGAGCTCTAGGTGCTCATAGGCACCGTGCGTCCTACGTAGTTACCTACACCCTGAAATTAAAATCTTGAGAGTGAGAAGAAATCATAAAACTATCTATCATATTTTGTTAAATTGTATATCACGACACTAGTCAACAAATTCGATATAAAATCGTTACAACTTATACCAGATTTCGGTAAAGTAGAACCCCTTAATCCGGCCATAAGATTCAACAGGGAATGTTACGGTTTTGCCATTTTTTGTGGCTGTTTACGAAAGGCCAATGCACCAACCAACAAGGTTGTTTTGGCAGACGAGCTTTTTTCAACTGTTTATATCTGTTTTCCAACTCTTAGCATAAGTTATTATTATTTCTATGGAATCAACAGGTGTTCAAATAATCTAGTTTTAGAACATTATCAATCTAGTTTGTACAACAAAAGATTAAGACTAGCTAACACAGTCCATAATTATTGATCAGCCATAGGTCAGCCATTTTGGACAAATTGACTATAAATATGTCGTTTAATCGCTTGAAACGATATTATAAGCTTGGATCTGGTTGGTGCGATTTGAATAATTTCCTATGTGTTTGCGTGTGGCGTAATGGAAAGGCGTTAGCGGGTGTAACGTGTGGTAGTCAAAGAAAGCCACACTTCATAAATTAAATGTGGCTTTTAATCAATAATTAATTTGACGACATCTATTATCTCCACATACGAACTACACTGATATCCTCCATCTGTTCTTTCACAGTAAAGTTATCATCTTGATTGGACATGGTACACCGTACTGGTGGTTTTATTTCCACTTCTTACGCTATCTTAACAATAAAGCTCTGGAACGCGTCACCCCGTGGCATTAAAAAGCTGATAGCAAAATGGCTTTCAAAGGAACAGTTCGGAAGTATTATTTAAAGTCAGCCTAAATTGCTCACAACGACAAGTCATTGTGTGCAATTTAGTCAGTTGATATAGTAATTATTATACGTTTTCTCGTATGTCGAACTATTTGTATTTCTTATAATATATATTAGTTTATTTTATCGGTACATTTATGTACCTATTTTATGTACCTACTTGTATCAATTTATGTTAAGAAAATGATATTTTTCTTATTTATTTATTTTGTGCTCTATCACAATGCTGTCCTATTTGAACCAAAGGTTATTATTATAGGCATTAAGTTCGCCTACATAGGTAGCACTTCTGTACAAGAAGTTTAAATAAATAACACTGCCAAAATGAAAATAATCTTTATTACTTTAGCAATAAGGTTGTTATTCTGTTGCTGCCACTGACAAGTCAGTTAAATAAAAGTCATCTTTATTTTCGTTACAATAAAGTTGTTGTTAGGGTTCTACTGTCAGACGCAAACCATCTATGAGTAACACAAATACAGGTAACTCTGCATAGGTGTCTTCACACAACTGTAGATCATGTCTAGACTGCCTAAGGTGCAGAGCGCAGGCGCGAATCGGTGGGCCTAGCGCGAACGTGCGATGTAAACGTTATGTACCTACATTATAGTTGTCTCCCTGTCAACGCCAAACGATCTTAGAAACTCGGTAAATTTGAACGATTTTTAACCGAAAATACGTAACTTTAGTATCATCCGTTCAATTATGTTATGTGGACCATCCACATAACATAATTGAACGGATGACCACCCACCAAGAAACGGGGATTACATACCGAGTTTCCTCCGAGCCTCGGAAAGCACGTTAAGCCGTTGGTCTCTTCTGTCATTTGTAGATCTTTGACAGTCGTTACAGGTAGTCAGTGTCCCGAATGTCTGTCAACCAGTCTTACCAAGGGATATCGTATTACCCAGTACTAACTGGGTTGTCCAGGCCAGATAGGCAGTCGCTCCGTGTAAAATTCTGGTATTCAGCTGCATCTTGTTAGACGGGAAGCCGACCCCAACATAGTTGGGAAAAGGCTAGGCAGATGATGATGTATCTTTAGTATCATAATCAGCCCATAATGATTCCACTGATGGAACAAAGATATCCACCACGCGGGCCCGGTGCCGGTTGGTGATCTTACATGTATTCGGATTTATGGTTCTAGGAGCACCGTGTACCCAACCAAAACTACTTACAAAATACTAACTGATAAGCGCGAAATGAATAATCCAATTTTGAAACCAATTAACCATAAAGTATTCTGAATCGATTCAAAACCGCAGTTGTCAAGAATAATCTAAAATAACTTCTGACCTTTAGTTTACGAATCTCCGCTGAAATCACATTATATGTATATGGATCACCCCATACAAAAGATAATGTCGCACGTTTACTTCGCGCGTTTGTACTAGGGCCACAGAAACGTCCAGACCGTTTCGGCAGTTGCATTGCGTCAGTTAGGTCCGGCAGGGGTAAGCTGAGCGGACGTCCCAAAGCTTACCCTTAGCCGACCCTAACACAATAATCAACTAGCATTGAATATACCACTACTATTATATTAGTGTATGTTTGCTATTCTTTCGCTCAAAAACGACTGAACGGATTTGTATGAAACTTTACAGTAATATAGCTCTATACATCATAATAACACATAAAATAGGCTAAGATTGGAACGAGATTGGATGTTATTTACTTATATGACTTATCTACGTGTGCGTATACCTAAGATGGTTCGGAAGAAAAACTGTGCGTTCTAATACCTATATGACAGTGTAGAAATGTATTCATTTAAACTCGAACGTTCATTAACATTCGAAAGATTACGTATGTATCCATGACTACGCAGGCATTTATGAGCCTCAAAGTTTATCTTCCGCACGCTATTTCATATCATTCCTCGCACAATCCATTCAACTTTTCTTTGGTCTTCGTCTCTCTCTCCATTCATCAACATTTTTATTCATCACTCTTTTAATTCTCCTGGTCTAGCACGAACAGTACCATGCATATTTTATAACAGTACAAAATGTGGTGGGTAGTATATACATAACACTAAAATATAGCCTGCTAGCAGTGCAAAAGCGCATGCGCGAGTCGGAACTGTATGCACGGCTGCCGTGCGTCATTTGGGTCCGGCGAGGGTAGGCCGAGCGGACGTCTCCAAAGTCAGTAGACTTTGGAGACATCTGCCCAGCGTTCCTGATTCCACTATAATTACTATGTACAAATATAAGCCATATGTGGGTGGAAATCCGAACACGACCGCAACGGAGGCGGCAGGGTTTGCGGTTAACAATAACGCTTCTGACATTGCTGCTGTGGGTTTAATTCCTAAAGCGACGTCACAACTGTGACGTCAGGGGCGTTTCTCTTCTTCAGTTTCAAGATACTACAAATAACAAACAAAAAATATGTCTTATCTCTCTGTAAATGGCAGCCACTGACTACACTACTACTATGCCGTATGCGGTGCGGTTGTCCGCAGCAACAGGCGACCTACCACTGTCGCCTCCTACTGAAGCGTTTTTAAGAAGTTTCGTAGCAACCAGAAGTGTCGCTGCAGTAATTTTTAGGCTTTTTCGCTGCGGTCTGCAGTCACCTCTGGAATTGTTTTGTTTTTAGGTTATGTTGTATTCTGGAGATCTTTAAAGTATCATGCTTTCGAGGACACTAAATTTCGGAGAAGTCGTTATCTTTTCTCCGAAATTTCGTCGATATATCCGATGGTCGAAAAAACGTCGTTCGTCACCCACAATTCAATGAAACCACATAAGAAGTATCGCGTCTCTATTTCTTGAAGCATAATCGAAGGATAGAGGTGTATTATGTATAGTAAAGTATCTAGGGACACCCACTTTCCGTCTTTGTAAGTTAAGATAAGTTTGCCCTAAAAGCTGCAGTCAAAGCGACTTCTGCGATGCCAACGACAGGGGCAATGCCGTGGAAGTGAAAGAGCATTGGGGCAATAAAATGAAATGGTAAGCACCTTGGCAGGAAGAACAAGAAGTGTAGGTATCTAAGTACTACGAGTAATAGCAGGCCAACCTTTTGTCACAAAACTGGCCCAGCACTAATCCAGAGAAAGTCGAAATAAAACCCAACGCAACTTGGCACTGGACACGAAAAATCAGCCGCGTTACCCACTCTTGATTGACTACTGAAGATGGCACGAGCTACTGAAAAGATTGCTGAGATCGTGAAAAGAAACTGTATCAACCTAAATAATAAGAAACCATTTGCTGGGTAATAAGTACATATGATACTCCTTGCGTTGGCAAACGTTCGGGCTACTGACTGCTTACCCTGGCCAACGGCTTAGCGTGCTTTCCAAAGCATGGACTTAGGTAGGTAATGTACGGTCACCCATCTGGGGACCAACCTGGGTAAGCGTAGCTTGATCTTCGATCGTTCCGTGCGGCAGTTTTGATTTAGCACACGATCTTCATCACAAGCAAAGTTTAATTAGATAGGTATCAGCACATATTTAAATATACATAATATATTGGTACACCTACGAAATACGAACAAAATCGTAATCGACTTGCATTCGTCGACATGACTCATGCAAGGTTGCTGTCGGTACACACGGCAACACATCCAGCTTTACTTTTCCAGTATAACATAGCCTCGTTTTGTATAGATTTCCTATAGAATGAGAGTTCCGCATAAACTGTTTAACGCGTTACTGGTTAACGCGTTTTCTTTGGCTTGATTGGTCGTCGTGCGTACATAGGTATTGTGTGACGTGTCAAACTTGGACTAGGACTAGAACTACATTCTATGTAACTTACACATATTCTTATAGCCTATTTATTAGAGTATCTTAAATCAGATAAGTTTATCACAGTCAACCGCTCATAACTTGGACGTGACCTAAGCCACAGTCTGAAGGTCGGCAACATTCCGAATTTCTGAGTGCAGTCGAGTCGCTCAACGCCTGGTACGGACGGCGCGACGGGCGCTCCTAACTCCACAGCAATGCCTAATGACTAAGTATATGACTAAAGCTTTCGATTGCAAGCTTTGGCTCATTAATGTGATTTTATGAAGGTGGTTTTGGTAGCTATACGGCATGTTAAATTATATGCTCACCGTCCAAATTTTTTTCAAAACTTTTCGGGAACGATGTAGGTAGGTATGTCAAGGTTTTGAAGCTATGTGAAAAGGCTTAACAAAACCAGCCATGTCCAAGAGTATTGTCGAATTTTGCGTTGTAAAGCCCTTTGACCGCGTGTGACCTTTTCGAGATTGACTAATGTACTTCTGTATTTACCTGACTTCATTCTTACCATCATCATCTCCCTGCCCTGGTCCCATTCTCCCCTGTCAGACGTCACGGCACCGTTATCTCCTTTCTTTTTCAAATCATTCATAACACAATCCATCCATCTTCAATATTATTTAAAAATGAAAAAATGTTATCTCAACGGAACAGGTCCACAAATGAACGGGTTTCCGCTGATTTTTTTTTTTTAATACTCATCTATAATTTTATACCCCTAATGGATGGGTGCACTGCAAGTTTTGGGTTCATCGCCCATGTATTTGACAATATCTAATCTTTACAACTTTGTGGTCAAGTTGGGCTCGAATAAGTCAAATAATCCCGTATAATGATTCCATTATCCAGCGCGGTAGCCATCTAATTCTAAAGACTTTTTTTAGAACTGAAAGGCACGTAGATACCTACCGAAACTACCTAGCTAGGCCGCTAAGTACTAGATTATTCTAAAACGGGGGAAAATATCATTTAATAATAATTCTGCCATGATTTTTTTAGCTTACCATGGTAACGACATCTATCGACAGTCAAGATAAAACTTACACTTGACGAGTTTTTAGTCAGTGAAAAATAAAATAGGTTCAGAATTTGAATGAAAAATAAATCTGTTTTTATAGGTACTGGTTGGCTTAAAAATCAATCGTGAAGCCATAAAATAAAAAAAGATGGGTATTTACTTTTAAAACTTAATGTCATCCACTTTTTCTTCATCAATTTTGGCCATGTTTGTTTTTAAACAAGAAGGCGTCTGTGTTCACATCACCTGAAACGAAACGTTTCCATTTGCGTAGGCCCGCTGACGTCACAATGACGTCATTAGTGTTGACATTTGACATTTTAGTAGGGGATCTTTGTTTTTAGTTTCCGAAATTAAAATATTATTTAACTAATAATAAACATGAAAATGTATTAAAACTCAAGTTAAGTAATAAGTTTGTGTTACTTTCTTTGATTTGCCGTAGTTAAGTATGCTTGAAAGTGTAGTTATTCGTAAATAAAAAATAACTTACGAGTGCTTGTAATTTGCGTGGGTTTATGCCAAAAGTAATTGAAAATGAAGCCTGGAAAAAGTGTGGATGTGAAGGAAGAGATAGCGGAAGTACATACATCTGCCCGTTCACCGTCACCGAAAGAGAAAATTAAAAGATCTCGAAGTCGATCTGGATCACGAAAAATGTCAAATGGTCACGCTGCACCGGACGAATCTCCAGTCACAGAGGAGCCTGCAGCAGACAAATCTAAACGAGACAGCTGGATAAAATCAGAACATGAATCTCTCGACACTGAGCTACCAATTCATGATCAAATCAAACAAGGAATATTGGGTTTTGTTGAAAAAGAATTAAAGAACTCTGACAAGAATCCTTCATTTGTATTTTACTCGCATGATCCTAATCATTTGGACGAGAAGTTCATGAAGAATTTGTCAAGACCTTCTAGCGGGCATAAGGAAAAGAGAAGCCCCTCTTATCGGAAGAAGAAACGGCACTCATCTAAACACAGAGACCGGGACTTACATGATTTTGATATACCTGGCTCTAGTCTTAGTGCTTTGGAAAGGGTAAATTATTTTTTAAATCAACCTTTAAAATTGTTGTCTTTACAACTTTACACTTTACTTTTTTATTTACCTTTGTAATTTTTTTTAGTTTTTCCAGAACAAAATAATTTGTGAATATTTGTCTAAAAATAATATATTTTACAAACACATACTATACAATAAAGAAACTTACACCTTTTTTGCATGAGTTTAGGCAGAAAAAAAAATATAGCAGGTCAAATGCCAGCTACAATCCTTACAATAATATTGAACAACAATTCATATTTAATTATTATGACATTTTTTTAGAGGTAACTTTTTAAACTAAAGATCAATGAAAATAATAAAATGTTTTAAATCTTTTTACTATTCTTAGGTTCAAGTAAAGTATTTAGTAATTAAATCCTGTCAATCTCCACATTTCAGGTGGACGACTATCTTAAAGAATACAATAAAGACGAAGTGGTAACTCTCAGCGGTGAACTAGAAATTGAAGGAAATGATATGGAGAACAATAACGGTATAACTAAGGAACTGCGTCATAAACCGAGGAAGACACGAAGGAAAGTCAGAGACGAGAGACAGGAGAGCAATGCTAATGGACGAGATGTCAGTCCCAAGGTGTTTAAGAGTGGGAAGAATAAGTCAGGATCAAAAGCAGGTAGGTTAATTTAATGATGACTAGAAAGCCATCATTTAATTTTATTGTCTAGCTAGATGTTTTCATGGTCAGATGGTACACAAAGCTACCACTCCAAGGATTCATGCTACTGGCACATCATAAACACAAGGTCATTTTGTTAACCTGATAAATAAAAAATTTAAATATGGAAATTTTTCAACCAACTGTGGTCTTAAGTTGGCTGCTGGAGATCCAATTTGGCTACATGGGGTATAACCGACCCATCTCAACAAGATTGTGAGTTTGAAGCCCCAACACAGAATATGCCACACTTTCTTTTCTGCCTGTTGAATGGTCGGACAAAATTTGAGCCAATGATTCAAGATGAAGAAAAAATGTTTAAACTTAGTAAAGTTTCAATTTACTTGGAATTGATGACAACATCAGTTAAAACCTCATTTAGGGATGTTATGACTATAAAATCATATTTCTTTCGTAACTTTTTAAAACCCCTGAAACTACAACCTATATAACCCCTGAAACTATAAACTTTTCAGCTCGCCCCACAGATTTAACAGCTATGCTAGAGACATTAGAATCTAGTTTGCCATACCACGACACATACTTAGACAACCCATTCTCTTCACCGTCGCCTCTGACATCACCAAATGATGAGAGGCTGGAACCGTTCGGTTCACGTAGACCCGAGAAGATTTATCTGCAAGGCGGAGGAACCTTTAGGGCTGTGTCGAGAGATAGGATTCTGGAGTCGCAGCAGTCGAGAGATGGCGACAAGTATTTAAGGTTAGTTCTTTGTTAAGTTACTTTTTTGTGGTGCCAAACGCATTTGGCTTGTGAATTTTTGATGACTGAAAATAACCTACAAGACTAACAACAGAGATATATATATATGTTTTCTGACAGCTGACGTCATTGGTCGTCAGTTCAAACTACTGCGTTGAATTAAATTTGTTAACAAAACTCCACAGATGTATGTATTATCTTTAATTTTATACCCTTCTATATTTTTTATGTAGGCATTGCCCTATCTAGAAATTGAAGCAGAAATCATTTTAATTACTTTTATTTAATTATTATCTTGAACTGTTACAAATAATTGACAGATCTATTTACTGTGACCTCTATTCTCATACACTTATAAACCATTTCAGATTAGGCGACCTAACGCCATTAGACGTGGCATTGACTCTTCAAAAAGCCTGGCGTTCTTCAGCCCCAGCTTGCCATGGTGTACTAGGAGGCTTGTCCCTGATGCACCTACTCCTCATCAGCTATTCAGACGGCTTGGATGCAGGGCACCTGTCCTTCCATGCGGTCGTCACCATGCCTTATGTTGCTACTTACTATTTCTTCTGTGTACTGTGCCTGCTTTCGGTTTTGGATAGGTGAGAGTCTTAGATTTTTATTTGATTGGCTAGTTTAATATGGTCAGTGTACCTATTATATTTTTCAAAAGATTTAACGTATAAGGCAGTGGTCACACTTGACGACGTGCAATCGGCTTGAGCAGGTTCGAAAAACCTCCCTTTTTTGCTTTGCCTTTTGCTTTTTGTTTTTGCTTGGTTCATTAAATTAAAGTTCATTTTCCCACTTTCCAGACTCGACGTAACCAGCCTAGACCTATCCCGGGGTCTACAGCCATACTTCCAGCCTATAGTCCTGGTTATGCTGTACACCGCTTGCCTATTGGTCTGTACTGCGGCCAGGATGTACGATGAGCTGATGGTCTACCAGTACGCGCCTCTAGTCAATAATATAACCAGCAACAATGTTACTACTGTGAGTAATAAGTTTCTGGACTTGTTTCATTTTAGAGTATTTATTGGAGATAATTATAATTGCCAACGAGCAATGGAGAACAGTATACTATGTGTTAAATTAACGGATCGTGTTCGAAACACAATACTGCGCTTCAAAACAAGTATAGCTGACGTGGCTCAAAAGGCTGCCAAAAATACTTTTCGTGACCATTTTCGTTTAAACTTCGGGCAGCTATTGAATTACTCATACAAAATACATACACATAATCACATTAACAGCAGTGCCAGTTGTATGTAGGTAGTAGCTACATGTCTATCATAAAGAGAAAGATATAATGTATTTTCGAAGTTACCACCATTTTTATTCTTAGCACTGCTTTTTTCTTACGAAAATACAAATACAAAAATAGAAGCTAAATCGATAACTAATAATACCCTCACGGATCGACAGGGGTTTTCTTTTAACATAAATGTATAACTATTATTAATTTGCTTTTAAAATACAAAGGTGTGGAAAAAAGCAAACTAGAAAATGGCGCCAGACGGTTGACATGACATTGGCCTAACACGCAAATGTCATTTATTGATTAGCGAAAGTGGTCGTGGTCAAGGTTGGTTTCGAACATAACCCAAGCTGCAAGTTAGTGCTTATAATTCTAGACCGCGCCATCAACGTAATTTGTGTTATTTGAGGCACTTGGCAAATTGTGAAGGGTGGTGATTGGAGGTGTGTGTAAATGTAGTTTATTATTAAATTTATAAGTACGATTTTTTTTAAAGGTCAGCTTTAGTTTGAGCTGTTTTTGCACACTAATCTTTATTCTAAGCGGAATCACACGTCTCTCGTCTCCCGTGATTGGTCAAATCTTGCACATCTTCTCTCTGCTCCGCTCGTCTCACCTTTCGTGGAGTCCGGGCCTTTACGTCGACGAAGCAAAATGAGTATGCAAAGGCGTGGCCAGTTTATGGGAATAAATAAGGCATGAGTTGATGAATTTTTATTTTCTTTTCCAGCCGACAATTCCAACATTTTACCACACCTGGACACACTTCTCAATATGGCGGGCAGTACTATCGATACTAGGGCTGGTCTACTTCATCATATCGAACCCTCAGGACCTTGTCTTCACGAATATCAGCAAGCTGTTACAGTTCAAACATTCCCTGCAAAGTATTGGATGATTCTTCTTAATATCCTAGTTTTAAGGTAATGGATTTCCATGATTTGAGTAGGTACTGTATGCCTAGATAGTCAGAACGTGCTTCGTAAACGTTACGCTAATTATAACTAGTATAGTTTTTAATATAGTTTTTAAAATCGAAAATATTCGTTTCGCAAATAATATTTAGTTTAGTTTTAAGACTTTATTCAAATCCCTGACGAGTGTGCTTGTCGCAATAATTTTAAAACAACATTTTATAGGATAGTATCGTTCAAGTAAAAACCATTCGAATTTACGTTGTGCTTACGAAGCGCGTTCTTGCTAGGGTCGCTGGTCTATTATTTTGCGATTACACTATTAAATATTATTAAAATTAGAATCTCATTCCAAACCAAAGACTTGACAAGTATTTATAACCAAAGATGTCTCTAAAAGCTTAGTTAGAAAATTGCAGTTTATTTATCTATAGAGCGAAACAACCGAAAACAAACCTTATTAAAATAACTTTAATGTGCATATTCCTACAAGCGACTGTGATCAACCGTATCATACGAATAACACATTAACTTGATACAAATAAGGTTCACTTTTTAGGATGAAGCGCGACTCAGCTATGTCTAACTTCGCTTTATAGATTTGCCTGTAAGATCTTTTTTATAATGCTTTAAACAATAAGTACGAAATTGATGATAGCCAAAGCTGGTAAGGATATTATTTATTTTAATTAAGTATAAAAAACTTTTGTACTTAAATAAATATTGTTTACATGAGCTAGGCAGTGTTGCGTTTATTTTTTATTATTATTAAGTAGTTTAATGTTGTCTATAAGGTAAAAATTGTCTAATACCTCAAACAAGGAAGTGATTTTATAATTTAATATGTTTATTTAAAAGTCATATTATTTATTTCTAAATAGATTTTAATACACATTCCAACAAAAACTTAACTCGAAATTAAGCTTACAATCTTTACAATAAATACATGCCAAATACCTTAAAGAAAAATATATATATTTTTTTAAATACCTGTTAGACACTCTTTCAATAATATGAGTAGTTTTTTTTTAAATTCATTGTAGCGTCAAAACACAAAAACTTGCTAACTGTCATAACATCTCCAAGTTACTATAGGTAATAATACTTTTAAATGTAATACTATTATAAGTAAATAAATTTATGGTAGAGTATTTGCAATTAATGATATTACCGATATTTCTCCGAATTAAAATTAAATAAACAAAAATTAAAAAAAAAATGTTTGTAACACACCGTACCTACATATGATATCTGCAAGTTTAAAAACTAGACACGCATTTACTTTTTTTAATACCTCTATCGAGTGAGTCACACGAATCGACGCGGGTGGGCTTGACCCGATCAGAAAGAGCGTTATGTTCCTGAAATGAAAGCAAAAAAGGTGTCATTCACCTCGGTTCACACGACGTGACTCGAAATGTGACAAATGTAGCGAATCGTGATCTGCTTAAGCCCATTCCATGTTGATAGGTGTGGACACCTAAGGTCACGCACATTTAATCATTACGACGCCATTTCCTTCGAATACTATTTTGCTTACTATAACTAAGACATTAAGTACATTTTCTGTGTAACGGACACAGAAAATATCTTAAAAATATTAAAGAGACAATTTCGGAGCGGTACCGACTATAAAATAAATTATAAATAAAAATATTTATCTAGTCAGTTATTTTAAGGGACCATTGCTAATCTAAATTGTTTGCGGCAGCTACTTGACTAATATTTAAATAAATTAGAGACTTTATCTAAATTCTTAATAATATAATTTAAATAACTATCGCCTAATTAGAAAAAGTTGATGGAATTGTAAAGTTTAAAATAATTTAATGTTTAATGATTATAATAAATTATATTTAGTTAGCACGTCATTTTAAAGACATGCCAAAATGCTTGGGGACGGAAGTATATCTTAAAAAAAAAATAAGAGCCACAGACTACAATGTAGTGATATTTTATCACTTCGCAATAGCATCGCAATACAAGCAATTTTGAAATAGGATTGTACAATCTTTTCACAGAGGATTTACCTCTGACGGCAACCCATCTGCTACTTTATACCGACGGAAATAAAGTACACTTCACTTTGACAGTGACGCAAAATCAAAGATAAAATAACTGAAAAGTACTGTAGCTTGTAGCTAAACCACACCTTCTATAGGTTTTGTGTGATTCAACTAAAGTTGTGTGTCTAAACAGCACCCCAATTGCGTACACCCTTTACTATCTAAATACAAAGGATTTTTAAAGTAAGTCGTCATCCATTGCTTCATTTGTTAGAAAAGTTCGTCTGTTCGACAATGTAAATAAGACAATATATATCGTAGAATGAAAAAAGACAAGATGGCAGCTAAAATAAAACAAGTGAGTGAGAGAGACAGCGTTATAGGCCAGAACGAGAGACAAATAACATCAGCCTTGTAGATGGAAGTTAAAATACTTTGTAAAATAATAAATGATATCATAGCTTTATGAAATGTAAACACTATATTTTAATTAAAAATATTATTATTGTTCTAGTCAATGTTAAGACGTTTATGATAAAATGTACTTTAGGTACCTACTTGTAAACCTTTCAAGTTATCGCAAAAAGTAGTGTTTAAATGTTACATCGCTTTGGTAAATGGGTAGGTAATATTATGTCTATTTGTTTAGAACTTGAATTTTTTCCTGTGATCTATAAAAAATAGGCGGTAAAATGAAAGGTTTTACAGAGGTTTTAAAAATATATCACATTTGGTCGGATCGAGATGAAGTCACAGAAAAATTGACGACGAAATGCTTATGCATTTTTATTTTTGGGAAATTAACACAATCACACAATTATATATCTATATATATATATATATATATTTGTGCGTCGTATTATGAGCTACTTAATTTGAGAAATATATATCGCACAAATTATATTATATATTTTGTGTTGTGACAGTTTTTTAGAGGACATGCGATATATATTTCTCAAATTAAGTAGCTCATAATACGACGCACAAATAAATATTCGGTTTCATAAAGATTTATGTGGAAACTGACGTACTGACGAATTTTTTAAGGAATTCTAGTCATTTAATATAACTATTCGCAGAAGTTTGCGGGGTAGATATCACAAAATCTGTAGAGAGTGTTACCCCCTCTATTTTTTTCATCGAATGAAGTCTCGTTTTATTTTAATGATACATTTTTAGATTGCCACGTTAGCCTAGTGGTCGCGAGCGTGACTGCTGAGGAATAGGTCCTGGATTCGATTCCCAGTTCGGGCAAATGTTCTTGGGATTTTCCATTAGGAATTTTTCAGTTACAGCCGCGGAGTCTGTATCTGTGCCCAGTTGATGGAAATAGGCTCACCCCCTATTACATGGGACTTAACATAACTGGCGAGGTGTAGGTGTACTATTAGGTACATCTGTGCCCAACCCTTCGGGAATGACAGGCGTGATGTTATGTCTATGTCTATATTCTTATTTCTTACTTGCAATTCTTATTTTAATTGTTAAATTGGAAAATAATATACTGCTACAGTGAGTCTCGATCCTACACAAGTGCTTAGTTAAGACAAACTATATCATAATAATAAAGCGACTATAATAAATGTTAGAGTTACGATCCATTTGTGTATGTATGTGAACGTCTAATGTATACATTGTAAAGCACATAATATAATATTGACTGTTGACAGATGTAACTCAAATATAACAATTGATTTGTGATAAATTACGAGTTTGTTTTATTCGATTTTATTTTTTTAGCTATTATAGTTATTTATGTCTTGCTACATCGTTCTCACATAATGTACCATCTCAACAAGGTGTATCCAAGGTTTTTGTTACAACCTTATGATTTAAAAGAGTGTCCATGGACTTTCTTGCCCATTCTTCTCCATAGAGATCTACGATTTGGAATGGGCAACTACAGTACTTTCACAGTTATTATGTCTTGTGAATGGGACTGTAGCTTAATTTTTTTATTGCTGTCTTTGTTTCGACAATTCAAAAGTGCCTGTAATTGGATGCTTTGATTTTGATAGGCTCTTTGTTACACAATGTTACAATAGATTTTTTTTATTGATATCTATTAATGGTCATAAACCAATACCAACAGTTGAAGACACAAATATAAAAAAAAACATACAGGATGTTAAATCACTAATACCCATATTCTAAAAGCTTACTCAGGTTCATTTTTGACCGAAAACTGACTGAACGGTTTTAATTGCCATGACAACAGTTGATACCGCCTCGGAGACGCCCACTCAATAATGTTCTTAAGGTGAGTATAGACTAGAGCATGCATTTCCAACAAGCAAACTTTTTTTTTGCTGTGAAACGAGCGAGTTTGTGTAACATTCATCGAGCAAAAACACATTAGCACCACACGCAACCTGCAGATCCAAAATATCAACAAAGAGGAAATGCCATACAGTAAGGTATACACACATAAAATCACGCCTTCTTCCATAACGGAACTAATCTACTCGTCATCTCAACATGACCAAGTCATTTAACCTTTTGACCGCCACGGTCGGCTATAGCCGACAAATGAAAAAGTGCCCAACACGACACCGCAGGCTCTAGCCGACAAGAAAACGTAATTTTTCAAGTAGTTTTCATCTGTCGGCTATAGCCGACCGTGGCGGTCAAAAGGTTAAATAAAGCCATATTATTTTAATTTTTTGTGTTGACATCTTCTTTTCAACCAATGTTACATCACACATAATAATAATGTTACAGTTAAATACTTTGAACACCGTGCCAATCTTGCGTAAAAAAAACATGACGATGAAATGACCATATGAGTATTCACCTTAATCCACCTTTGACAGATAATTCCATGAAAAGTGGGCGTTAATTGACAATATATAAACAAACTGTAGCTGTCAAAATGTACTAATGGGGCGGAAGTAGACGTGTCAAGTCCGAGGTAGTTTCAGTTTGCCTCTTAAAATACCAGTGTAAGGCTGGGTCGAGGAGGCATGGGTAAAAAGCTCATGGAAGGCATTGGGGGAGGCCTTTGCTCAGCAGTGGGTCAACACAGGCTAAAAAGAAGTTAAATTAGAAAAAAAAATAAAAACGAAAAAGTTTACAATATTTTCATGAATCCCTCTCACAATACCTATTTCGGACATGCAAATAAAATCCTCATCCATTCATTCGCAAACAGATTGTTTGTTGATTAGAATCCAATATACCATTAAGAAGCTACACATACGCACACCAAACAGCCTGTGCTTTCTGAGCATAAATATCAAAACGTAAAGAAGAAAAACTTTAAAACTATTTTTACTAAAAAAAACTTTTTTGCAAAAAAAAAACCGACTTCCAAAAAAAACACTAAAAAAACTTTTTTGCAAAAAAAAACCGACTTCCAAAAAAAACACTAAAAAAGTGGGAAATAATTTTACTTTCGGAAGTCGGTGACTATTGTTTGTTTCATTGACTTTTTTGCCACCGACTTCCGAAAGTAAAATTATTTCCCACTTTTTTAGTGTTTTTTTTGGAAGTCGGTTTTTTTTTGCAAAAAAGTTTTTATTTTACCCTTTTTAGTTATCGCATCACACACAAATCCTTGTCAAGTATCAATTTCGCAATTTCTTTTACTTGGATGACATATTGTTTCCAGCTATTTTGATTTCAAAACCAAACCACTGAACCGATTTCGATGAAATTTCTATGGGACCAATCGGGAAGTAGATCCATTCAGATAAAAGCAGAATTTTTGAAATCGGTTCATAAATGACGAAGATATGAGGTAACAAACACAAAATCTTCCAGCTATTTTGATTTCAAAACCAAACTGCTGAACCGATTTTGATGAAATTTCTATGGGACCAATCGGGAAGTAGATCCATTCAGATAAAAGAAGAATTTTTCAAATCGGTTCATAAATGACGGAGATATGAGGTAACAAACACAAAAAAAAAAAAAAAAAAAAAACATACAACCGAATTGAGAACCTCCTCCTTTTTTAGAAGTCGGTTAAAAAAACACGCACACTCAAAACCTAGTAGGTACTTGCTAAATTCCTAAAAAAAAAAACTAGTACAAAAATTGTAAGAAAGCTAAAATATACGCTGTGCATGCATAAACTGAAGAAACTGAAAACAAATTTTATGTCAAAGGGAAACCCGTTCCAAATTGTATGTTTAACTGAACAAGCGCCAGTATACTCCAGAGCATTAACACCAACAGAATCTATTTCCTAGATAAATAACAATGACTACTGAATTCAATGAACCCAGAGCTTTGACCGATACTAATCAGTGTTGGTCGAAGCTCTTGGCTCTTGGCTATCAGTCGCGTCGTAGGCGCTGTGCCATTCGGTCACTTTCCTTATTCACATCTTTTGCGTTCGACCATTATTCCAGCGTATCTCAAACATTTTGCGAACTGTGTATACACAAAACCGAATTAGTCATGAACTCATACAAGTGTGGCGCCTGCGAGGAATCGCTATCCGATGGAGCTCATTGCACAATATGTAATCCAGAACTTCACTTCCACTGTGCTGGAATAAAAGAAGCCGACACATAAACCGAACCGGCTGAAGCTGGGTGACAGAATACTGACGTGGATTTGCAACAAAATATGTAAAATAGCTACCATTACTCAACCTCTAGTGTCAGCTGCCATTACCCGACCCCCAGTGTCACCAAAGCTGGAATCGGAGTCGGTTATCCTTAATGAGATAAGAGCACTCGCTGAGAAACTGGCTCCTCTAGTATTTTTTAAAGATATGGAAGCGCGACTTGTACACGTCGAGAAGGTCCAGGAAAAAGGTGGACATCCTTCATGACCGCTTTGATAAGCCAGAGGAAGATACATAATAATGCTAAAGAGCAATGGACTCGATTGAACAACATCGAAATAAAAGGTCTACCCCAGAACAATCACGAGAAATTGTTTGAAATCGTCAGCAAAATTGGCACTCAAATTGATGAGTTGCGAGTGTTTCAAAGTTCCCTTTTTTTTATTCACTGTGCTTCGCTGTGCCTACCAGTTTCTGCTGTCTACGTTCTGTACCTTTATGTATTCGTTTATATTAAACAAGACAATGTTTGTTTCTTTTGCAATGTTGAAAAAGAATCAGAAGCTAGGTTTGACGAAAACTCCATAACGTATTTGTCTTCAGTGATCAGAGATATCAAAACATTTGCGGTTGCATCTATAACTACCTCAAAATCGTAATAAAAAGCAGCTACATTTAATTGAAGATAGGTCTCAGCGTTCACTAGAAATTGTAAATAGCCTATTCCACAACAACTAGACGTAGAGTTTTAATAATAAACAAGGTAGCAGAATTGCTGCATTTGAAGTAAAACCCAAATATAAGTCTGAACAACATTATTCCGTGAAATGACATGTTGTTGTGGATCTCTTATAAAGAAGGCATTATAAAAAATATATGTGACGTCGAATATGTACGGAGCAAGACGTTTCGATTTTATTCAAATAATATGTCATTGTCTGCCTAGCCTTTTCCCAACCATGTTGGGGTCGGCTTCCAATCTAACCGGAAGCAGCTGAATACCAGTATTTTACATGGAGAGATTGCCTATCTGACCTCCACAACCCAGTTAGTACCGGGTAATAGAATAGAATTATCTTTATTCAAGTATCTTATATTAGTAAGAACTGACACTACACAAAAATCAAACAAATGTAATGGATCACCGTAATACCCCTTGGTAAGACTGGTTGTCAGACTTTCGGGCCACTGACTACCTGTAACGACTGTCAAAGATCTACAAATGACAGCCGGGACTAACGGCTTAACGTGCTTTCCCAGGCACAAAAAAATTCAAACAATTTATATTTTGAATAATATGATCTAGGTCTCAAAGCAGGTAACACCGGACAGTTGACAATAGACAAATGGCTTTAGATATTTTTTTAATATTGATGTAGGTATTCATCGATATTATTTTAATTTACTAAAAGCAACACAATAATAATTATGTTCAGATGCATAATTAAAAAAATCGAAATACGAGTAAACATGTCAAAAATATTGTTGAAGATCAATCTACAATAACTATTAAAATTGCTGAATACATTTTTATTGGAATAAAACAGATTTTTCACGGTGTAATAAACTAATTTATTAAGAAACGTATAACTTAACGTCACCTAATTAGTCCAAATTCAGAGGAAGCTAAATCCAAATCGTCAAAAACACAATTTTAAACCATTTATGTATATATTTTGCTTAAACCAATACACGGCGTGTGTGTGACACGGACACAAAGCCATTAGAGATACTTAATTATATTCTACGATGTCAACCTAGTATGAAAACTGCAACAAGGTTACAATATACGCTGTGCTTAAACTAAAGAAACCAAAAACGAATTTTATGTCAAAAGGAAACCCGTTCCAAATTGTGTATTTTCCTGAACAAGCGTCAATATACTCCAGAGCATCGTATATGGCTTCACGTAGTTTCTTGTCTGTAATAGAATAAAAAGTATTTATTAGCTAAAAATAAAAATAAATATTAATTAATATTACCCATAACGGAGTTGAAAGGCACTTGTTATCATCATTGCGATATTTTTTTTTGTTCTAGACCATAGTATACCTGGGAGCCTTTTAGTTACTGAGATTTTGGGGGTCGAAGTTCCAACTTTTTTTTTTAAATACAAGTTTTTGAAATTGTAACTTTACCATATTTTTATTTATTGTAATTTTATTCTATTTGATTTTATTTTGATTCAATGTGATTTTATTTTATTTTGTTTATATTTAATTTTATTGGATCTTATTATGTCTTGATTTGATATCAATTTATGTGTGGCAATGGGTGTTATTTACCTGAAATAAATGAATTATTATTATAATTTATTAATACCACGATGGACCCCCGTACTATTCAATGCACCCATCAGCACAATGTTTTGAGTGCGTTACATTGAGTCCTAGCGTAAAACGTGATTTTTCACCCCAAAACAAAAAAGTCGTTTCCCAGCAATCTGTTTTGCGTAGAGATAAGTACTTAGTTTGATGTATGTACAGTGTGTTTGGCTGAAGGCTTCGTGAAGGGTCTGTTTACTCCTTGTAAGTATGTGGTGTAACACTACTTACACAGTTCTAGTCGAGTTAGTTGAAGTTCTTGGCCATAATATTTACATTACAGGCAATGATCTTATAGTTAATGGTTTTAGCACTGGAGTTGGGCAAAGGCTTGTACAGTCGAACAAGGTAATTGGTATGCAGTTAAAAATGTTCGACTGTACAATAAGCTATGTAACTAAATAGAAGGTTCCTTGCTTTCAGTGGAGCCTTAATCCAATATTTTGAATTAAAATTTATTGAGTTTTGTTGCTCCAAAATATCGATTTTATATTAGATAACCACCACCACCACCTACCTTGAATCATTAATAACTGATCAGCAAGCACAATTTTAATGTCATCGAGATCATTTGCAGCTAATTCCATTAAAAATGCTGGTACACACAATATTAATACACAGAGAACTAATTCTAAAATCCAGGGTACTATCAATGACAGCGTCTGAAACATTCAACAAATATTAATGATTTAACTTTGAATAAAATATTATGTCAAATAACAAAGATTAAATACATTAGCAAGATTTTGCCTATACTGCTTGTTTACAAAGTCAGCCCGTCTGAAATGCTTTTAAGTGATAAAGGCTAACCAACCATATTTAAGCTACTAGGTAGGTACTTACAAAATTGGTAAAACTGTCGACGTAAACAGCCACAAACAAAACTCGTAAAAATTCACTGACATAAGCAATAGTCACCTGAAACAAATGAATGATCAGTTATTACGTTTGCAAAGAAAACACCTATATAAACACATACCATTTTCAGTTATAAAGTAATAACTTTATTTATCTGTAACTGAAAATATTACAGGAGAAAAAGTACCTTTAGCCTTAGATACTTGATTGTTGCATCTAAATTGTTTGATAATTTCATATAGCCTTCACAAAAATATTTGACGTGTTCGTATTTTTGACAGGCGCTCAAATTCATTGTTTCAAAGTTATTTTTTAGCGCCTTGCACAATGATTGTACTGTTTTTTGATAATTTTCAGCAATATAAACGGTGGTCAGTCGACTTGAATAATAAGACATTATTATGTAAAAATATACGGTCAAGAATGTTAACGACAAATCTGAGAAACATAACAAGACCAACTCTCCAATGTATGTGATAAACAACAGAAAATATGTTACAAGACAATGTTGTTTCTTTTGTAATGTTGAAAATGAATCGGAAGCTAATTTTGACGAAAACTCCATTACGTATTTTTCTTCAGTGATCAGAGATATTAAAACATTTGCAGTGGTATTTATAACTACCACAAAATCGTAATAAAAAGCAGCTGCATTTAATTGAAGATAGGTCTCAGCATTCACGAGAATTTGTAAATAGCCAATTGCACAACAACCAATACAGTAGAGTTTTAATAGTAGACAAACGGTAACAGAATTACTACATTTGAAGTAAAACCCAAATACAAGTCTGAACAACATAATTTTGTAAAAAGAGAAAAATGAATAATTTTTTTGGATCCATCGTAAAGAAGGCATTTTAAAATGTATCCGATGTCGATGTTAGCCATGCAGCAACCAGTCTAAAACTGAACATAAAGTAGGTTAACATCAGTATAGGTAATGTATTATTTAAATTACAAACATGTACCAATGGATACTTCGGTTATTAAATTAATATCATGCAACACTATACAGTAGTTTAAAACATAGAAATGAAGTTTCGTGACAGAAATAAAGGTGAAGACTAATAACTGTAGTAGTTAGGTACCTATCATAATTGACGTTTCACTTTTGAAATAATTTTCAAATTTATTAATGCATATTTCGTGTTATTCCACAGGTTCTTAAAAAAGCATTCTCGTCGAATAATAAGTGTCAGTTGCATTGGTTTCGATGTCAAATGCTTGGCAAAATTGACAAGTTCGTTAGTTTTTCACCTAGTTTAAAAAAAAAAAATCGGTTGTCTGTAAAGTCGGTTTACTGACGATAGTTGAACGTGACAACGTCACCGATTGTGCCTCTTTGTCGCTCGTTCCGCGCTCTCGCTTGCACTTCAAGTCTTAAATGGAACGCCTCAGAGCGAGGTAACGCCGCATGAGTCATGTTTTTTCGTGCGTGCAGCCGGCTCCATCGAATTATAAGACGTTGTCACGTCAAAATCTTTCATGAAAATGAAGTTTTCAAGACAATACAAAAATGTTGGACTGTCTTGTTGGTTTAGTAGTCACGACTGCTGAGCATGAGGTGCTGGGTTCGATTCCCGTTTTTCCATCAGGAATTTCTCAATTCTGCCGGCTTATCTGCTCCCTGATCATTATAATCTGGATCTATTCAAGGTTCGAGTGAATCGGTTTCTTCTAGGCAAGCGTGCTCCACTTGAGGCCACATCATCGCTTCACATCAGGCGAGTTGCGGCCAAACGCAAGCCTATATAGAATAAAAAAAACCGGTCAAGTGCGAGTTGGACTCGCGCACCGAGGGTTCCGTACAAACCTGTGGGTATATAACTTTTTTTATATGACGAAACTAAAAATTTACGGTTTTCGTAATTTTTCCTATATCTGTACTATAAGACGTGACTTCGTACAAAATTTCAAGATTCTAAGTTCACGGGAAGTACCCTGTAGGTTTTGATTCCCGTGCGAGTTTCGAAAATTTGCGGAAATTTGCGGCCTAAGTGGCTGTATCTTTTGATTGCGTTGACTTAGAAGGTTGATTTTTCTACAGCTTCCAGGGACAGTAGAACTAAGTATCATATAGAAATTTTAGTTTGATACCTCCACGCGTTCCTGAGAAAAACGGTCTTGACAGACGGACGGACGGAAGGACGGACGGACAACAAAGTGATCTTATAAGGGTTCCGTTTTTTCCTTTTGAGGTACGGAACCCTAAAAAGTAGCAAACACGGATTCTGGAATTGTGCCCGGTTGATGGCAATAGGCTTGCCCCCTATGGTACTTAAACATAACTGAACCGAAATGTGTGTAACCCTTAGATTACAGGCGCCTTATGTTATAAAAATGTTGACTTTGATCTAAGCACTGCAGTTTATAAAAGAAGTACCTATTGTGTGAACCTAAGAAATGATTACTCAGAATACTCACTTAAGGTAATTAATTGCTTTTAGCAACAAAAGACTGTCAATTTTCTGAGAAATTCTGCAAACATGGACATTTGTTTCTTTTCTGTTGAGTCGAATCGCATGAAACTTAATGGAAAGTTTAACTGTCGTGATTTAATAAATTAGCGGAATAATGTCATAAAATCTACGCACTTTTCGAGGGAGGAGTTGATTGACACTATCTGTAGGTAGCTTCTTAAAATAATAAGACAATATTGCCAACGAGGGTACCCTACCTCGAGGGGAGCCTAGATGACACTGGTACAGCAGAGTGGGAACTGGCAAGGCCAAAGCGCCTACCAAGAGGCTAAAAACTAGACTAGGTGATATGCTACAAAAACAATCAACCTTTTTTTCGATTCGCGTTGTAAATACATTTTGAGATCACACGGATATCCTAATCTATATTCTAATATCTATATTTTTATTTATTTGAATTAAAGATAAAGATGCATTTACTTGTATAAACACGTGTAACATAATACATATATATGCACAATGGATGGAAACGAGTTTAATATTGGTGGTTCAACATGCCCAAGTATGTACATTCTTTACAAAATACAAATAGATCCAAAATAATAATAAAATATGTATAGACGCCAGCACATCCGTTACCCGAAACTGTCACATTTCAATCCCAATCAGCCTTGAATCTAATTCTTTAATGATAAAATTGAAAATCTATTAAAGAAATTTGACAGATTGTTGTAGGTTGATGTGCTGGCGTCTGTACAAGTATCAAAATGGGCAAAAAAAGTGTCCACCCTTGTACATCTGCGTGCGGCAGTCTTATAACTGCGCGCGTGGCGTTATCGCCCGACAACAAAGACGTTGGGGATCTGTGTGATAGTTGTATTGTGCTTCTACACTTTTATTACGAAGAGGTAAAATTTGCAAGTATGGATGTAGGGGTAATCTTTAGAACTGTCATGTCTGTGTCTCTCTAGTTAACCTAGCTTTGTCAATGCCTTGAAACTCTGTTATTGGCTTAAGAGATAATTATCATCATCTCGCTGTCCATGTTCAGTGTATGCAGACTTTAGGATGCTAGTTACTTTCTCGCAACTATATTGTTCTGTTCATTGATAGTGAGGTGAAATTTCACTTAAATGTCATATTAATAATAAGCTGTTGAGTTTCCAATAAATAAATAAATAAACTGCTGATCCGATTCCGAAAATTATTTTACGACAAAAAGCAAAATTTTTCCGACTGTCATAGGAATATAAATTTTAAAATGTTCCCGTGGGACGTTTACCGAATTTAACGCGAGCGAAGCAAAAAAGACAAAAAAATAAAAATCTACCACACAGGATTCCGTTGCACCAAAAAATTAAATAACAATATTTTAGCGCTTATTCAGATGTAAATTTACACTCAACAGCAAAAGTAAATTTGTTTTTCATAGTATGTTTGTAAACTGTTCTGTATCAATTTTGGTGTACAATAAAGTATATTCTATTCTATTCTATTCTATGTTTATGAAAAACAAAGTTACCCCTGCAGTTTGGAAAAAAAAGGCCCATATATCAAAAACTGAATATCAAATCTTGTTTAAACCAATTTTCGGTGAAAGTTCTTTATGCATTTTACTAACCTGATTTTTTTCAGAATTTTCCTCCTCTTCCTTTAGAACTTAGAGGGGGGACACACACAATCCGTTTGACTTTGAAAGCGAATATCTCATCAACCATTGACTTAAGAAAACAAGTGTTTTAGAAACCTCGATGTCATTTTTAAGAGCTGTCGATAGACACCCCACTCAATTATCTACATAAATATAATTTTTTTAAACCCTCACTTACACGGATGAAGAGGCACCCCTATTTTTATTTTTTTCATAATTTTACATCATATTTGTGTTGCGGTTCATAGAAGACAACAAGAATTTTCAACTTTGTGGTACCAGTAGTCTCGGAGTAAAATGGCTGTGAAATACGAACGGATAGACAGACGGACAGGGCGAATCTAGGGTTCCGTTTTTGCCATTTGACAATGAAACCCTAAAAAGATAGTTACGTAAAGCTATTTCAGAGTTCTAGAAAAATCATGAAAATACCTGCATCGGCTCTGAATTCAGGTCAATAGGCAAAAATCGAGCTTTTTCCAAATACTATGAATTTTTCAATTTTATCGTAATAAATTCTTAGTAATATTTATTAAAACTATAAATAAATAACTTGTACATATATGTGCGCTGAAATAAATGTGGGAATTTTAATTATCAATTACACTTTTACGTTATGGGGTCCAATTCAATCGAGCAACCTACCAATAAGTACATAGCAAAAACGCATTGCTATGGCATTTTACAAAACGCTACAAAATCAACTAGCAATATAAAGAGATAGCTATTTATTCAATAATTTATTTAATCATTCATTAGTTCACTATTATCAAATTCATACGAGATACGAAAAAGACAAATAAAAACAATCATTCTCATTAAAAATATTTATATCTAGGTACTTGAGAAACATAACAAAAAGCACATGAATAAACCTTAAAATGTAGAAAGGAAAGATAAATACACGATAATGTGTTTTGCCGATAGTCTGTTTGACTATACAGAAAATAACCAAACACATGTAAGGTATGTGTTTCCCGCACCCGACGATAGAAACACGCCTAGCGCGTAATCCCGTACTGGCGAAACGTCGCCGTCGCGTCACGCCGCCACACGCTAGGCATGTTCGGCCGCACAGACGTCTCGTTTTCGAAGAAGCGCTTCGCCTGTGCGGCAAACACACCATGTGTGTTGCCGGCCCGCAGTTCAGGTCTCGCACAGCGATTGTTCGGCCGCGGCCAAGGGGTAGTATGTAGGTTATTTTAAAGTGAATATTTTGTTGTGAACTTAATGCCACAAGGCAAACACTATCAGCCAACCCTATCGTTCCAGATTTCAACTGTGGTAAGTTTTAATCGTCTTACCAATGGGTACCGGGTTTTCTTGTAACTGGGACGTGGAGCTCAAATAGATTCAGCAGCATCTAGTTAGACTGGAGGCCGTCACTAACATATTTGAGAAGCTAAGTAGACGATCATACATTCGATTTTCAAACTTTTATAGAAACGTTTTTTTCTCTCTCTTATAATCATAAATCTTTATTTATCTTGACATCAGGAATTATAGGCGATGGTTGGCATATGTGCAATCTTATAGAAAAACGTGTCTGAAGTCCGAAATCTGCAAATATCTTTTAACGGAAGTAAGTATACAAATTCACTTATTCGTACATAAGTACAAACAGTCCTTCTCTACTTATACTTAGGATAATATCGTAAAAGGGTCACATCGAGGCCAAATGACATCTACTGAGGGTCCCTGATTACGGAAGGGTCCCAAAAAGTAATGTCGCGAGGTTGAATGTGTTTTGCATCACAGGCGACCACAAAAGTTTACTTGTTCAATTCGGCCGAGTTGTATAAGAAGTATTTTCATGACGATATGCCAAAAAACCTTAATATATTTATGTACTTACTTTGGGTATTTTTAATTTGCTCTTTTCTTAGTATTTCTGAATTTTTTCCGAATTTCCACGACCTTGAGCAAACATTGTTGGTTAAGTGCGACCGTGTGTTATGTTTTTTCTGAGAATAGCCATATCAAATATAATTCAGTAGTTTCTCAGAAAACATTCCGATCAGAATCACCTAGGTTGGCATTTAGCAACGTCTTTCACTGTTCAAAAATGGCACTGCGAAGTGTGTGGCTATCCCAAAGCGAGACAAAGGTTAAAATATTTCGACAAAACTTCCCCGAACATATTCCTCAAAGAGTTCTCTGATTCCGTGATCGTGCAAAGCCCCCCATTATCTTAAACCTTCGAGATTTGTAGGCTTAGGTACTAAGTTAAGCTTTAACATCGATTAGGCTTTTATTTACGTCACTGAACGCTAAGCCATTAAGCCTGAATGTATCAAAGACAACAGAGAAGTAATCTTATGTAACTTTTCACAGGGCACTTTATTCCAGGATATTAAAAGTGTGAAATTGATATTAAGTAGCTGATAATGGCCTCATAGCTGCTAGGTTAAAATGGAACTAAGCTGGTCATAGTGGACGCCTGTCGGAGGAGCAATGGTCAAAAATAACCACTCATTGGATTACAACTGGCAGAAAACGACAACATCGTAGTTACGAAAGGAGATGACGGATAAGCTACCTACACTCTTTTTAAAAGGGTTTATAGAAATAGTGCCAATGCAACGAAAAAGCCTCCTTTCATTGGCACTCCATAGACCGTACAACCACGTACCAGCGCCGAATTAACGCGTTCTTGGGAAAACGATACGATCACAATAAACCGTAAGTTCTTTGAAAGAAGACATTAACGCCATCTGTTTTGGAAATAAATATGTATGTGTGGTGATACTTAGTTATTTGCCCTGTTGTAATGGACCAGAAAATATGTTACAACATGCGGTTCAACAAGTTTTCAGTTTTGCAAGGCTCATAACGCGAAGGGTATCACAACCTTAGTTATGAGCATACTTTTCTACGACACTCTGCATTTGGTGCAGAGGCCTATTAATGATACAGCAGTGTGTAATAATTATGTATTCTTCCACGCGCCACGCTAAAACTTGTTTTCACATAATAATAGATAAGTTTATGAAAAGTAGGTCGTATAGGAGATATGAACAGTTGATGTCATTACTTCATCTTATATTTTAATGGGTTAATTAAAATGTAAAGAGTTGTCTAGACTCCGCTGTTATCAAAATTACAGTGTATAAGACTACCATATATTAAGTTAAATGTATATAAAGATGTCAAAGTGAGTCGCTCTACGATATTCAAGTAAGTAAGTAAATTTTTATTTGTTTAAACATGGTGTTCATGATACATTGCGTGCAAGATAGTAATGAGATACAGATTAAGTTCTAACATGTTCAGCCGCATATCGTGGCGTACAAATTGGTAGGAAGAGATGGTGTATAAACCGTGATAATATTCATTATAATTACATTTCATCATTATTCATTAAATATCATTACAAGTCAATAAGCATAATATGCTTTAGATACAATTCAAAGTAAGGTATACAGCATTGTCATCTTAAAAACAAAGGAAATTGTCTTCTTTCATAAATTCTGCTATACTGTAGTACTGCTCTTTCAGTTAGGAAGCTTTTACTTTTAATAGCAGACAGATATTTAATGAGTTCCATGATTTGGGCAATTTATTAAAAATGGTCGGCGCCATGCAAAAGATGCTCTTACGCGCAAGAGTTGTTTTAGCGCCGTGAACACAGAGTTTGAAATTATCACGTAGAATACATACATATGTACATGAAAATCTTTTAGTGAGAAACGTTAGGTAAGTAGTATAAAGGACCCTTAATGAAGCCGACTGGCCCGTGTTTCCGTGTGCCGTCATTGTGATGATTTTTTAAGGGACCATACCTGAGAACCGTTTAGTTATCGAGATATTGAAGGTCAAATCTCCAGCTTTTACACACGTTTTATTTAAATTACAAGTTTTAAATTTTATAAGTTTATTTTAAATACCTCCATGACACATGTTCTATTCAATGAAGGACAACCTGTACCATTTTAACACAAAAAAAAAAATACTTTCCCAGCATGAATCATGAGTCTCTGCAAAGACGTCAAGTTACAATAGCTTTTTCGTTTCGCTTTAGCCAGACAGAAATTAACCAGAGTGCGTCGTTATATGAGTTTAGGAATTTACGTTCGACACAATCCCCTCATGTTACGGGAGCTCATTTTTCGTCTAGTGTGGTGTAAACCGCAATTGCATGAAACCGACCTGATTTCGGCAACTCACTTCGGTGGCCTAAATAACACTGGATTATGTTCGTGTGGTCTCATCCTAAAACCACGAGTCCGGGACTAGGAGACGCCATTTCTATCGTTTCCAAGGTTCTTTGTATCCTTGTAACACAAAGGCTTTAGTGAACGCTCTACATTATTATAAGTAGTCATAGCTTGTAGATACACGAGTGTTCAGCTGTATCCAGTTACAATGGAAGCTGACCCAAATATTTTGGATAGGCTGTGTAGATGTCGAGATCGTAGGTCAATAAGACTGTATGGTTACACGTGGTTACACTTACAAAAACGGTTTCGTTCAGAGTGAGGCCTTTTTAAATGAAATTGATATTTTCTGTGAATAATAACTTTACTCAAATACAGGAAACATACATCTCCAGGGTATACGAGGATTTTTAATTTTAAAATCGACGTATTTACGTTACACTGCGCGCTGGTGTTGGAACTCAGTTCAGACTCGAAGAAAATAACCTGAGTAAAACGATTAACATCATGTTTATGTCCTCGCGTAAGATAGGCAATAAAATAAATAATCTGACATTGCGACTGTTCTTTTATTTTCCTTCGATATATTTTCTGTGTTATTTTATTCCTTACTGAAACGTTTCAGTAGTCTAGGGACCATAAGAAAGAAAATACACTTGAAGTACTTACCCAAGTAGATGTCACACAACTATTATCGTTTTGTTCCATATAAGATATTGGGCTTGATATATTCCTAATTCTTTTATAGGACATATAATATGGAAACAGGGTACCTAGAAGCAAAATTTTCTTTGTGCTTACGGTGACGGTACTTCTGAAATAATAAACTAGACACATTCCCATCGACTTGCCGCGGTCGCCCAAGGCCTTACAAGATTTTGAATAAAAATTACTTGGCGATATTTGATAGGAACTGTCACGGGCACTAATATGTGTATGATACGGCTAAAAGTTGAAGTACGGTTACATCAAGTTCTAGCTGGCTACACTCAGGCGCGATCGGTGGCAGTTGGAACTTAGGTGTCTCCTTTTACTCTGGCCACATTAAACTCATCATGCATTCAGTTTACGCTATAACTTCAAACAAAAAAAACAATAGTTCGAGTTATTCTAACATCAACTTATTAACTCTTATTTAAAGTTGAAGTTCGTTTAAGTGGACAATTTAAAACAATTGGTAGCGAGGTTTTGAAGGTTTTAAAATGGAATACATCATGTAAGTGTAGGCAATTCGAACGCGTTCATAGCAAGAATGTGATGGCCCGGTGGTAACACCACCGGCCACGTTTTAAGAGTTTTAGGTAGTGGTTTCGAATCCAGCCAGGCGCATTACTTTGTGTAATTTATTACATCACTATTGCTCTCAAAACTCAAAAACATCGAGAGAAAACTGGCATGTCCGAGAATCAAAAAATCCAAGATATGTGACATCTACTGGTGGATTGCAGCCCATAGCCAGTAAGCCTGTGTCTCAGCAGTGGGTACAATAGAGGCTGATCATGTATAACTGGAGTTCACCGTCTGCATTCATACTTTATGGTAGATGTAGTGATGGCCACATGACACGCCAATAAAATTCCTACAGACCAAAGACATTCTCAAACTCAAAGCATTTATTTCAATTAGACCATTACAGGCACTTTTGAATGTCAAAACACAAAAAAATAAACTAAGCTACAGTCCCAGTCACAGGGCATAATAACTTGTGAAAGTACTGTAGTTGCCCAATCGAAAGCGTAGATCCTATTGAGAAGAATGGGTAAGAAACTCCATGGACACTCTTTTAAATCATTATGTTGTTAAAAAGTCTTGGTTACATCATTCATGTCGAGATTATACATAATTATATGTGAGAACGATGTAGAAAGACGTGCGAGTAAGAGCGTCCAGAGTAAAAATATTATAAAATTAACAATTCAAAAATAAAATAATCCATGGCAGCTGCTGCCATTCAAATATTAACGATTAATAGACAAGACAAGACAAGACGAAAAAATCATAATGCAGTACTTGTTACTACCTAGTAACAAATCGTTCTATCTAGTGTCATACGCTCGCTTGTCAGGTAGCATACGTGTGACAAAACCGAAAATATTCGGTATCAAAATTTTTGTATGCAAATATTCCCAATGCCCGCTCTATACGCCTTTTAAATTTCTTTGCTACTGACAGAAAGTTTCACTATAATATCGAACAGAATGCCTGTTCGTTACTATAAGAATATAGCTATTTGTGTAGGTACAGTAATATCCCGGACTTACGCAATAGGTGGCACCAAGCGGTAACTGTGTAAGTCGGGGTTCAACGTGGTGGCAATAATACATCTTCCACCCGTGGATCAAAATTAATTAGAGTCGTAGGAGGATGACCTGGTGCATTGTCAATTAGTAGTATCACTTTAAATGGGATTTCTTTCAGTCAATGCAATAACGTTCGACTTCAAGAATGAAATGATGTCTCATTCTTGAACTGTCAATCGATCTTTGGCGTCTTTAAAACCTGGAAAGGTTTTCTCTTCAAGCGCAATAAAAGTTCTTTGAGGCATTTTCTTCCAAAAAATATCGGTTTTGTCTACATTGAAAATGGTTTGGCTAGTGTAGCCACCATCTTCTATAATTTTCTTGAGTTTCTATGGATAGAGAGACGAAGCTTCTTTGTCAGCGCTTGCCCCTTCTCCCCTTTCTGCGAGGCTATGCCAATTATAACGATATTTAAATCGGCTGAAGCAGCCGTTACTAGCTTTAAACTCTTCATTTTTGGCCACCTCCCCAGCTTCTTCTTTTAGTCTCTCAAAAATCTGCTTAGCTTGCACACCGTGTTTTGATCAACCGGACAATTTTTAACTCTTACTTGATTATATATCACAGCCTTATTGTAACATTGTTTCTCACATCTAGAAATAAAATTTAAGGAAAGAATTTGCCAAAGATTTTTGTGTGTTTTATGTGTTTAGTGTTTATGCCGATGTGGGGGTCGTTAACCTGTCGGTGCTAGCTTAATTATCTACATCAAAAAAGAAGAGAAAATGCTGAACAATACATGAAAAATAATGTCCTGTGACTAAACTACTGCATAGATTCGATTGATTTTTTGTATGCAGACATAAGCAGTTAAATTTATTGTCGTATTGTTGGCGCCACCCTGTGTACATATATATATAATTATATATACATATAATAAAATTGTAACAGGCTGATGTCTGTACATTGAAGATATTGATAAAAAAAATATATGGGGGGTCTTTATTAGAGCAATAGAAGCCAAAACAATGGCTCCATGTCAAAGGTGCGCCCCTATGAGCGACAGAAAGGACGACGATGACGCTGGCAATCCTACAATGGTAATTTTTTCGTAGGGCTCGGGCCGCGCAGCGCGTAGGAGCCGCCACGGGTATGCGGGCGGATACTGTGAACTTACACTATCACTTACGGGAAATCTTCCGCGATTAATGTTTATATTTAGCTCCCGATATTTCGACGCTGTTGCAAGCGCCATGATCACGAGATGACAAAAAAAACATCATCATAAATCACGCATTCTTCATTAATCGCGGAAGATATCCCGGAAGTGATAGTGTAAGTTCAGTTATAAACCGTGAAAGCTTAAAACAATGTTTAGCTACTGTGAAGTTCAGATTTGATGACCCATTTGTAATGGAGCATAGGTTTTGTTATAGGTTTTTACAGAAAGTTTTTTTTTATGATATTAAGGAACCGGTTGTGTATGTTTCTTTCAGACCAATAAATGAATGCTATGCTAATTGGACTATGGACGTGTGTATGTGGTGGAATGCTTATTTGTATTCTTCGGGGTTTAAGCGTAAACAACTATATTTGTTTGGTTATTTAATTTGAAGAATTTTCTTATAAGTTTTGTGTGCCGTCAATATTAAAGCGTTTGTTAGAGGAACGAAAGTATACTTTTCCAGTTAAATGTGAGAGCCATAAGATTTTGTCGTTTTATGGTCCAATTATATTTGTTTCTAATGAGTTGGATGAAAGTATGGATGATGCATTAAAGAATCGTTTGTTTTTTCTTAGGTAAAATAGCCCCGTCATGAAGTTTATTCATCCCGACCTAGTTCAGACTAAAAGGGTTCTTGTCTGGGGCATTATTTTTAGGACACCATCTCTAAGTTCTTAAGACAATGAAGTTCGGAAGATCGCGTTACCTGTTGGAAACCCGATCTTATGAACTTACATTAATTAGGGCTAATGGGCCGTTGCTCTTTGGCCCTAATTATTTAATGTAAAGGAACTGGGTTATTCATATTGTACCATATTAACCCAACAAATTGTGATATGAACCGATGACAACAGTAAAGTTAAGCATTCAAAGAGCCCCAATATACGAGTTTTATGTCGTGAGTTTGAACCCAGGACGGAGCATTACTTGCGGACGGCACTACCGATTTGGCTGATTTCGGAAGTAAGTTGTTTTATCCATTTGAACTTACCAAGCTTTGCAGTTTCGCAAGTCCATTGTTACACACCTTTCAGAATATTCACCCTCACCTCATTGTCCCGTGATGTCAGTTCTGAGTTTGTAACTAGATCGCGTTGTAAGTTCAGGTCCATTTTCTGAATCGCGGTGTTAAGATTCTCCGGCGTCGAACGACCCTCGCGGGGTACTCTAGAGAATTCATACTTACCGGGCATAGGCGAAACCTTGGTCATGAAGGCGGTTCCCCCAGGGCGAGGTCCACCATTGCACTGCGGTTAGGTTGACCCTTGCGATTATCCCTAATGCGGATAACTCGGACGTGTAATTTTTGATAGTGAGAGACTGCGTTCGCGCTGTCTCTCACAGAAACTTAACAGAGATAGTGAGGAGAAATGTTGGTACACCAGGTAGTGAAGTGCAGGGCTGAGAGCTGTGGCATCTCGCCGAAGCACTTCATTGTATAAGTAACCAAGCAGTCCAGCAAAAACAAAAAAAACAGCTGTTCTATACCTTTTTGTCCATTTTTTTTAATAACCGACGAACAATTTCTATGCCGAGGGGTTCAGAGTGATGGTACTGAATACGTGGTAACCGTTTTAACGTCGGTGTCCCTCAAAAATCGTGTTTCATTACTTTTTGATTCACTCAGCTTAAACTAGGGTGCTACCGTTGGAATTCCTATTTATTTATTTTTTATTTATTTTTTTTATTTTTATTTTTTTTTTTTTTATTTTTTTTTTTTTTTCTATTTTTTTAGTTTTTCCATTAGAAATTCCCTTCAACCTATGTATATTATGTTTACAGAAATATTCTCATCTTGAAATTCTTACTCATACTTAAGTGATCCACCATGACAATTGCAATCTACGAATACTCCTATGTCTATTCAGTTAATATGTTAGAGATGGCGTAAATAAAAACGGCGAAAAGAAGAAGAGAAAGGTCACCACCCTGATGAACACCCGCAGCATAATCCCACATTTGAGAGGTGAACCGACTGCAAGCGACCCCAAATATACGAGTTAAATCAAGCAGTCACTGGGTAGCTCTGGCTAGACATACGTTCAGAGATCAAAGATGACATGATAGTTTTGTATCTCATTAATCTAATGTAATTAAGTATACCTAAGCGCTTAGTTTAGCCGTGGTTGGTGCAGAACGGCACTTAGTCTAAATTCAATATAAACCGCTTTAGGTTGTCTATCCGAATATTAAAGTTTTTCAAACGAGAGTTGGGCAACGCGGTTGTGAATCTGACCGGAATAAACGATTTAAAGCGGTTTGTACGGAATTTAGACTGATCGGATCCTAATGAATAAAGTTAAGCTTAGCAATGTGACTGGCCTTTCATCTGCGGCTTTAAGGAATCTCCGTTAGTTAACTCGTACATTCAGTAAGTATAAAACATTGCAAACAAGGAAAACACGTTGTGTTTTTTTCCCCGGGTTTCGCGTGTACTAATAGGTTCACCTCTGCCTAACCCATCGGGGTTTAAAGGAGTGATGTTACGTTATGATTTCCGTTGAAAACGATTTCTATTTGGTTTTTTTAAGTTTCATAAAACATAGACGAACATTCGAAAAACCCGAGGCCAATTTGCTCAGTTTTCAGGGTCTTTTTAATATTAACAACAGCTACTGAGAATTTTCCAACTGAAAGTACTAACTGCCTTGTCTCGTAGATTCGTTTCAAACACTTATTTATTTGAGACAAGAAGACAAATCGAGCGGTCTGTTTACCCAGGCTTGTCTATACTAATACTATAAAGAGGAAAGATTTGATTGTTGTTTGTTTGTTTGCATTGAATAGGCTCCGAAACTACAAGACCGATTTGAAAAATTCTTTCACCGTTGGAAAGCTAAACTATCTCCGAGTGACAATAGCTATATTATATTTTCAAAAAAATTAGGGATCCTTACCCCAACCTCCTTAACTCCAATAATGTAACCCAAAGTGTAAAAAAATTACATAAAAAATACCTTACATCGCGTGCGCTGCTAAAACTATTGATTACAGAAAAAATAATGTACTAAGATTTTGCAAAACACATCATTATCTACAAAAAGTGTTGGGACAGCATATGTCTAACTTTTATGTATATGTCACAATTATTGTTCTTTTATTTTAAAATTTTAATTGATATGCCGCCGCTAGAAAGGGCTCTTTATTTGTACCTTGGTAGTGATTCTTATCAAAATAAATTAGTTCATACTCAAGACTGCTTCAAAACCATTATAAAACTTTTTGAATTATTCAATTCGGACATTCCATTCGAAAGATATCACGAGTTCAAAAATGTAAGTATTAGACAAAAGTCGCGTGGTCGCCGCTCACTCCGCTAGGCTTACTATGCGATGATAAGGCGTCACTGAAGTACGGGAGGGGAGTCAATGTTAAGAAATTCGGCTCCCTATACAGCGGTCAAAAAATAGTATAAATAAGTTTAATGGCTTTTATTTGTAGTTATGATCTTTATACAAACATTAGAAATAAAAATAAAATAATCGAATATAAAAAATAATAACAAAAAAAATATATCCAAACTATCTTTATAATGTACTCTTTTTTAGTAACCCGGCGCAAAGAGAAAGAGAGTGTCTGTGTGTGAGTGTGTATGTGTTAAAATTTATAATTTTTGTTTTTTTTTTTTTTTAAATACATATAGGTTTTCATATTTTTAAATATTTTATAAATTGTTTTATATATGAATATTTAAAACTGTAAAAATTAAAAATAAAAAGAAATAAAGAAAATAATATATGGTGATTCATTCATTGATTCTGGTCTCTAAAATGTAAGTACATGTGTCATAAATAATGTAAATGCATGTTTGAGTTACTCATATTTGAAAAATAAAATTCTATTCTATACTATCCTATCCTGTTCTGTCCTATCCCACCCTGTCCTATCCTATCCTGTCCTGTCCTGTCCTGTTCTATCCCGTCCTATCCCGTCCTATCCCGTCCTATCCCGTCCTATCCCGTCCTATCCCGTCCTATCCCGTCCTATCCTGTTTTATCCCGACCAATCCCGTTTTATCCCGTTTTATCCCGTTTTATCCCGTTTTATCCCATCCTATCCCGTCCTATCCCGTCCTGTCCTGTTCTATCCCGTCCTATCCCGTCCTATCCCGTCCTATCCCGTCCTATCCCGTCCTATCCCGTCCTATCCCGTCCTATCCCGTCCTATCCCGTCCTATCCCGTCCTATCCCGTCCTATCCCGTCCTATCCCGTCCTATCCCGTCCTATCCCGTCCTATCCCGTCCTATCCCGTCCTATCCCGTCCTATCCCGTCCTATCCCGTCCTATCCCGTCCTATCCCGTCCTATCCCGTCCTATCCCGTCCTATCCCGTCCTATCCCGTCCTATCCCGTCCTATCCCGTCCTATCCCGTCCTATCCCGTCCTATCCCGTCCTATCCCGTCCTATCCCGTCCTATCCCGTCCTATCCCGTCCTATCCCGTCCTATCCCGTCCTATCCCGTCCTATCCCGTCCTATCCCGTCCTATCCCGTCCTATCCCGTCCTATCCCGTCCTATCCCGTCCTATCCCGTCCTATCCCGTCCTATCCCGTCCTATCCCGTCCTATCCCGTCCTATCCCGTCCTATCCCGTCCTATCCCGTCCTATCCCGTCCTATCCCGTCCTATCCCGTCCTATCCCGTCCTATCCCGTCCTATCCCGTCCTATCCCGTCCTATCCCGTCCTATCCCGTCCTATCCCGTCCTATCCCGTCCTATCCCGTCCTATCCCGTCCTATCCCGTCCTATCCCGTCCTATCCCGTCCTATCCCGTCCTATCCCGTCCTATCCCGTCCTATCCCGTCCTATCCCGTCCTATCCCGTCCTATCCCGTCCTATCCCGTCCTATCCCGTCCTATCCCGTCCTATCCCGTCCTATCCCGTCCTATCCCGTCCTATCCCGTCCTATCCCGTCCTATCCCGTCCTATCCCGTCCTATCCCGTCCTATCCCGTCCTATCCCGTCCTATCCCGTCCTATCCCGTCCTATCCCGTCCTATCCCGTCCTATCCCGTCCTATCCCGTCCTATCCCGTCCTATCCCGTCCTATCCTGTTTTATCCCGACCAATCCCGTTTTATCCCGTCCTATCCCGTTTTATCAAGACCAATCCCGTCTTATCCCGACCAATCCCGTTTTATCCCGTTTTATCCCGTTTTATCCCGTTTTATCCCGTTTTATCCCGTTTTATCCCGTTTTATCCCGTTTTATCCCGTTTTATCCCGTTTTATCCCGTTTTATCCCGTTTTATCCCGTTTTATCCCGTTTTATCCCGTTTTATCCCGTTTTATCCCGTTTTATCCCGTTTTATCCCGTTTTATCCCGTTTTATCCCGTTTTATCCCGTTTTATCCCGTTTTATCCCGTTTTATCCCTTTTATCCCGTTTTATCCCATCCTATCCCGTTTTATCCCGTTTTATCCCGTCCTATCCCGTTTTATCCCGTTTTATCCCATTTTATCCCGTGTTATCCCGTTTTTTCCCGTCCTATCCCCTCCTATCCCGTTTTAGCCCGTCATATCCCGTTTTATCCCGTCCTATCCCGTCCTATGCCGATAAATCGATAAATTTTTGTTAAATACCCGTGCGAAGCTGGGACGGGCCGCTTGTTCATAATAAGTAGGTAGAAAATGATTAACAGTAATGTGCTGTCGGTATGTTGCGACGCCGGAGCATTGACGTTGCGTTGTTCTACATATAATTAGATCGACATCGACATCGTTTGGTACTCAGTGCATTGAAATTATAGCGTTGCAACTACGCTACGCACCGGTAACACCATAACCTAAGGCTTCATTCTAAGTGCTCATTTACGGAGATGCGGCACGTCGGGCGGCGCATTGAGCGGTGCCCGCCGCGGGCAACACGGCGGGCGACGCGCATACATAAATCAAAAAAAGTTTGTGATCAGTTTGATCTATTTGATTTGAACTGAACGCAATTTTTTTTTTTTGATTTGTGTATGCGTGTGCGACGCGTTGTGTACCGTCGCGTCGCGGTGACTCGTAGCATGCTCGAAGCAGTTTCTTTCATTTGTTTTTCCGCAGTAGCTTTCGCAACAAGCGTCACGCTTGATCGTGTAGCTTATGGCCAAGCCGTAATATAATCTGTCAGTTTGTTGTTTATCACAAACTTGTTAATAATAGGTACAAATGATTGATTTAGTCGTCAAAATAGTGACGAATAAATCAAGTAATTCTATAAATCTTTGGTTACAGCGGATAATCTATCTTTATTGTATTTGTCCAGCTGGCTTAACTCTAATTAGTTCATAATGATTCTGTCACAGACCATTATTTTTGATTTAGTGCAATATTCTGTGATTAATAATGATTATACGAGCCTATTAAGTACTGTCCCATTACAGGACAAGAATCTTTTCTAATATAGAAATGGTTCTGTGATTGTGTGAAGGTGGTTCAATGTATTATTTTGAACATCGCCGAGTTTATAATAATGGTGATTACTGCACATTTTAGAATTATAAAACGAATTAACTTTAAACATGTATACAGACAGTCAGACAGACAGATGATGATTAACTTGACAAACTTTCAAAAGAAACAAATGACACTTCCTTTTCGCTAGATATAAAAACCTAGAATATGAATGGACGCCTTCACTACGCTGTTCTATTATTTAAAACAGGCAATTAAAAATTTCCGGTTAAATCCGTATAAAGTGAAATGCAGTAGCATTTTAGTTTTACCGTTTGCTGAATCTGAACATGTTCCGCATTTTCATTTCACTCGAAAGGATGCGAGAGTAATTTCCGGAGTATCTTCTTCTATTTTGTACACAGGTGCTAAATACGCATTCGAGACGGCACGATTCACAATGTTCGCAAGCGCGCTAAGCATGAGGTGCTGGGTTAGATTTCCAGGTTGGGTGAAAAATAACTGGGTTTTTCCATCAGGAATTTCTCAGTAGAAGCCGCGGAGCCTGATAATTGGCTCGCCCCTATTGCATGGGACTTTTTACACTAAGAAGGCTTGCGTTTAGCCGTAGCTCGCCTGATTTGAAGCTATGATGCGGCCTAAGATACGGCAAGCTTACCTAGAAGAAACCGAAAGCTTAAAACGTAACTGGAGAAATGTGGGTGTACTATTAGGTACACCTCTGCCTAACCCTTCGGAGATCACATGCATGATGTAATGATAAAAAAGCCAAAAAAAAGAAAAGCCTTCAAGAAAATTGTGCGGAACAGACCTGTGTATGATTCAGCGATGATAGATGTCGAACGAAAATTGCCGAATGAAGCCGAATAATTGTGTAGTAATAGTAGCTTAAGGTCGATTTTGACTTAACACAAAAACTGCCGACCTGTACAAATTGTAGCATCCCTTACTCTTTTAATTGAACTGAAGAAGTTAAATTGACTTAAGTTAAATTTGAGTTTAACTTCCTGGTACCGCAATGTTTTGCAACAAAAATTATAATCTGGGATTAAAATGTCGCTGAAGTTAAACAGAATGTTTGATGTTATTTTGCAATAAAGTTTCACGACACGTTTTAGCAAAATTTTATCGGTTAATTTCTGCTGGATGTATTTAGGTTTATTACAGTCAGAAAATTGATAGATCACAACCAATTAACTATTTATCCGACTAGTGCGTTCGAAATCAAAGAATATTCGGGAACTGAACATAAAGGTAAGTAGGTATATAGTTCTAATTGGGCTCCATTCATGACCTCGGGCAATGCATCTATTGACGTAACGCCACTTACGTCAAGGGACACACGAGCGACTATTCCTGCCATGCCACGAGTCCGTCATTGGCGATGCGACAGCGATTTGGCAGACCGTTCTCGCGGCACATTAAAATTTACTCGCCCGCCAAATCGCTAGTCGCCTGTTTCCGTCGTGCAAGAGATACACTCCAAACCGTCTGTCGCGTCATCGCGGAGACTCGAATCAAACTCAACCACTACTTTTATTTTATTTGCCACGCATTCGTTGTCGCAAGGAACGTGTCGCTTTAGTCTAAAGGTTCTTGTCAACGGGTATTATTTAGGGATGAGTGCCTCAGCGGCTTCACCTGAGTATTTCGTACTCTAGTACCCAAATAGATCGAGACTAATCTGATATTACACCTTCAGACAAAGTAACGAAATCACGTAAGCCAGATATTAAGTATACTAGACGAAGAAGCAGCCTGTAATCCTGTAATGGTCGTTGGATAAGTCTGTTACACGTCGAAAGTAATACTAATGTAAATAACAGCTTAGATATAAGATATTATACACATAGAAAATAAGCCTTTATTGTAATATCTCATGTTAGTTATTTAAGTTTTTCTTTCTCCTTTGTTTCACATTTTTTATACATCTTTTAATTGTCTCTTTGTAACGTGTAAATACTAGGCACGTATGTATGTAGTTTTTAAGTTATGTAATAAGATTAAACATTGTAAATTGATCTTTAATAAATGAACTGCATTCACACATACAAATTCACACACACACGCTCTCATGCGTGTACAAGCCTCTGATTGGCTGACTAGGAAATGGTGGCCTTTGCCGCGTGCAGACACCGGCGCTACTGTCGCCGGTTATAAATATAGCGTGCAGGGAAACACGACTCACCACTCAGATCCAGCCTGTCCCCTTGCTGCCCTCCCCCAGCGACGCCCTAAGCCGAGGTCCGAGCCCCACAGGGGGCGCCCTTAGCGTGTAGTCGCTTAGTTTGTAAGTTTTTTGCCCTGGCTGGAGGCCTTAAATTCAAGGCATCCACAGGATAGTCCGGTTAAGCAGACGACAACCTCCTAGGTTGAACTGCGAGATGCCATACACAAAAAAAAAAAAAAAACACGACTCACTCTTCTAACGACAGCCGCCCACTCAAGACGTCACTCTGCACCACATCACCGCCTTCACTCCGCTACATGCAGTTGTTTCTACTAAGTCTTCTTTTATTTACGTCATTACCTGAACAACGATCAACTTCATACATCAAGCTTCAACAATACAGTCCACAACAAAGGCAAAGTTAGGGAAACGAGGCCCTGCCGAGAAGCCTGCCCCTTTCAACTAATATGATTTATTTTTCGGAACAATGGATTACATCTCGTGTTAGTATGTTTCAGAAGTAATATCGGAGGGGTTACTAATAAAAATCCAAGTATCTCTAAGTATTCTTCTTTACGTTTGGCAGTCGTTCCATGTAAAATACTGGTATTCAGCTGCATCCGGTTAGACTGGAAGCTGACCCCAACATAGTGGGGAAAAGGGATGGGCAGATGTTGTGGTTTTTAAATATTTGATTCATTTTAAAAATGTGCTTATTCCGTTCTATATTTTCACTCAGCAGACAATCGTGACAGTCAGTTGTAAGGGAGAAAATAATTTAATATTCTCAGCTGCTTTGTGTTCAAATAAAGCAAAACCAACCATCCGAGGTGTCGTCCGGAAATAATTATATCTATTTCTGAATCTGTTTGTGTTCAGAGTTTAGGATTCGTTACTGTTGGGCGTGTGGTTGCGGGTTTTCTGCCCGGGTGGGTCACTAAGCATTAATTATCAGATTATCCATTTTATTATTTTCAATTGCCTGCCTCGTTAGTCGAGTGGACGCGACTGCTGAGCATGAGGTTCTGGGTTCGATACCCGGGTCGGGTAAAGCGGTATTGGATTTTTCCTACAGGAATATCTTAGTAGCAACCACGGAGTCTAGATTTGTGCCCGATTGATGGCAATAGGCTCGCCCCCAATTACATAGGACTTAAACATAACAGGCGAAATGGGTATACCTTTAGGTACACCTCTGCCTAAGCCTTCGGGGATTACAGCCGTGATGTTATAGTCTATTATTTTCAGTCTTGCCTCCGGATTGATGAAAATATTGGAAATGCGGGTGTAATTATTAAACCATGTTTACTGGAGTAATGAAAAAATAAAATAAAATCTTAATCCCATCTTTACTCTCACAAAGATTGGATTAAGTAACTAGAATCAAAATGTATTCTGTTTGTAGGCAAAAATGTTTATAGATTCTTTAAAGGGCACTTTTCCCAGAAAAACCTGGTGAAATTGAGTGGGTGTTTCCATTAAACAGTTCATAGTATTTATCATTTAAAAGGCGATAACGCTTAGTGAACCAGAATACTTGAATAAACACTACGTTATTCAAATGGTGGGAAATAATATTAAAGACTTGAGAATCTTTACGAGAATTAAGATTCCTTGATCGCTTTAGACGTGTCTTATAGTTATTATTTGGTATTTATATAGAAAAAAAGGTAAACTGAATTGATTTTGTAATTGCTTTGAAACGAAGTAAATTTTAACATGGGCAAATAGATCGCGTCGTTTTTTGGGGTGCACACATGAGGTGAGGCATTTAACCTTAAGGGGTAAGCGCCAGAATAAACCGCAAACAACCCTGAAAAAAACCCTGAAATTCAAATGATTAAAATATGATTCGCGATGGTAACAAATATGGCTTTACAGAGTATACAACCCTCGAAGTTCATTTAATCCAATTGAATGACTATTTCATAAAAACGTAATTTAGTCACTTCCACCCATAAAAAATGATAATGATAAAGCGATTCCGAGGTTGACGATTCTTTTGAAACCTAAAGATAAAGATTCATTTATTTGTATAAACATGTGTTACATACATGGATGGAAATGAGTTTCATAATGGTGTTTCAACATGTTTTGCCACATTCAGCGTACAAAATAGTAATACTTAATTTGAAATTATAAATCAGGAAATGGTTAAATTATAGTCAAACTTCAATCAACCCCACCTACAGGCATTATCAGCCATAGAACAAGAAAATAAAATACTTAAATTAATAAAAGTTAGCAAACAAGGATAGTTGCATACTTTAGATTAAATTGTTATTCCGTAAGAGGAATACAAATAAGTTTGGGAACACTTAAGGGTATGATGCCAGCGGCTGCTTGCCAAAATTACTTTAGTTTTATGATGACATGTGGAAACCTAAAAGTTTCGTCAACATTTTGCAAAAAAATCAGCTTATTTGCTGATAAGTAAATAAGATTTAAACGATTTTATTTGGTTGATTGATTTTTGACGCAACGTAAAATGAAGATAAGTTTATTTTAATGTTGATGGAGATCTGTTTCATCCCTCGAAGAATGTTATTGAACAGATTGGTGTTAAACATTAGAATAGCATAGAATAATAGTGGCAGAGCTCGCCAAGCTCGGTCCTTGGATGGGTGACCAGCCATTACAAACTTCCTTGCATTGGAAAGCACATTAAGCCCGACAAGTTCAGTCATTACTACAAATGACCGAACTTGTCGGGCTTAATATGCTTTCTACACGCAAGGTTTCAAATATCTACATATGACGGTCGTTACGGGTAATCATAACTTCGAAAGTCTGATAACCAGTCTTATCAAGGAGAAGATCAAGGGATATCTTATAACTCAGTAACTGAGTGGTTGATGTCAGATAGGTAGTCGCCGACCCCAACATAATATGTTGGCAAATATTATCTGGGAAAATGCTAGGCAGATAATAATGTTGATGAATTCACATAATACAATTTTGAGGTAGTTATTGTCTAAGCCTACAAACTGCAACTTTCAATGTAGGCTTTTACGAGCATTCATCTCTCTCTCTTATTGCGTGTTGGTGATATTTAACGTCTTCAAACGTTCTCACGGTTTTCCTTATTGCACAAGATTGTGTTCATCTAGATGAAACATGTACATAGCTTAGCGACACGGCCTTCAGCCCTCACTTTTTCTTCCATGTTATGTTTAATATCATGATCCTATAATGGGTATCTGGGATCAAAACAACCAACAAAAACCAAGCCAGAATATACAAGATTTATTAAGCTTTGCCAGTGAGAAAAGAGATTAGTTGGTTACGTGAAAACGGATGAAACATAAAAGTATGCTTTTGTGATCCTGTTTATTTTAAAAGAGTTACCCATCCTGTGTCTGACACACATGTCATGATCTTGATACAATATTTTAATAATCAGGGTTTCATTAAGCGAGCTTTTAATACATCTTAAAAGGTTTTGCTTAATTCAGCGCCGATAGTTTTTTTTTTTTTAAATTATAAATAGGCTTGCATTTGGCCGCACCTCTCCTGGTGTGAAGCGATGATGCCTATGGTGGCACACTTGCCTAGAAGAAACCGATTCACTCGAACTTTGAAGAGGACCAGATTTTAATGAACGGGAACCAGAAAAGCCGGCAGTGAATTTCAGTTGTTTGCAATAAGAGTTGGGGTAGACGTAGAGTTATTAGGTTGGGGTGTTATTGAGTGGAGACCGCGAATCACAAAGTGTAGGGTGCTTTCAGGGTTGTCGGAACGACGATCCTCAAATGGGTGGCTGGTGGATGAGAGTTGCCGAGAATCGTGGCATGCGATCGGGAAGGCCTATGTCCAGCAACGGACTGTTGTAGAGGGATGATGAATATCCGATCTGCTTTACCAATATTGTCTGAGCATTGTGATCGGTCCAAATAAAAACATCGAATATAACGTTTCTTATTAACTTTTTCAGTTCAACGTACAATTGACGATGTCTGCATACAATAATAAAAGTCCTAATAAATATCCAATTGGATGCATACTAAAAGATTTTGAAAGTATTGATTGCCTATAAAACTTTTTCAATACCAGATAATATTTTATTAAGTTTTTATTGACTGAATGTGAACTTTTTTACATACATAGATAGGATAAAGTGTTCGGTGAGTGGGAGAAGTTGTAAATTGATGAAATAACATAACGTTATCCCTGTATTCCCCGCGGGGTGAGGTTGTGGTGTAAGTATACCATAGGTTAGTTGTTGTTTCTTAGTGGGCTGGCTAATTGTTGTTATTAACTGTGTAACTTTTTCCCAACTATCTTGGGGTCGGTGTATGTTGACTGCTTCGTTGGTCTAGCGCTACGGCTGAGCATGAGGTCCTGGGTTTCATTCTTAGGTCGGATTAAGTGTTATTGGGTTTTTCTATTAGGAATTTCTCAGTAGCAGCCATGGAGTCGGATTTGTGCCCGGTTGATGGCAATAGGTTAGCCCCTATTACATGGGAGTTAAACATAACTGGTGAAATGTGGGTGTACTAATAGGAACCTCTGCCCAACACTTTGGGGATTTAAGGCGTCATGTTATCTTATTTATGTTGGGGTTGGTTTCCAGTGTATTCAGATGCAACCAAAAATGAAGATCTGTCAAAAATAATAATTATATCCAACTTCAGTCAATTGCCACCCAGGATACAAATTCAGACGACTCTTAGTAAGAGTTTACTAATACAAAATTTATATCCGAAATGAAATCAGAATTCCAACCTCAGCACTGAAGCTTTCCACTTCTAGCTAGCCCATCGAGGCAGTTAGTAAAATATAAGGCAGCAAATGGTTTAATTGGATTGGTTGTTGGCTTTTAAACAAATCATTCATCTCGTTCTGGAATAAAAGTTGGCGCTTCAATTTTTTTTTTGAAATTTTAGTTTATCCTATACGTCCGTCTGCCAATCTGTCTATCCATCTGTCGATAGAAAACTTCAAGTTTATTTTTAATTATATATTTTTGTTTTTAACGATTGCAAGTTTGTTTCGATTAGTGTGTGATAAAAAATCTACAAGTTTTGTCTATAAAAGGTGTAAAAACACCCTTAACGAAGGCGAGGAGCACTTGATCTTCCCGTCAAAGCATCCATCACCACAATGTTTTGAGCACATTACACTGTATATAGGTATAGTCGGAACATATGTACATTTAAAAGCAGAGATATGTCGCGAATTAGGAATCAAATTGAATCAAACCATTAACTCAAGCATGTGATGATACATCCATGGACTTTTTTATTTGGGTAGGTAGCTTTACTTGTGACGGTGTAGTCTTACCAAGGGGTATCGTATTACCCAGTACTAACTGGGTTGTGGAGGTCAGATTGACAGTCGCTTTTGGAGACTTTCTAATCTTTTCGCCACAACGTTATTTTGTATGAACCTTCTCAGTGGTTAATCTAGCACTTCTACAAAGCCTATCCTGAGTTCGATTCTCAGATCGAGCGAAGTGATAGTTAGGTTTTTCCATCAGAATTTCTCAGTACCAGCCCGGAATGTTTATCCGTGCCCAGTTGATGGCAATAGGCTTGTCTCCAATTACATGACAAAACATAATTTGCTAAATGTGGATATATTATAGGTCCGCCCTTTTTTTTTCCGGATGGGAAATCATCAAATGACTTCTCCCGCTCTGGGCTGAGCGAGAGGGAGTGTCAGACTTTTACTGACTAAAACCCACCCATGTTCCTTCATCGCCCTTTGTGTTCCGGGGCCGCGGTATCTCTTTCGAACAACCCGCAGCAATTATAGGTACACCCTGCGGAACCCTTCTATGTAATGCAGTTGCCATGCAATTTACCACCAAACAACTTGTACCAATACCGCACAAAATGATAAAAAATGGAACAGATGTTAACCTCAGTCATAGGTTGACATAATGGTAGATCAATAAAGACCCAATTCCTTTAACATACATACATGTGAACGGGCAGTTAATAGAATGGACTGGCCAGTAATTGATTTGCCGTATTCGCTTCCATAAAGACCGCAGATTGGAGGTAAATTGGAACCTAGTCTGCAAAACCTTTGAGTTAATTGTGGATACTATCAAGAAAAAAATATCTATTTGGCTTGAAATATCGTTAATGACACTCATTGTAAAACAGAATATAACTCCTGCGTTTCAGAATATTGGTATGTTGGTTTGCATGCCCTATGTGAGTTTGGGCATGCATCAATATGCGAAGAAAAGAAAGAAAATCTAGTCAGAAGCAATCTTCTAACTAGATACAAATCCGATCTCTGGACTAGCACTCCTGAACCCACTGGATTTATTCTGCTAAAGGTTGTAGGTATGTATAATAAAAATTATTGCTAATATAAACCCAGATGGCAGCGAACTGAGGGACATACAATTATGTTACCGATTTCAGGCCAAAGTAGTTTGTCCTAGGCCAAAGTTGCTGGGCTAGAGCTCGTCACAAAAAGTCAATCATAGGACAACCCGACTAAATGGATTAGTTTAGGTTAAAACTGATTCCAACCAATTTGATCGCATCGTAATTGCATTTTTAGGGCAGTATATCCTGACACGATAAAGTGGTAAACCGCTTTAGCCTAGGACAAACTAGTTTAGCCTGAAATCAGGTTTGTCCGGTAACATACAATTAATTTTATATAAAAGTTATCGCATTAGACATACAAAAAACTTTTTTGCAAAAAAAAACCGACTTCCAAAAAAAACACTAAAAAAGTGGAAAATAACATTACTGTCGGAAGTGACTATGGTTTGTTTCATTGACTTTTTTGGCACCGACTTCCGAAAGTAATGTTATTTTCCACTTTTTTTGTGTTTTTTTTGGAAGTCGGTTTTTTTTTGCAAAAAAGTTTTTATTTTACCCTTTTTAGTTATAGTATCACACACAAATCCTTGTCAAGTATCAATTTCGCAATTTCTTTTACTTGGATGAAATTTTTTCCAGCTATTTTGATTTCAAAACCAAACTGCTGAATTGATTTTGATGAAATTTCTATGGGACCAATCGGGAAGTAGATCCATTCAGATAAAAGAATTTTTCAAATCGGTTCATAAATGACGGAGATATGAGGTAACAAACACAAAAAAAAAAAAACATACAACCGAATTGAGAAACTCCTCCTTTTTTAGAAGTCGGTTAAAAAGCGCGAAGTATCTGTTCTCTATAGGATCATACAAAATATATGAAAGGGATGTAGGAGGATTTTAGGCGGCTTTCCCAAATGTTCGTCAGCCTTTAGCACGCACCGCCATACATCGATCGGCTGATTCCCTGGTGGCCGCGGTACGAGAATGGAACCAAAGTTCTCTACATATAAAGTGGCAGTCCTACCACACGCCGATCACCTAATTCGCTGCATTTGGGGCGCGTGTGTGTAATGTTTTTATTTATTTATGACTAGCTGACCCGCGCAACTTCGTCTGCGTAACATTTTTGATTAATGCTCCGCTCCTATTGGTGGCAGCGTGATGTTAGCCTCCCTGGATAAATGGGCTATCCAACACTAAAAGAATGTTTCAATTCGAACCAGTAGTTCCTGAGATTAGCGCGTTCAACCAAACAAACAAACGAACTCTTCATCTTCAGCTTTATAATATTAGTATAGATATGAAACAAAATACTTTTCACGTAGAAAAGAAAATTCAAACACTATTTGAAGACGAACTTCAAACCATTATGTTCATTAAAAGGAATTTTTTGCCAAAGTTACCAAAAACTTTTCGGAGAACTGAAACATTTAGTAGTGCTATTTTATTTGGTTTGACATATTTAAGTTAAATAGTAATGTGACAAAGCATTCGTAATAAATGCTCTAAATGATGGTGAAAACCGAAATAAAATCAATTGTGCAATTAAGAGGATCAAAGCGGTCACACTTGCAGATTTTGCAAGATTAAGAAGTTTTAATTAAGATTTATTACGATTACTTTTTCTGTAAAATAAAATTCTTGCAAGCAGATTTTTGTCAAAAGAAACATTTCTTAGGTAGATAGAGATGATTATCTGATGCTGTGGCCGCTATCGTCTCCGCATATTCTTTAGAAAGCAAACAAATCTACGTCAACCCCGTAACTTAAATCTAGATTAGATAGCAAGACCGCATCGTATTTAGTAGCCATTTTTACATGCTTGAAGAAAAACTGCCATGTCCCGTTTTCCGCATAAACAAACCATGAAATGTCCTGGGTTTTTTACTAAAAGGAACGGAACCTATTGTATTTATGAGATGGCTGGATATCTAGGAACCCATCTTTTGAGAGCAAACTGACTGAAATAATAAAATGAGGGATATAGCGATATAGGGATATAGCTCCAGGGTACAATGCAGCTAGTTAATTTATCTACTCGTTTTGTTAGGGTTTCGTTGTAAAATAAGAAACCCTTGGGTATATTGCTTAGTTCAATTTAGACAAATTAAAGAACCACTCTATCCTGAGCGATCTCTGGCCACGTTAGGACCGCAAACATGATCAAATCGTCACGCCACCTTCGCCGCGGTCGCCCTCGACGGTGCTGTCCTTCCTCAAGTGTCCAGTGTGTGACGATCTTTACCCAAGCAGAGGGACACGATGTAGGCTAGGAAAAAAAAGAAACCACTTTTATGGACGCATTATCTGCTTGACCCGGTCAATCAAAAACAAGCAATAAAAGCAAAAAAGACCTCGTTTCGCTTCAAATGTCGTGATTTGACACCGCGATCGTCTTTTTGTATTGACATAAATCTCTTTCTGACTTGCTCAACCGGCCGCTTTTGCATCGATATTTAGTGTGGTCAATCCTCGAAGCAATTCTGCAATAAAATTAGTGAGCACTCGAGCCCAAATCACTCCTCAGAGAGCCATAAACTAAAAAGGTTTCAAATGTCTCATTAGCTAGAATTTTGATGAAGCCGTGTCTGTCTATGGAACCCTGTAGTGGCCATCGTACACACACTTGACCAGTTTTCACAATGAATCCCAGTTGTTTCACTGCTCTTACTTTTCTTCATTAGTATTTTGTGCGAAAACGTCCAACGGTGGCTCGTGGCTTGCCCCTTTCTGTGCCATGTTCTATGTTCTGAGAATTTCGTGCATTCTCTTTTATTTTCTCTTTTTTTTTTACAAATATTTTTTTGAAGGCAAAGCACAATTCTGAAGGTGATCAGGTCGCAAACTGGTACCTAGTCAACCTAGTGCTGTCATTCGATGTCACTAACATATTTTTTTATTTGACAAATGAGAAATAAAAAAATAAAAAAAGACGCGAACTAAAGAGGAGAAGTTGTGCTGACGACTGTGACGTTGCGTTCAGAATTAAATAAACATTGCGCAATGACTTCAAATTTTTCCAAGATTATTCAGTAGTAGCAGCAGTCAGCGTGGAATAAGGTTAAAGACATTACAAATAGTTACAGCTAATAGATACTGCGGAAATTATTATGTTTCTTATCTTATCTTACTACATTTATAAATGTAACAGTTTGTGTGAATGAATGGATGTATGGATGGATAGACGGGTGTTTGTTACTTTTTCACGCAAAAACTACAGATCGACATTAGATGAAATTTGGCGAACAGATCGTTTATAACCTGGATTAGCACATAGGATACATTTTATCCTGTTAGTGCGATCCCCTAAACAAGTCATGGTATTGCCCTGTAAACGTCTACAGATAACATTACGAGGTTCCTCGTAGGTACTAAAATTTGTGGTCCCGAAGAACCGGCAGAAAAGAAAGTTACAACTATCATAGACCCTTAAAATATGTAAATTTTTATATGCTGTTTGTATCCTAGTGCGAGCAAACCGTTTGTATCAAAAGTGATAAAAATGTCGCCTCTAGCGGCGTTTGACGAGGCGAGTTCGCGCTCTATACTTTTGCTTGTTGACTAGTTGAAGGTTTTAAAGTTCTGTAGATAAGTAGGCAAACTTTCCCACTTTCCCTAGGTCGCATTTGTTACTTAGTTAGTCTTCACAATGCTGAGGAATATCGCCTTGTAAATACAGGGTGGAGGGACACCGCCGCACAAACGGCCAACCGTTGGCGCGTTTGTGTCCTTCCCACAATGCTGCCCTCGTAACATTTACTGTTAAATGACGCAGTACTTGCAAAATGACGGCTTTGAGAAAAATCGGTTATGAGTGCATTTTAAATCTCTATTAAAAAAAAAACACTACTCTACTTTAGCTGAGATTTAAAATAAACACTTAACCGCGTTTTTCTCAAAACCACCATTTTACTAGTACTGCATTTACTGTTACGAGGGCAGAATGTATATGTACATATATAAAACAAAAAATCTGCTGTTCCATACATTTTGACCGTGTAGGTATTGCACTTTTGTATGAAACAGCTGTTTTTTTTATAACCGACGAAAAATTTCTATGATGATGTACTGAGTATTGGGTTTCCGTTTTCGCGTCGGTGTCCCTTCCACCCCGCATATGTGCATTTACACTGTGTAGTTTACGTTCGGTGAACTATCGCTAGATATAAAGGCATTCTTGTATGCGAAAACACATAGGTTGTTATACTCATCGGTATGTCCTCGAAGAGAAAGTTCCAAGATATCCACCAACGTACTGGATATGGAATTCTCTCTTTCATTGGGAGGACGTGTGTATCCCAACACTGAAATAATTATTAAAGACGGATGATCCTGTATTTCGGTACAAATTACTGTAGCACTAAAAGAGTAAATGTAGAAAAAATGTACGTTTTGCGAAAGGTGCATTTTGAGAAAGGTACGTTTTGCGTATGGCGTGCATTTTGCGAAAGGTACTCGTACATTCTGCGACTGAACCTTTGATTTTATTTCTGAATTGTTTTGTTTTATGTCAGCTTTATTGTTTTTATTCCCAATTATATTGCTTGTTGGTCCCTTGGACGTACTTAACAGAACAGGGCTTTTAATATATCTGTAAATTCTTGTGAAATATGAAAATCCCTCCTACGTTTTGTTATTTAAGAAGATTTAATAACGATCAGTAAGCCATCAGGGACAAGAGAGCTTTTACGAACGTAAAATTGTATTTATTAGAGATTCAGAAAATAGAAATAAGGTAGGCAGTTGATATTCTAGAACACAGGTTCTCTTTCTAGTTGGTCTAGTGGACGCCAAACGTGAATGCTGAGCTTGGGGTCCTGGGTTCGACTTTCGGGTCGGGCAAAGTGTTATTGGGTTTTTCCATCAGGAATTTCTCAGTAGCAGTCACGGATTCTGGATTTATGCCTGGTTGTTGATAATAGGTTCGCCTTCTTTTACGTGGGACTTAAACATAATTGGCGAAATTTTTTTGTGTACTATTAGGTACACCTCTGCCTAACCCTACGAGGACAGGCGTGATGTTATGTGTTTTCTTTTAATTCAGGAAGTCGGTTCAAGTCCTTTCCAATCTTGGGACCGGATTGCCGTGACATCCGGTCGGTCTTATTATGTACTTACAGGCCTTTACCCTAAACATGTTTAAGATCCTTATCTTTTCTATGTTGGTTGGTTTTGAGCCGATACTATTGTAACTAGGTACTCCTTTAACAGTCAAGAGCATAACAGTACCTAGAAATAAACTTATTTTTGCGTGTTCATATTTATTTAAGGAAGATATCCAGTGATTTTCTATTTCCGAATATTAAAATTCAAAAAAGTGCATTATATTACTGTCAGACAACGTTGATAAATAACATAACATAACATCACGCCCAAGACCCCCGAAGGTTTAGGCAGAGGTGTACCTAATAGTACACCCACATTTCGCCGGTAATGTTTAAGTCCCATGTAATAGGGGGTGAGCCTACTGCCATCAACCGGGCACAAATCCAAACTCTGAAAAATTCCTGATGGTAGTTGCATTATCATTTTTCTATCTAAACGAAGTAATTTCGAATAATCCATAGTTTTTACACACGAGACAAGAATTAGTATTCTTGTCTCGTTTGTAAATCAATGATCTAACAATCTCGAATGGCAAACCCAATCCAATTCCAGGAATTGTCTTCAATTCGGTTCAGAAACTAGTAGACGCCGACCAGAATGGGTTCGTTATGAAGCTCAATTTCACAAGCGCTTTGGGGTTAGATGGTCAAAACTATTGAATGAATGAACAGCTGTGTATGACTGTAGAATGGAATATCTGGTTACAGTTTGACCACTTTAAGTGGACTCTATGTGTAGCTGCTGGTCAAGAAAAAATACATCTATATATGTGTATATGTCAAACTTGGTACATTTATTTTGGTTCTGTTTTCCGCTTGCATAGATATATTGGCTGAACTATACGGATTACTAGTGATACAAGAGTGATGTCCCAGTGCTATCGGCCCCGAATTACGAGTTGTAGATAGTGGGTTCGAGCCCGGGTCAGGGCGTTTCTTTTTGTAGTTTACTTCATCACCACTACTCTCAAAATGGTAAAGGAAAACATCGTGAGGAAGAATCTATATCCTAGCTAAAATCATAGATTAGATTAGATTTATTTATTTTGTAAAACATGAGTATGGTATAAAGGTCTTATAATTAATGAGGTAGCTACATGTTTTGCCATTTAAGGCGTACAAAATTAGTCGCACTAGACAAACAATGCAAAAAAAAGATACGTTAAAAAAAATTACAATCTCAAAAATTAAATTAAAAATTACAATGTCAATATTTAATTCAAAATCCCAATGTCAAAATTTAATTCAAAATCCCAATGTCAAAATTTAAATTAATTTCAAACATACAATGTCAAATTTTTTATTGAAATTGCATACACACTGATAATAAAACCAAATTATACGCTTTTTCAGAAATTAATAAATTAATAGGTTCGACGAAAAGGTTCAGCAGCCACAAACCTGTACTAAGAACATGTGGCGGATAGTGGCCCGCTTTCTCTAGCCATTATGCTCAGAATACATATAAAAGTCGCACAGGCACAGAATATTATTATTATTTTAGATGAAAAATCTGGCATGAATGTAATTACGTTTTACGTCTCTTAAATGAAGATAATTACGTTTTATGTGAGTGGCAACACATTTCGCTAAAATTACGTCGCGCCTTGCCGAGACGAAGATTGGAAACGTCGCTTTTGTTAATTTTATATAACTGATTTTAGTTTATGGCACATTCAAAGTAGATTTCGCACAGTAATTAAGTATCTTATTATGTAAAGACATCATGTACAGCTTTAGGGGTATAAGAATAGGGTGTAAAGTTCCTCAGTACTCCATAAAAAGGAGGATTTCTCCGACCAGACGGGTGTTGTGTCTGATGGGCTACTTGCCCGACAGTTGAGGTCGAGTTTTTCTATATATTCTTAAGTCGCCGATAATCTTGCTTGCGCGATGTAGGAATTGGATGTTATCTCTTCATATTTGTCATAGATGGCGCTGTAGTACTTTTCATTCTATGTTGTTGAAGTACTTAGTTTAGTGCCGCTCATGTGCCGCTACACTACTAATTTGTTAAAAGCAAGAATGAAAGAAAATCATTGATCAGAGAGTTTAAATTGACCGTTCTAGACGTTGTTTTGACAAATCTAAAACATTTTCGCAAACTTTAGATTGCAAAGAGGTTGTGTGGCCTGGGGAAGATGCCTAGTCAATGATTCTATTTCTGTTAATAAATAGCTAATGAGGTAGGTACGATGGGATTGTTAAAAACCCCACTTCGTTAAAAAAGGATTTATAAAAATGATATTTACATATAAACACTTTATTTGAAACGTGCTTGTTAATGTTTAAAACTTTAAAATTGTTTATAAAAGTACTTACGAATTAAAAAAAAAGATATAGGAAAAGGTAAACCGAGTTTTCAAATCAAAACATAACTAAGAGACTCAAAAAAAAAACCTGCGCTCCGATTGTTTTGCAGTCCTCACAAGCAATGTATAACACTATGTAAAACACTGACCATATTTATTATAGTTCTAGCTTATTGGTTCGCTCTTCAACGGCAGCTACGATTTCAGGCGATTAATTATTGTCTTGCAAGCTGATAGCTTTAGTAAACAGAGATACCTAGCTGCATTGTGTATCAATCACTATGATAAATCTATGTCAAGTGTACAAGTTTGGTGCGTGAATATAGCAGATGGGTTTTAGGTGCGTTTGATGGAAAGATAATATTTTTGATATTTATTTTATTAATTGATTAAAAGCAACAGTTTTATTCGTATTTTTGTATATAAATTCTACGTGGTTGGGACCTGTTTGAAAGACCGAAACAAAGTCCGCGGTCTGTTTCTTAAAAGTCAACTTTTTAGAGTTTGCATATACATTTTAATGGGCAGATCGGCGGTCTGTTTTTTAAAGTCAAGTTTTTAGAGTTAAAATGTACATTTTAATGGGCATATCGTTTGAGCAGCATCTTACTACTGTTAGACATGCAAAAGTTTGGATGGATGTATGTTTGTTACTCAATCACGTAAAAACGGCCAAACAAATCTCGATAAAAATTGGCACGGAGAATTATAGTCTGGAGTAGCAAATAGGCTACTTTTTATCCCGAAAGTACAATACACAGGCATAAGTTAGTGTTACATACGTAATCCCCAAACGATCTGACTTGAAGATAGGTGTCGGAGTTGGTCTCTTGGCGAAAAACCACCAACCACAAAGGTTTGAGTGAACCTGCCCAGACAATTCACGCATGTGTCACTTATCAATACATAGGTAACTACAACGCAAGCTGTTCTCTTACAAATATGAACAGGGTTGGGATCCTTTTCCAACCCTTAGGGTTTAGGAAGTCCAGACATTTTTAGTGGTTGACTTCCACTAGTTATGAGACATGTAAGCACCAAAGTCACGAGTTTTCACGGGCATTCAATAAAAAAAAAATACTTTAGAAACAAATACCTACCAACACAAAATTTTACAAAGTGGCAGAAAAATGCATGAACATAGATAAGAGTTCAAAACCTAGTAGTCCACAAGTTGTTGAACAGTTTCAATGGAATAACAAAATTAACTACATTTCAAAGAAAATGTGGTAGAAACATGACAACAAATAACTGCCTAAATCTGTTTTTCCTCCAAACTCAACATAATTACATTTAATGATTAATGACTCATATTGTTTTGTTAATGAGCCCTTAGAAACTCCACAAATGAATGGTTTCAGTCACGAACTTTCATGCGACATAGAATTTACCTCAATGAAATAATTACAAGCAAAGCTGGAGGAATTAGATTTGTCCCTTTATTTCTTGTCACAAACAAGGCTTTGGAAGTGATTGTTTTCGAGACCCCTGTTGATACTGGGTAGGGTGAGCTCTAAGGCCGAGATCTACAGGGTGTAAAAGGAGCCACTCTATACTGGTAAACTAATTTGTTTTTGTGATAAATCACGGCTTACAGTAGCGCTCAATGTAACGCACGTAAAAGATTGTGCTGGTGGATGTATTTAGTAGTACAGGGGTTGTCGTTAGGGGGAGGGAACGGGGGGGGGGGGTAATTAAATGTATTACTGAATGTCGGGGCTCATTACGGGTGTATGTAGACTCGTGATAAACGAACGAAGTTTTGCATACAGCAGGTTTACATTTCTAACTATTCTGATTGTCGGTTCCACAATATTTGATTAGGAATACATTCAGAAATGAGGTGGTGAAAAGTGTCTGTTATTTGTGAAACTGAACTGAACTTTTTTTTAAATCTACATGTGTGTCACTGCAGGGCAAAGGCCTACCTTCCCTCCTTCCACTTATCCCTTTCGAGTGTTGTTAATCGCATTTGTGAAAAGAGTCGAGTTCGTCCCGCCGTCTCCTGGTAAATAATATAGTTTGTTCACCAATTCTTGTTTGTGTTTTTGATGTTTTTTTTTTCCAAGGAATAACTCGCTTATTGTAATAATTATTCTCATAGTATAAAATAGTATTGTCATGTAATGAACAGTAAATTAATGTTAAAACCCCATCGGACCGCAATGCATCGTATTTCAAAACGCGACGCGGTGCGGTCTGCCTGTAGTTTGCCATGGTTTATGACCACTAAAGTTATGCAAGTGGAATTTCTTCAACCCGTTGCGGCGTGCCCTAATCTTGTACTATCAGTACCCAGAAGATTGCTTACTAGGTCACAACAATAAATAGATAGAACCAGAAGATTCATAGAATTGAGCGAAAACAGGTGAGCGCACGTTCTAAAAGAAATGGCACTCATCAAAGCGCTTGCAGCCGCTTAACGTGAGCTGGTGGCTTACCATGACGTTTTAATGCAGGAATATTTTTGTTCTATTGCATTGTGGGAGAGAGACAGAGCTATACAGGATGTCTAGCACCATCTCTTTCTCACACTTGGAATATAACTAAAACATTCCTGCATTAAGACGTCGTGGTAGGCCACATGTTGTCTACGTGTGCTTGCGTGTTCGTTCGTTGTATAGAATTCGAATCTTCGATGTTTAGCTGTTTCGTGGTATAATAGGGCTAAAACTTACATACAAGCTTATTAGGTAGACCTAGTTTTCTCAGCAATTTTAGCAGTAGGCAAGAGCGAAAAGCTAATTTGGGAATTTAAAAAAAAAAGTAAATTAGCTTGAGTAAGGACTCTCCCTAAAATCGTAACCGTTAGCGTTACGTTCAATTTCGTCCTGATTTTGGGTAATTTTATATCCAAGCAACCGGGCAAAAGTTCAGATATTGGATTACTTCGAAAAATTAATTTATGTGAATAAAACAGTGAAAATCGCTTTTAAACCGTTTTCTCATAAATTAATGATGGTATGACTTTATTTTTTAAGGTAGTATAGCGGACAGTAAAAAAAGTACTACAGCGCCATCTATGACACAAAAGAAGAACTGACAACAAACTCTGAATCGCGCTATTAAAGTTATCCGCGACTTAAGAACATACAGAAAAACCCGATAACAAATGTCGAGCAGTAGCCCACCAGAGGCAACTACCGTCGGGTCAGAGAATCTTCCCTTTTCAACGGGAGTATGAGGAACTTCAAATATCTTGTACTTCATATCCTAATATTAGCAGAAGTCAGTCCAACGTATTTTTGACTATTCCGTTATGGTTATCGTTGGTAAAAGCGATATTCATTTATTATATCAGTGATACCATTATTATTGTAGCTATGAAGCTATTAGCCAATAACAGGCTAGAAATTAGGTCAATCACCGACGGGCGACAACTCAACTACACAATCGCTATTGGTTGCTAGTCTGCATTCAATTGTCATATTAGTTAGCACGTGTCGTCCGTAACGTGCACTAAATACGCGGTAACCAGTTGTATTGCGTTCGGGATGCTGGTGATTCTGTCCATCTGCCTTGGTTCTAATTTAGCGATAGCAGTAGTGTATGTAGTTATTTTAATTGGAATGGTTAGTAATATACATATGCATGTTCAAAATTAGACTATAGGTACATACTTCGTCTTGTCGACGATCTCACTATAACCATAAGAGTTTCGACAAGAACTTAGTCATATCGTCAGCGTCAGCCTAGCAAAATTCATTCATAATTGTAGGTGTTTCGGCACAGAGAACACGCCAAGAGTCAATATCACGATATCGATTGAACGCCTGCTGTAAATTGGGTTATAGCTGGCATGATGAATGATAGACTTTGACCTAAGACGAATCATAATTTTAATATCAAATACATATTGGAACAGTCTAAAATATCGTATACCTTATACACACATCAAAAGTGTCTAGGGATCAAGCATTTTTATGCGGATTTCTTGAGATTGAGATGTGGCTTTGTAATAAATTTATGATTTTATAAATTTATATGGATCCTTTTTGGTGCATTTCATAATTTGAATCAGGAACTCTCAATCAAATTCGAGTAAAAGATGAAAATAAGCTGTCAATATTTTCCCTATAAAAACATACAACGCATTGAAGACATTATTAGTGCTACTGTTTCCCTACTACTGATTAAAACCAACGTTATTATGGAGCGGCGACGTCATTTAAGCAGGGAAGAAATGCTCAGAGCCGTGGGAATGATAGAAGCTGGTTCCCGGCAACGTACTGTGGCTTTAGCTCTGAATACAAGTCAGAGTGTTATCAGTCGACTTTGGACACGTTACCGAAGCACTGGTACCGTGGCTGAGCGCCATGGAGGACGGTATCGCTGCACCACACGGAGACAAGACCGATACATTCAAATCTTAACTCGAAGAGCTCCAACAATAACCGCCATGATGTTAGCCGTGAGGCTTCATCACTCTTCAGGGAACTTAATTAGCGACCAAACAGTCAGAAACCGCTTGCATGAAGTGAACCTTCATTCCCGAAGACCGCTACGGGTACCACCTATAGCAATGCACAATCGTAGGATTCGATATCAATGGGCTCTTGAACACAGAAATTGGGCAGAAGAACAATGGCGTTTCGTGTGCTTTTCTGATGAGTCTCGTTTTGGTATGAGACCGGATACAAGACGTATACGACACTGGAGAACCCCTGGACGCCAACAGCGATTAAAATCCTGCCAGGAAGTCCATCCTTATAGTGGTGGAACCATCATGGTATGGGCGGGTATTTGGATCGGCGGAAGAACTGAGTTGATTTGGATCAGAGGCAACCTCAACGCTCAAATTTATGCTGAGACGATTGTATCAGACGTCATCATTCCTCTACAAGTGCAAATCGGTCCCTTATTTCAATTAATGCATGATAATGCACGACCGCACACCGCAAGAGTTGTAAGACAGACTCTCGCCGCAGCTAACATCAATGTCCTGCCCTGGCCTGCTCAGTCGCCAGACTTGAACCCGATTGAGCATGCATGGGATATGCTACAGAGAAGAGCTCTGCCGAATATGGAGGGTATCCAGTCGCAAGAAGACCTTTTTTTGTTGTTGCAACGAACATGGGCGGCCATTCCACAGCGTGATTTGGATGAACTCATTTTGAGTATGCCAAACCGATGTTCTTGTGTTGTTAGTGTTCGCGGTAGAAACACGGATTATTAATTGTTTAAGTTACCCAATAAAATTTTAAAGAAAACTGTTATTTCAGTCTTTTTTTCGAACTTTAATGTTAGTGGTTCAAATGTCAAAAATCCCTTTATTAGGAAAATGGCAAATTTCTTTATTAATGCAAAGGTGACTTGGTTTATCGTTACTGTGACAAACGAAAACACTTTATTTGATGAATCCTTAAAGAAAATTTTAATTAATATCAATCAGGAGAAAAGTTATTGCAAAAATATATGTTGATCCCTAGATACTTTTGATGTGTGTAGTTATGTTACAGCGATACTTTATGCAATAATCATTAGAACTGATATTCCACCTGTGAGTGAATAAATTAATTTGAACTCGTTATCGGGGAGTCCAGCTACTGAATCAGCGCGAGAATCCTCTCACCACAATGATTCCCAAAACCAAAACGATACGAAGAACAAAAATTTCTATTACTATTTCATCGTGAATCGTAAAACACGCTTAAAAACTGTCTGGGTGCAAGGTTTGACATAAATCTTAAGCTAACGCATAGAAATCACCAAAGAATTTTTCAATAAGACACGATATTGCTAGAATATCTTGTGGAAATGGTTGCTTCACGATAAAATGATATATTTTACGATAGCTAAGAAAAAAAAAATGAGTTATAAACGTCGGGATTTTATATGTAACGAGTTTCTACGGAGCTTTGTTATGCCATGGAACATATTTGTCGGACATTTTGTGAATTGTGATGCTGTGACAGCCCGTTCACACGACAACGTATCGTTTTTATGACGTAACGTCTTTTTTCGATTAATTTTTTTTGACGGCGGCAGTGCTTTTTATATGCCGATGTTCACACGCATCACGAATCGTCAAAAATGACGGACACGTCTTAAATCACGTAACGTCTTTTAAAAATAAGGTACATCAAAAACACGGATCGTGTTTAAAAAAATCACGGAACTAATGTGAACACCAATTCGTTTTTTTGCCGGATTTGTGATAACACAATTCCGTATGCAATGTCCATCCGTCATGATGTATCGTGTTTTATGAATCCTCGGATCGTCAATGACGGAAGCCGTGTGAACGGGCTGTTACATTGCGCGTTTTCTATTATTTTTGATAAGTTTGTTTTATTTTCTGTATATAATAATCAATAAAATGTTTTTTCTTCAAAATAGCTAAAAAAGATAAAGCTCAAAAAAAAATATTATAAATAATTTTTAATATCATGTTTAATTTGATTCTCATATTGAATGGAAAGTGGTGTAGTATTGGCAAGATAAAGAAGTGAAAAGCCCCTACAGATAAATAATATATCGGGACTTCCAAAATACTCATGTATTGTTCAGAGGGTTCCAATTCCAAATGTTTTCTTTCGACTCTCCACGAATAGAATATAATTATTGTCTGCAGAACTGGATAATACTGGATAATAAATATATTGCCAATAAATATGGTCGCTGTTGGTCTCCAGGTGTCCTTCTATTCGTCGAACTTTAAAGAAGCATGACCTTCGTGCTGTCATTTAAACTTTGACATCATCATCATCTGCCTAGCCTATTCCCAACTATGTTGGGGGTTGTAGAGGTCAGATAGGCACTCGCTCCATGTTAAATACTGGTATTCAGCTGCATCCGGTGAGACTGGAAACTGACTCCAACATAATTGTGAAAAGGCTAGGTAGATGATGATAATGACTCCTATCTGACATCCAGAAGTCTACAACCCAGTTACATGTGCAGGGTATACAGTCACCCTTGGTGACACTGTTTGCCACACTTCTTGTCTACCCTTGACGACCGGTTGGTTAAACCGTATTTGATTTACAAAGGCCCTTAACTTTCTCGCGTTTGTATAATTTTCAACCTTACATAATATGTTTGTTTATTTAGGAAAAGTAAATTGCCTAGCGGTTTCGAGTTAGCCTGGAGGGAATTTAATACGGTACTTAGATTTACCAAGCGTGGTTTTATCTTCTGACTGAGTGGTTTAGAAATGTTATACAAAATAAAATATAGTATGAAGAGAATTTTTTTAAACACAAGCTTCATAACGAAAATCAACTAGAATTAATACTAGCTGTTGCTCACGACCCTCGTCCGTGCGAAATTATTATAATAATATTACTTCCCTATTTGAACCGGATTTTGTCAATTTTATGGGTTTTACTTTTTTGCAACCCTAATTCTTTTTCGAAAATAAAAGTAGAGTTAGTTACTTTCTATAACATCAACCTGTAATCTGCCAGTAATCGTCAAAATCAGTCAAGCTGTTTCGGAGATTAGCCGGAACAAACAGACAGACAAACAAAAATTGTTATACATACTTAAGTACCGTATATACTTTCATATGCATTTAGTAAAAAGCTGTTATTTTAAAATTTAAAACGGACTCTTTAATTTTTTTTTTGTTTTTATGTATAAATTTTCTATATGTTCCATTTTAGTTTCTGTATAAGTGTTTGTAAACATTTTGAACGAATGTGCTGTATGATTTGTTTCGCTGCGCCCGCTTGCACCGCAACTCACTAAACGCAATTAAAGCTACATGTATCTTTGGTCGAGTGGTCACAAGCGCGACTGCTGAGATCTTGGGTTCGATTCCCGGGACGGGCAATATGTTATTGGGTTTTTCCATCAGGAATTTCTCAGTAGCAGCCACAGAGTCCGGATTTGCACCCGGTTGATGTCAACAGGCTCGCCCCCTATTAAATGGGATTTAAATATAACTGGCGAAATGTGGGTGTACTATTAGTTACACTTCTGGCTAACCCTTCGGGTTTACAGGGATGTTGTTTCTGTCAATTATTTGAAGGTAGCATAGATAAAATGTGTCTCAAAGTGATATATGGTGCAAACAAGTCGAAATGCGTAAACGCCCTACCATTCAAACATACTCCTACGTTTTACGATAAAACACATACATACGTGTCAACGTCCACTTTTGAACGAGGGTAGCTGACCAACAAAAGCCGCGTCAAGTCACATCAGTTTGCCGCTACATTAATCTTTTACCACTTTCCTTGTTCCTTCCTTGGACTACAACGCTCTTATCGTAATTAGGTTTTACCTCTCTGGAATGTTTCTGTTTTACGAACATAATGAACGTATTAGATATTATACAGGTTGTAAAGGGGCCCTTTACGAAGCCGTCAACCAACCATTCTGAACATAAAAATAAGTAACTCTACGCAAAAATTTATTATTATTTATTATGAGCCTCATGTGTCCCACTGCAGGGCAAAGGCCTCCCTTCCCTCTTTCCATTCTTCTCTATCTTGGGCTATTTGGGCCCAATCCAGCGTCCAAGAGTCCAGATCGTCACGCCATCTCCTTCTGGGCCTACCGCAAAAATTATGACTGGAAAATTGTTTTTTTTTTTTTGGGGTGAAAATCACGTTTTACGATAGGACTCTATGCAACGCACCCAAAACATTGTGCTGATCAATGCATTGCATAGTTCGGGGGTCGTGGAGGTATTTAAAGTAAGGTAGTAACATTAATAACTAGTATTAAAAAAAAAACTTGTCCAAAATTTTGGAACTTTGACCTCCAATGTCTCGCTACATAGAAGGTTCCCAGGTATAGTCCAGAACAAAAAAAAAAATATCGCAATGACAGATAGAACAAGTGCCTTTTGACTTCGTTAAGGGTCTTATATCATGCTTTCCTGTTTTGTGTCATGTGCGGAAAATACCTCTGTTGTAGAATGAGCGCGCATTTGACACAGTGCCTCACTCATTCATCCTCATCTGCCTAGCCTTTTCCCAATTATGTTGAGGTCAGCTTCCAGCGTAACTGATCTACAAATGACAGCCAGGACCAACGGGTTACCATGCTTCACAAGGCACGGTGGAATTTCGATATGTAGTGGATGGTCATCCATCCTCGGACCCACCTTGGTAAGCGCTGCGTAACCTTGAAGATCGACCCGTGTGGCTGTCCTTATTTAGCTACGAGCTCCTCAACTACTAGCTTACTCATTATGACCTGTAAAAGCAAAGATTCGATGCCAGATCAGAAAGGCCCAGGCTTACGAGTTCCAGGTCATAGGTTTAAACCCGGGCAGACACTTTACTCTGTACCAATTATTTCATCATCACTGTTCTCAAACGGAGACGCTATTCAGCGCTCAGTTTGATACCTTTTCCATGTTAATAATCTCTTATTCTAATGCAGGCGAAATTATTCTTGACTCTCTCAAGCAATTGTAAAACTACTGCATAAAAACGCCACCTAAAGCTGGACGCACACCTAGATACGCCGTAGGAACCGTACGCGCAGCAGTCATCATCATATTTTTATGAAATAGTACCTATTGTAGCGAAAATAAAAAACTTTTTGGCAAAAAAAAAAACGACTTCCAAAAAAAAAACACTAAAAAAGTGGAAAATAACTTTACTTTCGGAAGTCGGTGACTATTGTTTGTTTCATTGACTTTTTTGCCACCGACTTCCGAAAGTAAAGTTATTTTCCACTTTTTTTGTTTATTTTTTGGAAGTCGATTTTTTTTTGCAAAAAAAGTTTTAATAAAAATGCTCCACGTAAATATGTTGATAAGTATTTCTAAAAGAAAAGCATGGTTAAATTTGGAAATATAGAAGATACAGTAAATTGTAGCCGGTAATTTGAATTTTCAATTCGTAAAGCTAAATTAGTTACATAAAATACACATTTAAACGGAAAAAATCGAATTGTAAAATTTTGGAAAGTTGTAAAATAAACTGATATCTAATTAAGCTAATATAATACTAAAAAAACAACAAAAACTGGCAAATCCTCCCTGTCCTGGACTCGCTCCGTGTGCTCACTTTAGCTCTCCGCCTTGCAAAACTCTTTAGATGTATGACGTGGATGTTCTTTATATAAAGTACTGATAGCAATCAGTGTAAAGGTAATACTTGGAGTCGAAAAAAGGTTGGCTCTGTCTGACTTAATGTTCCACCAAATATTCCTTACAGGAAACAGATTAGACCATTATTGTATGGCCATCCAAATATCCAAATAAAAATAAAACTTCATCACCATGTGTTAAGTAATATCTAATTCATATTGAATCGAAGATGGTTATGTCACAATGGAAATTTTAGTATTGACTCATCACCATCACTGCAAACGCGACTGTCAGATGCCAATAAAAAATTGACTATTTTTCCCATTCTGACAATTAGATTTCAAAATTAAATGGTTTTTTCTTTTCTAAAGAGTTCACTAAAGTTGGTTGCAAGTCATCAAAGAATTAAAAAATTCCTAGGATTGACGCTTTCATGCAGGGAAACACTGCACTATGCAACGCCATCAAATTCTGCCGTGTAAGGTGCGTGTGGCGAGTGCCGAACAGAAATACTGTTAAAATAATGGATGCTATTCGGCGCGTACGATGCGGATAGGAGCGCGGAACCACTGGAAAATGCAATGATTGATCATCAACGACAGACGCCCCATGGGTATGGCTCTTGCGGTGCGTCTAAGTGCGCATCCATCTTAATAGATACTTTAGAAACTAAAATGCTATTTATTAACTGAATTCAAAGAAGAATAGCCCGTAAAAGGAGAATCGCGTTATTAAATAAGATTCCAAGAAGGTCCTCCGAATGCGTTCTTGCGACTTTTATTTACACGAGAAGATATTAAATTTTCTCGTCTTTAAAAAGGAGGGAAAGTTCTTATGAGACATGCCAGACGAGAAATAGAACGATTTACACGAATTTCACAATTTCTTGAAGGAAAATGAAAAGTTTATGAAGAAATTTGCACCAGTACCGTGAGATGCGCGCAGATCGGACCGGATTTAATTAAAGCTAGCGGCCGCCTTTGGAATTGCCGAAAACTCAAACAATAATATATATGACGGCGTAAGCGATGGCTGAGCGATAGCGCCGTTGTCATTAGGGTTCGGTGGTACCGGGTTCATGATGAAAATGTTAAAATAATAGTTTCGGTTTCGGTACACAAAAATCACAGTTTATTATTTAACACAAATTTACATTAAATAACACTAACAAATAATCTCCACAAAATGGGCAAACCGACAGTTTCGTTCTGAAGGAGTGACTTGGTTGGAGTTCCGAGCAAAAGTGATCTCGGCACAATCCCCACTCTACAAAACGACTCTGTCCACGTGCCGCCATTAAAACAACATCTGACGTCACGGCGTTTACCCCTACTACAATGGTCAAATCAGCAACTTGATGTTTAAAAGTTATCGCTTTCTCCGACACGGCCAGCCTGACAAGTTACACGTCCTCGTGAGTACCTGTAACCAAACAGTCAAATTTGGAGCAACAGTACAGGCTCGGTCAACCTGACCACATCTTTATGGAATAGCATAACTTGAAAATAACACGTTGTCAAACAAAAGGTTCCTCTAAGTCTCAATCATATTTACTCAGCAACTAAATCAACTTCGATCACATACAACGCTCATGGCCCAGCTGCCGCAGCAGCTAGTGACACTTATGCCACCCATATCGTCATCACCTCATGTGATACGACCACACACATCACATAGAGTCTGCGACTCCCAGGTCAGTACAAGACCAAAACAACAATAGTCTCCATTGAGACCCAGGTCCCCGCCGTACCACCAGCTGCCCATCGCCCCCTGAACAGCTCACAAGTGAGCTGCAGTTACGACTACAGACTAGTGCGTACGGTGCGACCAAATAGCCATGGTATGTGTCTACTACTCGTTGGAGGTACTTTCATCACCGTCCTCTACGTTTAACTCATTAGGAACACTACTTAGAGGCATCTTTCGTATACGATCGTGAGCGTACTTGTAGGTTCTATTTCCTGTCAGTGATTTTAAAACATAGCGATCGTTTTCAAGCAACTCTAAAATTTTGAAAGGACCTTTAAATTTGGGTTTAGTTTGGTTTCTTTCTTCATTTTTGATTAATACCAAATCACCAACACTGAAATTAACTACTTTGGCCTTATTTTTGTCAAAACGGGCTTTTTCATAAGCCGCACTCTTCTAAATACCGTCCACCGCGTGTTCTCTCGCTTCTGTTAGGTCAATTCCGGTTTCATCATGGTCATTATAAGCCATTAGCGTTAGAGGCCTAGCAACTTTTCCTATCAAAAGCTCTAAGGGGCTTGATTTCGTAACACGGTTCATTGTGCAGTTGATAGCCAACTGTACATCGTCCAAAGCATCCTGCCACGACCTTTCCGATGTCTCTACCGCGGTTAGCATACCCTTTAACAAACCCATCTCCCTTTCGACTTGACCATTCGCGCGACTAGATCGCGTAGCAATTAAATGCAAGGAAATGTTGCGTGAATCGCAAAACTCCTTCAACACTTTGTTGGCAAAGGAACGACCTTGGTCGGCAATTATACGACTAGGAGAGCCAAATAAAGCAACGCTGGACTTCAAAGCTTTAATAGTGCTGGCTGCTCATGGAGACTAAGCCTATGTGGGCGACGTTGTACCGTACGTGCTGGATCCACTAATCGAACGTTTAATTCACCCGTAGTCACTCGAGTTAACGGTAAACCATTGATAAAAGCATTCGAATACTCATTCAAAAGGGACGTCAACCGGTCCTTGTTTTCGTTTGAAATATCAAAATCAACATTGTAAAGATCAATTACGGGAGGTAAATCGCAACAACCTACATTTGTGACTTTCGAAATACGTAGGGTAGATTCAGTTAAATGTAAAGTATAGCCAAGTGTCAAAATATCGCGTCCGATCATAACATCGTATTTCATACAATCGTCGGGTAGTACGTAAAATAAAATTGACAGTTCGTTATTGTCGACCACAACATCACTAAGAATTTGTTCAGTGCTAAAAACATTCGAATTATTACCGATACCAATTACTTACACGGTTGAAAGTGAACGTTTGCCCGAGAATTTATAAGCTACACTTTGTTTAACGAGAGAACACTCGGCGCCGGAATCAAAACAAAATGAAAACGACTCACCGGATTGTTCCAATTGCCCACAAACACCTGCTATTTCGCAGCTATCGACGCGTCGCTCCGCCGTTGCGTTGGCAGCGCTGCCCGCCGACGATGACGCGCACCCGCACTGCCGCGTTGGCAGTTCGTACAGATGTGTCCGGCTTCTCCACAACGGAAACACGTTATTCTTTTGCTGGAACCCGATGAAGTCGCCGCCGGTGTAGTTTTCTGGGCGTTAGCTCCAGCAGGCTGTGTAAACTTCGAACGACAGTTCACCGCTTTGTGTCTCGGTTTTCCGCACTTATGGCACGTGAACATAGTGGAAGTTTGTGGCTTTAAACGCTTTGCATCAGTGGCGCCATCACCGGTACTGCGATCGAACTTCCGCTTCAGACTTGCACTCGCCTTAATCTCCTGCAGTAACTTGTTGCGTGACGTTATTTCGCTAGTAAACGCCAAGCGATTAAGCAGAGAGTCGAACTGAGAGACATGAGCGAGCACATACGACGTGGCTATTTCTTCATGGCTTCGATTCTTCCATCGAGCCAACAGGGTAGTCATTAGGCGGCTGGCGTACGCTGCGAGACATTCGCCCTCCTTCGGCCGGCCGTTGTGGATGTTAACAAGCGATGCAGCAAGAGTTTCAGTGGATGCATAACGCGCAAGGAATAAGTCGCGGAAATGCTGCCACGTCATGCCTGCATGCGAAATCTGCGACAGCCACGATGACGCATTACCTTTCAGGGCTTTGCTCAGAGCTATAATAAGCGATGCACCCTCCAGTGGACGTTCGTCGAGGCAAATATCGATAGTACCGCACTAAGCACGTGGATCGGTATCTGGTAGCTCCGGATTAATTTCTGGCAGCATGATCTGAGGTGCCACTGTTGGTGTCCTGATGGCTTCGATCAGCTGCATCATGTTCTTCTGCTGCATCTCGAACATAGCACACCAGTGGGAATCGAGTCCAGATCCCAATTCTGATGACGGCGTAAGCGATGGCTGAGCGATAGCGCCGTTGTCATTAGGGTTCGGTGGTACCGGGTTCATGATGAAAATGTTAAAATAATAGTTTCGGTTTCGGTACACAAAAATCACAGTTTATTATTTAACACAAATTTACATTAAATAACACTAACAAATAATCTCCACAAAATGGGCAAACCGACAGTTTCGTTCTGAAGGAGTGACTTGGTTGGAGTTCCGAGCAAAAGTGATCTCGGCACAATCCCCACTCTACAAAACGACTCTGTCCACGTGCCGCCATTAAAACAACATCTGACGTCACGGCGTTTACCCCTACTACAATGGTCAAATCAGCAACTTGATGTTTAAAAGTTATCGCTTTCTCCGACATATAGGTATTATTTGTTTACAAGCACGGTACTAACTTTCAAATGTGAAGCGATATTCACCTTTTAACCGACTTTTAAACCAACCAGCATTTTTTTTAACAGCTGCTTATCTTCCTAACAGCGGTTGTATCAACAGCAGTTAAGCAGCTGTTAAGCAGTGATAGTCTAGTGGTGTGACCGTTGGACTGCCAAGTCATGGGTCTCGAGTTCGAACCCAAGACGACCTCTGATTTTTTGGAATAATGTGAGTAAAGTATAATTATCACTTGCTTCGGTGAGGGAAGACATCGTGAGGAAACCAGCATGCCTGAGAGATATTTCTCGACGGCATGTAAAATCCAAGTCAGAGGCCCATGGGCAGTATGAAAACTCTGACACCAGGTTAGGCACTAACCATAGAATAAAAAAGAAAGAAAGACAAAAAAAAAAGTTAAGTAAGTTGACACATGTCGGGATTCAAAGCGAGGGATTCTGCTCGTGTAAGAAAAGCGAGCGATACACGCTTCATATTATACTTATTTGCTCATTTACTTTCGCGACATACTTAACAATTCCACTTTCCTACAAAGTTCTTGATAAATTCCTTTTGAAGTTTGTATGAACTATACTTGCATTAGTACGTATTAATGTTCCACGTGCACTTAGTTGGGAAAAGCAAAAATTAAGTTACTACATATTTGTTGGATGCTTGGTCACTTTTCATCAAACTCCGAAGCATTTTCTGAGAGATTCCTAATGAATATGTAGTGACCTACATAATACATAATAAATTCGCTTCACGTGTATAGAAAACTCATCGGCTCGACAAAGTAAATAACGCAATGTATGTTGTGAAATTGTCAAAATAATATGCCCTTGCCCTTGTAAGTGTGTGAAACAGACAGGTGGACAATATTAAGAGGTAGTCAGCTTAAACAATACAGGAAAACGCTTAATGGAGACTGGATTGTGTGATATGGATTTAATCATAAATGCCGTCTGAGACACTAATTTGAATGACCTTCAAATGATCTGACCATGACAATGAATTTTAAAGTGATTTTGACCTCTTGAGTTTCGGTGTTTCTTCGATATCATACTTCTGGTATAGTAAGGTTCTACCCGTAAGGGGCCATTCCAAAATTAGGTCACACGTTATGGAGGTAGATAGACGAAGTGTGAGATATTGTGTGACAAGGGGTGAATGGGGTCGTAAATTTCGTGACGCCACATTTAAAAAAAACCTAACTTAGGTATGTATGTATTAAAACGCGAAATTTGAACTTTTAACGAAAAATTTCAAATGCTTTCAACTGTATCTGTATGAAAATGTAACATTGCGAAATATGTGACGTCACACAAAGTAGGAGGGAGTCTCACAAGTGCGACCAACTGTGACAAAGACGGGGGGCTGGGGGAGAAATCATGAAATTCGCGTGACTTATGGATGGCCCCTAATGACTGTCAATCAATTCCGTGCCATGACCTCGGCAAGCGAACTTCAACCTTCAATCGCCTAGTACGCCGGATTTAGCCACGAGCTCCTTTCAAATCAACACAAATAATGTTTATTTATATCCAACAAAACTTTCAATAACAGTCAAATCACTGTTTACAATAAAACCACAATGACATCTGCCTTTTCACCATGAAGTACCTAACAGCTGCAAAACTTCTAACACGACAGTATAAATGTTATACCTGATGTTATAAATCACGGTGCGTGCTTCCAAACAATGATATAAAGGCGATGTTGGACAAAAGACGGAGAGGCAAAGTTCAAGGACGGTAGCAGGGTAGAAATACTGAATATCATGGGTACAGAAGGTCAGATCGACAAAACGCGCCAAAACAAGTCCATGCAGACACACACATAAACTCGTACTTACCGTATTCGAGGTAGGTATATATATATGTACATATTTCATAGGTTACCGTAACTGCAAAGTACTGTGGCACGGTAATCACTATGACCGTAGCGACACGATTACATAACATAACATCATGCCTGTAATCCCCGCAGGGTTAAGCAGATGTGTACCTAATAGTTCACCCACATTTCGCCAGTTATTTTTCTTAATTCCCATGTAATAAGGGGCGAGCCTATTGCCATCAACCAGAAATCCAGACTCCGTGTCTGTTACTAGAAATTCCTAATGGCAATAACCCAATAACACTTTGCCCGACCCGGTAATCGAATCCAGGACCTCGTGGTTTGCAGTTGCGCTTGCGATCCCTCGAGCAACGAAACAGTCACGACTAGTTTGCCTTAAATGCTGACATTGCCGCCTGACGCTGCGGTTGAGCGCCGACAGACCAGAACAAAACCAGTAGAGCAGCCACGAGCACAGCGAAATGACGTACCCATTATTTTGTTCAACAAATACATTTTCAGAAACTGATGAACTCACGTCACGTTCGTAATTAAAATCGCAGTGGATTTGCCATTTGTGGTTAATGCCAACCACAAAGTAGCCGTCAGTTGCCGTTGCGGTCGCCTTCGTAACGGCAACGCAATGATAAACCCCAGCAAAACGACTGGTCATCTCTTTGCAAACGCTATCTTCCGAATGGCTTATGGCCTTCTGTATCTATTGTGAAGTAGAAATCTTAACGACTATGTTGACCGCGGTCCTCTGTCCGTCCTGTCTCACGATGGAGTTCGGATGGTATGGATAAAGTAATGGTCACTTATGGCATATCTAAAGGGTGTGGAGGCCATTATATGGTTTATGATTCCAAAGTGTAAGTAAAATGTCTGGTAGTAACGTTTCATTTTTCAGGGAGTATTATTTGATGTTAGGTACAGTGAAAAACAAGCAGGATAATTTTATTAGTAAAATAAATTGTTGTAATAAAACGTCAAAAAAAATATTCAAAAATAATCCCTACAAACTATTTACAAACAGATTGTTTTGTTAATTGGCCCTGTTACCTGGTCCGATAACTAAATGCTTAAAAACTACTTTACTAACAGGAGCCAGTTAATCAATTTCAATGAAGTGCCAAACTATAGAAGAATAAGAAAGGATAAAATAAAAGTGTACAGTTCCATTAAACAAAGACTTATATTAAAATAATTCAGTACGAATTCCCCCTTTTTGCTCTACCTATAATTTTCCCGATTAAAATCTCATTACATACCATACACAACACATCATTATTATTTTCGTCAATTAAGATCCTGCCATATAATAATTATGTAAGTACACAAGGTGTGGTTTTGCATCCTCGTCAAAATTCATGAGGTTGTCATCGTAGACGTAAATAATCAATATAAATTACGGTAATAATGTAACGTTGCTTTTTTAAGTTGTTTTAATTTTACACTATTTCAGAATGAAGCTCTTCTCAAAAGAGGAGAATCACCCGTTTATTGAATAAACGTCTGTGTTTGTTTGTGTGTGTGAAAGCGCGGTTATAGGGCTAGTATTAGACGGACCACATTTTATTACGGGTTGTGTACACTTATCGATTTCCGATATTAAGAAAAAAATATAAAAATTACCTTTATTATTGATCCGGGTCGAGAATCATTAGCATAGTTACCTCCTTAAATTTGACGAGGATGCAAAACTACACCTTGTATGTATATGTATAAATGTTTTCAATCTAGACATAACGTAAGTACATAACACAACAAAACATCAATCTTTCGGAAAAGTACCTAACGTTAACCAGTAATTTGCTCCAAACACGTCCACGAAATTATAGGAAAAACACTTTATGGGCATATTAAATACGTACAAAATTTATGATAAGCACTGTATCAAGAATTAGCTTTTACTAACGCTTTGCTTTCAGAAATTATCCCAAGGAAACGGAAACCTAATCTTGGGATCGTAACGCAGACTACACCCTGTGTGCATATCGAAATCCGAACGAACGGGTGCATATTGAAATCCGATCGACCGGTACCGGTCGCCCGGCATGAAAAGGTGCCGGGTGCTGCGGGTTGTTCGAAAGAGATACCGCGGCCCCGGAACACAAAGGGCGATGAAGGAACATGGGTGGGTTTTAGTCAGTAAAAGTCTGACACTCCCTCCCGCTCAGTCCAGAGCGGGAGAAGTCATTTGATGATTTCCCATCCGGAAAAAAAAAGGGGCATGAAAAGGTAATAGAAACACCGAGTTACTTTAACGTTTACAATGCTAGTATGGATATACATGCCCTTTGATTATCAATTAATGTTTACAAAGAGTTATTAAAGTTAGCAAGTAGGACCATCATAAAAATTCATAACACAAAGAAAAACTTGTTTAGATATTTTTTTCGGTAAAAGAAACAAATAACTTGACTACAGATGTATAAATATGAATGTTGTTGATCGGTCGTATGAAATGAATTCATACGACCGATCAACAAGTCTCATAAAAAAAACATCACTTTTTATTAGAAGATTCATGCATTCATGCTTTGAGTGGAAACTATGTAAGTACCTATCCTGCCCTCTGTGCCCCACAACATGTAGTCAAAGTGACCCCTGGAAGTAGCAATGTTTTAGGCCACCGACATTTAAAGTACTGTCGAACAGAGAGCGGAAAATAAACTTTTGGTTGACTTATATTGCCAACAAGCGACCCGCTTAGGCGTAGCAAAGGAGCAATTAACTGCAAAAGAAAATCAGAAGTGAACATTTTCTTTCACACAAACCTCGCTAAACAACAACTAAAAAAAAACAGCCATATCGGTCGAGCCGTTCTCCAGTGATACTCCATCATAAATGTGGCAATGGATAATTATTTAGACATAAAAAAAAATAGAAAATATATAAAATAAACAACTGTCGCCAAACAAACAACAAAAACAATCGCCGCCCAAACGTCAAAGAACGCCGACAAAACACCAGCACAGTGCATTCCCGCGCATGCGTCCAACAGTTTCCACTGTTTTCATTCAGCATTTCAGTCTATCGAAATCAACCGAGGCAACCACCTGCCCCTCTTCTGCAAAAGTTCACGTAACTTTATAAAATTTCCTCAAAGTACTGAAAAAAAAATTCAACCAGTGTTCTGTGTTACAAGTTAAGTGATAAATAAACTATGTGTGTTTGTGAAACTATGTGTAAAAATGTTAGTGTTTAAGTGAAATTATGGATTTGAAAACGTTTGAACTTGTTACGAGTTTGTGCTTAAATTCGGATTGAGTTTTTCGAAGTAAGTTTTTGATGTTTTTATTTCCGGTTTTAAAAGTCAGTTATTTAGGTGACTATACTTTGAAAAAAAAATTTGAAAAAATCAGGAAGTACGATAAAGGACATTTTTTCATAACAGGGAATTGTGGTAAAAGCTGAAAGCTGAATCTGTAAATGCCAGATTAACAGATTCAGCTCAGGCTTCAATTTTAGCTGTTTTTTTTCTGGGAAATCATAGAATTTTATAAAATTATGAACTCACAAAACTTTTTTCGTAACACATTAAGTGACTAAACGAATTAACTTATTTACAGCACATTTTAAAACAATCAAAACAAATAATTACGGCATCATTACAAAAAAAAATTAAATAGTACACAAAATTAATAAAATAGATGGCATTGAAAAAGGGATTATTTAAAAATAATTTGTACCGAATCATATCTTAAAATTTTATACTTTTAAAAGAAGCAACAAATCTAAAATCACCATCTATCATCCAAAGCTCTCAACTAAAACATAATAAACAAACAACGGTACTAAACTTCCCCAGGAACGCAGTAAATTGGCGGGTTAGTCCCTGAGTACCCCGATCCCTGAGGCACCCGTACCGGAGGACCCCGAATTCGATAAATATGATTACATTTCAATCTTTTGTTTTTTTCTATTGTTTTCAACTTGTACGGTCGACATAAAAAGTGCTTAAATGCATGTTTGAAATACATAAGACGAAAGTAATTTATTTGAAAGAAAATCGGAATTTTGGGGCACTTTTAATTTCAGAAGCGTTCATCAATGAAAGCATGTACATTATATGAAGCAATTATGGGGCTTTTCTTTCCATGTAATATCTTTTTTTAATAAGCTGCACAAGGTAAAAAAAGAAGAAACAAATATTTTGCTTAAGCTGAACATCTAAACGAAGTCATTTGCAACATCAAAACGTAAAAATAGTGACGTCCCATCAAATCTAAGCCATTTGCGGTAAGATTCCTCCTACCTTTGGAAGCCCAAGAGTTATTTGCTTCTAAGCCAGCCTCTTCTTCGATTCATAACGTGTTTCATGTTACTAAATAATCATATTATTAAAGGAATTATTACCTGCTGTTATTAAAAATGTAAAGTACGAACGTAACGTTTTTTTTTGGAGATTTTAGCTTAACTTGCAACATTCAAAGCTATGCTGTCTTTCATAACACACACACACATTTGCTCATACTTGTTTTTATTGTTTCTTTTTTATATTAATGTAATGTTTCACTGTCTGTTTTCCCCAAATAAATAAAATAAAATAAATAAAATAACGGAAATTAATGTTATAAATATTGTCACATCTTAGTCTTGATCAATTTAAGTCTTGATGTGTGGTTTTGGTGTGAATAGTTGTGCATTTTATTTTTGTTTACCAGTCATAGTAGTAGTTTAGTATCACGAGAAAGATACTATCAAGGTGTGCAGAGATGATAGAGGCTAATATAATGCCATAGCTTACAGTTGCAATCATTGAGATAGCAAGCTACGATACGGTACAAGACAAATTACGATTCAAAGCGGAACTCATCACCAAAAAGAAGCGCAGAAGTATTCTCAACTAAAAATCATGTAGGGAATTTGATTTTCGGTATTGAAAACGCAAGTATTGTGATAATAATTAAAACCTGTGATTGCTCTATGAGACTCTATATTGTATTCTCTAATTATAATATTTACTTTAACCAGCAAGACTTACGTAATAAAATTTTATTTAACATTTCATCTGCTGACGGTACTTTTAAGCTAAACTGACTTTTGATTGACTTTCTCAAGATAAAAATAAATCGGGGTACTCCGGTACGGGTGCCTCGGGGATCGGGGTACTCAGGGACTAACCCAAATTGGCAACGATAGATTAATAACAAGCGACAGTGTAGGTATTCAAAGAAAAAAGTTATTGTATTAAGTACTAACTTCATTAAAATTTTAAATTCATTCACTGATAGAAAACTCACAGCCTCTGCTGGGTCTAGAACAAAGAATAAATAAAAACATAAAGTTTTGCATTCGACTTCCAATATTGCATTATCATGACAAAAGCGAGCACTTGGAAAGGATTTTTGAATCATCCTAAAGTGGAATGAATTTTTGTAGGTGAAAAGTTAGTAGTTTTTGCTGATGGGAAATTCCAACGGATGCATTGCTTATCGATTTTTAACTCTGTTAGGCTCAGGCTAAGTCCTCTTTTTGCAACAGGAAAGATACAAATATGTACTAGTTGGTTCAGTCGCAAAATGTACCTTTCGCAAAATGTACCCCATTCGCAAAACGTACCTTTCTCAAAACGTACCTTTCTCAAAATGCACCTTTCTCATAATGCACCTTTCGCAAAACGTACCTTTTTTCTATATTCTCTTTTACAGTGCTACAGCTGTAATGAAAAGGCTAATTAGGGATTGTTTTTATTAGTAATCAAATAATAATTGAAAAACATCACAAAAGTCGAATGAAACCATATCTTTTTACTTGTATTCATCTGTCCACCGAATAAAATTAAGTGTCTTTACAAAACTACGTTATACCTCATGACGTTCTCAGTGTGCATACAAAAATTGAATCGAATATAATCCAGTGGTTAGTCACAGGACATTATTTTCCATTTATAACAATGACGTTCCCAGTCTGCATACAAAAATTCATTCGAATATATCCACTAGTTCAGACACAGGACATTATTTTTCATTTATAAAATGTTCTACATGAGATATATTCCTAAATTTTATTTCCAGATGCGAATTAGCGCAAGTTATACCTAATGTTAGTGAATCAATATTTATAAATAAAAAAAAATAATATAATGTTAAGTCTAATAACATTATTTTTGAAAGAGAGGGCGTCTACGTCTATTGCACTGTATAAAATGGCTATTCAATGCAATAGACGTAGTATATATATTTCTCATAATAAATGGTTTCATTCGACTTTTGTGATGTTTTTCAATTATTATTTGATTATAAATAAAATCAATCCCTAATTAGCCTTTTACTAGCTGTAACACTGTAAAGAGTTAATGTAGAAAAAAGGTACGTTTTGCGAAAGGTGCATTATGAGAAAGGTGCATTTTGAGAAAGGTACGTTTTGAGAAAGGTACGTTTTGAGAAAGGTACGTTTTGCGAATGGGGTACATTTTGCGAAAGGTACATTTTGCGACTGAACCCATCTGCATAATATCAGACTTTTTGTTTTAACACAAGTACAACGTTAATTTCCATCTCTTGTCTATAAGAATAAAACTAGAACTAAAAACTAAAAGAGTCAAAACTGAAATTTATTTTCTTCATCAACCACATCATTATCCACCGTGGAAATTTTTCTACAACCAATCATTATTTTTTCTTTCTTCGTATTAATGGCGGCTATGCGTCGCAGAAAATTTTCCTTCATTGCTAGTAAGTGTTTTCATAAATTAAGATACGGAAAAACACTTCCGCTAATGTGATGAATTATGCTATATACAGACTTATAGCAAAAGTTTTCGATATCCATCACGAATATGACAAACTTGGTAAATGGTCTGTTTGCACTTATTTCTCGGTTTCAGCTACATGAAAATAATAGACTGGTAAGACGAGATAGTGGTCAGTTGCGTTGTGTGATTGCCCTTGTTGCGTAGGACGTTCTCAAGTAACTTAATAGGAGAGCCTAGAAAAAATGACATTCAGCGATAAAGATGATGGAAAAGTGAAAATGTCCTGGAGCTAAATATTTACAAAATGCTTTGAAAGCTATTGTTATTGGTCCAGGTATTAAGGTTCTTCGTCGTTAGTGCAACGGCACTGATATCATCCTATGCTCTCTATAATTAGATATGCCTAATAAATCTGAGTGTGAATTAAAGTGTCCTTTATAAAAAGTAAGTTCACTGACAGGAAACGGAAAGCCTAAAACGCTCGATCTAGACGCATGAATTTTTTTACAAGTTTGCCTATGTAACAAACGTGACTACTAAGGAAGGATTTTTGGAAAACATCTCCTGAACGGGTGTGGAGAAATAGAGGATACAAAGTCTTGATTTTCGGCGACGGAAAATCCCTTCAGCTTTTATAGTAAAATATTCGTATGGGTAATAAAAAAAAATCAAGTGAAATAAAAAAAAAGACGGTTGCAAAAAACTGTTGCAACGAAATTACGAAATGCTTAAAAGTGGCAATTTAGACGATGGACGCCTACATTTTCTGCAAAGGACAGGTAATTTAGCTTTCCCATTTCCCGATAGTTTCTCTGTAGTATAAAAGATCTTTCGTTTTGAGAGCTATCTTTTTTAATATGAACCTTTCCAAAATTTTTGGGCCTCACTCTGATTTGACTAAAAGATTTCATATGAGCAAAAAAGCCTGTTTATGTTGATTATTTCCCTAGTTAAAACCTTGTGAAATAAGTAGGTACACAATACGGTGTTACAAAACATCAAAACTTAAAGTGGCAATAAGGACAGGAGATGACGCTAACATTTTGTACGAAGCGCATCGTCTCGTTTTTAAAGCTATCTTCTGTAATATTTACCATTCTGAAAACATTGGTTCTCAGTCTTGTTTGACTAAACTGACGAGTTTATATGAACCACAAACGACTAGTTAAAACTTGTGTAATGAGCTTGCAACACGATATTACGAAACGCTAAAATTTTAAGTGGCAATTTAGACGTGGCCATGACTTCTAGATTTTTTGCAAAGCATGGCTTATATTTTAGGTTATTTTTTTTTAGTTATTTGTCTTATAAAGCTACTATTTAGCGTTTTTCTGATGTGTCAAGGGAGTTTCGTTTTGTACGCGTTCTACTGTAATATTTGCTTTTCGAGGAGAGTCAATTCTCAGTATACACACGCATAACATGCTAACATCACGCCTTTCATCTTCAAAGGCTTAGGCAGAGCAGTACCTACAAAACCTACAGCCACATTTTGATCATACTTTCAAAATTTCGTTTCGATCTAATTTGGTCAAAATATATTAGATTTTGAGTGGACTCATTTTTAAATAATAACAGGAGCTCGTGGCTAAATAATAACAGCCGCTTGGGTCGATCTTCAGGTAAAGCAGCGATTGCGTAGGTTGGTCCGTGGATGGGTGTGTCGTATTACCCAGTACTAACTGGATTGTGGAGGTCAGAATGATAGGCAGTCGCTCCATATAAAATACTGGTACTCAGCTGCATCCGGTTATACTGGAAGCCGAACCCAACATTGTTGGGAAAAGGCTAGGCAGATGATGATGTTTGTTTGATGATGTTGTTTGATGCAAATACGAATTTTCCATACACAGTATTGGTTTTGCTGTTTTATTGCCTTTGTGTATTTGATTAGGGAATAGATATTTATAAATTGGTTCAGAATCAATATTAGGAAAGTGTACCAACGGATTAGGGGGAGATACATACCTCCTGTTGTAGATATCCTCGTGGCACGTGTAACTGAAAATAAAATAGCAATCTGTAATTTAATCTAAAAAGAAAATTTAGGAAACATTTTTAAAGATAATTCAAGAGAAAGTGTCCTGGGACTTTAAATGAGATTTCGTTGTAACTGATATAAGTGACGTTTAGTAGGTTCTACTTTTCCTTGTTAAAATGTTCAACCTGCTTGCTACCTTTAATATTCTGAATGAATTTTATTTTCCTCGTTTCTGTCTCTTCAACTTTTGTATTATATTACAATGCGTTTTAACTGGCTTAGATTTCTGTTCTCGGAGACTAAAATTTAGACCATTATTTAACATAGCATCGTGCCTGTAATCCCGGAAGGGTTCGGCAGAGATGTAGGTGTTGCTCCGTAATAAACATAAACATGAGTCCGCGCCTGTTACTGACAATATCGTCGATAAATGATTATTTAGATTTTGAATGGTATGATAAATGTCAGTGTTATGGGTTTTTATTGACTTTCTCGTTGGTCTTTTTCAGTCAGTTTTTGCAAGCGCGACTGCTGAGTGCTGAGCATAAGGTCCTGGTCGGGCAAATTGTTATTGGGTTTTTCCATCAGGAATTTCTCAGTAGCAGCCACGAAGCCTGGATTTGTGCCCGATTGATGGCAATAGGCTCGCCCCCTGTTACATGAGACTTAAACATAACTGACGAAATTGGGATGTAGTAATTCGGTACACCTCTGCCTAACCCTTCAGGGATTACTGGCGTGATGTTATGTTATATTCTCATATATACATTATTAACTATACCCGTTTGTGCGTCGATGTCCCTTCGGCTCTGTACTTATAGGATGATATTGAGATAAGATATGATATGTAAGTGTGTTACGCCATTACCCCGCTGCTCATCATCCAATAAATAAAAAGGAGTAAATGCAATTAATATGAGCAAATTGACGTAAAGTTTGGTTTATAAAGAAGACTAGTTAGTTGGTTATTGGATAAACCCAAAAGCCTAAATAAAAGGCAAGGCTAAAGATTACAAATCGTTGTCGGTGACCTGTTTGGGGCGTGTCTTGGCACTTTGTTTTGGAATATAAGACATTAATTACAAGATAGCGAGCTGGAGAGAAAATACCTTTACTGTTGATGATCGAGGTATTTTGAATATGTTTGTTAGGGTATAAGTCTGACCTTTACATAGGCTCGCCCCCTATTACATGGGACTTAAAACATAAGTACTGAAATGTGGGTGTACTATTAAGTATACCTCTGCCTATAACACTTCTGGGATTACAGGCGTCATGTTATGTCATGTTCAGAGATTGGAATAGGTGGAGTATATTTGCCTAAACTTCAAGGAACTAAGTAATATGTGGATAATACCAACGTCTAATTTAACAGCTTTGTTTCGAAACTTAAAAATCATACCGGGATTTTATGCGGGGTTATTATCTACAATGTTACTTACTTCCTTGAATTTTAGGCAAATATACTGTACCTATTCCGATCTTTGGTTATGTTACATAACATGATTGTCTGCTCTATTCATCGGATTGTTTTTGCTTCTAGTCGGACAAAACATTTTGATTCTCAACAATGTGAAAGCTATGCTAGAAAGCTTTTGATTCTGTTGATCTCGAAAATGAGACGCTTGAAATTCACCTGTGTAAAGTGTTTGAATAAAGCTACAAATTCATAATATTTCCTGTCGATTGAGACCAAAAAAAATACACCACGACATTTTGGCATTCCTTTTATTTTATTATCCAACCAAAGACAAGCATGTCTTCAAAATCTTTATACAGTTTTTTTTGTGTTACATTTTCATTTTGTATCTTATCTGAATTATTGCTACTATTATAAATGCGAAAGTTTGTGAGGATGAATGGATACAGTTTATCACAGTACTACGTCCCGTGGGACAGTTACAAACCTCCAAGCGGGCGAAGCCGCAGGCATAAGCTAGTCATCAATATTTTTGACATGCTTTCGGCCCTCTCAAATAAAAGAAAACTTGCTATTTATTTTAGGTGTTTACCTACTGCCTTGGGAAGAAACCTGATCAATAAGTTTGAAATAGATGGCGTTTAGTGTTACTTTTGTTCAGCTGCTACATAGTTCCTTGCTGAAAACTTTGCCGTGAGATGGCGTTGTGTGTTTCATTTTTTGATGACTTTGATAAGAGTATCTACACAGCGTTCTTTCGCAGCGTAGCTACCCATAAATCCCATTATGCCTAAAAGATATCTACCAGCATAGTGGGATGCGTGCTGTTTTTACTATATTTATATTGGTTTTTCCCCTCATTATAAAAATCTTTCTCGCAAATAATTATGGTGTAATAGATAAATGTAGGTCATAAGGCCAGGGCTTGTTTCATAGTATTGGGATACGCACTAACTACCTTATAAATTACAATATCAAACTGCCTTTCTGTTGCTCAGATTACAAGTTTAAAAATAATAATTCCTTTTTTGTGCTATTTTATTTTCCCTGTTTTATTAAAGTTAAAGTCTTATACTTAAGGACATTTCTTGAGTATTATACACACACACATAAATCTTAAACACGAAAGTTAATTTAGTAAGTTGGTAAAAAAAACAATTGTAACCCTAGAGATTATTTTCACTGTATTGTATCCTTTAGTAAATCTGTGTACAACGTTGTGGGCTGCAATACTGTCTATAAGTTTTGTGTATTTCTTGTTCTTATATTATATATTGTAGCTATTTGTTGTAACTCTTGAATAAAAATAAATATAATATTCTTTTTCCAAATGGATATTTTTGGTTCGGCTACCAGTGTAACCGGATATATTGACTTGAGATATTTGCCTTGCACAAGCCTGTTTCCGGGAGAACCGGATACCGACAGTATAGCAGGGTTTCCTTGACTACTTAACCGTAAATGACATGAGTTTTCTGGAATTCGGCCAATGTTTTACTTTATCTGCGTCAAATGGTGCGGCAGCTTTGGTCTCATGTTTTTTTGAGCTAAAAAACCATTAAAACAATTAAAAATAAAAGAAAAATCAATGTATGTACGTCGTGTGTATTTTTTTCATGTTAATAAACTAGACAACGTTATTAACATTAAAATAAAACCGTGTAAAAGGTTCGTTTAAAGGAATTAAAGTTTAAAGGTATTTTTAAGGTGGGGTGTTTTATCCAAGCGAAGCGAGCAACTGGATATTAAATTTTAAATTAAATTGGGCTCAGTAAGAGGTTCCTGATAGTGCTATGCGTAATTTATAAAATAAAAGAGTTTTACACAGTGTGGAGGATAACATATTTATATTTATTAAGACTCTGTAATAAGTACTTATACTACGTATGTATATACTAAGGAATCAAATCAAATCAAATCATTTATTTGTTAGAACATGGTCGGTATGTATATAATGTATATGTATATGGTCTTGAGTTTATATTGATTGTGTCATCATAGTCTACCACATGGGCGTACAAATGTTAATTAATATTGGTGATCAATTATATAAAATAAAATAATAATGTTTTTAATAATTATAGCTAAACTCAAAAACGAATGTGAAAAACTAAGAAAAAAGTAGCAATATGATTAAGATAGGCAGTCGCTCCATGTATAATACTGGTATTCAGCTGCATCCCAAAAGACAGGAAGCCGACCCCAATATAATTGGGAATAGGCTAGGCAGATGATGAGTTGTACCTACACACATATTGGTTTTCGTGATTGTAGATGGGCGGTTTGAATGTACATAATTGTTTGATGAGACCACACAAGAGAACAAACAGCTTACTGTCATTTAGGCAATCAAACGGTGCCTATTACGAGTCATTGGCTCACTTACACCCGTATCTATAAACAAGTCAAAGTGTTTACTTGAGTAAATGTAATTTTTTACGATACGATTTTAATTATGTAGTTCAGTAATTGCTTACAGTTAGAACTGTAAAAAGTTAGAATTCTTAGCTTTGCTTTCTTTGACTTCTTTAAAATTCTAGTCTGTTGCATAAAAATTTTTGCACAAGTAATTACTTTAACTTGACTATACATACGAGTGTTAGTACGTCTAAGTGCACTTTACGCTACCGTAACGCTTTTTTTTTCACGATGTGGAAATCCTCAATGGATGTCCTCCGCCCTGGGGAGAGCGGAGGGGTCTGTCACAGTCGTACTGACTCAAAAAAATCACACCGCTGTTCCCTCGCACGTTTTACGGTAAAACTGAGATAGGGAAATCTTTATTAAGGTTTTTTTCATATGTTTTGAACAAGATAGCGCTAAAAAGCTTAGTTCATTAGATGCGTATTTTTTAGAGCTATCCGACAATTTTTTTGAGATACCGCTTTTGCGCTTAGTAGGGCATTGCTGCCCGGCCAAGCTGAGCTGCTTTTTCCCGAACATGTGCCCTTTGACGAATCATGCTGACCTGACCACCTGACGCCTGACATGTAGCACCTCTTACGATGTAAAACTTGAAGTTTTGTTGCTAACTGTACCCATAACCAATATGGGTCTTCTTCTTCTTTCTTTCTTCTTTATCGTGGGGTTAGTGCCTAACCTAGTGCCAGAGAATTTAGCCTCTGGCTTGGCTTTACATGGCATCAAATATCTCTCAGGCATGCTGGTTTCCTCACAATGTTTTCCTTCACTGAAGCAAGTGATAATTATACAATACGTACATGAATCTGAAAAATCAGAGACGCGTGGCATGGGTACGAACTTGAGGCCTATGACTTGGCTGTCCGACGGTCACACCACAAGGCTATCATTGATCAATACCAATATGGGTTGAATGTGGGTTCTGCTCTCTGAAAGGCTCGTTGATATTGTGAAACATTGTGTGTTGAGCTAAGTGTTTTATACACCCGCCTCAACCATTATAGTACATGAAAACATACGCTGTATTGTGCTACATTTTATAGCGAGCATATTGTTAAGTCTTCATGATTGGGTACGGTAGAATTCAGACTCAAATATTTATTCAGTATCGAAGCCTGAATAAATAAAGGCAATTTATGTAACTTTAAATTAACGCGTTGCTTGTTAGGTCTTCTCGTAACGTTTAATTATTTGTTTAGGTCGAAATAATGATGTTAACTTAGGATACTAACTTGACTGATTTTACTAAATTATTCTGGGGAATCCTTGGTTGTTGCTTTAGTTAGCGGTTCTTTTGGTGAAGTGGTTGACAGATTGGTAGCTGCGCTGGTTATAGCAGGCTCATTTCCGGATAAAATAAATATGTTTGGCTTATTAGGGAGGTGGTTTGAGGTATGGCTGTTTGTGTTATGAAACGAAGGTTAGCAACATTAAATGCACAGTGGGCGCTGGGCGACGACAATTTCGACTTATTTTTTAAACATTCTGGACGTCTAGTGGTCGCAAGCGCGACTGCTGAGCTCCTGCGGTCCTGGGTTCGATTCCAGGGTCGGACAAATTTATTATTGGGTTTTCCCATCAGGAATTTCTACGTGGCAGCCATGGAGTCTGGATTTGTGCCCGGTTGATGGCAATAAGCTCGCGCCCTATTACATGCGACTTAGACATAACTGGCGAAATGTGGGTGTAATATAGGTTACATCTCTGCCTAACCCTTCGGGGATTACAGGCGTGATGTAATGTTTGAAAGCATTCCTTCTTTAAAGTAGAAATGAATCAAACTTCGTAAAGAAATGCTGAAACGTACTTAACTATTTTTAGCGTAAAACAGCATAAACATGTCGCCCATAGTTCTATGATATCCTTTGCCAGCTAACAGCTTTCACGAATCAACAATCATGCAACTCATTCCTATATTAGGAAGGTACATATATCACGGCTTTACATTCATAAGCTTTGCCTTCACATCAATCATTGTTTGGTTATAAAGGGCTCTTAATGATTGTTCACAATATTTGGGGAAAGCCAATATGGTGAAGTATGGCTCGTATATTCTATTGTGTTGTTTGAAAAATGGATGTCAAGGTGTCCCTTGGTAATTATTCCTTGTCAGTGTTTGGTTGAGGTATTAAAAATATACTCATTCATCGTTTTTTCGTCATCAAGTGATTTGTTAGTCAATATCACTACATAGTATAAAATAAAACAAAGTCGCTTCCCGCTGTCTGTCTGTCCCTATGTATGCTTAAATCTTTAAAACTTCGCAACGGATTTTTATGCGGTTTGATTTTAATAGATAGAGTGATTCAAGAGGAAGGTTTAGGTATGCAATTTGTCAAGGTTTTGTGTAAATTAGTTGAAATATGACGATAATTGTTGGAAGTGTCGGAAAATGTCAAGCGGCCTAATATGCTCTAATACCCGTGCGAAGTCGGGGCGAGTCGCTAGTAAATATATAACCCCAAGTTTATACCCATGTTGAAACTGTGAAACATATTTTTAAAGTATTATCAAATACTTCTTAATCGTAATACATGTATGGACGTTGTACTTGTAAAATTTCTTGACGTTTTCGTTAAATGTCAACAAATTTCTACCAGGCCTATAAACCTATCCATGTAATAATTTGTTTTAAAACTTGTGAAAACATCAGATACAAAACGTAAAAACATGTTTTATAAAATGGTGCAATCACGGGGTAAAAGACACATAAGAAAATGTTGTGATATCTAACGCTCCTATTTTTATTAAATCAAACGAGCTTATACCTAATTCAGTATTTTTACAAATATAGTACCTGCTACTCAGAGGCCCAAGGACGAGCGCTTGATTTAAATGTAACGTACATACGCCGATTTTAAAGTTAAAAATACTCGTTTCACAAATAATATTTTCATAATTTTAAGAATTTATTCACTTCGAAAATACAATAATTCCATATAATTCATTGTATTTTCGATTTAAAAATCGACGTATTTACGTTACGTTTACAACTATCGTGCTAGGATCTCAAGTACTATTGCACGTATGTAACTGAGTACAAATACATGAGTCTTGGTTCAACTAAAAGGGGCCATTAGTTACGTCGCATGCGATGCATTATTTAGTTCTTTAGTGCTGCAGATGTTTACGAAGGTATACGGTATACGCTGGTCTGGAAGTCACGATAAATTACAGCGGTTTTCCCTCTGTAGCTCTGTAGTGATTCTGTTAATCAGGAGCAAAGTTACTAAAGTCCATTCATTTCAATTAAGTTAAACATTAACAAGCATTTTTGAACGTTAAACTTTAGAACAAAGGGGATAGAATTAATTATAATTGCCATACAGGCAGTATTGGTCGGCTTGCCCCTATAAATATTGGACTTAAACTAGCCTGACAATATACGGGTACACCTCTGCCTAAAACTTCGACGGTTTCAGGTATGACGTTATATACCAACGGGTAATCAATTTATAAAATTCACGAGTAGGTAAAAGAATATAGGCGAAGTACACAAAAAGCTTTTGAAGAACCCAATAAATGAATTTTATTGTCTGCTGGGAAATTAGAAGAAATGTCACGTTCACGTTCAATAGAAATCAATTAGGGACAAAGAAATAAATTATGTTGGAAATAGGCAATGAGCAAAAAGACGTGTCGGACCTTACTTTTGAAGGGCCGGTGTTTTGGGATCTGTCGTATATCATTTTGCCGTCTGAATAGCACTCATGTGTAACGTACGCTACACACACCCTACACGTACCCTATATTTAGTTCATGCTTGTAGGTTTCGTCAATACCCTGTTCATTGTATTGTTTGGTTTCCGCAAAAATCGTTGATATGTGAAAAAAATAAATTCTGGTAACCAGAACTGAATTTTCTTATCGTTTTTTTTTAATCCGTTGTTCTATAAATCTTGACCGTTTGGTCATTAAAATTGTACTTTTGTATTGAACAGCTGAATTTACTTTAAATAACCGATAAAATGTTATATTGAGATCTTAGCCGAACAGTGGGACAGTAATGGAAAAGAAAAATCCGATTAAACAATCATGTAACCCATGTTAAAAGTATAACGATGTCCCATTACACCGTTTATGTAGCTTACTTTACTTTTGTCAGCTCTTGCCCCTAATACTCAAAGTTCAGAGATGAAACAAAAACGACTCATTGAGAATTGAACTCTAACGAGTCTCCGTAGTCAATACTGACTTTGTTTGTGATCTCGATGAGATAAAGAGAAAAAAATGTTAATTCTGCTCGGGTAAAAATGTATTGCAATAACGGGACATTTGCAGTTGGAACTTTGTTTTGTTTAAGTTCCAACTTTTTCACAAGTTTTTTTAAATACAAGTTTTTGAAGTTATAACTTTAATTACCTCCATGACCTCCGTACTATTCAATGCATCCGTCTCTGTCATCCGTAAATGTTTTGAGTCCTACCGTAAAAAGTGATTATTCACCTAAAAAAAAAGTCGTTTCCCAGAAATAACTTTTGCGTAGAGTTACTTATTTTGATGTATATAATGCCTGGCTGACGGCTTCGTGAAGGGTCCGTTCACACCTTCTATATTATATCGTTTTGACGCTGAACTGCTCATAAAGTTTAAAACTTGTATAGTGACATGGGGAAGAGCCCGTTTCACTGTCACAGTTAAAGGTTTCGGCTTCCATACTAAAATTCCCTCGCTACTTTCATCAAACGAAAGTGCACCAAACAAACAGAAAATGAGCCGCAATTTTCTTATCACATTCGTGAGAATTAGCTATTTCGTGTTTCTTCGCACCGTTTATATAATATTATTATGCTCTTTTCCCGGTCCTGTCCCGTGTAAGCGACAGATGTGTCACGATATAACGTGATACGATACGACGTTAGCGTGCCATTATCGAAGTTTGTCACGGTTTACTCGTGCGTATAATAAGGGTAATAAAAAACATATGAAATCGACTATATACACACATCAAAAGTATCTAGGGATCAACATATATTTTTGCAATAACTTTTCTCCTGATTGATATTAATTAAAATTTTCTTTAAGGATTCATCAAATAAAGTGTTTTCGTTTGTCACAGTAACGATAAACCAAGTTACCTTTGCATTAATAAAGAAATTTGCCATTTTCCTAATAAAGGGATTTTTGACATTTGAACCACTAACATTAAAGTTCGAAAAAAAGACTGAAATAACAGTTTTCTTTAAAATTTTATTGGGTAACTTAAACAATTAATAATCCGTATTTCTACCGCGAACACTAACAACACAAGAACATCGGTTTGGCATACTCAAAATGAGTTCATCCAAATCACGCTGTGGAATGGCCACCCATGTTCGTTGCAACAACAAAAAAAGGTCTTCTTGCGACTGGATACCCTCCATATTCGGCAGAGCTCTTCTCTGTAGCATATCCCATGCATGCTCAATCGGGTTCAAGTCTGGCGACTGAGCAGGCCAGGGCAGGACATTGATGTTAGCTGCGGCGAGAGTCTGTCTTACAACTCTTGCGGTGTGCGGTCGTGCATTATCATGCATTAACTGAAATAAGGGACCGATTTGCACTTGTAGAGGAACGATGACGTCTGATACAATCGTCTCAGCATAAATTTGAGCGTTGAGGTTGCCTCTGATCCAAATCAACTCAGTTCTTCCGCCGATCCAAATACCCGCCCATACCATGATGGTTCCACCACTATAAGGATGGACTTCCTGGCAGGATTTTAATCGCTGTTGGCGTCCAGGGGTTCTCCAGTGTCGTATACGTCTTGTATCCGGTCTCATACCAAAACGAGACTCATCAGAAAAGTACACGAAACGCCATTGTTCTTCTGCCCAATTTCTGTGTTCAAGAGCCCATTGATATCGAATCCTACGATTGTGCATTGCTATAGGTGGTACCCGTAGCGGTCTTCGGGAATGAAGGTTCACTTCATGCAAGCGGTTTCTGACTGTTTGGTCGCTAATTAAGTTCCCTGAAGAGTGATGAAGCCTCACGGCTAACATCATGGCGGTTATTGTTGGAGCTCTTCGAGTTAAGATTTGAATGTATCGGTCTTGTCTCCGTGTGGTGCAGCGATACCGTCCTCCATGGCGCTCAGCCACGGTACCAGTGCTTCGGTAACGTGTCCAAAGTCGACTGATAACACTCTGACTTGTATTCAGAGCTAAAGCCACAGTACGTTGCCGGGAACCAGCTTCTATCATTCCCACGGCTCTGAGCATTTCTTCCCTGCTTAAATGACGTCGCCGCTCCATAATAACGTTGGTTTTAATCAGTAGTAGGGAAACAGTAGCACTAATAATGTCTTCAATGCGTTGTATGTTTTTATAGGGAAAATATTGACAGCTTATTTTCATCTTTTACTCGAATTTGATTGAGAGTTCCTGATTCAAATTATGAAATGCACCAAAAAGGATCCATATAAATTTATAAAGTCATAAATTTATTACAAAGCCACATCTCAATCTCAAGAAATCCGCATAAAAATGCTTGATCCCTAGACACTTTTGATGTGTGTATATACAAGGTGCAGTTTTGCAACCTCGTCACAATTCAGGAGGTTGTCATTGAAGACGTAAATAATCAATATAAATTACGGTACCTGGTCAATAATAATAAACGCTGCTTTTTTTGGTTGTTCTAATCTGACACTATTTCAGAATGAAGCCCTTTTCAAAAGTGTAGAATTACCCGTTTATCGAATAAACGTCTGCGTTTGTTTGTGTTTGTACACTTATCGATTTCCGATATTAAGAAAAAGATATAAAAAAATACCTACCCATTTCATTATTGATTCGGGTCGAGAATCATTAGCATAGTTACCTCCTTGAATTTAACGATGATGCAAAGCAACACCTTGTATAGGCAATCCAATAATGTATACTTGGGGGTAGCATTATTGGATGCAGTTCTTGTCAGAATGTCATATATCAATGTGGCAATTTGAAATAATTATTTCTTTCTTTATTGCCATAAAAACAGGTTACAGAGAAATTTTTAACCTTGGCTCCAGAGCTAGGTTAGAGTACCTGTATTTCAGGACCCAGTAACTGTTGAATGGTTGTTGTAACTGTTTTATTATGTATGTAAAAAGTTTTCGTACGGTTCTCGAGTGCATTTTTAATACCTAAATGTTCCTTCCGCAGTAGTTTAAATAAAAAAAGTATTTACCTCAACTTCAACTGCCTCCTGGTCAAATGGTCGCTAGTATGACTGATTGCTGAAGTTGGTTTCCTGGGTTCGATCCCAGGAATGACCCAGAAGCAGCAAGGAGTCTATCTGTGCTGGGTAGCTCAGTAGATGGTATTAGTGCCCTCGCGATCTTCCAACTCATCTATACAATATTACATTAAACATTAAAACCTTTTATTGAAAATACATTATTTTATAATTATCAAAAATGTACCTGTTGAACAAACTAGGTTTTTCAAACAAATCTGGGTAATAAAACTGCCTAAATTTGCACAGGCGTGAAAGCAGTAAACAGACCCTTACTAAACTTGTTAATAGGTTTTATTCTACACGTTAGGTTTTATGGATACTACGCGAAAACGTACAGAGGTTTTATTAGTAATCAACCTCTTTAGTTCTTTGCCACTTTTGACAACATCGTCATCACTTGACTGGCTTTTTTTCTTTGTAACTATTTTAAGGTCGGCTTCCATTTTGACAGGCAAATTCCAGTATTTTACATGGAGAGACGCCCATGCTACCTCCACAACCCAGTTAGTACTGGTTAATTTGATACCCCTTGGTAAGCCTGGTTGTCACAGTTTTGAGTTGGTAACCGATGTCAAAGATCTACAATTAATGACAGCCGAGACCTAATGCTTACGTGCTTTCCGCAACATGGAGACTTGGTGTGTGCTGGTTCGTGAACCATCCACAGACCAACTTGGGCAAGCTTGCTTAGCCTTGCAGATAGAAAAAAAGTAGCCTAGTAATTTTATGACGTGTTAAATGAGTAAAAGTATCATTCAATCTTTGGGTGGTAAAGCGGTAATGAGGTTGAGTATACATTAGTTTAGTAGTTAATTTGTTTTATAACCGTGTGTGTCTTTAGATAGACATTACGACACTAATGTCGTAGCCGTAGCCGAAAAGTTACACAACGCTAACGTTGTGTAACTTTTCGGCTTACTACCGAGTTCACTGACGGTCGACCACTATTCACCCTTATGCTCTGAGTGATAAAGTTGAAAAGATGTCGGCTGATAGTGAGCGTGGTAGTACATAAATATCTAATTTAGGGAGATTGTTTGATTGAATTAAATGGATCATAACAAGACATCAATCCCTCAAAGGTTAAGCAGAAGTGTAGCTATAAGTATACCAACTTTTCGTCATGTTTAAGTCCCATGTGACAGGGAGCGAGCTTATTGCCACCTGGGCACAAATACAGACTCTACAGCTGCCTACTATTTGCCTAGTCTTTTCCAAACTATGTTGGGGTCGGCTTCCGGGTATAATCTGTTCAGACAACCTATGTACAAAACCAACTTAGGTGACAGCTCTTCCCTTACGAGGGCAACTAAATTGTAAAACGCTGTATGGCGCAAAGCTGAACTCGACATCATTCACGATAGTCTTAACATAGGTATTTAAAATTAAATTATATAAGCAGTTTAAGTTAGAGGATATTTGAGTTATCATTCCATTAATCAATTAATTAATTAAATGATATAAAAAATAATTTTAATATTAATTTGTTTGTGTTATATTATGATCTCAAATTCAACCCTCATTAATTCATTCTGACATTGCTACGTAATTTGATTTGACTGTATTCTGGATATTTTAATTTTAATAATAGCATGATTGTTTATCTGTATGTATTCCTAGTTTTAATTATGTATTTAAAGCATGTGTAGGTACTCGATAATGTGCAAGCTGTGGTAACGCACACTCAATTACAGGTGTAATTGAGTGTGCGTTACAGAACCACGTAATCTGTAGTAGTTTTAATTTTATGAATGATAATGTTATGTAACTCGTTGGTAATCCAGAATAAAATAAATAAGTAAAATACGTTACATTATAAATCAGTAAAGTAAAGTAAAATGTATGCAAAATTGTTTGACATTTAAAGCTCTGCAAAATATGACTAATGATAACATCGATATACGCACGATTATGTATGATAAATACTTCTTGGCATTATTGCCATTAGCACGTTAAGCCGTTGGTCCCGGCTGTCATTAGTAGATCTTTGACAGTCGTTACAGGTAGTCAGTGGCCCGAAAGTCTGACAACCAGTCTTACCAAGGGGTATCGTATTACCCAGTACGAACTGGGTTGTGGAGGTCAGATAGGCAGTCGCTCCATGTAAAATACTGGTATTCAGCCGCATCCGGTTAGATTGGAAGCCGACCCCAACATAGCTGGGAAAAGGCTGGGCAGATGATGATATTTCTCGGCATTATTATATTAATGATCGAAGTTTGTCTGAACTTAGTCGAGTGTAATATTAGCAAAATCAGAAATTGAAGTTTTATTAATGTACTCCTTCAGAGACTTGTTTATTACGTTAGGGTGCAAGAACACTGACTAGGGTTTAAATTATCTTTGGCACTAGCTTATGCTCGTGGCTTCGTACAATATCAAGAATTATTCCAAGGAATAATCCTACATAATAACCCAGGTCATTGTCTAAATCTGCCCCAAACATCAGAATCCACTCAGCCGAGCTCAATGCATTGTGGGCATCGTTAACTATATAATACCCCCAGATTGTTTATTTCCTCAAAAGCGATGCTATGAATTACATAGGAAACTATGTATCTACATGGAATACATTTTTGACAAAATATTGTTAGTGCAAAAAAAAAAAAATTGTAGGTTGCAAGTCAAGTCATTTATGTTCTAAATCATAACTAACTGCACTATAAGCTACGTCTTTAGCATTTTACATGGCATCATGTTATTTCCCAAAAACTACTTTACCTTGGCGGTAAACTTGAGCAAACATTAAACCGTAGTAAAATGATTAGATATAAATTGGTTGTGTTCTAACATCTTTTATTGTTTACTTTCAGGTACTCAAGATGGAGGAAATAAGCACAATACTCAATTCCTCGCTTCTCCGAATGCGAGAAACCTCCACCGTCTCATCGTTCGTTGCAGTCCGTAACACGAGCGTTGTTGCAAGTAAGGTTGCTAGCAACGCGTACGAATGGCGGTTCATACTGCCGCCGTATATTCTGATCTTCATGCTGTCTATATCAGGGAACTGTCTTGTTATAGCAACGCTTGCTAGCAACAGAAGAATGAGGACGATTACGAACGTTTATCTGTTAAACTTGGTAAGTTGATGAAAAATACACTTTTTTGTAGTATTTGTGAAGTTTCATCCTTAGCCTAGCCTTTTTCCAACTACGTTGGAGTCGGCTTCCAGTCCAACCGGATGCAGCTGAAAACAGGATTTTGCATGGGGCGATTGTATATTTGACCTCCACAATGGGTTGTGGAGGTCAGATAGCACGGTTTTACCAAGGGGTTTCGTATTACCCATTAATACGAAACCCCTTGGTAAGACTGGCTGTCGGGCTTTACTTTTGATAAGATAAAATGTTACATGAAATTTTATTTTAATGCAAAAAATTAAAGCTTAGTAGAACTCATAAATACTGCACTGAAATTCCCGGGCCTATATCCGCACTCACCAATTTTATATTGGAGCGAGTTGACCACAAATTTCCGGTTTCCAGATTCCATTCAGTCCTCGTACGTTACATGATAGATTGATCAGATGGAATAAAATCCTCATGATTGATTTAAAATGATTGATACCGATTTAATGTGAGAGCCAGCTGGCTTAAAAATGAAATGAAAAAAGGACATGTAAAACTGCAGTGAAACGATTTTACCCATTCGATAATTTTTTTACTAGCTTTATTTGTTTGTTTGTAGTTTTCTTTTTTTTTAATCTTCGTTTTATTGTCAAAATACCACTTTGTTTTGTCCAGTGCGAGACGAATAAATACTTTTTCTTTCTTTCTTTCTTTTCTTTCTTTGTTGTATTACCATATTAGTGCCATACCACTAGAATGGTAATGCATGCTCATCATAATGAACAGGGGAAGAAAGTGAAAGTTTCTCATACTCCACTCTTAAGGGACTTGGAGGTCTTGTGTCTGGTGATTCTGATCCGTCATGCCTTACGTCTTCACACCTTATTGGCTGAACTTATTATTTATTTCGATAAAATTTGCGCAAGGGTAGACCATGACCACGACATGGGTTTAGGTAGGAAGTACCCATGGGATAACTTCCGGCCTTTACGTGAGAGAAACCGCGGACAAAAGTTAGTATCTACCCTTCTTATATTTCACGGATGCGATTATGTAATACGTATGGGATATTGAAGATGTCACCACAACATACATTATTGGATAATGAATGTTTCACATTATTAATGAGATTTTCATAATTAACAGTCATAGAGTAAGAATCGGTATCATTATTAAGATATATTTACGCCCAGCTGTTGCTCGAGACGTTCGTCCGCGTGAAATTATTATAAAAAATATTAAGAGCGTTTACGCCGTCCATGCGCTGTTTGACTCCAAAACAGTACTTTTCAAACCCATTAATACCATCAACCCTTTATTTTACAAAAATGATAATTACTAATAACTTTAGGAAATTTCGTTGTCTCAATAGTTGGGGAGAAAAATATTTCAATTAATAGAGTATTGGTAAATTGTATCAAGATAACTCAACAGAGGTTTTCTTAATTTCCCTTTTAGCGTCAGTTTCGACGCTCTAATTATAGGAAACCACTGGCAAACCTAATTAGATTTTTTTTTTACCTATTGCTAAGATCCTAAGGAATATAGTTGGAGAAGAAAATTTTTTGATTTAGGTTTCTTTATATAAGAAATTAAAGTTCAAACAATGTAAAATATTAAGGAATTAAAATGATTTTTTCACCGATATATCTTACTTGATTTAATATAATAATAGCATAATATAATAGAAGAACATATGCTTTAAAACATTCAATTTAAAATTTCAAATAATTTACAGTGATTATTTTTCTATAAATATTTGAAAACTACTATAAATCACTGCGCGCGAGCAATTTCAAATCAGACCGCCGCGAGGCTTTCTAGAGAGAGGACATGTCGCTCGGCGCTCTGCCTGACCCGAGTTGACCTTAGTCGTACTTGGAAGGATAGCGGACGTTTATAGTGTGATTAAAAAATCTTGGTACTTTGATGATTAAATTTTTTTATTATTATTTTTGATGACTGACAATATTTTTAGTGACAACCAATATCTACCCAATTTTTTTACATAGGAATTTTATTTATTAAAACTTTTACTTATTTTTTTGTAAATAAGAACATAAATTGTTTTTAAAGTTAACGCCAACCTATTGTATTTCCCTCATAAGAGGTGTCATTAAGAGGAACATCGCGTCAGGTTAAAATATAATATAAAATAAACGTAAGTAAATCCGTATAAAGTGATTTATTTGAATAGAATAAGAAATATTTATTAATCAGTCACAAATCAATAATAATTAACGAAGTTCGGTTTCTTTCTAAAGTTTAGATCAACAAATTCATGTTTGAATAACTAAAAAACGACTTTAATATTAATCATAATTATAGCTATACTTGCAATATATTATTGAATACTTATTTTATGCACTCGTACTTTAGTAATCCGTGTACGTTCAAATTCAAATTCAAATTAAATTTTACTACAACAATTGCACTCGAACGGATCATAGTGGGTTAGTTTGACTATAGCGCGCGAGAGCGCGCCAGCGCTATACACACAGGCACGCGCGCTTCTGTGTGTGTAAAAAATGCATTGAATTACCTAAACTTGACTTCGCGCGATAGACGTAAACGCTCTTAAGTACCTCCCTATTTGAATCGGATTTTGTTATCAATTTCAAGGGTTTTAAATCGTTTTTTTCTTTACGCCTTATAAATCGGTCCAGCCGTTTCAAAGATTAGCCGAAACAAACAGACAGACAAAAGTTTATGAGTACCGTAAATACATACTTTCCTGTGCATTCAGTAAAAAGCTGTTATTTTGAAATTACAAACAGACTTCAATTTTATTTATTTGGACAGATGTATAGATTAAAACATTAATGAAAATGTTAGTAAGTGATTAATAACTTTCTTATTTTAAAGTGACATAATAATATAGGTGGTTTTACGAATGTGCAACTTATAATGTTATAACGTAAACTATTCCAAAAATAAAATTATCAGTGTTAGAAACATTTAGTTTAACTTACCTATGCAAAATTTAATAGAAAACATTGTGCATCAAAATGATAGAGCAAAAGCAATCAGAGGATCATGTTGGGTTCCAATTAGTATAATACCAAATCACGTTGCCTCATAAACAGGGTACATTAATAAACCCTAATCTCTGTTCACTGTTAGACCACAATCAAATGGACGTAAAACCAATAGCGTTTATAATAGGTACATATTTACACGGTATATTAAGACGAAGTCAATTCAAATTAGCTAGCGAAACGCTTCAGATGTAATGAGTATCGAAATTGAAAGATTTGAAGGTTTTGTTTTGAGACCAACAATTGCTTGCAATGTCGAAATTACTGTTTAAAAATCAGTCAAAAAAACATGATCAAACACAAATAGCCATGGAAAAAAAATATACAGGAAATTTTACATCTCTCCTGATGGGGATCCGTTCAAGCCGTTAAACTCATATTTTTTTGATAGCTCATAAACAGGTAAATTCATCGAATACCACTTTGTTAAAAAATACCCTTACCTTGGGAAATTAAGGGCAGTAAAGCTCATTATCATTACTAAAAACGGGATACTTATCTGTTTACCATTTGTAAAGGTCATTTGTTTATGAGATATCAGAAAACTGTGAGTTTAACGTATTGAACGGATTTCTCACAATCAACAGTTTATGGTGAAGAGGTGGAAAATTTGTAAAATCGCCTATGATGTTTGTAGTAGTAATAACATACATTTACATTTAAGTTAATCTGCCACGTGACCAGTTCGACACGTGTCGGAATACTGAAGAGTTAATACGAATAACATGTTGTTGTTATGGAGAATCACTGACCAAGGAATTCCTGGGTATGTGATTCTCAGTAATAACAACACACAGACCTGTGGTCGACTCAAAAGGTTAATTGGTTGTTTTCGATGTATTGTTGAAAGATAAATTAATAAATTATGAAAACGAAAATAACTTTAACATTAACTTTCACGCTTTACCGGCTAATGGGATTCCGATTAAACTCGGCCCACAGGTTGACCACAGTATGTAGGTCAGGACGAATCATTCCCGCTATGTCGACTCCCTTTACGTCGACTCGTGATTTTTCTTGGTTTTGATGCATCGTCTTTTGTTTCACCTCGACATGGCTGTCACAGAGTACAGTCTCATTAAAAACGAAATATGGCTGTGCTTCAATTAATTAATAAAGTAATTTCGCTCATCTGGTTACTCAAATACCCAGAATATAAATAATACACAACACCTTGAATTTATGCTAGCCTAGTACTTTTGATCGCCAAAAAGACGATTTTAGTCAATATTTTTGAGAATAGTACTGTTGTAATAGTAGAATAAGTTATATTTTATGTAAAAAAAAAAAACCGGTCAAGTGCGAGTTGGACTCGCGCACCGAGGGTTCCGTACAAACCTGTGGGTATATAACTTTTTTTATATGACGAAACTAAAAATTTACGGTTTTCGTAATTTTTCCTATATCTGTACTATAAGACGTGACTTCGTACAAAATTTCAAGATTCTAAGTTCACGGGAAGTACCCTGTAGGTTTTGATTCCCGTGCGAGTTTCGAAAATTTGCGGAAATTTGCGGCCTAAGTGGCTGTATCTTTTGATTGCGTTGACTTAGAAGGTTGATTTTTCTACAGCTTCCAGGGACAGTAGAACTAAGTATCATATAGAAATTTCAGTTTGATACCTCCACGCGTTCCTGAGAAAAACGGTCTTGACAGACGGACGGACGGACGGACGGACGGACGGACAACAAAGTGATCTTATAAGGGTTCCGTTTTTTCCTTTTGAGGTACGGAACCCTAAAAATATGAATAAATTTGTAACACTAGCTGTGCCCCGCGGTTTCACCCGCGTAAGGTTTGATTCCGTGGGAATATCGGGATAAAAAGTAACAGCTATGTACCTATCAAGTGTCATCGCAATGGGTTCATTAGTTTTTGCGTGAAGAAGTAACAAACATATTATGTACATACCTTTTTAAAACAGATATCATTTGTTTTACAAATCGATATAGCGGGAATCGACGTAGAGGGAATGATTTGTCAGGACATAGGATATTTTTTTCAATAGTATGTTCCCGTTCGGAAATTTGCGTCCATAGCTCGGGAAAAGCCGTGGGAAAAAGCTTGTTACAAATAATTTATAGCTCTCGTCTTTCAAGTAATCTTTAATTTTAAAGTTAAAACAAATCACTTCGATTTGAAAAACTAGATCTACTAACTTGAGAGTTTCGAGACATCGGGTTGGATGGAGTTTAAGAATCTTGTACCTAATACAAGTTGTAGCTTGAAACCGCGTTCGTTTGTCAAAATCGTCGTATCGGGCTGTGAGAGTAATCCGCTTAGCTTTCTCCAACTATGTTGGCCTCGGCTTCCAGTTTAATCTGATCAAATTGAGGTATTCTTCTACCACAAATAAATAAAAGCCTGTTTGGCGTTTTTAAATTAATCGAAAACATAGTTCTGTTTCGGATGCTGTATGATGATTAAATGCATATACATATATATCGACAGATATAAAGGTTGTTGCTTTGCATCCTCTTCAAATTAAAGGAGGTAACTATGCTAATGATTTTCCACCCGAATCAATAATAAACTGTGTGGGTATTTTTTGTTCTTGATATCGGAAATCGGTAAGTGTCACCCGTATTAAAACGCGGCCCGTCTAATAGCCCTATAGCCGCGCTTTCACACACACAAACAAACGCAGACGTTTATCTGATTGGTGAGATGAGTGATTCTCCTCTTTTGAGAAAGGCTTCATTCTGAAATAGTGTCAAATTTAAACAACTAAAAAAAGCAGCGTTTATTATTATTGACCAGGTACCGTAATTTAAATTGATTATTTACGTCTTTTATGACAACCTCCTGAATTTTGACGAGGATGCAAAACTACATCTTTGAAATACCTTTAGCTAGAGTTAACGCAAGAATCATGACCCGTACAAAAAACAAGCGTGCCATTTTTTGACTACCTACTATGACGTCATATGCACTATTTAGTTACTATGCAAACAAGTTACCATACAAAATAGATCACGTTATTGTTCTTTAAATGTCTACAATTTAGTTCTTGACTTGTAACGTTGTTGTTTTAAACAAATTAGCTTGCTGCGACAGTAGACATAAAGCATAAAATGCTTAAACCGGACAGGGGCCCGGGGGCTCTTGCATTATCTAGGTATATCTATATCGTTGGTCTAGTAGTGGAAAGCGCGACTTCTAAGCATGAGGTCCTGGGTTCGTGTTTAGTGTCATTGGGTTTTCCATCAAGAATTTTCCAATAGCAGCCACTGAGTCCTTATTTGTGTCCGATAGATAGCAATAGGCTCGCCCCCTATTACGTGGGACTTCTACATAACTGTTGAAATGTGGGTGTACTATTAGGTACACCTCTGCCTAACCCTTCGGGGATTACAGGCGTGATGTTATGTTATGTTATCACTTATTGATCAGATAAAGTAGTTCACACAAATTGCGGGCTATTTGCGGGCACCCGACACTGTCAAATGTCATAGGACTTGTATGGAGGTGCTCGCGTCCAAAGCTGTCCGAACTAATTAAATGCACTTAGTAATTAATTTGCAGATCTGGATTTAGATTTGCATATTGGTTTGATCTGTCAAAGCAATTTCATGCCAATTAGTTCTGATTATTGGTTCAAGGTTTCTAATTCAAACAATACTGCACATAAAGCAAGTTTAATGATATAATTCTAATTGCAATATCAAAGACATTAAATGTGTTGTCGGCCTAGATAATAACAATAATATTATTTGAATTAAACATTCAGAACCAACATTTCAGCACTTGTGATAAAAAAAAAACAAATCAACTGATAGCACCATAACAACAGAACGGTGTGGGTATGGTACGGACCATCAAACTGCACGTAATGGCGGACGTAATGACAGTAATTATTCAGCGGCAGCCCGACGTTTAGATTTGTTCTCAGTTGCTGGCAATAAACTCGCCCCCTATTACATGGGACTTAAACATAACTGGCGAACTGTGGGTGTTCCCAACAGCCACCTTTGCCTTAAGTTTCGGGGTAAACAGGAGTGATGATGTCATGTTAATTTAAAGTCAAACAAAGCAATCTAAAAGCATGTAGATATGTAATCAACTGAGAACAAATCTAAACACCGGGCTGCCACTGAATAATTACTAATGTAAAACCCAATAACTTTTTGGCCGACCCAGGAATGGAACCCAGGACTTCATGCTCAGCCACTGGATCAACGAGGCTTTAAATTAATGCAACCATATAATCAGTTCGGTGCCATAGGCTGTAATATGTTATGAAGGTACTTCGCTGCCCTTCGAATCCCCAAATTCCCTCTAACGGCTGAAACATTAGCAACATAAACTTTGTAATTACTTTCTCATTAGGCTCCAGGGCTTTAATGAAGCATTAGACCTTATAAGAAAACCAAAATGTATGGTACAAGCACGGCTGATTAAGTTCTTATGATTACTGTTACAAATAAGATTAACGATATGTATTTGTTATTGTTTTCGTAACAGCCTATAAAACGTATTATTTATGATTATGGTTGTTCGATAACTTAGAAATAATAGCTAGGTTTATTAGCGTTATATTGTAATAAAATATTAAGAGTGAATAGCTGGATAAGATGACGTGTCACGACCTAACCAAAGCGATCGTCGTACAAATATGCGACCGTTGTGTTCATTTTGTTCGTCAGCGAGCATAAACTCGTGAACTCTCGTCTTGTCACGGTGGCGGAAACAAACAGGTTTCAGCTGGAAATGTCTTAAAATGAAAATTAGAGAACTAGGGTAGCTGTCAGGTTTAAGATCGAAAAATAAATACCAGGACGTACTACTTCGCCCTCTATTAAGTATATGCGACTTAAAACATAACTGGCAAAATGTGGGTGTACTATTAGGTCCATTTCTGTCTAACCCTTGGGGGTTTACAGGTGTGATGTTATGTAAAATTTTTGTGAGGAGGTCCTTAACTCCATTTTTTTGCTTGTGTATGTTACCTGTTATCTCTAGTGTTCAATGCAAACTTTAACCCCACTTGAGGGGGAAATTTCCACAAATCGTTTCTTAGTAATTACCGTGTTAAGAACTTACTTGCCAGATTTCAAGTTTCTAAGTTTAATAGTTCTACATAGAAATTTTGATTATTCAGCAAGTGAATAGTGTTTCGCTTTCATATTATATCCAACTTAAAGGTATAACTAAAAGCATGCTATGGCCTAACCCAGATCATGACCAAGTGACCTGACTTGCAAGGGCCCTTAGTCCAGGCTGTCACAAAATTCTTTCTAAGCTAACGTCTCCTACTAATAAACTCTAGACTTGCTAAATTTCAGGTCGGTAGTACAAAAAGAAATATCAGAACTTTTATACAAACTTGCGAGAGTGCTTAGACCTCTTTAATCCGGCCCTGTCGCAAAATCCGTTTTTAGCGAACGTCTACTAACTATTAATTACCACTTTTATACAAACTTGCGAGAACCCTTAGACGTCCTTAATCCGGCTCTGTCGCAAAATCCGATCTTAGCGGACGTCTACTAACTATTAACTATCTCTCTGCAAAATTCCATCTTTATACAAGTCAAGTCAAGCGATTTTCGATATGTCGTGATGAGTGAGTGACCTTTCGTTTTATATTATATATTTAGAAGAAGAAGATTAGACAGATTAGATTTAGATTAGATTAGGTCAAGGTCTATCCTTCTGTCAAATTTCTTTTAAAACCGTTTAGCCGTTAAGGCGTGGGAAGGTAGTAGACAGACGAATAGACACACAAAGTTAATTTCACATTTATAATACTAGTATGACCACTACTTAATTTTTCTCACAACGAGAAAACCATGCCCTGTTTTGTCTCATAAACATTTTATCACGGTTGAAGTTTTAGAAAATTGACAATTTATCGGTCAAGCTATTCGTACCTACTCATTTGACGCTGAGAGTATTACTAGTAATTACTATTACTAGTAATAGTAGAGTATTACGCTGAGAGTAGTACTCTCTTGCTCTTTTCAAAATATGTGTTCTGAAAAGGTGGTTGCTCCTAGGAAAGCAATGGATTCCAGTATTTTATCTCAGAAGATTTATTTTTAGCACGACCCTTGAAAAATACACACATTACAGCTAAGTACACATAACATACATTATAGCTAAGTAATTCTTTGTGATCTGTATAAAAAAATTGGTTCCAGGGTATTTTTCAAGGGTCGTGCTAAAAATAAATCTTCTATATATGAATATTTAACAATATTCATATACATTATAGCTAAGTAATTCTTTGTGATCTGTATAAAAAAATTGGTTAATTTAAGTAATTCTGTCTTGGATTATTAACATCCAAGGGGATGGTGAAGTAGACCGGGATGTAACGCATCGGATCAACTCAGGATGAATAAAATGGGGACAGGTCACTTGGACAACTTGCGACCCACGGATGCCCCTCAAGTTAAAGGGGAAAATATACAAGTCCTGATTAGACCTGTCGTACTGTATGGATCAAAATGCTGGGCTGTGAAGAAGATGGATGAAAAACGATTGCATGTAGCGGAGATGAGGATGTTGAGATAGATAGATGTGTAAATGTGTGTGTGTGTGTGTGTGTGGTAGATGTGTGGAGTAACAAGAATGGATAAAGTAAGGAATGAGTACATTAGAGGAAGTTTGAAAGTGGCGCCTGTTACAGAAAAATTGAAAGGAAGTTGTCTGTCTTGGTATGGACATGTAATTATTATAAACTTTTATTTCAGACCAGGTCCATATTTTGTTAGTAACAATGTACTTAAAAACTAATGTTAGTATTGACAACAAAATTTAATTACGACATGAAGCCGCACCCACCTTTGCAGCATGAAGGACTCCCACCGATCAGTAAAAACACCCAGTATAGTGTTGGTACTTCCACGAACGCGAGCGAGTAGGGAGGCACATCTTTTCCTAACGATAGCGGCACAGCCATCCACCCGCACCTCAGCAAACATCCCTGACGCACTACAACGCCCGCTGCAAATAATTGACCCACAGGCTGCAGGTGTAAAAAGATTGGCTAAGATTGGTTAGCTTTAAAAAGCGTGATTTTAACAGAATTCAGAAGTAATGAGGAGGGATGAAACGCATGTTACTAAAAGAGTGATGGATATAAATGTTGATGGATGGAGAGGGAGAGGAAGGCCAAAGAAATTATGGATGGATTGTGTGAGGAATGATATGAAAAAGAAAGGAATAAATGATGCAGTGACGGTTGACAGGGGAAGAAGAAAACGTGTTGCACCGACCCCAAGTAGATTGGGACAAGGGCAGGAAGATGATGAATGTTTATGAATATTATTTTATTTATACTCCAATCCATACTGTTCCAAAAAAAAAATGTATTTCTTGTTTGTCGTCCATTGGAGGTTTTGGTTTGGAATTTGGCTAGTAACATAATTAAAATCGTGTGTAGCGCAGCGCCTACGCGGCTACGGCGTAGCAGGCTTGGTGCTACGATCGCGCGGTAGCCATTGTAGGGGTTCATCATGAAGGCTGTTAACCTCTATAGACCTTATTCATGGCACAAATTTAAAACCAAAAAGGTTGAGTTATATTTTGAGTTACAGTTTGTTTTCTCTTCGAAACTTCCTGCATTTTTTTTGTCATTTTGGTTTATTAAGTATTTTTTTTTTTGTGAACTAATTTAAAAAAAAGTACCTAAAAGCTATCTGATTAATATTACCAAGTATATTTTATATCAATATAATATCTAATAATAATATCGTCAATTTGTCATTCAGCATTGAACATAATTTATAGTTAAAGAAAAGATATAGCAGTAAGCGAATCGATTCTAGTCTGGGCCATTTTCGTTGCCGAACTATCTAATAAAATATTAATATGATACTACCCAGGTTCAATTACACTAATAATATTTTGTATAAAATGTATCTTTCTTACGTTGTCATAAAATATTCTTCTTATTAAATAATAAATTTTTCCATGACATTACAAAAGAAAATAGTACTTACTTATTCTACTTATAAGAAAAATCTACGACTTTGACAGAACCGATAAGCTACGTGTACGGAACGCGACGGTGGTGGTCGGTGACGGAACGGTCTAGCTAGTGGGTATAATCTCATACTTATCAATACAAAAAATATGTTTTTGCTTGAAACGTTCATAGTACGGTCATGGTATGGTACGGTGCAGTGGACCGAATCCGTTACGTAGAAATCAGACTTGTCTGTCATTGGCTGCGGCCGTGCGGTAACCAAATTGTGCCGAATTAAGCCTGATGTTTATATTGAATTTACCGAAATAACCAGAACCCGAGAAATAGCTGTATTTCTAGGGGCTTAGTTACTCAGGAAGTTCATACGGTAGCTAAAGGGTAAAAGCAAACAATTCCACCTACAATGTTATCTTTCCACCACCCATATATGACCGCCTTTAAAACGCCTAAGGCATTAAGTCCGCCTTTGTGTAATTTTTGCTGTAAAAAGTTTAAATAAAAAAGGGTTGACACGTCGCCTTTCAAACTCTTCCTCAATAGAGGGCCAACTGCTACAATGGTGGCCTTTTCAATTACAAGCCTTTCAATCTAAGGCCAAGTCAGCGTAAATTAATTAGTTAGTAGACCTGAATAGGTACTTGTCATTAATTAATGTTAAGTCTACTAAATAATTAATTTAAATGCGTTAATGGCCAAACATATCACTGGCAACTAAGTGGTCATGAGTAAGAACTTCACCCAATATCGCTTAAATCAGTATTGCCGTATTTTATTGTTGTTAAGACAATGCGTGGGGAATTTATTATGATTTACCGGATGATTGGGTGAATTTCGTCGATCTAGCAATGGAAACAATTTACATGATAGTTATAGATTATGAATTGGGGTTCAAACACGCGATGAATCACGACTGAAACGTTTGTCACCGCTATGTCAAAATTGTGAGAATCCTCTTTTTGTACCCATATTCTAATAGAAAGCGATCACGATCATTTTGTTCGCGAACCCGAACACGTCGACGCGCCGTCAGAGCACGCATTTCGGGATTTTCGATTAACAAAAAAATTACATGAACACGACGAAATCGTTTTCACGCGACGACGCCTATATTAGGGCATAGCCTTAGTATTTTGTAAACATACAACCTACTCAACTGAATGAAAGAAAAACGAGTTGCACCGACCCAATCAACATGGGACAAGTGCAGGAAGATGATGACAACTTACTCAACAATGTATGAAGTCAGAGAAGTGTCTGATAAGAAATCATACATAGACACAAAATGATTATATGAGCTCTTAACAGAAACTCTCAAAGAACCGTGAATGAGTACAGTTGCAATGACAGATATACATAGATAATTATATCTAGATAACGCAAGTATCACGATCCGTATGAAAACCAAGCGTGCCATTTTTTACTACCTACTACGTCATAAGCACTTTTAAGTTACTATACAAACAAGTTGCTATACAAAAAAGACTGCGTTTTTGTAAATGTCTATGACTACGTTCTTGAGTTGTAACGTTGTAAAGTTTTAAACAAAGTTAGCTTGCTGCGACAGTAGCCACGTTAAGTATATAATACTTAAGCCGGCACGAGAAGTAGTGCACTTGTTAACGCAAATGCACCTACTTCGTCTAGGTATATCTACATATCTGTGGTTGCAATGCTGAAAAATTATTCACACAAGCTGAAATGCAGCGGCAAAATCGTTGGTGATTGCGGCCACCCGGGTGAGGTCAGTCTGGACCGGAGTTCAGTTTCGGAGGTTAATTGGCTTGTTGAAGAAATGTATAAATTAGCGGTTTTTAAATCCCCTGTTTTTTGAGGTAATCTGCTTAATTATGGGGCTGTGATTCGAGATACATTTAAATATCTAACTTTTTTTGAAACAAGTGGTTTGATTTTTAGTTGCTTTTTTGACAAAATTCGTCCATGATGGGTGAAAGAGGAATGGATGAATGGAAGAAAAAAGCGTATGACGCCCAAAGAGTAGAATACTTATTCCAATAATTTACTCTTGAAAGTAACATGGAAAAAGGGCGGGACGATGATAAATTGTTTCGTATTTTGCCTTTTGAAATAGAAGCTCACTTGTCAATAAAAGGTGTATGCGATCAGTCGGCCATAATGGGACAATATGATATGATATGATATAACATCGTTCGTCTAGTTGGAATCGAACACCTAACACGTGCGTAAAACTTTCAACAAAACAACATGAAACAACATGCATAACATTGTTCGTAAAATACGCGTGCTTTTGATGTGGAGTTGCAGACTCCTGCCCGTTATAGAATACAATACATGATACATATAACATCATGCCTATAATCCCCGAAGGGTTAAGCAGAGGCGTGTTACACGAAATTTCGCCAGTTGTGTTTACGTCCCATGTCATAATTCTCCGGCCCTTATCCCAATTCATTTGGGGTCGGCTAAGCATATCTTCTTCTTCCATACTTCTCTATTACTCGTCATCTTAGCAGTTACCTCCTTTCTAGCCATATCATCCTTCACACAGTCCATCCATCGGTTCTTTGGTCTTCCTCTACTCTTATAGCCATCTACATTCATACTCAACATTTATCTCACATTTTTCAGTTTACGTCCCATGTTACAGGGAATTTATGAAATAATAATACCAATTTTCATTCAGTTTTCTCATTCAAATATGATTACAATTTATGAATATCGTAAACTGTAACAAACCTTACGTTCCCTGTTCCATTAAACATGAATTTGGAAATCAGCCAAGATACATAACTTTATTTTATTGGGGTATCAGTTACAATATCATAAAATAATCCCTTCGTATATAACATTCTTTACTTAGGTAGGGATATCCGAATTTTATGGACTAAAATCGCTAACATGTAAATATTAGAACTGTGTTGATCAGGCAGACATTTTCCGTACCCAGTGTCCCTTGTATGGGGAATGGGTACAGACAGTAATATTAATTTTATTTCCTTTATTTATTTTTCTCACTTATTTTATAGATTTTTAAATATTTCCATATAAAATTAGTATGAAAACATTTAAAAATATAAAAAGTAGTAGCCCACCGGTATCGGGAACAAGCTCCAAGCTAGCGGCGGTCAGGGCTCCAGAGGGAGGAACCTCCTAACAATACGAGCCGTGTCCAGGAGTACCGCTTTCTGAATCAAGCCCTTGATCTAGCTGCCTAACGAGAGCCTCCTCAGGTATAGGTTGAGGCTCTTGGCAACTAAGCCATTGGCCGAAACGACTATCGGCAAAATGATCGCTGAGTTCTCATCTCACATGTCGACAACCTCACGAGCCAAATCAAGTTAAAAGGATCTTTAAATGAGGACCCTTAAATTATAATATTGGAACGAAGAATGGAAGAAAAGGTATTTATTTGTCTCGTAAAAAGTAAACATAAGAAAGAATATTCAAAATAAGACATACGTCAAACTAACTACTATTACTGTCTAAGTACCGAGAGTTACACAAGAAACGCAGTGTTGGTAGGCCTCCCACAAGGGGAACCGGTGACCTGGCGAAGACATGCAGCCTTCGCCAATTGGCTGGATGCGACATTTACTCCGTGGGATGCGAGGAGCACACTAATGCGATGTGTCCATGCTTGGGGAAGGCCTCTGTCTAGCTGTAATGAGCTGTATAACAGATGTTTATTAATGATTAGATTCTGGAGCAATGATCCTAGCTAGTGCAGATACTTAAAATATCAGTTTTATTTTGTAATTCTGAAAGTTAAAATCAAATCAAATTTAGAAAAAGAAAAAAGACTTTTAGCTAAATAAGACTAGAATATAACAAAAGCTAGTTTCACAAACATTCCAGTCAATTTACTTCTCTATTACTTCCTTGCCACAAAAAATATTGTTTGATGTTCCTCCACCTTAGACTTCACAGCGAAAATGCCTTAAAAGCTCCCCCCTCACCCCTGCATGAGCTAGTTTCAAACAAGTTGGATCGCAAAACGTGAAGTGTAGCGAGTACACCAAACTTTGCCATTTCGCACATACGCATCGTTCATATTTCAAACATTTACTTAGTTTTAGTTTGTGTGCTGGCTTCTGTAGTTAGCAAAGGCACTTTTGAACAAAAAGACCACATTACCTAGCATAACACGTGCAATGTGTTGTGTCGTTGATCTCTTTGAGTTATAAGTCGAGCTACACGATAACTGACAAATGCTTCGACTGACTGGACAGGTCCACTCAAATTTGTGTGGTTCTTTCTCCAAAAGACCATTTCAGACACTAATCTGCATCCTTAAATGTGAGTTGACCAAGATTATGTCTGGACCTTTAAATAGACAATGACCCCTGATTAACACATAAAACTTTTATATCCTGTTTTATGTGTTAACCAAAGTGATAGTGACCATGCCAGTTTAACCTCTGAGTTTGTTTTGGCTGTTTCTTGTCAGAGTAGTCAGGTACCTACGCAATACCGGACTCATCTAGTTTTAAAAAAAATAAGTGTAAAAGTGTTTGTAAAAACATATTTGAAAAATAAACATATTTATCATACACTGTTTTAAGTTTTCACGGTTTACAACTAAACTTACATTGTCATTTACGGGATATCTTCCGTGTGTCGTCTTTAGTTCCCTTCAAAATGTTTGAGTTGAATGATGACTGATATGGATCACCAATGAATGAATGAATGAATGATATGGATGATCATGTCGCATGGGCGACATGTTCGTGAACGGGTGCTGTCAGTAGGGACTGGTCATCTCGCAGCGGCCATGGATTATTGTATTTATGAATTGTTGATTTTATCTTTTTACTCTGGACGCTCTTATTCGCACGTCTTTTTACATCGTTCTCACATATTTGTATAATCTTGACATGAATGATGTAACCAAGATTTTGTAACCGCATATTGATTTAAAAGAGTGTCCATGGAGTTTCTTGCCCATTCTTCTCCATAGGATCTACGCTTTCGAATGGGCGACTACAGTACTTTCACAAGTTATTATGCCCTGTGACTGTAGCTTAGTTTTTTTTTTGTGTTTTGACATTCAAAAGTGCCTGTAATGGTCTAATTGAAATAAATGCTTTGAGTTTGAGTTTGTGTCATTCCGCGATCATGGCGCTTGCAAGAGTGACGAAATATCGGGAGCTCATAATAATCGAAAATCACGGAAGATATCCTGTAAATGATAGTGTAAGATCATTTATAGGGGAAGGGAAAAATGCTTGACGGTATTTCTAGGCCTAAAAAAAGCTTTTGTAGTTTTTCTAGTTTGGTCACCAAACTATAAAAACTTGGAATAAGGAAACACCTCTTAATTTTGTTTATAGACTATCTCACAAACAGGAAACACAGGGTAAACATTGGAGGGTATATTAGTGATGGTCTTGATGTGTCGTTCGGTGTGCCGTAGGGTAGTGTTCTGGGTCCAAAACGATTTCTAGCCTGCTTTAACAATCTTTGCAACCTGATATATTTTCTTACGCTGACGACACTGCTGTTGTCTTCCACGGGCACAGTTGGTCCGATGTTAAAATTAAAACAGAGTATGTACCAAATTGCGACTTGACTTGATGACAACCTTCTCACGTTAAATATTGCGAAAACCAACTATATATGCTTCTCCAAATATAAAAATTCACAACATTAAAGTACACTCATATGATAAAACTAAAAATAATTAATAATTGCGCTTGCCCCATAATCTGTAAAGTTTTGAAAACAAAATATCTAGGTGTAATTATTGACCACAGATTATCATGGTACTCTCATATTGAACATGTCACTGGAAGAATTAGGAAATTGGGGTGGATTTTAAAAACTTTAAGACATATTGCGCGCAAAAATGTACAAAAGAAATCAGGCTCTCACAGAAATTTATTAAATGATATATATATATATATCTCTCTAGCACAATCTGTAATAGCCTTCTTTATCACAATAAAGCGTGGTGCAGCAAAATCACAGTTTATACAAGACATGTTGAACGAGGACAACGTGCCGTGATAAAAATAATATATTTCAAAAGGATTAGATACCCTACTAAAAGTCTCTATCAGGAAAGTGGACTGCTTTCAGTTAGAAAGCTATACATCATATACCTCTATATATATACGTGCAGGTACACTATTTGCAATAGGTACCTGCCGATCTAATACTGGCGAACGGGCACCAATTCGGCGAATGACAACATCATACAATAAAGACATTGAACATGTAGACATATTTACATGCTCCGTGAAAAACTTTCGAAGCCTTTTGTTTGAGACTCTTGAGCTCCTGTATTAATTAATTAATTAATATTCTTAGGTAAACAAATTAGTAATTTTATAATAAGCATAAAACTTAACTTTATTTTTATTTATTTTTTCTCTTTTTGTATTGATAGTAAGTGAATATCTGTTTTGCATGAACAGCTATTTCCTAGCATTTTAATATTTATTCGTTAATGGTAATCTGGGAACAGCGCTGTGGGCTACATTATTATTTAAGTTACTTATGTTATCATGTTTTTAATATCGTAGTAATGTAGCTGTTTGTTGTTCCAACTTGATAAAATAAAAAATAAAAAATACCGTTCTAAAAAAACATAAAAATCTAACATATGTTCCAAGTACAACAACAAGAAGACGGAATGATCTCGTAGCTCAGATGGGTTATCATGATCTGTTAATGCAGGAATGTTTTAGTATTATTCCGAGAGTGGGTAAGAGATGGCGCTAGACAGCTGTCTAGCGCTGTCACTTTCCCACTCTCGGAATAGTTAGTTACAGATCATGGTAAACCCGTAGGTTCCACAAACTAAAACTAAATTTCCTGCCATTCAGTACAGTAAACTATCATATCAACTTTATAATAAGATAAATAATAAGATGGATGTACACAATAAACCATTACACGAGTGTAAAAAAATCTTACTAATTGGATAAAGACACTAAATTGCGCAGACACTGAGGCACTTTTAGAACTAACAAAGTGAAACACATATGCATACACACACAAACACCCACATGCTCATACACACACACACACACAAACACACACACACAAACACACAAATATGCTTTATATCTGAGTTACTAAATACTTTTATATTGCTGTGGACGAGCGGAGTCTCGTAATACAGGCATTACTTACTTAAAAGGTGGCTCCAATCACCTACTAATGTTAAACTATTTGGTTCCGAAATAAAGATTTTGTATTTTTGTATTTATCATTTAATACCGGAACGGTTAGCCAGAGGTGTACCTGTAGTACATCCACATTTTCCATTTACATTTAAGTGCCATGTGATACAGGGAGTGTCTTCTCTTTATGTGCCGCCCGAAAATACTTGTGCTAAACAAAATTTGTGATAGTAAACCCAATCGTACGATTTTAGAATCAAACCTGGGACCCAGTAATGCTTTCAACAAGAAGAGCAACGGTACAGTCAATGCTCACATAAAAGGTGTAAACGGACCCTTCACAAAGGCGGCAACCAAGCATTCAGCATATCAAACTAAGTAACTCTACGCAAAAATTATTATACATCACTCAAAAAAATTACCCATCATAGTGACACAACTCTTGCTTTTATTACGCGATCGCAGCGAGCTTGCTTCGCAAAGTCACAAGCAACACGGTCATATATTATCAGTGCGATACGACCCTTAAAGCTATACTTAGACGTCTGGTTGATGCTGTCAGTCATAAAATATATATAATATATATTTGATACTTAAAAATTCCGGCGTCGAGCACTTTAATTTTATCATAACTTAGGTAATATACACGGTTAAATGTCTTCTTTTGTTCGTGCAATAAGATAGTCGCTACTGAAATTAAACAAGCAATAACAGTAAGAATAAGAAAACGTTTATTGCGCTACCAAGACTCATAAATCGGTCACTATCCAAAAACGAGACTAAAGACTGTGTTGAGTATCTAATAGATAGACCTAGGTACTAAATATAAGGGAAGCGAGAGATACGGAGTCCAAGTGCTGAACACGGATCTTTTGGCGCGTGAACATGTTAATAAGAACTAATGACGATATCTTGTTTTTACGATATATTTCTCAGTAAAAAAAAACGTTTTGACTGAAACTTACTTACGTGCTTCTAATATTAAAATCTTTCATTATTCCGTGTTGAAAGTATCAATTTTATCCATGATTACAAAATAGTCTTGATTAAAAAAAAAAACAAAAACTGTGTTACTTTAAGTACCTACCGTGACGATCCAAATTTGTTGTTTTGTCCTACCTAGCCTCCAAAAGCATTAAACATTAAAAATGCAATTTCACTAAGAGCAACTATAGCTCCAACGAGACTCATATTGCGGATGCTGTGAGAACGCTACTGTAATAACGCCTTAGAAAATGGGACCGAAGTAAACTCAGAGCAAAGTATATATCTAGGCGATGCGGACAATATGAACCCCGTTTAAGACCTCAGGCGATGAGACTTGCGTGAAGATACGGTCAGAGCAACTGGACCGGATTTCGGACACCGGATTTTGGCATATAATTCAGTACAATCATTATTTGTCAAACTGCCTTGTTGGTCGAGTGGTCGTAAGCGCGATTGATGAGCATGAGATCGATCGATTCCCAGTTCGGGCAGTGTATTGAGTTTTTGCCATCAGGAATTTTACATTAGCAGCCTCGGAGACTGGATTTGTAACCGGTCGATCGACAGGCTGGTACTGAATGATACCATTATTTGGGGGCAAAAAAAACACAAACTCTAAGCATTTATTTCAATTAGACCATTGCAGTCAAAACACAAAAAAAAATATTAAGCTGCAGTCCCAGTCACAGAGCATAATAACGTGTGAAAGTAATGTAGTTGCTCATTCGAAAGCGTAGATCTTACAAAATCTTGGTTACATCGCATCATTTATGTCAAGATTATACATATATTGATTGGGCTGATTTAAAACTACTGGCTCAGCATCGCGAGGTGGCTCGAGCAAGGGTCGGGGTTTTTCCCCTGCTTTGTTGATTATTTTTGTACGTTTTCGCGAACATAACTATTACTTTGGAAGCCATACTTTTACGAAATAAGTCTTATCTCAAAGTACAAAACCGTCATTTTACAAGAAAATCGCTTTAGAATCATGCAATGTGAACATTTCATTGCTCTTGACTGTACCATCGCATTGCGATTTGGGGCTTGTTTTAAGTTATGTTTCATTTCTGTTATCCGCACTTGCTACCGCAATACACGTGCAGCTTAAACATGTAGCTCATGGCCAAATGGTAAGGAAGCTGCATAAGTTTCACAAGTTTTATATTACTTCTTATATAGTAGAATCTTCATATGAAGTGGGTTGATATGGTCGTAATAGAGAAAGTTTTTTCTTGTAACAGAAGTTTCTTATTGGTCGTCCGAGTGGAAACTTGGATAATAATTTAGAAGACCGATTCGTCGAATTATTGGGTATAAAGACGTGCTTTTATGGTACTAAAAGATATAGCAATCTGTTAAGGGTAGGAAATTCATATAAGGGTAATTTGAAGTTCGTATGAAAACTGTCAACGTGTCTGTCATAAAGTTTGGAAGTAACTCTTTCAAAGTCACAAGAAAATAATGTGGGTTTCCATGGACGAACAAACGAAAATAGTGTAAGTACTATTAATTATGTGTAACGTGCCTGAAGTTCATGTAAATAAATAAAAGCTTGTTATAAATTAATATTTGTGAATATTACCATGATTTTCTTTACCTAATGCTAAGACGGAGCTGCACAAACTGCTTATACTAACTTTGTTATAAAAATAAGCAGCAAAAGCTAGATATTCACTTATTTCATCCTTTTCGTATAACTAATACCTCGTGAAAGATAGTTACATTTTTTAACATTTTTTAACAAATGTTATATTTACCCACTTAAAACCTCTTGAAATTTTTAAACCTACGATGTGGTTTATTATGTCAAAAAGGAAAAAGGAAGGCTGAAGTTAGGGATTTTAAAAACGTTTTAATATGCTGCAGTTATTTTTAAACTGTGTAAAATCTTTTTTAACCGACTTCAAAAAAAGGAAGAGGTTCTCAATTCGGTTGTATTTTTTTTGTGTTTGTTACCTCATATCTGCGTCATTTATGAACCGATATGAAAAATTCTTCTTTTATCTAAAAGGATATACTTCCCGATTGGTCCCATAGAAATTTCATTAAAATCGGTTCAGTAGTTTGGTTTTTAAATCAAAATAGCTGGAAAAAATATGTCATCCAAGTAAAAGAAATTGCAAAATTGATACTTGACAGTGGAAAATAACTTTACTTTCGGAAGTCGGTATCAGAAAAGTCAATAAAACAAACAATAGTCACCGACTTCCGAACGTAAAGTTATTTTCCACTTTTTTTAGTGTTTTTTTATCATTACATGTCCTCGAAAACTGGCTCTTATCGCACTACTCATTGTCTGCTTACATTTTAAAGGAGATGTAGGAATTCGAAAGCGATTGTCATTGAACTGTTTGTCTAGTAGTAGTAACCAACGGCTGTCATTTGTAGATCTTTGACAGTTACAGGGAGTCAGTGGCCCGAAAGTCTGACAACCAGTCTTTCCAAGGGGAATCGTATTACCTAGTACTAACTGGGTTGTGGAGGTCAAATAGGCAGTCGCTCCATGTAAAATACTAGTATTCAGCTGCATCCGGTTAGACTGGAAGCCGACCCGAACATAATTGGGAAAAAGCTAGACAGATGATGACTAGTTGTAGGTCCAGTGAAATTCTTCCTTGTAATAAAAATCTAGAATACTAACGGTAGATTTGTCTGAAGTACCCATCTCATCTGAAGATAATGGTTTCTCAACGATAGGTAATTGTTCTCTGTAAGTGCGAAGGGAAGGTATTTTAAATACCTTGGTGCTTTGTCTATATTTTGCATAAATTCAGATAAACAAGTTTCTAACTTTATTGTTTTAGGTTTGTTTAAATTCTGAAAACCTTTGTTTATATTCAAATGGCTTCGTGATTTTAAGACTTGAGTGATTTTAGTCTGCAAAGTTTTGAATCGATGAGACTGTTATGGAAGAAGTAAACGGAAGATTTTATACATTACATCACATCACGCCTGAAATCGCTGAAGGGTTAGGCATAGGTGTAGGTACCTAATAGTACACCCACATTTTGCCACTTATGTTTTAGTCCCATGTAATAGGGATTAACTCACTCAAACTCAAAGCATTTACAATTAGACCATTACAGGCACTTTTGAATGTCAAAACAGTAGGCCACTATTGACGTCGTCAAGATTTGTGGCACGTCTGTTTATATTATCTTAATCTGTTGCCATCAAACGGGCACAACTCCAGACTCCGTGGCTGCTACTGAGAAAATCCTTAAGGAAAAACCCAATAACACTATGCCTGACCCGGGAATCGAACCCAAGAACTCGTGTTTAGCAGAAACGGAAAATATTATCCTTTTTTATCAACGCTTGGTTTGAATTGCTCAAAGGGTTACGAAAAATCCTTTCTTAAGCCTATCTCTCTCTTGAGTAATTAATAAGGCTTTGCGTGGTTTATCATTCACTTAGTTTTATTAAATGACTTAAGATCGTCTTATACAAACTTCAACACCCTATTTCACCCCCAATTTTAAGAAAATCTACCCTGATTTTCGTTGACGAATGTAACCGTCAATTTATAGGTCTTACAAGTTTGACGACCAGTCTTACCAAGGGCTTTCGTATCACCTAGTACTAACTGGGTTGAGGAAGTCAGATAGGAAGACACTGTGTAAAATACTGGTATTCAGCTGCATCCAGTTACACTGAAAGCCGATCGACTGCTGGGAAAAGGCAAGGCAGATGATGCTGACGATGACAAGCTGGTACCCGATAGATGTTCGGTCGACAAAATAGCTTCCATCCCTTATTTTAAGGCTTTAGGGAATTCATTTTCAGGAATCGCTCCTTGCTCACTTTCGGTACAAGAGTAACTTTTATGCAGTGTTAAAAATTTCAATCTTCTTGACCCGCGGTCTAGAAAATGTATTGCCTGTTAAAGAAATAATGTATTTTAAGATTTAATAATAAAAGGTGTTGCTTTGCATCCTCGTCAAATTCAAGAAGGTAACTATGCTAATGATTCTCGACCCGAATTAATAATAAAATGGGTAGGTATTTTGTTTTATTTTTTTCTCAATGTCGGAAATCGATAAGTGTACACCACCCGTATTAAAACGCGGCCCGTCTAATACTAGCCCTATAACCGCGCTTTCACACACAAACAAACGCAAACGTTTATCCAATAAACGGGTGATTCTCCCCTTTTGAAAAAAGCTTTACTCTGAAATAGTGTCAAATTAAAACAACTAAAAAAAGCAGCGTTTATTATTATTGACTAGGTACCGTAATTTATATTAATATTTACGTCTTCTATGATAACCTCCTGAATTTAGACGAGGATGCAAAACTACACCTTACATACCTGACCTTACTTACGTAGTTAGTGAATAGTACATTAGTTTTCTTTAATAAACACAAAAGATTAATTACATGACGCTCACACGCAAACGGGTGTGAGCCTAAAATTAATTTAAGGTATTAATGACGCTTAAAATTATTCTCGATTTACAAAAATAAAAATCGTGAAATTAAAATGCACTGAGTAATATAAGTAATATTGTTTCACCGCGCGACGTAATACGTTTCAGTAGTTGAATCCTCTCAGCTTTTGTCACCACGTTTTCAATTTAAATCGGCTCCAATTCCGTCAGTTCGAAGGAAGTTATTTTCGTTTCAATGCTACTGGTATTTCAATTTGTACTGCAGCACTATAAGTTCTGTCAGGTCTCTTGAATAAACTATTTCGATACTAAATCGCCATTTTTATTTAAGAACAGCTTTTGCCCGCGGTTTCACTCGCGTGGAAATTGGAAATTAGCTGACGGAAACGTACAGCCAGTGCCCTGCTTAACCTGACCCCTTTTCTTCTCATTTTCTTAGTAATCAAAGTGATACAGGTCTCTGCTTCCTCTTCTTCCCCGTGTCACTGGCACGACATACTAAAAATTGTTTGAGCCCATAACTTGGCCACTTGGTTCACGAGCCATATAGGTTGACCAACAGATAGCGTCACTTTCGCATTTATACTAATAAATAAAATTGAATCGTCTATCTGTATGTCGGTTTGTGTTTGTATTTGATTTTGACAGGAGTTTACTGGCTGGTTGTTATAAAGAGCAACTGAGGCTCCTTTTATTTTAGAAAATGAATTAGGGTTCCGTGCAAAAAAAATTAAACCCTTAAAATTTTTGACAAAATCCGATTCAAATAAGGAAGTAATATTTTTATAATAATTTCACGCACACGAAGGTCACGAGCAACGGCTAGTTTTTTTATAAATTATTATAAAGTATTTATTTCTCAAAAATCAAAATATTTTATTTCACATATGCACTTTTAAAACGTCGAAAAAAGGTGCACGGTTCGCGTTGGTCGTTTCTTAAGGGAAGGAACTGGCAAAAAACTCCATGGTTACTCTTTTAAAATCATTTGATTTTACAATATACTCTCGATATTTCTACTCCAATAAGATCTAAGTACATACGTGGTTAAGATTCGTAGCAGGTGCGTTTGCATAACGTTATGTATATAGTATACATAACTTTACGTGTGTCGATTATAGGTACTTAAGTTTTTTAATAGAATGTGCTAACACAGCTGCGTGCGGTTCCTTGTTCCTTATTGCTTTTTTTATTCTTCTTCTGGTTTTCTTATTAGAGTTTCTGTTTTATGGCTCTGTATTCTACGCCTGAAGTGCATTTTATCTAGATTGTATCTACTCAAATATTTCAATGTATGTCTTTGTTTGTGTACATAGGTTGGTGGAAGTTTGTTATTTTTATCCGCAGCAATAAAGAAAACGGAAAATGTAATTTATTTTAATTTTTTTCTTTGTTTATGCCAATTTTCCATGTTTTGGCCAGCATTATTCTCTCAGCATGAACAATAATTCGAAATAGATCAGTCACATCTGGGACTGCTTTTTACCTTCAACCCTGAAGATAAAAAGCAGTGTACGGGTACCATGGTACCCCTGTAATAAGACGGGTTATACTTTCGGGCTTCTGACTACGGAATACAGAGTGTCCAAGATCTACAAATAAACATTTGAAGAACCGTTTAACGTGCTTTTCGAGTCACGGGGAGGTCAAGCCATGCAGACACATTAGCCGGTCAGCACGATGATAGCAAGGTTGACCGCCCACGGTGCGCCCATCCAATACATTAATGTATCGATAAACTGGCCCAAGATAATCTTCTATTGACCACCCCTGATTTATTTTAATTAATTAATAGTTCAATTTCTTAAATGAGTCGCTTCTAGTGCGTGATCTAAAACCATTTAGCTAAAATTAAAAGCCCTTTTTAAATTCCAAACAAATGTTTTGTCATTACAGGTAAATTAGTTCGTTAACCTTTTGTTTTTAAAACACCTGTCTCACCTTGAAGAGTTTGAAATGATGCGAAAAAAATCCATCACGTAGATTCAATTTATCATAAATTCTAAACGTGAGGATTATCCTGTTTTAATGAAAAGTGTATTAGAGCCTTTTTAGATTTATTGTTGCTTAACAAAATGCGAATGAAAATGCATAAATTAATTTAGACTTTTTGTATTTTTTTTTATGCATAAAATTGTTCTTAATTTATCTTAGTTTCATTGATATAAATATTTTTTAAACCTCTTTCAATGGCATTTCTATACCTTTAAACGCAAGGCCTGTTAAAATTAATAATGCATTAAGAAGACACTGAGTAACCAGAGCATAAAACCTTTGAAAAATTATAATAATAATAATAAATGAGATGATAATTGAATAAAGGAAATAATAATAATAACCGATTTCAAAAAAAAAAAAACAAAAAAAGTGGAAAATAACTTTACTTTCGGAAGTCTGGTGACTTTTGTTTGTTTCATTCTTGCCAACGACTTCCGAAAGTAATTTAAAAAACCGATATCCAAAAAAAAACCACTAAGTTCTGGTATCTCACATAAATCTATCATCAATATTGCTCTGTAACTAGAAAATAATAAAACATAGACGAAGAAGACAAAATCCATGTTATAGAGGATACCTGCGAAGGGTTTCGGTTTCGGAAAAACCAGGTTTTATTATGGGACTGACCATTTCGATGCCACATATGGGACAACCGTGCAAGTTTCATCTACCAAATTAAAAATAATATAATAATCATTTACATCGGATCACAAAAATGAAAAAAAAAAATCTTGTTGGTGGAATTCATAAGCTCCTTTTTTAGAAGTCGGTTAAAAAACAAGATTGCTTGGTGAAGATCGATCTAATAGTTATTGTAATGTTGTTTTATTATTATTTTAAATATTTTTCGTATATTGTGCAAAAATATTTCTATAGGATTGATGTTCATCGGGAAAAGTTATAAAACCGAACTTAGACGGTTTGCGATTTTTGAAGTGAAATAAATTTTACGTGTTGGTAAGTAATTAATTTGTTTTCGCTTGAATGAATTCAATTAGTTTAACACTTCAATGTATTCAAAACTACGTTATGGTTAAAGAATGAGAGCCATTTTATTTAAGTGTGAGCCATTCAAAGGATTGGATTTGGATTGGATCGAGCAAATTTAAAATTGGGGCTTCAATGAACTCACAATCAATCGGTTTTACACCGTATAATATAAATCACGTACGTGCGTAATGTGGCGTACGTGTACTCGCGTAAGCCGGTACGAGCCACAAATTACGCTAGTCGGAAACTGCGCGCTCTTAATGAACTTTGTTTTTATTTTACAAGTTTAGAGCATTTCAGGGAAGTCTTTAATTAATTGATTTTTATAGTACCACACAAAACAGTTTTAGCCATGTAAAAAGAAAAAGGTGGAAACTTTCTCCACAGAATATGCAGGATCTTCTATAATAAAATCTTCCAATGGTAATGTTATACAGACTTCACGTTTGGGCGATGTAGAATTTACGTCTGTTGGAGTATATCCATGAGTGAGATTTCCACCAAAAAAAATATATTTGTGTAAAGTCTTGCATAGTTCATATTACTAAGAAGCAATATAGATGTCGCCACGTAAGTTTGTAGTAAATATTTTGTGGCCTATCAAACAATTGAGCATTAATGTCGTAACAAGGCCACACACTTATACATAAGCACAGATATTGCGTGTTTTAAGATTCATAAACTTTTTGCGTATGAAATTTATACTACCATTCCTGAATCAATCTTACATATTGCAAAGATTCTGTTGTAAGTCACTTCATTTCAATATTCCAAGAATTTCGATATTGCAACAATTTTTATAAGATTCCGCGAACAATTTTCTCTTGGTGGAGACCTAGATTGAATTGAATCTAATGGCTCTCGAAGTTCGCAACTACGGGAACTATAATGATTTTATTTCCCACAAGTCTTCATAACACATCTGATACCGAATCGTCGACATAAGCACGTCATATTGTCATAAAGAAAAATAGTGAAAGGCTTTTTAATGTCGTCGTAAACTTGACTAGTGTTGAAGGCAGCGCTACTTTCAGGGCCATTATATTTGGTTTAACTGATAATGCATCATATATAACAAAATTCCCAACAGTGCTGTTGTATTATATCAGAAAACTATGAATTAAATTTCAGAAGTCGAAATCATTTATTTCAATTAGGTCACAAACAGGCACTTACTGACATACTGAACGTCGAATACCGAAATGGAATTGAAGCTTGTTTAATATCGGATCACCTGTTAGTTTCATTTAATAGGAATATATGAATAGAATCACCAATATTTTTATTGTTTCTTTATTATATCTTTTGAAGAAAATACATCCACTGACATCTAAGGATCTCGAATAATAATTGGCGTTTATGAACTATATTAATTTATAAATGAGTTTGTGTTTTTGATCCTTTGTAGAAAAGAAAAAAATAATAAAATTGGTGTTGACAGTAGTAAAATATGCTGTTTGGTCGGCGAAAACACACGAGTGTGTGAAAACACCAAACTGATTTGGACGTAGCGTTTCGCGAGTTACAAGTTCATTTAAAATGTAGGAACAAACCCGTAGGTGCGGCGACTGAAACAGTTTAACGCTCGCGAGACCGTTCCAGTTATTATAATCATCGCGCTTTTTACCCCTAACGGGTTAGGTAGAGGCGTGTCAGTAGTACACCCACATTTCGGTTATATAAAGGCCAATGAAAAACAAGGAGGGTGAGCCTCATCAACCGGGAACAAACCTAGACTCTGGAAAGCTTCTGGAAACATCAGAATAGATAAACCCAATAAGATTATGCACGAGCTGGGGATTCAAACCCAGGACCTCATTCTCAGCAATAGCGCTTGAGACCACCTAGTCCAACGGGGCAGCTACTGTGTAATAACCAATGTTTTTTTTTTTGTTACAGGCGATTTCAGATTTCCTGCTGGGTGTGTTCTGTTTACCATTCACGCTCGTCGGTCAGATCTACAGGCGGTTCCTGTTTGGAGCAGTGCTGTGCAAACTCATTCCGTTTCTACAGGGTGAGTCGATTCATGATGTTTATTTATGTGAGTTAGTACCTGTGCCGTGGGATTGACTCTTTCTTATGTCGTCACGGAACATGTATTCTTGAGGACTGATTTCAGTCCCCGAAAACGCCCGTCCCACAAAGCGCATTGGTCGTGTATTGCCCTCCCTGAAGCAGTATTGTTTGCCGATGAGTACCCTGGAATTTGACATTAGCTAAACGACATGCCGCAACAGCCCCACAGTACAGGATCGGGTGTGTATCAACGAGGTCCTCGCTACTCTCGAATAGATTCTTAAGTTGCGAGTCTTAATTTTCTTATGCATGGGTAACCATGGTAATCGGGGCCTAAGTTCGACAGGAGTGGATCGATACTCACTAGCACATCTTCCATTGCGCTCCTCAATCGGACGTTGCACTGGCTACTTACCGTGGCAACCCTATCATCTTCCTCTTCAACAACGTTATTGGACCGCGGTGGGATTGCGTCAATAGTTGAAGCTTGCACCCCGGTTTGTGACGGAGTCAAGCCGATATGGTTGCTCAGTACCTCTGAGCGCAGCCTATCAAGTGCGGCGTCGTCCAACATGTGATTGCGCTGGATGACCCGCACCTGATCCGATAGTCATATTATTATTATTTAGGTTAGGTATACCTCTGCGTAACGCTTCGAGGATTGCAAGGCGTGATGTTACGTCATGTCCTGATCTACATATTGTGCCATAAATAGACATGGGAAGCGTATCCCGAAATAGACATAATTTATGCAGAATCAAAGATGCAAACGCCTTTGCATAATAATGTACGTATAAGGCACATCATATCTAGGCTAAGTCTTTTATACCTTCGTCAATTTGCACGACTTCCTAAACCGAGGCTCGTACCTCACAGGGAGTGCTCTTAGCTTGGACTTGGACGTTTCAGTGGTTAGCGTGTAGTTGCTTAATTTTAAGTTTTTGGCCCTGGATCCACCACGTTCATAAATCTAGTTCTACATACTCGCTGGTTGCGACTCCTACGCACCTGACCTTACTAAAGGGCATTACCAATAATATCTTCTAGGATTCTAGGTCTAGTCCCTTCGTAGAAATCTTTTTGTTGTATGAAACAACAAAGAAACTTGTTTACATGTTACTCTCTGTTTTTAGGCGGAGATTATTCTGCGGCTTACCTCCTAACTTGTTTAGAAGTTTTAAGTCAAAGATGAACCTAATTTGGTGGTTCATAAGGCAAAAAACAAACTTTTATATCCGTGTAATACAGGTTTAAGTCACAGTAAAGATTACAGTAGTGTAACAACAAAAAAGTAGGTGTTGTAGTTAAGTAATGATGCCTATACATTGTTGTTAATATTTTAAATAACCTTATTTATAATTTTAAATTATGATTTCAAGAGCAGTGGAGGCCTAGGAAGCAACGGGCGCATGCGGGGTCTTAGGTTTGAACCCAAGCATGCAATTGGAAAGAATGAAAGGGCCAACCAAAAATAGGCATGTCTTAGCACCAATGAATCGAGAACTGTGAATTATGACCCACTCCATTGCACAGAAAACAGGCTTGTATCCCAATAACGAGGAAATTAAAGGTTAACTATGCTAATATCCATATTTTTATTTGGCATCTTCTTCTTTATCCTGTGGTTAGTGCCTAACCTGGTGTCCGAGTTTTTATGCCGCCCATGGGCCTCTGACCTGGCTTTACATACTGTCGAGAAATATCTCTCAGGTATGCTGGTTTCCTCACGATGTTTTCCTTCACCGAAGCAAGTGATTATAATTATTCAATACGCACATGATTCCGAAAAATCAGAGGTGCGTGTCCTGGGTTCGAACTCGATACCTATGACATGGCAGTCCAACAGTTACACCACTAGGCTATCACTGCTTATTATTTATTTATTTGGCATAAATTATAACTATATTCTTTCTCCCCTAGCTGTCTCCGTGTCAGTGGACGTGTGGACCCTCGTCGCGATATCTCTGGAGAGATACTTCGCAATCTGCCGGCCCCTCAAGTCCAGAAAGTGGCAGACCCAATGCCACGCCTACAAGATGATAGCCATGGTCTGGATCCTGTCCATCATTCTGAACTCGCCGATCCTCATCGTGTCTGATCTCCAGCCGATGAGGGGGAGTGGTAAGTGGCTTTTACATAGATTTTTTAGTAACCGTAGAAAGATATATTACAGATTGCTGAATCGATATTGAAAATTGTAGGAATTATAAAGGGTGCCATAAGGCCTATCTGTTCATACACTAAATCACTTAAGGGGACATTGTACTCATCATTATGAACAACTTTTACTATGGGACCAACCCTGAATCTTAAAAAAAAATATCAGCTGTTCCCTACAATTATGTTCGCATAACTCGTCAAAATGTATGGAACAGCTGATTAAATTTTTCGCGGTTTTGTGGTTGGTCCCATTGTAAAAGTAGTTCATAATGATGAGTACAATGTCCCCTATAGAGATTTCGTGTATGAATAAATAGACTTTATATATTTGGCTCGGTATTACTCGGCTCAGCCGGGAGGTATAATCCAATATAATACTATGTAGAAATTGGCACGTTCGTTAAAATCTTGTTCGAATTCTGCCAATCATACCCGAGCATGGATCAGTGAGAGTTTGCCGGACGGCACGAACCGAATAAGAATAATTAAAAGAGTAACTGCTTTCAATCGCCCTTGTGGTTCCACCAATATTGCCGTATCGAATATTCCCGTCCGAATAAACTTTTATTTACCGGAGAACACATGCACAATATTACACATGTTGGACAATCTAAGCTATTGCAAAGTTAAATAAAATATAACAATAATGGAAGGTGACCATACCATACAATATACGTAAAAATAACAGTAAAACAAGCAAAACATATAAATAAATGAGTCAAAGTTAGAAAACGAAACAAGAATCAAACAAAACAACAACAAGAAAAAGTAACCTTTTGTCCGTGATCTTACAGAAACTCAAACTTCCACGATATATATCTATCTATCCATCTCGAGGCAAGTAAATCACTGTTACTGTTCCTGATAGCCTGTATCATCTCACTGGGCAAAGGCCTCTCCCCATGACTTCCAAATTCTTCGATCCAGGGCTAAGGTGGACCACTGATCGTTGGTTCTGTCCAGCTCATCCCGCCATCTGCTGCGAGGGCTACCGCGTCGCCTTCTGGCTGTGTCAGGGCTCCACATCGTGGATAAATCACACTCCGGCTTAGTGTCAGTAGAGCGTTTATTGCTTCTAAAAATGCCAGTCAGCATTATAGGAATTATACGTCTTTCCAACAGTAAGTAATGACTGCTTTCGTACCGACAGCAAGTCCCAAAAGATAAAGATTGACAGTACGTGGGGGAATTTGTTGGCACGAAGCTTAGTTTAAACGTGGGTATTGTATTGATTTTTATAAAAAATGGCCATCGAAACGTTACACCCGCCACGTAACGTTAACGTTAAATCAGAGCTATGATGACTTCAGTAACAGGACGAAAGCTTTGTGACTGATCGAGTACACAGTTCGATAAGCTACGCTGTCCGTCCGCGTCAGTGAAAACTGGCTACGATATTTTAAGTAAACAGGAAATTTATATCTTATTATTTTTTTTCTAAGCCTGTTCTGTCTCTCTCCTAGACAAAGATCTCCCTCCACAAACCTACCTACCTTCCTACTTCTCACAAACCTGAACCCCTTCTGTCTTCTTCTTATGTCCTCCTTCCAGTTTTGACGGAACTTATCCAGTTTGTCCCGCCATCTTCTACGTGACTTGTCAAGATTTGTGCATATATTATACAGCGTGTACCAGAAGGTGTGGTCATATTTCAGGGTGTGATCCTTACCATCAAAGTGAACAACATTTGGTTCGAGTCGGTGTGGAAGTTTTGTACTAGTCAGTTGATTTTTCGATTACAATATAGTTGGACAGTTTATTTTCATTAAAGCTAGCATTATGTTGTCACTATTAATCTTTTCTGGCAATAAATGCGTGTTTTATTTTGTTATTCTAATGTATGGCTGTCATTTGTTAAAGTGAATCAACCAGCAACCATGACTGCGTACATGATGATAATGCTACGGTTATATGTATTCTCTTTGGATTTTCACAACAATTTATTATACTCCCAAACATTATTTTAAGGCAGCACCATCTATTATCATTTTCCGGGATAAACAGAGTGTAGGCTTGTAAAATGTGTACAAATAGTAGATTACCCCAAAATGGTTACGTTTCCGGCGTGGTGTTTGTGATAAACTTTGTTGTGAGTAATGTGTTCCATGTTAAAATCTTATTTCAAAATATGTTTGTCTACTTAAATAAATATCAACTTTAGTCTAGTTTTAAATTGTCGATATCAGAACGACTAGTAGGCACTAATTTAAAGCTTAAAAAAACAACAATGTTATTTCACATAAAAAAACTTTATTTGTCTGTCATAAAGTAAAATTTACTTATTTTTTTTTACAAAATTATATATTTAGAACTAAATTGGGAATGTAGAATAGGTACTTATATTGGTATAAGATTAAACCTCCATGTTTATTCATACTAAATTACAGTAATTTATGTATGAGAGAGCGAAATGAATGAATGATATATGTACATAAGAATGAGTGATGCTGCTAACATATCCAAAAACATAGTACAATACAAACAGTAAATATCTGTGAAACGTCTGTACTTACTCTGGCGGTCATTAAGCAAAAAATTATGCTGTCAAAGTTGTTGATATTTTTAATTTTCCAGTTTTAGAAATTTCATTTCCATTCATAGAGCAACCGCGCCTTAAACGGTTTAACCTGAGCGGCTAGACAAAGTGAAATGAATAAAGGATAATAAGGAAAAGTCGAAAAACTCATGGGACATTCATACATTTTAGCAACTAACAAGTTCAAATAAACCCCGTTAGAAGTTGATGTAGAAAAAAGGAAAAACTTTAAAAAGCAACTGATAGTTGTTTAGGCTTTAAACTTTGTTCTTGAATTCCTTCAAACCTTTTCACGTTATCTATAATAATATTAACGGCCCATGGCCTGATGGCCTAGAGCCTCGACAAACATCTGTCGAGGCTCTTGCTAGGCGGTTGGACCAAGGGCAGGGCTGATTCAGAAGGCTCTCCGATACGGACCCTAACCGCCGCGCCGGTAGTTTGTACCCTGCTCCCGTCACCGGCAGACCACTATTTTTAAATGTTTTTTTTTTATATACCTGGTTAAAGTTAAGTCGTTTTAATCCTCTTATTATAACGAACAACTTTTACTATAAGACCAACCCTGAAATTTCGAAAAAAAAAATCTGCTGTTCAGTACAGTTTAAAAAGATGTGTAAAAGAATGAATAAATATACTCTTTACTCAACAGATGATATGATCCAATGGCATTACAACCTCAACCTCATTATTTGCCTCATAATAATTATTTTCATGGCCAAAAAAATTACTGGTTAAAATATTCAAAACTATAACAGTTAGAATATTGTCTGACAGATAGCGGTCATATCCAACCTATTACGAGTATAAGCTTTTTTTTATAGCCTAGACGCTGAAAGAAAACAAAATATAGAGAGCAGTAATTTTCTTTACTTTATTTTTGTAAATCCAATCCCAAGAGACATGTTTTGTTTGGTAATTGGGTATTTAATGTAACCTGTACCTCTATTTTGTAAAAAAACAAATACGTTATTTCAGCCGAGATGCGCAACGGGATAAGTCATTTTTATCTTGTCTTTTTAATATTTGTAGTGTTTTTTGTAATCTTTACACGGGGTTTATTGAAAAAAAAAAGTTTTTAGTAAATATGAAAACAGACTGTTTACCTATCTAGGCAGTATTACTCAATTGTAGGGTAAAAGCTTTCTCCCTTGTTGGTTCATCCTACTCAGGGCCATCTTACCCCTTTCGTGGGAGTCAAACTGAGGCTAACCCACGCGGAATGCGATGGCATGCGAAACAGCTTAAGAAGTCAGGACTGGTCAGACGACTATTTCGTGCCAGTTTGAATACTCGTACAAGGTAAGTGAACATAATTAGCACGAGCGTATTTTGCCCGCAAATCCCGCTCGGGTCTCGCTTAAGTTTGACCAGTTTTACTTATACAGAATATGTAGGCTGGAGTGGCAACGGGTCGGCCATATTTACTGCTAAGTCTCAGCCTTCACCTACTTTAGGAGTCAGAGTATCTAAATTATTGTGACCTAGTAAGCAAAAAAGTATGCCTAAAATGTTCTTGGTTTTATTGATATTTTAATGTGATGGCTTGTGGTGAAATAAAGAATTTTATTTATTTTATTGGCCGTAGAACTGATGACGCTTGGGGTAGACATGTTCTTGAGTGGAGCCCGCGAATCGGCAAGCGTAAAGTGGGACGCCCTCAGATGAATAAATAGCTTGATAAGAATTCCTGGGATACATCAATAAAATACTCAAGCTCTTTTTATAATGAAAAATATAAAAAAAAAACTACATAATTATTTATCAGCCTAAGTTTTGTTTCTTGGAAATAATGTAAAGATGGTTTAGAATGATTTTATTGGAAATTATCGTTATTAATTAGCACTTGGGAAACGATAAAAGAGGAAAAACTAATTAAATATCTATGAAAGTTTTAGGTTTATTAGTTACGTACCTAACTTGAATTTTAGTTTAGTAAAATTGTTTCGGTACCTAGTTAGTATTTTTATTAAATATAATAAAAAATACTAATTAGGTAATGGTATCTCAAAAAACCAGTAGAGTTTATACAAAAATGGGAACGGGATTTCGAATTGAACACTAACGTATTAAAATAATTGGAATCCATTTTTGTCGCAGACAAAATACACAATATTATGTATGCCTGATCATGTTATTCTCCAAAATGGCCCCTTTTCCCTAAAGCAACAGGAAGCAGGAAAATAAAAAGTACATCAGCATAAAAAAACTTTCTTAATCAAAAGTATGATTGAATTTGCGGCCCTAAGGACATGACCTCATCATTTCATTAAATATCATTTCATTTCATCATGTGTTCTTTTGTTATTTCTAATTCTCGTCACGTGCGCATTTGAATTTCGAAGGAATGGGTTTAAACCCTATCGATGCGGAATCTTAGCATTACAGTAAGAGGATTCTGTAAGTAACGTTAATAAAGTTGGTCTAGTAGTACCTAAGCACGACTGCTGAGCAAGAGTCCTGGATTCGATTCCTGGGTCGGGAAAAGTTTAACACTTTGCCTGACCCGGGGTTTTTCCATCAGGAGTTTCTCAGTAGCAGCCACGGAGTCTGGATTTGTGCCCGGTTGATGGCAATAGGCTCGCCCTCTATTAAATGGGACTTTAAAATAACTTGCAAAATGTGAGTGTACTATTAGGTACACCTCTGCCCCTAGCCCATCGCTGATTCCGAACGTGATGATGTTATTAATTGATGTATTTTTCGCTTGTTGACTTTGCAACCATATGTCAAACTTAGTCTTTTTATTTTAGTTCTGTGATTTTGAGCCTAAGTTTGCATAAAACCTCACTTCACCTCACACGAAACAATTGGCACTAGATACGTTTTATATTGAAACAGCCAGAACTATTTAAAACCTCAAATAGAATGATAGTAACTTCCGTATTACTAACCAAACCCCAAAGAGGTCTACAGTAATTTACGATGAGGTTACACGGAAACCCTCGTCCCTTTCGAATAATATAACATGGCAGATTGTCGTATCCATTTGAAATAGTAACCCTTTTTGTTTAGACAGAATATATCTGTCTGTTTGGGCACATTTTATTAGGTACAGCAGTCGATTTGATTGCCATTTCATGTTTTATTTCAAATACTGCACTGATATTAAATGATTTATTCTGTAAATGGAATCTCTTTTTTTTTAGTTTGCCAGTATTGTTCCGCTCCTGAGGCTCAAGGCGTCCCGCTATCTTCTCCTGCCTGCTGTCTCAGGGCTCCAATCCTGCGATATTCAGGATCAAAGCTGTGCATCCGGCAGATATGACCTGCCCAGTCCCATTTTAGTCTTGCAATGTCTTTGAATATTTTGCGCTGGTCTATGAAACCGATATATCCTAGACCAGCGCAAAGGCTTCTAACATGTTACATTGACAAAACTAACCACATTTTCAATAACCTCTTGTTCGCTACTGAATTGACACAAAAACGACAGGGGTAGACAATATTTACAAAGCACTTGTAAATTTAAAAAGTTTCGACGGCTAATTGTTATTTATTTCGTCAATAATTGCCCTTGTTGGTTGATATTAAACGTTCAAACGTAGAGATACATACTCGTACTAGTCGAAATTAATCCGCCATTTAAGTCAACACTTCTCGTTGAAAACCTTTGACTTTGATATTTAAAGAGGCTTAACTGCTTCAAATAAATTTGGATGAAAGGATCAAAAATAAATATTTAAAAGGTACTAAGTCAGGGAAAAGCTAATTTCAAATTAGGTCCAGTGCGTGGAAGGCGACTTTTGCCACGGTTGCTTGCTTAGGCTTTTATAAATAATCAAGCCGTATTAATGCCAACAAAATAACTTTAATAATGGTTGAGTGGATTTAAATAAACAGGGTGGAAAGTAGGTACACCGACGCTAAAACAGTTACCACGTATCTGTTCTGCACATAATCCTGAACGGAGAAAAAATTGCCAGTGACATTAGAGTTATCCGGGCATGCATACATAGACTGCCTCGTTTAACAAGTGACTGCTGAGCATGGGGTGCTGGGTTCGATTCGGTCGGGCAAAGTGTCATAGGGTTTTTCTATCAGGAATTTCTCAGTAGCAGCCACCGATTCTAGATTTGTGCCCGGTTGGTGGCAATAGGCTCGCTCTATAACGTGGGACTTAAACATTACAGGCGCAATGTGGTGTACTATAAGGTACCCCTAACCATGTTATGCCTAACCATGTTATATGCAACCCAACAACAAAAGTCGTCAAAAGCCCACCAGACACTACACCGGTTTTCTAGGAGGAACGTCCCTTTACAAAGAAGGACGGGGAACTATTTATATACACTGTTCTTCATTGGTCTTTAAAACCTATTTTAATAATGAGTAGGTTTATAAAGACCACAGTAATGGCCTGCGAAATAGACGCTCCGACCGGAGTGTCGTTGTAGCGGCGGCGTGCATAATACTGCCGCACGCCCTATCTTTGTTGCGGCGACAACACGGACTATAGAAGCTTACAAAAGGCTCCCGGAAGAGAATTAAACTCTTTAAACGAGGACAGAAAGGAAACTACTGCTACTATTGTCGTAATAAATCAGGCTCGTGCTCATAGAAAACTAACTAAATTAACCATCACAAAGTAAAAAAAAATCTTGAACAAAACACTAGCTAGTGTTTTATGAAATATTTTTTTGCCAGGCGCCTGCTTGGCAATGGTTGTGGCACGACTAAGAACTAAATGGACACACACAAAAAGCAACTTTATTTTATGATATGTAAATATAAAGATGAAATTGTTTCGAATTTACTTTCAAAACTGTACCACTCATGACAGAGAAGTCGAATTTCTGAAGCTCAGTCGTAACTAGATATCCCCACAAAATTGAATTTCCCGAGTTACGACAAAGTTGAATTGTGTACATTGAATTACCTACCTCACCTTTTTGCTTAAAAGGAAAACTAACTTACCACTTAGCCAACAATTTGGACGAACTTATTAGAAACTTGAAATGAAAAACGTGTGTTCACTTGAACAAAATATAATCACAACGGGAACGCCGCATAGAGGTTGACCATAGACATTAGAAACCACAGATAAAATATATAATCCTTAGAGCTTAGGCATATTCTATACTTACATCATACTATTTTTATATAAAGCAACAGAACTTACACGCAATTTAGAGTTGCACTATAAATGTTGGAATCGTAGTTCTAATTTTGTAATGTTGGAATCGTAGTTCTCTAACTAACTATCTTTGGTCCAAACTCAAGCTTTCGAATTCAAAATTGACAACTGATCCTTGCTTGCACCACAAATTATTACATGTACAATGCACTAAATGACTCTTATTTAAGACATCTTTCTGTTTCTATCAATCTTATCGAACTGACAGAGACAAAACCAGTTCTTGTATGGAACTTTATCTTTGTCGGTATAAAGTTTGAAATTAAAAAATAGCCCGATCGTTTCAAACTGCGACTTAAGAAAACTTGTTTTGCAATAAAGCCGTTTGACTTCGCGAACGCCGAGAGCTCTTTTTACACTGCTCCAGTCAGCTTAGGTAAGAAAATATTTATGAAAGCGTAGTGTACAATTTTTTTTTTAACATCGCATGGTGTTTGGTACTGATGTAAACTTCTCATCCAATACGTTTTTGATCAGAGGTATGCCTTTATGATTCTCTCGCAAAATTTTGTATCGTTGTCGCTACTATAAGGAAGCGAATCCATCCAGATGATACTCGGATCAAATCACCCAATTGAGTTCCCCTAAAGTTGATAAATGAACTAGGACAGGTAGATATTTGAAAATAACTTTCTCCTTTTCACAAAATGGTGTAAGTACAGATTATAGTGTAATCTATACTTACACCATTCGTGATTCAGAAGGGATTCAAGATGTTAGTTTGTCAGCAAAATGAAAGAAAGAAAGAAAGAAAAAGTATTTATTCGTCTCGCACTGGACAAAACAAAGTGGTATTTTTTTTTTTTAAATGGGAGGTTTTATCCACGATTGACAGACCCACTTTGACATTTTCTTTGTCATTTTTATTTTATTTTTATCAGGCAGGCAGTTGGCACAACGGATAGCTGCCTGCTGTTCCCCACTAGATTTTCTATTTGCAGTATGATAATGTTTGTGTAGTCGATTTTAAACTGATTTAAATTTTGGGCTCAGACTACATCTCCTGGGAGCTTATTCCACGCTCCGACTGTTCGGTAACATATTTTTTCTCCTATTAATTTTAGCTTTTCATACGATGAATAATTTTTGAGCAGATAATATTTAGGCATATGAAGCGCTTGCTTATACACGAATATTATTCGTAAAGGAATATAAGGTTTGTATTAACCGCTAAGTATTACCCAGTTCTAACTGGGTTGTGGAGGTTAGACAGGCAGTCGCTCCATGTTAAATACTGGTATTCTGCTGCATCCAGCTAGACTGGAAGCCGACCCCAACATAGTTAGGATAAGGCAACTGATGATCAATCCCTAACTTTGTTTAGGTACATAGCAAAGTACGATCTGTGAATTTTGGTTATACTGCCATTGCTCTTTCAAATCTTTTCTGGTTTTGGGTAGCACTCCAATAATTATTGGTTTCCTTCATTTATTTTACAATTTTAAGGCGTATGGGTTAAAATATCCTGAACACGCGCCGATAAGGGTACCGTACTTCAAAGTAAAATAGACTGCCCCCAGTTGTTAAATTAGTTTAATTTTAACCTACCCCACAGCTATCCGCGTCACCCTATAAAACTATTACGTCCCCCATTCGGCAAAACCGTATCAGGATCCAACTCCCCCATCTCCAGAATTTGCAGGCTTCTTAATAATTGCGATGAATGAATAGATATTTTTTCCAAAAAACTTCAAAAATTCAAGCGCCAAGTCCATCAAAACTAACCACCATATTGTCTTTTTTTATTTTTTCTCTTGTCATCTTTATAATTATTTACGGTGTTTTCAAAACTACCCATTTTTGTTGAAAGTGTTATTTCTGCTCTATTATTATAATTTTATTGTTGTTATAATTTTGTTTTTTTTTTTGCATGCTGTGTCTGTCGCATCATATTGTACACTATGCTTGTATTATTAGGATAAACAGTGTTACAATTGTAGATAGGCCAATAAATAAAAAATAATAAGGTAAAGCTTTGATTCGAATTCGTGCGGCGAACATGTCGTGTACAATTTGAAATGACTTAAGTTTCGCGTGACCGATAAGCAACATGCCTATAAATAAAATTATAGACGTCGAAATATTATTAGACGTTGGAAGACTGATGACTGGTTTGATATTATTGTAGTAAAAGTTTTTCTAAAAATAATCCAGCCCCTAATTAAATTTGCCCTAATTTTATGATACACATTCAATCATGTAATATAAAGTGTGCTTTAAACGTCTTTCAAGTGACTTTGAACAGTTTGAAAACGAATTCATTTGTTTTTTAAGTCATTAGAGATTTATCAAGGTTGATCCATGGATGGGTGACCACCCAATACATATCGAGTTTCCCCCGTACTTGGGAAGCACGTTCAACCGTTGGTTCTGGTTGTCATTTGTAAACCTTTCACAGTCGTTACAGGTTGTCAGTTGTCGGAAAGTCTGACAACCAGTCTTACCGATGGGTATAGTATTACCCAGTACAAACTGGGTTGTGGAGGTCAGATGGGCGGTCGTTCCACGTAAAATACTGGTATTCTGCTGCATCCGGTTAGACTGGAAGCCGACCCCAACATAGTTGGGATAAGGCTGGCAGATGATGAAGAGAGATTGATTATATTTTATTTGTACGATACATAAATAATTAAAGATTAAAAAAAAAAAACACAAATGAGTTAATTTTATTTGATAAACAAGGCAACAGTTGGCGTCAGATACTTCAGAAGTGGCGCCTACGTAAAAGATTGCTCAATTTATTTCATGAATAGGAAACGAAATGCTCGAAAGAAAATTTTACAGGAAACACGTGTTTTCTTGATTCCGCTGTTGTACAGGTAATTGAAGATGTTATTTTGTATACGTGGGTGGAAATCAATATACCTACTCGTGTAAGATTACTAGGCAACACAGTACTTGTGCTAATTTTCTTTTCAGGTTTCGCTATTTTTTTTTCCTTAGCCTATATTGTCCCACAGCTGCGCAAAGGCCTCCCTCATTGCCTTCTAGTCTTCTCTACGTACGGTTTTCTCCGGCCAGTCTCTTACAAACTCGTCTAAGTCGTCACGCCAGCGTTTTATAGGCCTACCCTCTGTCGCTTTTAGTTTTTTTAATAAAAAAAACCACCAAACAAGATCACACAGTGGATGCCTGAAGACGGTCGTCGTAACCGAGGCAAGCCCAAAAAACGCTGGCGTTCGATCACGACGATCTGGACTCATCCTCAACGGATTGGTCGGAGAAGGCTAATTTGCAAAAAAACTTGGAAAGCTATGAGGGAGGCCTTTGGCCAGCAGTGAGACACAGTAGGCTGACATAAAATATAATATATAATAATAATATATATATATATTTTTTTTAATATATATATATATTAAAAAAAAAGTTTTTTCTGCCTCGTTGATCTAGAGGTCGCAAGCGCAACTGCTGAGCACGAGGTGCTGGGTTCGATTCCCAGGTCAGGCTAAGTGTTATTGGATTTTCCATCAGGAATATCTCAGTAGTAGTCATGGAGTCTGGATTTATGCCCGATCGACGGCAATAAGCTCGCCCCCAATTACTTGCGACTTAAAAATAATGGGCGAAATGTGGGTAAACTATAATAAGTAGGTACACCTTTGCCTAACCCTTTGGGGATACCAGCCGCGATATTATGTTATGTAACATGCGGCTTCGGAAAAAGTATGAAAAGATTAAAGCTCAAAAGTATTTTTCTGAAGAATAAAATAATCGTATGAAATGTGCGCTTGTAATTTTGAAAACCTTTTCGACGTTTATATCAATTTCACTCAATTTGTTAACCAAATCATTATGTTTCTCGCGAAAAGAGCTGAGCTAATAAGGAAGAATATGAAGCTTGTAATAACAGACTCACATACTCTTCATGCTTTTCACGGTATGAAATATTCAAGCCCTTACTTTTTACGGTTTTCGTGAGAAAAATACTGTAACCATCGGAAAACTGAACTAAAATATATTCTGAATATTGAGTTTTTATTATTTTGTTGTAAATTTCTTCTGAATATTAAATGGCTTTTTGTGTATCTCGACGCTATACCGACTAATTACATACCGTGCTATATTTATACCTGCACATGCTTTGTTTCTAAATTGGTACGTAATTTAACATCAGCTGTATTATAAATAAACATCACAATGTGTGATACGTACGCTCCCTAACATATTTATTCAGCAAAATAATATTTCCCTATCTCATTAACAGTATCTAATTACCAAGAATAACATCATCCCAAATTCTTGAAATTAATTAGAAGGCACGAGTACCTACCTATCGTAATTAACAACATAAAATATTATAATCAACACGTGTCTGCGATAACGAAGTTTGTCTTTAAATAAATGCTCAATTAATTTAAAGCTAATAAGGAAATTAACAGATTTTTTAGTCTTTTGATTTTCATACATTTAGTTCGTTAGGTACTAGCTGTGCCCGCGACTTCATTCGCGCGGATGTCGGTAAGCTGTCACTTAGAGGTGGTGTATCACTTTCTTCACTAAAAATCCTTGGCTGGTGATGTCACCAGGCGAGCATTACCCCGAGCGTAATGTTACCCTCGGGGTATTATCGGGAGTGTCTGTCTAAAATCTCCACAAAAAAGCACCGTAACGCCTCCCATCGGCCGCATATCCCGCAAAGTTCTATCGACTACTTCCACAGCTTTGCGGTTTACCATCGTGCACTCATCCCAAATGATTAACATACAGTCGCGTAATACGTTGGCTTTGTCGCTAGTGCGACACGTTGCAAACTGGGCTTTCTGTGCGCTCTAAGTCGATAGGGATTTAAAACGTTGTGTGTGCGGTTTTCCCTCCAGGCAATAATGTCGCTGTTATTCCTGAGGAGGCGACAGAAAGAGCAATTTTATTTTGGCTCCTTATTCGAGCTAAGATAACTTTGGTGAGAAAATTTTCCTTGTTCCACCGGGTGCGTCCAAAAGCCGAACTTCTCCCAATGCATTATCTACACAGCAGCATACTCAAATTTGTGTAGTTGTCAAATATGAGCGCCGTTTTGCAGTGTTTCTGCTAATTTCACGGGACTTTAACTTGTCTCTGACGCGTATTCCCTGTTGATACGTTCCCCGTCGACTGTAGAAGTGGGCAAGCCGTATTGAGAGAGCGGGTTCCCTCCTTTATTTATTACTATTTCTTTGATAGCCAATAAAGCTCTATTGTGACAATCATCAGTGTTTTGTGGTGCACGTCTTAAAAAAATTCTCAGCAAAGTTATCTTTATATTTTTGCCACAACTGATCCGCATCCGATAATCCACAAAAGGTCAGTAAGATGGCAAACAAAAATGACGTAAGCGATGTGGACTATCGCTGACACATGCCTCAGCTAGAGCATCATCCCAATGCTGATCATCTAATAAACGACGCGCGCGGCAAGCTGTTTGGTATATAGGATGTCCACTGTCAATATCGTCCACTTTGCGGAGCTCGATAAAAAACGTAAGTCTTCGCACTATGTGAAGAAGAAGGCGCAAATAGAAGCACTCAGAATTATTTGGATGCACAGTGTACACCCGGCCAGTCACATGTTCCTTGAAAACTCCGGGCTCGCCTGTCACAGCAGTTCCACGTCACCTACGGTTAAACACACCTTGCTGCCTATTGTACATACGTGTAGTAAGAAGGAACCTTATTATACAATAGCGATTTTGCAAAATGATCTGTTTCGCAAAAGCGAAAGAACGCCAGCAAGGTGGTTTGCCTCGGGTTTTCTAGTCTTTCTGACACATTTCCAGATTGAAAATACACCCGTTGCCCGCCTTCAAAGTGCATATCGAGATGGATGATAGGCGGATGCCTCGCATGTATCGGAAAACTTAAAATACGCCAAACCGCCTCCGATAAGCTTATGTATCGGTCAGATTGATATCTCGTGACTTCATCATATTCATTTATTTCGGTTCCTTAGTGCGATCATAGCTTGGTCAATACCTTTATTAAAATATTTGCAGATATATTTTATGGACTCAACCCTATTACACATTTTAACATTGATGTGAGCTTGAAAGGTTTTAGCAAATACATAGTACCTACCTATCCTATACTTAAAAATCGCTTAAATGCGAAGTAGTTTGACGTTTCCAGTTCCAGGATTCAGCCTTCCTCTCTGAAAGAAAATGTCTCTGGTTTCCTATTAATGTAGTGGGTGTGAGTCACCAATACTCGGAAACTCTATGTATGGAAAGAGACCTTTCATCTTTCCTTTCATGGGTCCTTATTGATAGAGCGAATTCGAGGTAGCGGACCCATAAACGGACCCAGAAACTTATAATTAAGTATTTCGAACTCTCCCCGACTAATAAAGCTCCTCAACTCGGTTTCTCGTGCTACCATGATTGAGAAGCCTGAGATTGACCTATATCTGGCAGACGGAATATTACTGGATATTTACATAGTTACCTGTTCTCATCCAAATAAATAAATAAACAAAAAAACGGTTCTTTTACTCTCAAAGAAAAAAAAAAGCAAATAAAATAGGACTCAAAGGCTTCAAATGTATTCATCAAATTTTTTAGGACGCTAATCTGGGTATAATTCTACGAAATGGCTCTTTAGACCTGGGATTTTCATTCAAGGCGTAAGTATAAAGAATTTCTTTGAAACAAAACTGAGCTTAGGTAAGGGCTCATTCACAAGGCTTCCGTCATTAACGATCCGTCATAAAACAAGATACGTCATGACGGATGGACGTTCATATTGCATACGGAATCGTGGTTTATCACGATCCGCCAAAAAAAAACGAATTAATGTTCACATTACTTTCGTGATTTTTCGGGAGCGAGCGCATCAGCGAATCCGTCACAAAATATTCACGATTCGTGTTTTTTGATATGTGATGCGTGTGAACACGGGCTTTTAAAAGCATTGCCGCCGTCAAAGAAATTTACCGATCGTGAAAAAAGAAAATGGGTAAAAAAAAAACGAATCGTCCTTGTGTGAACGGGCTGTGAACCAACCTTTTTAACATTTATTTTATTGAGACCGACTTTAATTTTTATTCGTGAAATAGGTGTTCATAATAATTCTTATCAGTGTATGTTGCCAGGCCACGAAAAATTATCAAATGAGAGTCCTTTTTAGGGTTCCGTACCTCAAAAGGAAAAAACGGAACCCTTATAAGATCACTTTGTTGTTCGTCCGTCCGTCCGTCCGTCCGTCCGTCCGTCCGTCCGTCTGTCAAGACCGTTTTTCTCAGGAACGCGTGGAGGTATCAAACTGAAATTTCTATATGATACTTAGTTCTACTGTCCCTGGAAGCTGTAGAAAAATCAACCTTCTAAGTCAACGCAATCAAAAGATACAGCCATTTAGGCCGCAAATTTCCGCAAATTTTCGAAACTCGCACGGGAATCAAAACCTACAGGGTACTTCCCGTGAACTTAGAATCTTGAAATTTTGTACGAAGTCACGTCTTATAGTACAGATATAGGAAAAATTACGAAAACCGTAAATTTTTAGTTTCGTCATATAAAAAAAAGTTATATACCCACAGGTTTGTACGGAACCCTCGGTGCGCGAGTCCAACTCGCACTTGACCGGTTTTTGTTTAGAGGTCAGACTGCTAGGTAGGCAATTATTTGTCAATTATATGAAACTCATTTATCTTTTGGCGTTGGCTAAATTGCCTATTACTTAACGTGACGATTAATTTATTTTTATTGACGTTTTTAGTATTGAATTCCAATAATCATTAAAAAAATACCTACAGGAATAACAATTTTTACCAATTCTCGCTATAAAACCACGATAAAGTTTATAATACAAGGTGTAGTTTTGCATCCTCGTCAAAATTCAGGAGGTTGTCATTGAAGACGTAAATAATCAATATAAATTACGGTACCTGGTCAATAATAATAAACGTTGCTTTTTTTTAGTTATTTTAATTTGACACTATTTTAGAATGAAGCCCTTCTCAAAAGAGGAGAATCACCTGTTCATCGAATAAACGTCTGCGTTTGTTTGTGTGTGTGTGTGAAAGCGCTGTAGTATTAGACGGGCCGCGTTTTAATACGGGTGGTGTATACTTACCGATTTCTGATATTAAGAAAAATTCTATAAAAAATACCTACCCATTTTATTACTGAATTGGGTCGAGAATCATTAGCATGTTACTTCCTTGAATTTGACGAGGATGCAAAACTATACCTTGTATAATAGGTCGTAGTAATTGTATGGTGGCCGATAAGTTCTTGTTAGCCACAGAATTGCAGGTCGTAAATTATTTTTAAGTTTTTCATACTCTTATCATAAGCAAACACAATTTGGAAAAATATGTACTTACCTGTACATTATTTTATAACTAAACTGAAATATAGTAAGACTTTTTTTTGCCACTATACAAGGATTTTCGCCTGTCACATTCGACTTAGCTAAATACAAATCTCATCACAGCCACGTACGACAGGTTAAGTACAAAATCTAATTTCATCTTCGGCACACCTTATTAAGCCGTGTCAGGTTGTAACTTAGCTAAGCTTAAATTAAATTAACGTATGGGAAGCTCACGAAAATTTGGTACAAGTTTTCAACTGACAAGATACGGTGGCACTTGAGTTATTATCAAGTTTCTTCTTGCTGAATAATTAGTAGCTCATTTAAGCTCCGCGCGGGAAACAAGAATCGACTGCGTGCGTCGGTTGTTCTAATGTTTATAAAGTCACGCGACTGTTCGAACCAGTTTTAACATAATTTAAAAAGTAATTGACTGCCTCTTTGGTCTGGTCGCAAGCGCGACTACTGACCACGAGGGCCTGGGTTCGATTCCCGGGTCGGTCAAAGTGTTTTTGGATTTTTCCATTAAGAATTTCTCTGTAGCAGCAACGGAGTCTGGATTTGTGCCCGGTTGATGGCAATAGGCTCGCCCATGTATGTTGCCATGTGTGTGTATAACATGGGACTTTAACATAACTGGCGAAAAGTGGGTGCACTATTAGGTACAGCTCTGCCTAACTCTTCGGGGATTACAGGCATGATGTTATGTATGTTCGTACAAGGTAATTGATACAATCGGTGCGGGCGCGAATTTTGTTTCGCACCCCGCGCCGGTTTCACTTCAGTTTGGCTAAAACTTGACTTAAATAGTTCACTTGTAGATTTAAATTACTAGAAAATACCAATGTGGATTCTGATTACAAACTCACTAATCGGGTAAACAAAAACAGTGCATGCCAGAAAACATCAACATCTTTATAATTTATTTCTAACCTAACAAATTAATTCTCATTCCTAAATTGATTATTTCAATTTCGTATCAGCGAAATAATAATTGAAAAACAAACTCCGCGCTTTGCTACTGGGAGGATTATTTATTTCATTTCCATTTAGAATCTTAAATTCTTAATATTTGCCTTAAAGTTATTCCGCAATAGCTTACGCCATTGAGGTAGAATTAAGATCGTATTTCAATGTCTTTAAATTAGGAAATCAATTAATCGCTCCAACGGAAATCAGCTTATTGAAAAAATTGTTTGTTCATTTTAATAATACCCACTTATCAAGGTCGGTATTATAATTTAGCTTTGCCCTATAACATAAAGAAGCAAAATGCGCAAACAACAACCTGAAACTTGGTTTTTCTTTAATTATAAACAAAGATCGTAAAAAAGGTAGAGTATATCCACTCAAACTTCAAATAAGTAATAATTATGTGAATAATACCTCCCTCTAATTTACCAGGAAGAAGGCCAAAGAAAAGATGGATGGATTGTGTGAGGAATGATATGTAAGAGAAGGGAGGGATGATGCCGTGACGTCAGACGGGAAGAATGGAAGAAGAAAACGTGTTGCACCGACCCCAAGTAGAATGGGACAAGGGCTGGAAAATGATGACCAGTTTTATTATGGAACTTTGAAATATTTTAGGATTTTACAGGTAGGCAATAAACACATAATCTTTACTTATTTGAAGTTAAGGCATGTACTACCGAGTTCACTGACGGTCTGCCACTTTTTACCTCTATGCCCTGAGTAATAAGGTTGAAAGTGGTCGACCGATTTCGAAGCATAAGTCACACATGAACTGACAGAGAGAGATTCTGCGAACAATACTTTTTGAAGGGAGACAAATAGGACAAAACGTAGTCAAATAAGGTTGAAGTTAAGTACGGTCATGATAATATATTCTGAGGATTGTAGCGGTTCCGTATGAACGATAAAGTCCTCATAAGTCCGGCTCGGAATATTTATCGAATCTGGGCCCAAAGTGGCAAGTTGTGGTTTGGCCAGCCTCGCATGGAATCTACGCTATTTATTTTGTTTCAGGAAAGATTAACTAGATTACTGCGATATGTTACCTGATAATATAATTATATGAAATAATATACTGCCTCTTTGGTCTACTGGATGCAAGCGCGATTGCTGAGCATGAGGTCCTGAAGAACAGTAATTTAAGTCGAAAATTTGTTGTTATGGCTTATTTCATAAGTTTGCGTTTATGATAAAAAAAAATCGAACTTGCTTAACTGTGTGGAGTAGTTGAGGACTTATACCATTTATCGGACTGTGTTTGATATGAGTCTTAGAGGAATGGTTAAACAGACTTGAAGTAGACACATTCCATAAAATCCTGTCTCACCAAACAGCGATGATGCGAAGAGTCTATTTAGGTTCTTGGCCCAGATATGAGCAATGTGTACTTAAGGTAAAATGGGATTGACATACGCAATGCGATCATAAATGTCAATAAAGTATCTGTATGTTTGTCTGTGGCATCGTAACTCCTGAAAGGATGAACCGATTTTGATTAAGTTTTTTTCCAACCAGAAATTTTTCGTACTTACGTTACGGTATGTAGGTGCAAGTTGTATTACGAAATACGCGTAATAGATCACGTGACTATCCGAATTAAACCTTAAACGGAAACCAGCCGCCTTAGTGCTCATTTACGTAGACGCGGCGCGTTGAGCGGTGAAATTATTCAGTAAGTAGACATGAATAATTAAATTCATCATTTCTTACGTCAATCATTTTTATATAATGTTATTCCTCTGTGTTAATATTGTAGTGAATTATTGATGTTCAAGAACACGCGATTTGGGTTCAAGGCCCTTCACGTGTAGCTATAAATGTGCCTACGTCTGGAGGTGCCTGGGCTGTCCGTTCCGTTAACTATTTTGCTGACAGGTTACGTCTTATTTTTATTAGGGTATAAGCTATTTCAAGGTACCTGTATCTTCGGTACTATACAAGGTGTGAACGGACCATTCACAAAGCCGGCAACTAAGCATTCTGTACATCAAAATAAGTAATTCAACGCAAAAATAATTGCTGGGTAACGAATGTATGTAACAAAACACAGTGCTGATGGATGCATTGTACGGGGGCCGTTTAAGTATTTAAAGTAAAGTTATAACATTAAAAGAAACTTATAAAAAAAAACTTTTTTGCAAAAAAAACCGACTTTAAAAAAAACACTAAATAAGTGGAAAATTACTTTACTTTCGGAAGTCGGTGCCTATTGTTTGTTTCATTGACTTTTTTGCCACCGACTTCCGAAAGTAAAGTTGCCTATTGTTTGTTTCATTGACTTTTTTGCCACCGACTTCCGAAAGTAAAGTTATTTTCCACTTATTTAGTGTTTGTTTTGGAAGTCGTTTTTTTTGCAAAAAAGTTTTTGTTTTACGTTTTGTAGTTATCGCATCACACACAAATCCTTGTCAAGTATCAATTTCGCAATTTTTTTTTACTATTTTTATTTTGCTAGTTTGATTTCAAACCAAACTGCTGAACCGATTTCGATGAAATTTCTATGGGACTAATCGGGAAGTAGATCCATTCAGATAAAAGAAGAATTTTTCAAATCGGTTCAACAAACACAAAAAAAACATACAACCGAATTGAGAACCTCCTCCTTTTTTGAAGTCGGTTAAAAAAGTTGGAACTTTGACCCCCAATATCTTCGTTACAAGAAAGGCTTCGCTTTGGGTATTTTTACACCCATTATTAATCAGAAGGCTTTAACAAAATGCGTTTTAGTCAAATTCATGGATGATTAATTTGACGACCCGAATGGCGCAGCGGTAGTGAGGCTGCCTTACGTTCATAGGGTTCCGGGTTCGAATCCCGGTAGGAGCAAGTGTTTGTGTGATTAAGCATGGACATTTGTTACCGAGTCATGGATGTTTATATGTATAATAAGTATGTATTTACAAACAAAAAGTATCTATGTAGTATTATATCAACTATCTAGTGTCCACGACACAAGCCTCGTTGCTTAGTGTGGCACTAGATGGCGCTGTGTGTAATGTCTAGCGATATTTATTTATTTATTTATTTATTAATGGACATGATGGAAAAATCAATATTGGATTTCCAGACCGAATAGTTTCGCAGAGATTCGAATTTGTTGGAAATTAAATGAAATCACGTGATTTTTTCGAGCTTGTCCAGCATGTTTAATAGTTTAGAACAAAGCTTGATATGCTGTCCTCCCATATATTGTAAGTACTGGCACTGTGTCATAATAATATTGTAAAACCAAAAAATAAATAAAAGAGTAACCAGAGAGGGAGACTTCCCATCATGCAAATCTTTTTGAATTTCGAAACGCTCTAGGCCCTCAAAAATATGATTTCAGTGGCATGGGATTTATTATTCACAAATACAAAATGAACCAGAATCCATCCATAAAACTAAAATCCCCAACCTCGAATCAGGTCACGGATTTGACTCTAATACCACAAAGAAGTTGAAATATTCCAGGATCTATTGCTTATTTTTATGTATATCCCGCAATATAAATAACTATACCAAATCTGGGACAAAGTAATCTTTCGAATAACACGCATCACGAATACTAAATCTCTAGAAAAATCCTCTTAGGTTCAAAAGCGTGTGAAGAAAAATCTAGAAAATATTCTCGATTTTTGGCGTGACTTTCCAATTTAAGCGTACAACCTTAGAAAATGGTTTGGTCTATCATTCATTCGCTACAGCTGAGATTAAAAGGCACTCACGTCTCTTAGAAAATACACATATTATTATTTTTTATATTTTCTACTTGAAGTCTCCTTGCTTTTGAAAGTGTCTGCTTTGAAGTAGATAAACCTAGAAATAATTTATTACTGTTTCTATTTTCTGCTGATGTGGATGAATTAAATATCAGTCTATTTTCATTTCTCTTTAACCGACTTCAAAAAAAGGAGGAGGTTCTCGATTCGATTGTATTTTTTTTTGTGGATGTTACCTCTCTTCTTCATCATTTATGAATCGATTTGAAAAAATATTTTATCTGAAAGGATATACATACTTCCCGATTTGTCCCATAGAAATTTCATCAAAATCGGTTCAGTAGTTTGGTTTTTAAATCAAAATAGCTGAAAAAAATATGTCGTCGAAGTAAAAGAAATTGCGAAATGGATACTTGACAAGAATTTGTGTGTGATACGATAACTAAAAAACGTAAAACAAAAACTTTTTTGACTATTGTTTGTTTCATTGACTTTTTTGCCACCGACTTCCGACAGTAAGGTTATTTTCCATTTTTTTGTATTTTTTTGGAAGTCGCTTATTGATTTTGTAAAAGGTACATATATATGTATGTATTTGTATATACATTAGTGGTAGGTGAAGGTTGTCCGACATTACAACATCTGGCCTCACCAAATAAAATAATTTTCCCTTAATCCCTGAAAATGTTTTTCGTGATAATAGAGCGTAGGTATAATAAATGGTGCGATAATGTATTAAACATATCAGAAGCAGTGACTGTAGACAATAATTCCATGAACCTATTGTCATTTAAGCTCTGGCTAAACTGATGTGGATCCCGCGCGGGACGTGGAACGAAATTAGCTCCGACCGATTGAGTGTGTATGGAGGTGTTCAAATAGGCGCGAATAGTCACGTGCCTTTCCAATCATTAAAACAATTGACGCACGTAGGCCCGTCGCGCGTGGGTTTTGCTTCAATGTCGACAGAGCTTTAATCTTTGAACGTTAATAACGAAATACAGATAAATAAACTCCGACATCACTTTTTTCGAAGTGTTATTCAAAGACTTATCTAAGGATCAAATCCTTAACTTGTATAAGGATTAGAAGGAGAAGGAGGTGTCTTTTGTAAGGATGAAATCTTTGAAGATTATATAAGAAGAACCCTTTGTCCAAAAGGGGATTGACCACGACAGGGATATGAGAAAACCTGACGAGGAATTTGTCTCCTTTTATCTTGGTCAGTTTTTAAGTAGACGTCACACTAGGGGCTACTTCACATAAAACATGGAAAACTAGAAAAAAATATCGACTTTCTGACTGATTATGTGATGGTTTATCATCATCCGCCTATCCTTTTGCCTACATTGGTGTCAGTTTCCAGTCACACCGGATGCTGGTGAATACCCGTATTTTACATGGAGGGACTGCCTATCTGACTTCCACAACCCAGTTTCTATGTAAAGTAGTTGTGAGACTGTTTGTCAGACTTTCTGGGTCCTGAGCAAGCTACAAGCAAAATAAATGATTCGATTTGAGCCTGACTGGCCGTAATGATTGCCGAAGATCTGCGAATGTCAACAGGAATATTATTGGTATCGACATAATATTATAACACATCATCACGCTCGTAATCCCTGAAGGGTTCGGCAGAGGTGTACCTAATAGTACACCCAGATATTGCCAATTATGTATGTTTAAGTCCCATGTCATAAGGGGTGAACTTATTGCCATCAACCGTCTTTACCCCCATGAGATATATGGAAAAACCCAATACCGCTTTGCCCAACCCGGGCATCGAGAACCTAGGACCTCATGTTCACCACTAGACGAACGAGATAGTATATTATCTTAATTAAAAATACATAGTTTTAGTTCTTACTGTTTTGCCTCTAATAAGACAGTTGAAGGCAGACAATAATTGCCGATTAAGTGACTTGAGACATACTTTCGAACTAGATTAATTATTTATTTTAAGACTAATTAGAGCCTCGCATAAAACCCAAGCAAATAGAAACCTAAATCGTCTTTGGAACCCTCCTATGACATTAACGTAAGCATTAATGTAGGCTGTATGTGTAAGTTGGAAATAGCTTTTACGTATAAATTAGGCGCTTTAATGTCTTCAGTTATTAATTACATGAAATTTAGTTCACTGTGTGGGATATGTTTCTGGTTTTGGTATTTAGGCATGATGCTACAGTATTTAAATGAGCTTAGAAAACAGCGCTGTAAGTCTTTATTTCGAAATTATGTTTATTTTTATTTATTGAATGTACACATTGTTACACGCTAGGGGACATCCTTTAATCTTTTAGACATCCACCCCCTTGGTGATACGTCGTGACGTTTCTGGCTACCCCTCCCACCCCCTTCCGAAATCACGTGTATTTTTTATTATTGTTAACATCAACAAACAATAATATTATTTTAGAAAATGTTTGGTTACAAAAAAATCTAACACCCGTATCTATAAACAAATCAAAGTGATTACTTGAGTGAAAGTAATTTCTTAAGATACGATTGTTATTCTGTAGCTTAGTAATTGCTTGATGTTCGAACTGTCAAAAGCAAGAATTCTTACACTCGTATCTATAAACAAGCCAAAGTGTTTACTTAAGTAAATGTAATTTTTTAAGATACGATTTTATAATGTAGTTTAGTTATTTCCTAAAATTAGAACTGTAAAAAGTTAGAATCCTTAGACGGTTCTTACTTCGTTTAAAATCTAGTGTATTGCATAAAAAAACTTGCGTAAGTAAACTCAAGTAATTATTTTAACCTGACTATAGATACGGGTGCAAGAATATAGGCATCCTAAGTAATAAGATTACAAAAGTCGAAAAATAAAAGGCCAAGGCTAAGATGATAATAATATTATAATGCAAGATAAAGGGAACGTTATTGTATTTATATAAGACCCAAAACTGTCAGTCCTTGTGCACAAATCTGAGAAATTGTTTTATTTATACGCCCTACAGACTCACTCGAGAAGTCTCGGCGAGAAGGCTCATTGGGACATAGCGCAAGAACCGAGAAGGTCTCTACATTCATGCGACCTTCTCCTGAGACCCGAGGAACCCTTTGAAGCGAGCAAAAACACCGACACCGATCGGAGAACACGCGAACGAGATGGCGAGAAACAAATCACATTTACGCTTCACGGATGTTCTCGGGGATTCTTGGCGTGAGTCTGGGGCATTTTAGACTTACAATAATATACGTCTTAGCTATGTTGACACAAAACCTTTTGTTTTGGCTGTGTAAATACGAGTAGTGCCTCGTACTTGGATGTAATACATAGGGCTAAGTAATGAATAGCATTTATGTGTCATTAGGAATTAATTTATAGATAGAATTATTTCATCTGCAATCTTAGGAGATAGTTTTCAGAAAAATATATACTTACCTACCTAAGATATTTTGTATTTGTAGGATAATTTGTGAATTTGAATCAAAGATGGCAGAGGACAGCAAATCACTCATGTATGGCATATCCTTATGCAAGAAGATTCAATATAAAATGCTGCTGCAGTGTTGCGCCCTGTCTCCTGAACTTAACAATCCTTGTGGGAAGCGTTTTATCACGAGAAAGAATTTCATTATCACCCCCTTTCCTGACTTAAAAGGATTGTAAACTTCTAAACAGTTTATTTTATACTGTGCAATGTGGGTTGTGAGCAAATAGTATGTGGGTGATCCTTTCACACATGACGCTCAATGAAAGGTTTATATAGACTATTAGACATACATAGGTCAGCTGCCAGAGCGGAAACAATGTATTATCGATGTGCCAAAAGCAGGAAAAAGCGAATTAATTAGGTACGACAATAATACCCGTTGATGACAAAATGGGAGCGCGATATTGGATTGTTAACGCTCTTCTCAACATCGAAAGTTGTTGTTCCATTAGTGCAATAATATTTCAATGATGTGGAGAATAATAGTGTTAGTTTAAAAAACCTAAAACCGAAGAAACGAACATCCGATCCATCTCTTGTCGGCTATGACATAGGAAAACCCAGAAAAAAAAAACTCGATTCATCTGTTTTTTACAAATACCGTTGTGTAAAAATATCAGTCACTTACGAAAACCAGCTATAATTGTTTCCTGCTTTCCTGGTATACTTACTTGGTGTACAGTGTGTTATTAAATCGAACAGCACCTACCGCGTAGCCAATAGTCGTTTACGTTCTCCCAGTCCGTATTTGGCCTTCTATACCAGGATTGTTGAGAATATCAGCATCACCATCGGCATCCGCAGATTATTAGCATTGTTTTTTATATCAGCATCCGCAACAATCGATTCTGATTTTTAATGCTGACATTCAAATCGTAACGTGGTCGTTGAAAGCGGAACTTAGCGCGAGTCACGTGGAGTTTTAACCAACTTACTATAGAGGTATAGCTAGTATATTGAGCGCGTATAGCTAGCGAGTATAGACACTAAAACGAACGCTGTTTTCCCTCTCAAGAAAGCAATTGCACTTATCAATGAACAACACTGACACCAATAGCGTGACGCTCCAATTGAGATACTCTCAAGCAAGCTAGAGGTGCTAATTGAATATTGTATTTCAATAATTAGTTTCACCTACGACTATATTTTAATTATGTAGTAGATCACCTTGATTTTGTGCTAGCCTAGTACTATGGGTCGCCAAAAAGATCCCTCAATATTTTGGAGAATAGCCTTGTTGTGTTCTTCTGTTAGAATAAGTTAAACTTTATGTTATTGTTTTAAGTGTACTTGACCAGCCTCGAGGTCAAGCGTAAACTTTTTAAAACAGATGTCATTTTTGTTTCACGAATCGACATAGCGTGAATCGGCGTAGGAGGGAATGATTCGTCGAATAACATTATAAACTTTTGGTTCGTTCACTTACTTCATCGCGACGATATTGAAATTTCGATTTAATAAATTGGCTTTCATTCTAAACCTGGAGATGAAAAAAAAAATAAGTTTAATCATATTGCTTTTTCTTTTTACAAAATACTCAAATCAAATTGCTTCACAGAAGTAAGTACCCTGAGTCCGTGTTAAGATTCCGGCGGCACTAAGTATGCTTTCTAATCATTTCCGTTATGTCGATTTCTTTGACTCGTGATTTTTCTTGGTTTTTCGTAAATTGGTACTAAAGTGTAACCATTTTTGTTAATATTTCTACTCCAGCCATTATTATAGAGCAACGAAGTTCTACTACCGTACACTAAGCCACAAAAAATAAAATTGCTTTAACAACTCCCGAAATTCCAAGATAAAATCATCATTTGCCTTTTCCCAACTATGTTGGGGTCGGCTTCCAGTCTTACCGGATTCAGCTGAATACCAGTATTTTACATGGAGCAACTGCCTATCTGACCTCCACATCCCGGTTAGTGCTGGGTAATTCAATACCTCTTGGTAAGGCTGATAAGATAATCAAGCACGATTATTACATGCAATTTAAGTTTCCAATTTTACGATGTTCGCATTAACCGTATGAAACTCTAGCTCTTTCTCGGAAAAGCGAAGGTAAAATGTTGAAAATTTAACGGAAACCCAAATTTTCATAAACTCGCCAGCTCGGCACTGCCGCATGTGAGCATTTCCATGGCAGAGGTAAACCAAGTTAAACTTGCATAAAAGCAGGATTTGCAAAACGATTTTAATATTCTTAGTTGCTGAGATATATGTATGAGCTACTGGGCCACAGTCTTGTGTTGTGTTTCTTTTAATAATCTGTTTAAATGTATTTCACTAGTTTTTTTTTTCTGTTCATACTTAGATTCATTCGATGTAATTAGATTCAAAGTGGCACTAACTCAAAAATAAATAATTGATACTTCATCGCTTTGGAGTGAATTTCATTTACTCCAAATTATCACAAGTCTCAGTTTACTGACTGTTACTGATAGCCGGCGCCATCCCACTGTTGGGCAAACGCCTTTGACTCTTGACATGCACCTCTTTCGATCCAGGATTAATGTTTATTTATTTATTAACGTTTTTCTGTTTCAGTTTATTTTGTTGAACATAAAAATGCACGTTTTAAAAGCAAATTTATTTTTGGCACCAAAAAACGAACTGAAAATGTTCTATCTGCAATTTAAGTTCTCGCTTTGCAAATTTTGTTTCAATTTTTTTGTGACTCCGCTTTCGCAATAATTCCGAAACACCGCCTGAAATGGTTTAGATATGATTCAATGGAAAAATGCACGACTGCTCGTTTTTCCCCGAACTTGGCTAGCACACTTGTTACTTTTTTCATTGTAATATTCGGAAATTTACTAGACAACTCGCTGAAAAATTCAGTTCATGTGAGTTTTTGTATTTGAAAAGAAAATTAGGAACTCAAAAATATGATGACTGAATGAATGTTCTGCGTTTTATTGTGTAATAGTAAATCTTAAAAGGAAAAATAAAAATAGAGAAATGAAGTAAGAGCCTCTGAGTTTTTATTCATTTAGGGGCACCAACTAATTTTGATGAAATGTTGAATATAGGATACCGTTAGTGCATAGGATGCCTAATTTTTTTATTTTTATTTTATTTTATTTATTTAGGGACAAAAACTTTTTTTTATCCTGGAAATATGAATTCCCATGGATTCATTTCTGATTTTCACGTGGGTGGTGCCAAGAAAACGTAGTAATACGCCATCCCGCGATACATAGCCTTAATTTACACCAATGCAAAAGAGCGGTGAAAACGGAGTTGATGAAAAGAAGCTACGACAAAATGAAAAATTTACTATTCTCCCCTACTCGCCAGCCCTAACCCCAACACAAACATTTCATTCCTTTATATAACACAGTTTACACTCCATTAACACGTACACACACATACCCACACAGCCACACACCCCCTCTCACAACACACTCTCATGCATGTTGTGATTTGGTACTAATTAATATATTCAACAAATTCCTTTTTCTTACTTTTTCTTTTTTCGCAAATTTTTTTTTTGCTAATAAGGCTATGACGACGTAATGACTTTTTTTATGGAGAAACACAGACTTCCAAGTCACAGGTGAAAACCCAGTTTGGGAGCCAGGAGACCTATCTGTGAGACATAATGTTTGTATGTTGTACTTTAAGGATGTTCGTTATAATGTTGGCACTGTATTAAAGTAAATTATTTAGTTTATTTCATTTAACCACATGGCCTAGTTTTCTGTCTCAATATTTGAAATCCTACACCGCCACCGATTGCTATCGACAGGTCAATAAGGTATCCAATTAAAGTCGACCGCTTTCACCATTGTCTACACTGACCTAGTGACTTATGAAGGTCTTGGAAAAAACTCCATTTCGAATGGAACTAAAAGCCAATATTTTTGCTCGGAAATCGAAACATCTTTACGGCCATCTATGGCGAGTAGAATTGGTCCAAAAAGGCATGACATCTATGATGATTGATCAAAACACATCTGCTAATAGTACCCACTGGGTTGTGGAGGTAAGTTAGGCAGTCGGTCCATGTAAAATACTGGTATTCAGCTGCATCTGGTTAGACTGGAAGCCGACCTCAAAAAAGGCTAGGCAGATGATGGTCATCATCATTCTTCTGCCCTTATCCCAATTTATTTGGAATCGGCGCAGCATATCTACTAATTATAAATGCCAAATTATGCTTGTTCGTCTGTTACCTTTTGAGTATTTTGAGTTATCGGCTGAGTGGATGTCCATGAATGACCAACGGATTGACAATGATCTGGATTAAGGCAAAAGATACTTCTCATTCCGGTTCTACGTTCCCGAGGGATAATTTCCAACCCCCATGTGGACTGAGTAGCACGCAAAAGCTAGGCAGTAATATTTGGTAAAGGGATTCGATTATTCCGGAACTTTAATATGCTAGATCCGTATTGCACTGAATTCTTCCAATTCCCGCATATTTTCGAATCTGAACATGAATTAATATATCATGTGTTATTTATTTGATAGCCTCTGTGAAGCATGTTGAAACAAGCCATCAATTCTCAAGCAATAAAATTGGTGAAAATTACTTGTTGTTGACTGTTGTATTTTATATCGGTCTGGTTTCCGCCCCTGGTTTATTTTTAATATTCAATCAATCAATCGTTTATTTTATAAAAAGGTGCACAGTTACAATAAAATATCACAACAATTAAAATAGAGCACAGTTGCTTATTTGCCTGAACTAGGTTGAACCTGTGTATTGTCACCCCCCTGCCTGTGTATTGGCTTGCGTTTGGCCGCAACTCGACTGATGTGAAGCGACGATGCGGCCTAGGGTTGAGCACGCTTGCTTAACCCCATGGGGTATAATTTTATGTGTATTTCTTTTATTGGTGATCCTAAATAAATACCTAGGTATGATTCCAAAATCTTACATCCGTTTTTCTTTCGCAGCATTCAAATGCAGAGAAGTGTGGACAAGCCTGGAGTTAGAACGTGCATTCAACCTCGGCATAGACGCTGGACTGTTGCTGTTACCCATATTCATCATGTCATTCGCATACTCCTTGATTGTCACCAAGTTGTGGAGGGGTATGCGGCACGAGATCCAGCATAACTTTAAGTGGCAAAGACATTGTGAGTACAACTTTGATTACTATAGTTAGGTCAGAGACCCAGTCTAAAAAAATTGACAGCCCAACGAAATATTCGCGCAGGTTTACAATGTTTTTTTTGGCTAAAGACATAATATTGCTTATATGCTTAATAACTACCTACGTATTTTTATAAAACTCGCTCTTGTTGAGTGTTGAGTAAATCAGGCGTTGTCTTATGCAACAGAGGCTATATTGCATAATCTATCGAGTCAATAAATACCTTTATGTCCTTGTTTTTATAATTGGCTCATCTTTTTTGTAAAAAAATCTTTTATTTTCTTAATCCAATTACATATTTAATTTCTTTGGTTTTATGTCTAATGTTACATGGGCAATCACTGTACTTGGATAGGCCGATATCTGAGAGAAAAGTGAGCTCACACATCTCGCATTGAACGAAAGATACGATATCAGTCTCTCTCTTGTGGTTGGTGGTTAAGATATGGGTCGCCACTGTGTGTGGGTGTTTTATTAATTCTAACAGGTGTCCATCCAATATGAAATGGATAAATTAATCATTTATTTTCATCAAATTCTTCACCTTGAAAGATTATATTAAGACGAGTTCCGAATTCCGTACTTTTCATCAAGTTAAAGTGATACAGTTATTTAATTCAAACAATATGAACGATTACAGTTATTTGAAGTATAAGTTTACAAATGGAAAACCACCTCCCTAATTCCTTAACGTTTCCACTATTAAACCACACTGACTAGACTTCGCTAACAAACTATGAAGCAGAGCTATCATTTATCTTATTCTCCGACGCCATACTATCTCAGATTTCTCGAGAGCCACTCAGTTATAATTAATTAAAATGTTAATAGTAATTAGTCTTCGCGCGCATCTCGGCATAGAATCTTAAAAATGCCTTTGAGTATATTAATTAGGTCTTGATTGAAACTGCAGACGTGGCAGTAATGTGAGACGGTATGCATGTAGTGTGTATATATTTTTAATCTCAGTAGGGGTACAATAACAACCAAAAATAATAGGATCTTACATGATACCAGCCATTTATGCCATCAGCTCTTGGCAAGAGAGTTCAAATTCACGGAGCAAGCCTATTTCCCAGCAGTGGGAACACTATAAGCTGGTTATGCTGAACATAGACCCTTTCAAAGATGGCGACTAGAAAACAGACACTAAATTAGTACCTAAATTTATACCGCTCCACTGCTCGTAAATAACTTTAGAAAATCCTCGTAAAAGGAAGTCACACTAAATTAGTTATTAAAAACTGCCTATATTTTTTAGCATGCAGGAATTAGGGTAATGTTTAGTTCAATTTCACCGCGAACATAAAATTTTGTGACAAAAAAATGATCCTGGGTTTTCGTATAAAAAGTGAAAGTGCAGAACGCCAATAAAAACACTGCTTGCCTCACTGCCTGAAAATATTGCTTATGATCTAATTTTGTACTTTTTAAACTTCAATAGCACTACTGTGAGTCTAAAACTTGTTGATAATAAAGAATTATGAAACAAGAATGTATTTTACCGACAACCCATCAAGGGAAAAATGTGCTTTTATAGAAATCTACTTCAAAATATTAATCACTGGCAGAAAACGAAGGTGTATCGTAAGATCCAGTAACTGCATTGTGGAGGACAGACGCAGTCACTCCATGTAAATTACTGGTATCCAGCTGAACCCTGTTAGAAAAGGCTAGGCTACCTCACTGGCAGAAAACGCACAAACTATATTGCTGACTTAATTAAGTAGCATGTATTCCTCAAATTTTGACACAAGAATTCCGTATACAACGAAAATACGCACTTAGGAAGGATAAATAAAATATCATTCATTCACAAATGAATGTGAGTAATGGATGAAGTGTATGTAAGTTCATCATTCTTTCCTGTGGGAAATCCCATCAAGAGTACGGCTTGTAGTTCAATAAAACGTAGTTAAAAGGCATGCAGTTTTTGCCCGCAGCATGTAGGAGCAAGCTTTTAGCAGAACCAATGTCAATACTATTGAAAACTTTCGCTCACAGATAAATGTATGATTTGTTTTAGTCCTCATTTTTCACACTGGCCTATGCCAGTAGGTATTTATTTTAGGTTAAGGTCAGTTGATATAGAAAGCATTTACACATAACTAAAACAAAAATACGATGGAACACATTGCCTGCCAAACACATGAGTTTGACCTCAATCATTAATCAATTTTACCGTCCGAAAAGCGGGTACATCCCGTTTGGTAACTTTCCCGTTTGGACAAATAAACAAAAGACGTGCAAAACGTGCATTGAGTCCCGTTTTCGCCAACCAGAAATTACAACTGTTTTTTGTACATTACAGTCAGCTCCCAAAGTTATAAGGAAGCTTCTTTTTGATGTTGCTTTTTTTGTCTCTCTCTGGCACAAGGTTTGTTACGAGAGAACTCAATTTAGAATTCGAACAGAAAGTACTAGGAGAACAGAATAATTATGAAGATGTTGGTGCCACCGTCTTCAATAATACCGTAAAAAATTACTAAGATCTTTGTATGTCATAAAAATAACTATTTATCTTAAAATATGAGTAACATTTGTCGAGGTCGCACCGTGGTTAGGTTAACCTCTAACACCCGTATCTATAGTCGAGTTAAAGTAATTACTTGGGCTTAAGTAATTGCAATTTTTTTTAATGTAATAGACATGAATTTAAACGAAGTAAGAACCGTCAAAGAAAGCAAAGGTAAGAATTCTATCTTTTTACAGTTCTAACTTCAAGCAATGATTAAACTACATAGGTAGTAAAAATCGTATCCTAAATAATGACATTTACTAAAAAAAAAACTTTGACTTGTTTATAGATACGGGGGTAAGTATTTCATATCAATACCGATCAATCGTTGATTCTGGCTGTCATTCGTAGATCTTTGACAATCGTTACGGGTAGACATCAGCCCGTCTTACAAACGGGTTTCAGTCATGAGATAGTTTATAGTAGATAGGTTAGGTACTTCACACTATTTCAATTAAAATTACTGTCTGTTTCCAAACGGGAATGAGTACACGCATACTCAAAAGTTTACGAAACGAGACTCAATGTATAAAGATCAAAATAGTTGCGAAACAGCACTTTTGTGATGGTATGAGAGTTAAGAAACGGGATGTAGCCCAAAAAGCCCCTCCATTAATCTCAATTTTATCCCAGGTTAAGATGGCAAATTCTTTCTGGGAAACAAAAGATAAAAATGCAATATTTTAATATGTAATATTTTTTTCTCTTTATTCATTTTTTCTTCTTATAGTTACATTTTTAAATATTTCTTACAAAAAAAAAAAAAAAAACATTTAAAAATATAAAAATAGTAGCCCACCGGTATCGGGAACAGGGTCCAAGCTACCGGCGGTCAGGGCTCCAGAGAGAGGAACCTCCTAACAATACGAGCCGTGTCCAGGAGTACCGCTTTCTGAATCAAGCCCTTGATCCAGCTGCCTAACGAGAGTCTCCTCAGGTATTGGTCGAGGCTCTTGGCAATTAAGCCATTGGCTGAAACAACTATCGGCACAATGATCGCCGAGTCCACTTCCCACATGTCGACAACCTCGCGAGCCAAGTCAAGATACTTGATTTGCTTATCTTTCTCGGCTTTCACGAGGTTCCCGTCATGCGGGACCGTTATGTCAACAATCATTGCGCGCCGCTCTGATCGATCCACCACCACTATATCAGGTTTGTTGGCCACAATAGTCCTGTCAGTGATGATGGATTGATCCCAGTACAGTGTGATATTGCCATTTTCGAGAACTGGGTCGGGCACATACCTATAGTACGGCACTTCCGATTCCACAAGGATGTATTTTAGAGCAAGTTGCTGATGGATAATCCTGGCTACAAGGTTGTGTCTATGTAAGTACTCTCCGTTAGCTAGACGAGAACACCCGGAGATAATGTGACGAATTGATTCGCCTGGACGGTGGCATGCCCGACATATGTCAACCGTGCCGTCCTTCACAATAAATCTCCGGTAGTTATTCGTCATCATAACTTCATCCATAATTGCACAGACAAAACCTTCGGTTTCTCCGAAGAGATCGCCGGAACGTAGCCAGGCTACGGACGCTGATAGGTCTACATCGGGCCCATGAAGGGCCTGGAAAAAGCGTCCGTGGAGCTCCTTACTCTGCCATACCTCCCTGCGGTCGTTAGTGTCAAGTACTACAGGTTTGCGCCAGTTCTCTTTAGCCAAGGAGAGCGGGGTGAGGCCCTTGTCCACCGCGACCACATCCCGATGCATCCCAACGTCGGTTTCTAGGAAAAATTCCCTGAGACTGCATATCTCGCGATTGTGGAGAGTCTTAGCGTTTAAAAAGCCTCGACCTCCGCACCTCCGCGGGATATACAGTCTCATAACCGAAGATCATGGGTGATGCATTCGATATGCCGTCAACAATGTACGGACCTTCCTATCCAGGGCATCCAGTTCTGTTTGTGTCCATTTCAGTATGCCGAAAGAGTACATCAAAACTGGCATGACCCAACCGTTGAAGGCACGCACCTTATTTCCGCCTGATAAAAGACTATTAAATACTTTTCTCAGGCGGCCAAAGAAGCGTTCCTTCAACGATTGCTTCATGTCAGCTACATTGATGCCCAGTGCTTCCGACATACCCAAATACTTGTAGGTTTCGGTTGCTGAAAGGGATCTAAGATTTATGGAATCCGAGAGTTTTCCCACAGATTCCACAATCTCCCCTCGCTTTACATGCATGACCGCACATTTGTCCACACCAAATTCCATCCTGATGGCGCTACTAAAAGTTTCAGTTACCTTCAGTAGCTCCATCAGTTGCAAATCGTTGGGGGCAAAGAGTTTCAGGTCGTCCATGTAAAGGAGGTGAGATATAATCTGACCACCTCTCCTCAACCGATAGCCTAGACCTGAATCCTCCAGCAGCGTGCTAAGAGGATTCAAGGCTAAGCAGAACCAAAGTGGACTCAAACTATCGCCCTGAAATATACCTCGCTCTATCCTTATCGGCTCGCTATTCCTCTGGATTTGCCGACATCCTGGATAGCGAAGGACTGTCCTCCATTGCCCCATACACGACATCAGGAAGGAGCGCAGAGTTGCATCAACTTTATACAACTCTAGCACCCTCATGAGCCATGTATGTGGCACCGAGTCATAGGCCTTCTTATAGTCTATCCAACATGTCGACAGATCTCTCCGGGAACGGCGAACTTGTTGACTTATGGCCATATCAATGAGGAGCAGCTCCTTAGTACCGCGGGACCCATTCCTACATCCATTTTGAGAAGCGGACATGATAGAATTGTCGTCAATGTGATTGCTAATTTTAGCTCTCAAAATGGATGTAAGAACTTTATAGACTGTTGGTAGACAGGTAATCGGTCTATAATTTTTGGGTTCCGCAGTACTACCCGATTTATGGAGCAGGTGGGTTATACCTGTTGTCAGGAACTCGGGCAGCGACCCTGACTCTAAGGCTGACTGAAACAGGGAAGCCAGGCGAGCGTGCGATCTTTGGAACCATTTGATCCAAAAGTTGTGCAGCCCGTCCGGTCCTGGGGATTTCCAGTTTGGTAACGGACGGACTGCACGAGCTACGTCTTGGGGGCTGATATGTGTAATATTATTTTTAAGCAAGTGGTTTTATGAAATGAAAAACAAACTTTAAAAAATCAAAATAATATTTCGTGACCCGTGACCTATGCGTTATTAGCACGGCGCTCTAACCAACTGAGCTAATGGGCCGGTGTTTTGTAGGCCGAAATACCACGTTACAGGAACTCAATAGATGCGTTTAGCGAAAAAAAAAACATTCTACCATTCATCTTTTATTTTTAAATGGTTGACAAAAAAGAACTATCTTTAAATTCGTTTAGCGTTAAATATACTTAGAGATTTGTCGTATCACCGGACCTAGATATCCGTTTTTGAAATTGGTTTTCTTAAAAAATTCAACTTTGCCAATTTTGGACCAGTTGTTACGGAAGAGAGCAAACTGCTACATCGGCCAGGGCTTACTTAGCTCTTAAGTATATTACCTACTTTAAGTTGCGAGCTGAGGAAATACATAACGGAAAACGACTACAGGCTTAGCAAGAATTAGTTTAATTTCAGTGGGTATAAACTTACTATTAAACCAGATTGTTGCAATACCAACATTCGAAGAACGAAAGTAAATTAGGTAGTGACTCTTTATAGACGTGTTATCACTCCGGGTCTAATTAACATTTGGGACCTAAACATGACCAAAATGTGATTATTCCAACTACGTTTTCCTGGTTTCAGTGTGAATTAAAAATTAGTACCTACTTGAACCCCTATTTTGTTAGTCTTCGCATCAAAACAAACGGGAAAGTAAAATATTATAAAAACTCGCTACCTAATTGTATAGTGACGAGGGTTTATATTGTAAGCTTAGGTTAGGTAGCCAAAATGGAAATTCAGCACTGCCGAGTGGTGACAAAATTTCGGAACAAAGTACCGCATATTTTAACGCAAGTTATTTTTTTATGACAGGTTAATTAAAAACAGCTGCAAACACGCGGTTCGTTACAATTTTTAATTTCACAAATTAAATAGTACTTTTGCTGAAATGTACCTCCAAAAATAGACGTGACTTTCTGCGCATTGTTATGATTTTAGTTTAATTAACAATTCCTAGTGAAAACTCTGCCACGTCAGCCTTCTTGCACTAATAAGTGTGTCAGAACTTTGTGTCTAAACTTGCATGACGGTTTCTGCATAAATAATTTTCTGATCTTACATAAAGAATTAAAAGTTTAAAATGTTGGTGAACTTGGCGGTTACCAAAAAGCCAATTAGGCTAAAAGATTTTGGAAAAACTTTGCTCCTGCCAACTTAAAGAATTTTCAATGATTGATGAATAAAAAATATTGGCGGGTGGGTAAACAATGAAAATCAAAAATGGGTGAAAATCACATCCAAATTTTAAAATAATTAGAGGAACAGAAAATGTGAGATTGCGAGGTGGGCCAAAATAAAAGCTCGGCTCCTGGAATTATGGATTTCGGTTGGTTCACCTTAGACGGCATACTGGCACGCTTTTGTTTTTTTTTTATATTTGGACTTTGGTGCAAAAATTTTAGTCTAGGATTAATTGTAAATAAACAAAGTTACCTCCCCTCTCAATATAAAAGTGCAAATAAACAAAAATAATGTCATCCAAGCAGTGCACCACCTCCCGTAAAATGACCATGGAGGCCGCAAGACCCTTAAAGAAGAAGTTCTCAAAAATACGGCTGAGTCAGAACTCTCACAGAAGACGGCGCGTTTAGTTTGATGGTATGTATACCATATCCTCAAATAGGTTCACCTTTCTGATATATGGTGTATTTTGGTGAAACTTCGTATTTTGATGATTATCCCAGTGAATTTATTAATTTATTGAGGATTACAAACGAGTTACGTTACAATTTAAATATCCTTTACATTAAATTATACCATTACTGCTACAGAATACATTATCCTGTAATGCATACGTAATACAGCTTGCAATAGTTATACAGAAACAGTTATTGAGGAACTAATTTACTGGCTTTGATGGATCGCAATTGTAAACGCAGCGGACGCTATTCCTGGGCTCGGATTAATTAGCATGTTCATCAGAATGGCTCCGTGTCGAAAAGCCCTATTAGCAAATGGTCCTATTAGCAGCACGACCTATGATCAAAACTACACTTTAGCAAAATGTCATAGTAGCACAACGTCCTATAAGCAAATATTCCCAAAACAAAGGAATGGGAATTGTAGTCATACCACACATCCTGTAAGTTTTTTTAAAGGAAAATTTATGATCTGTTCGAGACTAGAAACTAAATCAAATAAAATTATGGGAGTGGGCCCCGTACGGGTTGGCGAATACCATAAATATGTACATATATCTACGACTACCAACGAGCTAATAAAAAAAAAAAACTGGATTAAAAAGCAAAAACTTTCGATACATGTGTCTAATGCTTTATACCTTTCTATGTTTTGAACTGAAGAATAATAATGATTCAATCTAATGAGAATTGTCATCAATTTACGTAAGAATTTACTCGTTTCATAATGCCTGAGTCAATATTATGTTCAATGTGTATTCTATAACTGAAAGTTTAAAAAAAAATTACCTAAGCTTGTGGTTTTTTTTTTTAAGTTACCATTTTTTATGGTTTCTCTAGTCGCTTGTGCATTTTTAAGGTTGCGATCTAAAACAAACATGGTAGCTTTACACAAACACTTTCTTGTATTTTCAAAAACTACTTCAGAATTGATTTATGTTTATGTACGATAATGTACCATTGTACAAGAACAATGTGTGCAGTTGACACAGTGGTAATTAATCATAGCAGTTGCATGCAGTGACTTGTATCTGAATTATGCCAATAACAACATTAAGCCAAGCGTTCACGTGCAGTGATGTGAACAGCCGGATAATTATGTAAGTCTTTAATGACATTTAGAGAAATTGGTCGACATTTGGGGATGTCATGTGTCTGGTCTTTTCGGGAACAGCTGAATTTTACACTTTAACTTTTAAATTTCGTGTAAATTTTTGCACAATTTTTAACTCAGGGCCAAGCTGTTCCGTGTCTGTCCCGTACTCCATTCATAATAAAAGAGTAACCATCTTTTGAGGTGCACCCGAGAGGCTCACAGTCCTGTTTTTTTCATGCTTCACCTCGAAGCTTTATTTTGCAAAATAAGTCTCTGCTAATTTGTGCTAAATTATTTCGCTATTTTTTCTTTCTCTGCGTAATTTTATTTAAAACAAAAGACATACGACTTCCATTTATTCAAGACCAAACCTTTGTAACGATTTGCTCAAAAGATACGTGAAATAAAGCCAAAGAAGAAAGGGGATAGATTTCCCTCATATTGCATGTCCAATCAATCGCCACGCAGTGTATTTAAATCCGTTCTAGAAAGCGATATCTGCGTAAGATGAATTTTTTACACGCATAATCGTGTTAAAATTCATCTTACAAATCCAATGCCGAGAAACTCGAAGAACGTGCCTCACTTTTCAGGAATTCCAAATACACAAAAAGGTACGTTTCTGCTATGTATAAAAACAGTCTAGAATTTTACGACGTAGGTTTTTTTACACACTTTTACATAAATTGTAAAAGAAAAGCGTAACTTTGTAATTTATTGTTTTTTTTTGTTCTTAGCCAGTCTTAGGCATCACTGACTTTCAGCTTTTCAACTTTTCCTTAAAAAAAGAGTCTTTATAAATAGACGGAAAGAACAATAATGGAACCAACAAAGACTGAAAAAGTCGTGATTTAGCGGCAGTTTAGGCAAAAAATTCAGAATATCAATACCGATACTTATTGCGATTTGTCATACTTGCTTATGCTTTGAACAATTCATAGTGTTCATTGTTTGTAACTAGAGCAGGTTTCAGAATAGAAAATTTGAACTAAAGGATATGTCAAATTCTACTGTAAGTTTACTTAAGGTGATATATCTACCATTTGTTAAAATAAAGGTATCTTCTTACCTTCTTTTTCCATTATTTTTGATTTCTTACCCTAAAACTTGTGTTCGAATTTTAAAACGTTTTTTTATGACTTTTGAATTGTCAAAAAATAAAAGATGAATCCAACATAATAACTGGCATAAACTAGCTAGGCATAATGACTGTGAAAGGTCTCAAAACAAAATATTCATTCAGAGATTCAATACCAAGATAATTTTCCATAAATTCACTTGTCATCGACAATAATGAATGAACTGCCAAACAATGCAACCAGAATTAATTATAATTCTGTTTATTACGTGCAAGTTTACGTTGCGTATACCTATTCGTAAACAACCGAGGAGCTCGTGGCTAAAATAATAACAGCCGCTCAGAATCAATCTTCAGGTTAAGCCGCGCTTGCCTAGGTTGGTGTGTGGATGGGTGACCACCAATTACATACCGAGTTTCCTCCATGCCTCGGAAAGCACATTAAGCCGTTTGTCTCGGCAGTCATTTGAAGATCTTTGACAGTCGTTATAAGTAGTCAGTGGGACGAAAGTCTGACAACCAGTCTTACTAAGGGGTATCGTATTATCCGGTACTAACTGGGTTGTGGAGGTCAGATAGGCAGTCGCTCCATGTAAAATACTGGTATTAAGCTGCATCCGTTTAGACTGAAAGCCGACCCCAATATAGTTGGGAAAAGGCTAGGCAGATGATGACCTATTCGTCAACCGAATTACATTTCCTGTTCCTTGTACGAAGCCTTTCGGTACACGTAAGTCTTCATACAACGGTCCACAAATTTTATGAATGCGGCAGTACTATTTGCTAAGCAAAGAGGTTGCATGGGTGCATGTAAACTTAACGTGATGGGACATAAAATAATGGGTGTAAAAATACCCTTAACAAAGCAATCTATTTTTTCTTCTAGATCATACCTGGGGTGTTTCTAGTTACGGAGATATTGGGGGTCAAATTTCCCACTTTTTCAGTTGTTTTTTTTTATATAAATTTTTAAAGTTATAACTTTATTTGAAATACCTCAACGACGCCGTACTATTCAATACATCCATCAGCACAATGTTTTGAGTGCATTACATTGAGTCGTAAAACGTGAATTCTCACACCAAAAAATGGCGTTTGCTAGCAATATGTTTACGTATAGTTACTTAGTTTGATCTACAGAATGCTTGGTAGACTTTACACCTTGTATAACAACACTCCTCTATTCAGCGGAGGGTGAGGTAGAAGTGTACTTAAAGCAAACCAACGTTTTGTGCTAGTTATGTGGAATTCTGTGCAGGCTGCTACTGAGAAATTCTTCATTGAGAATAATTGAACCCAAGACATAGTCTAATAGGGCTTCAATAAGCATACATACCGAAGGGTAATGCAATGGTGTGCCTATTAGTACAAACACACATTTTGCCAGTTTCTTAAGACCTGCAATGATTTCGAAATGTACGAGAAAAGTATTTGCGATTCCTGACTTTTTTAGTTCTCCAATCTGGATTGGTCACTTAGAAGTTTTTGATCAGAACAGCATCGATTGGCATGAAAAAAAATGTTGTGTACAATTTTCATATTAAATGCATGGGAAAAGTTTTATGCAATTTCTGACTTTTTTAGTACTGCAACCTTGGTTGGCTTAAAAAAAATGTGTAAAATGGCCATTTTTGGCTAACTGTATTTTTTTTTAATTTGTGAATCGGGATTAATATTTCACGAAAAATTATGGACAGTCTCAGAACATTTCCGTGTAGCTGCATCGGTGAAAGTTTCCACACTGTATGATCACTTTCAAGTGTGCAGTTCAAGCTGGCGTAGCTTATCAAGAGAATATGCATTTATTATGTCAAACTTGGTACATTTATTTTAGTTCTGTGTTTTCCCGACCGCACAGATAAAATAGTTAAAGTGCACAGGAAGACCATGACGTGAGTGGGAAAGTGACAGCGCTAGACAGCTATCTAGCGCCATCTCTTACCCCCTCTCGGAATAATACTAAAACATTCCTGCACTAACAGATCATGGTAACCCCGTGGGTATAGAATACTTATCAGTTTCTTTGTCCCCTTTTCACGTCTCAACAGACGAACGGATTTTAATAAAATTTCTCAACATTGTTAGGTAGGCATAGACTTTGGTTAAGACAGACTACTTCTTATCTCTTTTTAGTGTGGCATTGATTTCCGAACTCTTCGCGCAGCCAAAAGCTAGTATTTTATAAACCCACAAGCTTATACTTATCACAATAAATAAAATAAAACCCGTAATTTAACGAATGCGTGTGGAAAAAGGACTCAATTTTGTCGGTACGTGCTTCGGTTGAATATTGAAAATTGTTACGAATATACCACACTGTAGATAATGTATTTGTCGTGTAAGTAATACACGGTAAATACATTACTCAATCATGTTGGCGAGCCTGTAATTCTGTACATATAAGAGACTGTTTGAATAGGTATCTACTGAAAGTGTTTGTTGTTTGTTTGGATCGCATTGTTTAGTCCAGCAGATATGTACTTTTACCTGGATAGTATTCCGAACTTATTGGAACTTTAACAGGCTGTTTGGGGGTTGTCCCACATTAGACAACAATGTTGAAGAGCGTTAAATTTCCTGAATGTTTGTTGGTGAACCAAATTTTCAAATCCAATATTAACGGCGATACAGCAGATCAAAGTTTCTTAAAATGTAAAAATAGAATAACTATTTGTTACCATCATTTCTATGTTAAGACTAGACTAACTATGATCGAAATGATTTTTGAAAATTTTATGTTCTTTATTCTAGTGCTCCCCCAAACAACCAGTTAATGTTCCATTAAGTTCAGAATACTTTCCAGCTACCTCACCTTTTTCCGACATATCGACTGGATTAGTTGACGGATTTTAGAGAAAAAGATTGGTGATGTCTTATTGTGTTTCAGTATGTTTTTTTCGTATCTAGGTATATCTTTACAAGTCCATGATTAGAGGTGTCGTACGGAATGGACCGGAATCCGGATCCGGTCTGTGAAGAAAAACATATAAAGCAATAGTTTGAGAATTTCCATCAAAATGCTTCGGATTATGTTATAGAGTGGCAATTTGGCTGCTGTTTGATCGCCCACGAGCGTAGGTTTATGTGGAAATGTAGATGATTAGTTTTTTATCGTGCCCTTTTCTATTTCAAACCTGACCTGGCTACAACCAGGCACGTGTACCGGGAAAGAACCTCCATTCAATTGGAATATATTTTCTTTGAAGGTAAACTTGACATTATATTTAAGTTACGCTTTTTCTTCTATTAAGAAAATAATATGTTACAGCCCGTTCACACGAGGACGATTCGTTTTTTTGATGTATCGCGTTTTTTCACGATCCGTCAATTGTTTTGACGGCAGCAATGCTTTTTAAATGCCCGTGTTCACACGCATCACGAATCGTGAAAAATTACGGACACGTCTTAAATCACGTATCGTCTTTTAAAAAGCACGTACGTCAAAAACTACGATTTTTTTGTGACGGATTCGCTGATGCGCTCGCTCCCGAAAAATCACGAAACTAATGTGAACATCAATTCGTTTTTTTTGCCGGATTGTGATTAAACACGATTCCGTATACAATGTGAACGTATATCCGTCATGACGTATCGTGTTTTATGACGGAACATCAATGACGGAAGCCGTGTGAATGAGCCCATAAGGAAATTAATTTCCACCTTTCAGTATTTTTCATATTTTTCTTTACGATATTTCTGTAAGGGCATTTTTTTGACTTCGTCTATAAACAGTCTACAGATTTTAACGAAAAGATATATCCAGATAATGAAAATGATGAATTGCTCATTTTTAATTTTTTGGATAATCCTTCGTCAGAAGTGACTTGCAATTTTGCAAGTATTTGCATACTTAAATGGGGTCTCAACCTAAACATTGGTAATGATAGCGATAAAAATTCTGTTTTTCATTGAAGAAAATACTGGTTATGAGCATGAGTTTGTAAATTACGTTAAATGATAGCGATGTCATTTTAAGCTTATTTCGCTCAAAGCCAAAGGCCGATGTCTACATACAAGCGTAATGACGTGCTATGAACAAGGAATATTCCTGTCTTTATCACACACAACTGTCAAATATGGTTGAACTTGTAGTTTGACAGTTGAGCGACAGTGAAGATTATAAAAAAAAAAAAAAAATTACTTAATTTGATTGTCGTTTAATTTCAATTTTATTTTAATTTGTTTATATTTGATTTTATGTCACTTAATTTGATTTTATTTTGGATTTTGAATTTAATTGTAATTTGATATTTGATTATTTTCTATTTATAATTTATTTTTCATGTAAATATTTATGACATTTTTTTATTTTTTATTTTTTTGTTATGGAAGAGCGGAGTCTCCTAACACAGGCATTCTATGCTTAAAAGGAGGCTCCAATCACTAATACTCGTAGTATCAAAAAACAAAAAAAAAAATATTAATTTAAAAAAAAAAAAAAAATGCTTAGCCAAATTTCATACATTTTCATATATTTCGTCCTAACTGCCTCGTCGGTCGAATGGTCGCAAGCGCGACTGCTGAGCATGAGGCCCTGGGTTCGATTCCCAGATCGGGCAAAGTGTCATTTAACTTTACGATCAGGACTTTCTCAGTAGCAGCCACGGAGTCTGAATTTATGCACGGTTGATAGCAATAGGCTCGCCTCCTATTACATGGGACTTTAACATAACTGGCGAAATGTGGGTGTACTATGAGATATACCTCTGCATTCCAGACGTTATGCCATGCCCTAAGTTAGACTGGTCTGTCAGACCATAAATATCCTATGTCACTCAGTTCGATTTACAGGCTAACGGGAAGATAATTGAGATGGAAAAGCATTATTCTAAATCCTAAAAGATTCGTCGAAACGTCGTATCCCCTTGAGACTTAAGTTGATTTAGTCAGTCAATCAGTCGTTTCTTTTACAAGGAAGTCTTAATATTATAATTCTGGGTGACAAAGGATGTGTTACTTCTTAAGGAACGATTGCAAAGATAGCAAACAAGCTGGAAAAATGTAAAATGGTGGTAAAATGTAGTCTCGTATCTTCATATCTTATCTTCTTCTTCTTAGTAATAAACGTGAATGTTTGTGAAGGATGTGTGGATGTTTGTAATTCATTCACGCAAAAACTACGGAACAGTTTCGATTGAAACTTTACAACAATATAGCTTACACATTTGAATAACACGTAGGTTATAATTTATAAAGATGTTGTGACAAAAAAATAATTTACGGGTGTAAAACCGCGGGCAGACGCTAGTCATACATAATGCATGCAAGCATTACCCCGCTATTCTGCTATTCTATTTAGTCCGCTTGTACCTCTCAAGATATGAAGTTTCGAAATATGTTCTGTGTTAGTTTAAAGCCATTAAATGCTGACCACTGTACGTTTTGCTTTGTGTTTCTATGTTAATTATTGTAATTAGTGTTATACCGTTTTAACTAACAATAAATAAATGATTAACAGATCAAATAAGGATAACTTGATAACTTCTTTTGCTGCATCAATTCGGAGCTAAGTAGAACTAAAAAAAAATATTTACGCGGGTGGAAGATAGTGTATCTCTATGGTTAGTTGCCGTTTTCATAGGTGCTTTCATAGAAATCAGTAATGTCGCTGCGGTCACAGTAACACTTGATTCCTCACCAAGAATTAGCTTGGCTTTCTCGCTGCGGTTTGTCCTCACGCCACTCCGGAAATATATTCTTTAATCTAATTTCGTGGTGACGAATACTTTTCAGCGTATCACTCGAATATTCTTATAGGATTAGCGGTAAGTACCTTTATCCTTACTTCGAAGACGCAGATGTACATATTTATTACTTTACTTTCTTCGAGATATACGAAATTTTTATATATTTTTTATATTGTACTAGGTAAATAGGCTTGCGTTTGGCCGCAACTCGCCTGATGTGAAGCGATGATGCGGCCTAATGTGGAGCACGCTAGCTAAAAGAAACCGGTTCACTGGAACTTTCAATAGATCTAGATTATAATGATCAGGAGGCTTAAAATGGCCACTTTAGCAAAACATAATAGTATAATAATATGAATCACATTAAAATTCTTAAAATGGTCACAGACACAGTTATTTTTTTGAATTATCAGTTTGTGGCCATTTTACGAATTGTAACGTAATTCATATTAATAATGTGGAAGCATAGCGCTTTGTTATTATTTGTTTATGCTTATTTAATCATTAATTACTTACAGCTTCTGTATACAACATACCTTTACAATAGGAAACAAATAGTCTATACATATATGAGGCTTCAAATTCAAACCAACTGAGTCCTTTCCTCAGACTTAATAGTACACCCACAAAGGATTGTGGGTGTCTGCCTAACCCTTCGGGGATTACAGGCTTTATGTTATGATGTTAAGGAGTCCGTTATTTTGTTCAAGCATAATCTTTTGCACGTGGATTCCGAATGGTTTGAAAAAATACAAATAAAAATATTATTGTAATCGGATGCTTTATAAAAATAAACCCCTTGCTCGAGTTATCGCTTAATATCGTTAGGTATAGGAATCTTTGAACTCGTCCGAATAACTATACAAGAGCTATGTCGAGAGTTTTTGCTTGACCGTAAGAGTCCGTCGTTTACATTGCATGAATAGTTTTGCTCTACAGTAAACATATTGTAGTTTTGCTCTACAGTAAACATATTGTAGTTTTGCTCTACAGTAAACATATTGTAGTTTTGCTCTACAGTAAACATATTGTAGTTTTGCTCTACAGTAAACATATTGTAGTTTTGCTCTACAGTAAACATATTGTAGTTTTGCTCTACAGTAAACATATTGTAGTTTTGCTCTACAGTAAACATATTGTAGTTTTGCTCTACAGTAAACATATTGTAGTTTTGCTCTACAGTAAACATATTGTAGTTTTGCTCTACAGTAAACATATCGTGGTTTTGGTCTACAGTAAATAATATATCGTACTACCCCGTAACTGGGTTGTGAAAGTCGCTCCAATATTGGTACTCAGCTGCATCTGGTTAGACTAGAAACCAAAGCCAACAAGACGAGTGAAAATCATTGCATCATAAAATTTGTCTGACTCGACGATGGCACGAGTAACATTCAATCTATTTATACTTGTTTTGTTTAAATTATTCTCCATGCGTAAGTAAACCACTTGGTTCATTTACGCACGGGTAGTAATTTAATCTATTTGTAGTTAATTATACCGTTATGAGACTTCTCTAATACAGGAATAATTAACTCTGGAAGAGGAATAATTATTTCTGTTCAAGAGTTGAATTATAACATAATATAATATCACGCCTGTAATCTCCGAAGGGTTAGGCAGAGGTGTACCTAATAGTACACCAACATTTCGTCAGTTATGTTTAAGTCCCATGAATATAGGGGGCGAGCCTATTGCCATCAACCGGGCACAAATCCAGACTCCGTGGCTGCTGCTGAGAAATTCCTAATGGAAAATCCCAATGACAATTTGCCTGGCCGGGGAATCGAATCCAGTTAAAAGAAAGAATAACAATTTGAATTTCCATTTCCTTGTCCACAGTGACTAGTTGCAAGAGCAACCACCTGATACCAACAACTCCGATCATAAAAAGTAATTCAGCTGAGATTTGCTGCAAGAAATGGTACACGAAGAAACCACAGAAGGTGAGTTAAATATATTGAGAATATTTCTTCTTTATCGTGTGGTTAGTGCTTAACCTGGTGTAAGAGTTTTTATTCCGCCCATGAGCCTCTGACTTGGCTTTACATGTCGTCTCAGGCATGCTGGTTTCCTCACGATGTTTTCCTTCACCGAAGCAAGTGATTATTATACAATACGCACATGATTCCGAAAAATCAGAGGTGCGTGTCTTGGGTTCGATCTCAAAACCTATGACTTGGCAGTCCAACAGTCACAACACTAGGCTATCACTGCTCATAATAACGAACAATAAGGAAAAGCTAGACTTCTGCTGCTGTTGACTGCTGGGCTGTCTAGGGGCTAGCAAGTGCTCATTGAGAATATAATAACAAAATAAATAAAAAACAAAACAGAAACCTGTTTGATGAAAATCGAAAAAAAACCCTATCTAATCTTATTTTTATGTTTTTGAACATCGAATATTGAAAAAACAAAAGACGATGCTAGTGAGCCATGTTCGTGTGGTCTCAAGTGTGCAAGTTATATTCGAATACTAACTTTAAGTGGGACTGGATCCAACTTTATGCAACCTAGAAGTGTCATATGACCCTTTCACTACGGATATATCTTCGCAAGCTCGTAGCTTATAAAACTTTGCCTGCCTTTTCAACTATTACTTTACAATTTTTAAGTAAAATAAATTGCTTACGAATTAAGCTATATTTGAGTTCCACAAGCACAAAGGGTTTCGTATATCTACAGTTCATAATGTGATTGGATTGATATATAAGCCTTTCGGCAGATAAGGTATTTTTTTTACTTGCCCGTCATCTTTATCGCATTAAAGAAAGAATGGTCTTATTTTAATTAAAATTAGGGAACGATAGCTCCAAGAGAGTCCACACAGGTCGTGATTATAATATTTTTTTGGGAGTCACTTTGAGGTTCATTAAACACAAATAGATATAACACAATAGATAGAATAAAACTGTAAAGTATTGTGTGTCCTATCTTTAAATTCGAAAACTCTAGTAAATTCTAAAATTAAATATAAAATTTTAGCTTTTCTCAAAGCTATATAATTTGTACTAGCTGTTACCCGCAACTTTGTACGCGTTAGGTTCGAGATTTGCCTAAAATAAGATTTTTTGTCATTAGGTTTTAACTCCATTTTTTTGCTCATGTACATATGTTACCTATTATCTCTAGTATTCCATGCAAACTTCAACCCCACTTGAGGGCGAAATTTCCACTATTCGTTTCTTAGTGCCTACCGTATTACGAACTTAGTTGCCAGATTTCAAGTTTCTAAGTTTAATAGTTCTAGACAGATATTTTGATTAGTAAGTGAGTGAATAGTATTGCGCTTTCAAATATCCAACTAAAAGGTATAACTAAAAGCATGCTATAGCCTAGCTCAGATTATGATCTGTGACCTGACCTTAGTCCAGGCTATCACAAAGTTCTTTCCAAGCTAATGTCTCCTACTCATAAACTCTAGACTTGCTAAATTTCAGGTCGGCTGTAGGTACAAAAAAAATCAGAACTTTCATACAAACTTGCGAGAGTGCTTAGACCTCTTTAATCCGGCCCTGTAGCAAAATCCGTTCTTAGCGGACTTCTAGTAACACTATTAACTACTTCCCTGCCAAATTTCATATTTATACGTAAAGGTTTTCGATATTTCGTGATGAGTGAGTGAGTTATCTTTCGCTTTTATATATTTAAAGAAGAGATATATTAACACTTTTGACAACATTTCCTAGTAAAATGAAACTTCACTATGGTTGATCATAGTAACTGCCACATTGGTTATAAAGCATAGAACCTTAACGTTTCATGATGTGCAAGCGAGATTCAACCTTAGAGCAACAAAGCAATTACGAAGACTATACCTGCTAAACCTACAAACGATTAATTTACACCTGGGTAGCCACATTCGCTCCTCGACTAATAATGTCTTAATATTGTAACCTCCAGCCTCCCCAATGAAATTGAGCTGATATTAGACTAGAATCCAGCGTTACGACTGTTTACTTGAACTGTTATGTTTCACGACTTTATATAATGGTTCATAATGTTGGTATATAATGATCGTTAATTGCCTCTTATGTGCAGCGAAAGATAAATGAAGATCTCGTGGCTATTTAGCCACGAGATCTTCATTTATCTTTCGGAGCGGCTGTTATTATTTAATATTTAATTAATATTTATTATTTAATAACAGCCGCTCCGGTCGATTTTAGGTTAAGCCGTGCTTGCCTAGGTTGGTCGGTGGATGGGTGACCACCTATTATATACCGAGTTTCCTCCGTGCCATCGGAAAGCACGTTTAGCAATTGCTAAACGCGACCAATTGGTCCCGGCTGTCATTTGTAGATCTTTGATAGTCGTTATAGATAGTCAAAGTCAAAGTATCTTTATTGTGTGTTTCTTTATTGTGTATGTTTATTGTGGGCATGTGTTGTATGTTGTCATTGGCCCGAAAGTCTCACAACCAGTCTTACCAAGGGGTATCGTATTACCCAGTACTAACTGGGTTGTGGAGGTCAGATAGGCAGTCGCTCCATGTAAAATCCTGGTATTCAGCTGCATCCGGTTAGACTGGAAGCCGACCCCAACATAGTTGGGAAAAGGCTAGGCAGATGATGGTAGGTGACGGATCATGTAGTGTTGCCTTGCGATTGTGCTATAAAGTTAAAGCACAACACTTATTACGTAGGCACTAAGCAGGCTTTAAACAATTACTGTGCAGAAAGAAATAGACATACAGGCAGCTATCTTGCAACCGCTTTGGAAAATCTTCTTCGTGAACTGTTTATTCATTGCTTAATCCGCTTTGTTCGTACTGCGGGGTAGGAATCCGTGACGCGGGCCCAGACGAGTGTCAGTAGCAAGATGCCACAATCATATCTTCAAATGTTTGGACAGGCTAGGATATTCAGATTTCCTCACAATATTTTCCTTCTTCATGCTGCGAGAGAGTACTGATGAAGTAAATCACACAAAGTCGAGTGCCTATCTGGTTTTTAACTCATGACCTACATAAGTCAACCACTGCTCTGCGCTGAATTTCTTATAGAAAAGAAAAAATATTTTTGCCTGTATAATCTTGTTAGAGGTCTTTTATACCACATGGCTTGGTAATGGCGTGTGGATATAGAACATACCAAGTAAGCATATTGGACCATTTGCAGTACATTCACGTACTACCTTACCTTGTGCTGCAAATGGCTACACCAACTCAGGTTATGGTCAAGCTATAAGCTTGCACGTATAGCCATAAAATAAATATTATTCTACAGATGTGAGATTGTTTTCTGCTTTTTCTTGTTTTGGCGCGAACTGTACGACAATGACGTGGTAAAAGCATGACAGGTGGTAACTGTGCGGACTGTCCTGGTTGCGCCATTTAAACCACCATTTTTTTTTCCGTGTAATTATGCGAAAACGTTTGGAAACATTTTCATTGTGTGCCGTAGTTTGTGTTTATTTGAAGCTAAAACCTGGGGTCTTTAGGTCTAGACTGGATAAGCCACTTCTAGGCAAGCTGTTCCATCGCCAACCACATTATCGCTTATCATCTGGTGAGACAGGGTTCATAGCTAATTCGAGCCAATCAATAATAATAAAAAAGTGAAGTTTGGAGGTACTGTCTCGTTAGTCTGGTGGTCGCAAGCGCAACTGCTGAGCATGAAGATCTAGGTTCGGTTCCCGGGTTGGGCAAAGTGTTATTGGATTTTATTCAATTTTATTTTATTTAAATTTCTCAGTAGCAGCCACGGAGTCTGGATTTGTGCACATTTAATGGCGATAGGTTCGCCGCCTATTATATAATATGGGACTTAAACATCTGGCAAAATGTGGGGTGTACTATTAGTTACACCTCTGCCTAACCTTTCGGGGATTAGAAGCGTGATATTATGAGTTTGTGAAGCTTGGCCTCCTTTATTTAGCTACTTACTGTAATAACTTAAAACGACATTCAGTTGTCAGTAAATTGAGAGTAATTTTTCATTGAAATTCCGCAACAATTTGCTATTATAAAACGCATTGTATAGAAGATACGAAAATACATGACTTAATCATAATATACGGCTATAATAACACCGAATGCCGTAATATTTACGACTATGGGCAGTAACTTTTATGATGGTCAGTGACGTAAAAAAACTATTACTGACCCTCGACACCGTAAAAATCCAATAATTTACTTTGTTAATGCTTACAGTTTTCTGAAGTATGATAACAACTTTAAAGTCACGTCTAAGGGATTTGCAGTTAGCGGACATGTTTATGACACACCCATGTTTTGCAAACATAATAAAGTTCCGTGTATAGGATTCCATGTATGTTCCATGTTTATTCATAAATAAATAAATAAAATTGAAGTGTATTTTGTAATTTCAAAATAACCGGTTTTTTTTTTAACATACGGTACCAATATATTTTTGTTAAATTATTGACTGTCTGTTGACGGCTGGGCCGATTTTGGAGGGGACTTATTTGCAGATAGCTGATGTTAGAAAGAGTCACTTAGGCTACTTTTATTTATGAAAAAGAAATAGGATTGCTGCAAATAAATCAAAACCCTTCAAATTTTGAATAAAATCCGATTCAAATAGGGAGTCATATTTTTATAATAATTTTACGGGGACGAAAAACGCGGGCAGTAGCTAGTTGGATATAAAACTTAACTCCTGGCACCTGTTTTTATTTTTTCATTGAATAAAATGGCATTGGCCAATCTGGAAATCTTTGAACCTACTGAGGGTTTAAGTTGGCAGCTGCAGATCCAATCTGAAGATGGGATATAATCGACCCATTACGGTCACTATGCAAGCCCCAACACAGGATATGGCACACCTCCTCTCCTTCCCGTCGTGCACAACTAATTACACCATCCAGGACTTGAATGAGGCAAACGAAAGAGCTGTCCAGGTCACTTCGTACAAAATCCGAGTAATAGGTTCGGGAAGAAGAAGATCTTAGGGCTCAGATAAAGTGACTTCTATAATGGAAACTCGTCATAAACTAACAAAACATTGAAACTGAAAAATAATTAGTTTAATAAAAATGGTGATAACCGAGAATAAAACCCCGTAGAAGGCAACAGAACGAGCTGGACAAAACACGCAATTAGTGCATGGTGGACATAATCCATAGATCGAAAGAATTCATGGGAAAATTCCTTTGTCTAACACTGCGATGATACAGGCTGGCAGTAACTTGCAGTAACAGTGAAAATGGTCAGGCACAACCATTGACAAAAGTTAAAATAAACCCCCTTAACGACTGAAATTCAAATTTTAGTCACGGAAAGCTTATTAAAAAGTTCTTAATTGTTTTGTTCGATAAGTGGAAAAGTTCATGTTGATTATTATTGGTTCAGTTTGAACGTGATCGGGAAATTGGTTGTAGTATAGATTTTTTTTTTTTTTGTTTACTGTACCCAGGGATTTAAGAAACGAACAATATTTTATTTGCGACACGCACATTCAAATTTAGTAGCCATGCCTTGTCTCAATTATTACGTTTTAATTACTTATTATAATTAAACTGGTTTAATGGAGGATGGGAGCTAAATAATTGCCATGTTGCCACTGTTATAAAGTGATTATAAATATTCATAGCACAATAAATTTAAGTGTTTACTAGGTATATAGTTTAAACGTTTCAACTACAGTACTTTCACAAGTTATTATGCCCTGTGACTGGGCCTGTAGCTTATTTTATTTTTTGTGTTTTGACATTCAAAAGTGCCTCTAATGGTCTAATTGAAATAAATGCTTTGAGTTTGAATTTGATTTGAATACGTATCGAAACATCGATATTTCAGAGGCAATTAAAAAGCACGAACAACAATAAAAAATATATATTTCTGCGTAGTTTACGAATTGTTTTTTAGTAACAAATTTGCAATACATTAACCAGCAGAGTTTGACAAAAAAAAAAAAAAAGTGAAACACTTCTGTGTTTGTGAACAGAATGGTTAAAAATATAATGACTATACTTTTTTAAGAACAAGATAATACACCTACTTTCGCATAAGTAGCGCTACAAGAGTTCTATGCTTTTGCACTTCTGAAAATATTTTGACGAGACAGAAAGAAGTAAAAAACGATGTAATAGCAATATATCATGCCTTAATCGAAATAAAAGGATACATAATTATAAATTATTACGCACATTTTGGCATCGGCATCACAAAAATCCTCTAACACACCATTCGAACATTTTGAATGAGCTATTGTAGTACATTACGAAAGGCCGCACCGCTCTATAATTTACGAGTAATAAAAAAGCGCTCCCCGTCTTAACCTATGGTGCACAGACTTGGTCTTTGACTAACATCCAGAAGTCCAAACTCAAGGTTTGCCAACGAGCAATGGAGCGCAGTATACTAGGTGTTAAATTAACGGATCGTGTTCGAAACACAATACTGCGCTCCAAAACAAATATAGCTGACGTGGCTCAAAAGGCTGCCCAACTCAAATGGGACTGGGCAGGACATGTCTGCCGCATGCCGGACAAACTGTGGGCCAAAATAGCAGGAAACTGGTGCCCTGACACAGTGAGGCGGGGTCGCGGCAGGCCACGAAGGAGATGGCGGGACGAACTAGACAGGTTCCGTCCGAACTGGAAGGAAACGCGCGGGTTCGCGAAAAGTGGAAGGAGTGGAGGGAGGCCTTTGCCCAGGAGTGGGACAGAGCAGGCTAGAAAAAAAAAAAAAAAAAAAGCGCTGCGCCTCGGCCGACGCAGCGATAATATGAGCTTAAAAGATTAAATAATAATTTCTGCGAGTATACTGTTTGTTTGCATAATGCTTCATAAACTCTTTCAGTGAAGAAGAAGCATACCTTGAGAGATATTTTTCCTTAGTTATACTAATCTGACGTTTTCCTTTTGTTCACAGGACGAGTCGGAGCAACGACTTGACGTGGACAATACCAGTGCGCAGTCATATTGCATGCACACCGTGGACATGGAGTTCAGGCACGTTGTCAGATCCACGCACATCGACAAGAGCATAGAGGCTAAGAGGAAAGTGAGTAGATTTCTTTGTGTACTTTTTTACTTGAGAGAGAAAATTGAAGGAACGTGTGTACGTACTTATTTCAAATACATTGTGTTACAAGGATCTCCTGGCAAACGAGGTTAGCAGAAGGTGCTGTTGACACATTCGTGAAACATATTGTTTTTTTTTTTTATGTTACATTTTAAACCTTACTTCAATAGTCAATTCAATAGACAAGATACTATCTATATACATAACATTAGTATAAGCATTTCTGTGTTACTAACAATTCTATGGATGTATAATTTCTGAAATAAATGAATAATAATAATACTACAATATCATCCACATTCACCATTTAAACTCCCCCCTACAAACTTGGCTCCGGCCCGTGGGTAAGGTTTTTGTACTCTCTTACGAGAAAAGAACATAAAATAACTTGAAATAATAATACATATATATTTATATATATATATATATATATAATTAATAGAAAAAAAAACACGCTTTAGAGTGATGTCATTTTATTGTTCAGTAAACCCTTTCATTTGATACCCATATCATGGAAATACATATAAATAACTAGTCCGCCAGTTTTGAGAGTCGCTGAATCGAATTTAGAATGAAAAAAAAAAAACTAAACATGTAAATGTAAATGTTCAGGTCAATCGAAAACCGGGAAGTAGATTAAAAACTTCCAAGATTATTTAATATTTTATAAAGAAAATGATCTACGCATAAAAGACCATTGTTTTCTCTGCCAGATCACGTGTGAAGACACTTAGGAACAGCACCTCTAAATTTTTTAGAAGCTTAATTTACAAACACATCCATTACCAAACGCGAGACAATAAAAACAAAACACGGCGTTATCTTGAGGAAATAAAAAGATAATCGCTCGCTTCAGAGAAATGTTTCATGGTAATTTAATGTAGATGGCTCGTATTTGTGTTATTTTTGTTTTTTTTTCACACTGTTTGCTTAAAAGTTCAAGGCAATTAATAGCTATACATATTTTGTCGCTATGTGGGGTATTTGAGTACTAAAAATACGTGGCACAGTAGGTACGGTCGACCTCGTAATTAATTTACTACTTTTGACAGCAATTTGTATTAAGTTAAAATGTCACTAGTTTGGTAGACAAATCGACCTCGTCTTAATGTCCAAGTTAGCTGAATTTTACGCTTGCACAACAAACAAAATGGTATTCACGAAGTGGTAACGTCACATTTGCGAAGGGGCATACCCTACTAATGCAGCTCGTGCAGTAGCATATCACTACTGAAGCGTATTGCAAGACGCAAACCCGTGTTTGTTCTATCAATAGAAATTATATCTTGCTAAGTATTTTATGTCATTCAGTAAAATGATTGAAGCACACATCATCCTCTGATAATTCGTTTGCAACGTAAACAATTTACAATTAATGTTGTTTTCGGTGAATGGAATTACAGATGAAGCCAATACGATAAAAGTCTGATGCGTAATCTTTTAGTAAAGTGGTTTCATCATAAATACTGTTGAAACTTTCCTGTTTCTGTAGCGCATCGGAGATGTTTGCTCAGAATCGAACTGATGGCTTCCATCCAGGGATTCGCAAAAAAGTCGCATCACTGATGCGTAGAATGCGGGTCAGTGACAATAGCATCCTGAAAACAGTGGTGGAGAGTCCTTACACCCCTATTCTGAGGCACTATGTGGGGAGAATGGTCAGATAGCCTATTCCTGGCATTATCGTTCTCTGCACATCCTGCCGCGGACACCTTGCTACCTGCACCTGCTTATTGTTTGTTTTTATCTTTCCTTTGTACTACTGACACTAATTATAAGGTATTCTACTAACAAAATGGACTATAATGTTGTCCGATGTAAATAAATAAAAAATAAAGATGTGGTTATAGATATCTTAATTATAAATTGTCAGTTTCCCAATGAAAAGAGGCCCTTTCGCTACGTTACTTGAAACTGAAACGTTTTGCTACTTGCATACCGATTATTTGACGATTACGTGGACATTACCGAAATTCAATATACGCCTGACGTCATCTGCAGCTTGAATTCGATCGTTAAAACTGGCCAACTAAACTAAACTAAACTCGCCGCCGTGGATAAAATACATTAGTGAACTTCAAGTGACATTTAACCAAGCTGGGTGGATAACATAATTACGAGGCCGACCATACCTAAACGTTCGTATTTTCATACAAAGACAAGGCATCAATCTGAAAACCAATAACGTGTGAATTGGGAGCTAAGAACTGCCACACAATCCAATACTTTTTGTGGGTGAAAAATAAAATGTCCCCAAAAAATATACCCGATACACGAAACTTGAATAATGTACACTAATTTTTCGTGGTTGTAAAACAATATTGTTCGTAGAGGACAACTTTTTTGTTGACAGTGTACTCGTATAGACATTTTTAATCAATATACGTATATTGTAATACGAAATTTTTTTGTATTTTCGTGTAACTTCAAACAGTAAACTTGCGGAATAAAAAGTGGAGTGCATAGAAATGTCCACAAATAGGACAAAAGCCACCAAATAGGTGTTTTCGTTTCAATCACTTTCAAGGTTGTGATTAATTCAGTTATTTTATTTCATACATTGGCATTGACTGTGTTTAATGGCCTGAAAGCACGGATATCCGTTTACGGAACTGAATACAAATGTGATTGCTTTATCAACTTTGCTTTCAAATCGTGGGTTTCAATGAGGGCGTCACGGTGGCAATCCCCCCCTCGTTCCGTCGTTCAATATAATGAGATTTTGACAGAAAACTTCAATAAAATTATAGGAGACTTTCAATAAGATTATATCTTTGAGAGTAAAATGAATCAAGGGAAAAATAAGTCGTAATTCTTACCTTAAGGGACTAAAGTTTAATTTGTCGACCTTTTTGATAACTTTTGAAACAACGAAAAGTTTTATAAGGGTGAGATTTTTTTTTGTTGTTTGAATATTCTTGATCGAAGTTTTGCAGTTTGACTTTTATTTATTTGAGATGAAAAATTTTACTGTGTGATTCCGTTCATTCCTTCGTGATTTTACCGGTGGTGTCATGTAAAAGTGGAATGAAACAAACATTTACTCAAATTAAACATTCACTCGATTGAAACAGCTATTTTCAGCCTTATTGTGATAAATCAGAGCGCATGAATCACTTATGCACTGTCACGATTGTTAGCAGAAGGTTTTCAAGTGAACAGTATTACGTATACCACAATTACTTTCCAAATATACTTGTATATGCACAGAGCCACAGAATACATAATAGTACAAGTACAGAGCACGAAATCACGATAGCGTCTAGAGATGTCAGTACTAATGAAATTCATGGTCCCTAAAATGTGCTAAGCTCGCAATTTCTGTCACGGACTGCCTACAAAGCTGTCTTCTATACGTGTCTTTGTGCGAGTAAACGGTAATATACTTGCTTTGTATGGAATGTATGTTGACAATGATTCGTTGGTCAAGTGGTCGTAAGCGCGACCGCTGGGCATGAGGTCCTGGGTTCTTGGGTTCCTGGGGTCCCAGGTTGGGAAAAGTGTTATTGGTTTTTTTTCCATTTGGAATTTTTCAGTAGCAGCCACGGAGTCTGGATTTGTGCTCGGTTGATGGCAATAGGCTCCCCTTCTTACATAGGCATTAAAATATAACTGGCGAAATATGGGTGTACTATTAGGTACACCTCTGCCTAAGCTTTAGGGATTATAGGCGTGATATGTTATGTTGACAATGCCGCCTCTAGCTGCAACCAAAGCGTAAGACTCTGTGTGTATAATGTGGCTTGGAATATTGGCTGTAGAGGAGACCTACACTTCAATTATGAAATGCATGAAACCGGATGAGTTGCTTGCAAACTGCCTTTGCAAACTGTATCGTCTGACATACCTTTCATCATGTTAAACCGCTGGTCCCGGCTGTCATTTGTTGATCTTTCTCAGTCATTACAGGTACTCAGTGGCCCGAAAGTCTGACAACCAGTCTTACCAAGGGGTATCGTATTACACAGTACGAACTGGCTTTCTTTTAGCCACGTTAAAGTTCACTAATATGGTTTCTGTAAAAAACCAACCAATTGGGTATCTATTTTAGTTGGAAATCCTTGTGACAGACAGATCATACCCTTGGATACGGAACCATAAAAAGTAAAAAAGCAATTTTTTTTTCATAACTCAACTGCAGCAGTCGGTTCGCAGTTCACAAGAAATTAATAAATAAAAGAGGAAATGAATAAAGTTTTTATTACTTCTCTTGCTGCACTTGTAGGAAATCAAAAAACATGTTCGTACAATTATGATTAAGTCAAGTTTCTCTTTTCATTTTTATTTTATAACGTGACTTGATTATTTTGACCACGGAGCTTGATTTTTGCCCGGTTGATAGGTTCAGGCTCGCCCCCTATTACATATGACTTAAACATAACAGGCAAAATATACACGTTTGCCCAACTGTTTATAATGGGATTATACAGGTGATTATAGTGTTTTTTTTTATTTAATTTTCTGTAAATGTTACCTTCCCATGAAAATGGACCTAGGCTAATTTGATTTAGCTTTTAGGTTCCATCTTGAAAAGTAAAACAACGAATTATTTACTAAACTAAGTTTTTAGGCTGTATAGGAAGTTGTTTACTTTACACGGGAACACTCTTGATCCAGAATTTTATAATTTAGTGAACAGCTGACACTCGTATTAATTACCGAGTCAGTAAAAGTCGTTTCAGTAAAAGCTCCTAACACTGAGATTTTTTGTTTTAATTTGCAATCAGATGTTGCTTTGATTTTGAAATCTTTTCATAAATATTTTAAATCACTAAAAAAAAAACAAAAAATCAAATAAATGTACGAGTAATTAAAACTCCCGTGTGTCAAAATTAAATGTGCTCGGATTCAGAATAAAGGTAGTTTTAAAATTATGGAAGAAAAACTAAAAATTTAGCAAACATGTGCGCCGCGCCGTTACAACAATCCGCCGCAGCCGTTACTTCGTGCGGAAGAATATCACGCGCCGCGTCAAAGTCACTTCCATGGCGGCTTTCATAAGGAAGAAAGATCGAACCACTTCTGTAAAGTACGAAATCATGTTTTGTATTTTATTTTTCGTTATTCTAATATCAGAAACACAAAAGAATAACAGCTATAATCGCTTGGCTATGAGATACACTCAAGTGACACGTGTCGATACCCACTGCGAAAGAAACAATTGGAAGAGATTATTTAGTTAGAGCATGCCACTAATCATTGCATCGATTTGCGAACCGACGCGGCGACGGTCCTCACAAAAAGGAAACCAGTGACACGCGTCGCAACTCACATTTCCCGAGGTTTTTAAATGATTAAATACAGTGCTGTTTTTAGTTACATCGTGTAGTATAGTGTGTATTGCGAATTTCATAACGGACAAAAACATCGAACAAAGAGTTTGTCTTAAATTTTGGATTGCCAGTGGAATTTCGTGTTCGAAGTCCCTGAAAATGTTACAGAAGGCTTACGTTGAATCGACTTTATCAAAAACACGTCGTGCTTATGAGTGGCACAACGCATTCAAAAACTTGGGTACGAAACATGTTGCCGCTCGGCTAGTCCCAAAAGACCTGAATTTTCTCCAAAAACTCAATCGCATAAGAGTCGCTGAGGACATGCTAGAACGAATCAATGCCGACCAAACATTCATGAAACGCATTGTTACTGTTGCATGGTTTGCGAGTTTGACATGCAAACTAGTCAACAAGCTTCGGAGTGGCGCCTTCCAACTGAACTGAAATCGAAAAGACCACGCCAAAGTCGATCAAAAGTCAGTCATGTTGACCGTTTTCTTTTACTATCGCGGTGTTGTTTACTCGGAATTCTTGCCGGAAGGTCAAACAGTAAATAAATAATATTATTAGAGCGTTATGCGGCGTTTAAGAGAGCAAATTCGACGAAAAAGGTCAGATTTGTGGAACGAAAGTTCTTGGATTTTGCACCACGATAATGCGTCTTCGCACAAGGCCATCATAGGAAACGATGTTTTGACCAAAAACTCAACAAAAACCATCGAACTACCACCTTATTCACCAGATATGGCTCCAGCCGACTTTTTTCTTTTTCCTAAACTCAAATTATCACTTCGTGGCACCCGTTTTCATTCGGTAGAAGACATAAAGGAGCGGCGAGAACTGAACTCAATTCGCGATAAAATAACTTTGGATGAATAACTAACATTTTGTGTATTATTGATCGTTTATACATACAACAACATCGTTACAACACCAATAACTCCATCATACAAGATTCAATAGATGTGCAATCTCGAATCTTGTAAGCCTATTGAACTGGAAAACTGAGTTTTATTCGGTTCATATCGCATGACGTAACCGCAATTGCTCTGACAGCTGTTATGGAACTTTACTCGGCTCCATTTTCGGCTAGTTGCGTATCAAATCAACTTGTAGGGTTGTGCAGCCACTTCATTTTCATATTATTCAATAAAAAATAAGAAACGTTGAGGTTTTCACTTCATGAGCAGAACCTTAGCACCTATGGCAAGCAAATTGCCCGGAGACGAATTAGGACAAAGTCAGAAGGGTCTTTTTCGTATATATTTAATGGAGCTGCATACCTCGGAAAGCATAATTATTATAAGTCTTATGTCCCGGTTCAAGTATACGTAGATACTTTGACAGTCGTTGCAAGTCGTCGAAAAGCCAGAAAACAAGTCTTACTAAGGTGTATCGTGTTTGCCAGTTACTGAGCTGTCGATGTCAAATATAAACACTAACTTGAAATCTGAAGTACGAGTTGTGCAAACTGAATTTAATGTAATTGATTCATAAAGTTCAGTTTGTATAACTTTAGTTTTCAACAGTACTAGCGATTCAATTTAATTTACTCAGATATAAAGATGACATTCGTTTAATGAAATGGCACTAACCGCAATGGGAAAAATGGATTTCAATAAACTGTTTAACATCCCCGGTGTACTAGTTTACAAATATTTAATTTTATTATTGTTCCAGGTAATACGAATGCTGTTTGTCATCATTATGGAGTTCTTCGTATGTTGGACGCCTCTGCACGTCATAAATACGGTAAGAATTTTCTAATGGTTGAGTGGCAGAACCGCGTGGTTGCCGCCGTGTGTATTTCACGACATTCCTTCTTGAGATGATGTCATTGAAAGTATAATAAAGGTTAACCACATTTCTTCAAAAATATAAATGAATAGTGAATATTTTTTCATTTTGGTTAGACAGAAAATATCAGGGACCTTACTTAATCACCATTTCCAATGAAATAACTGGCACGTAACTCTGCTAACGTGGCAGGCAACATTGGCACAGTTTCTCAGAAAAGCGATGGCAAACACTTTTTTCCAACTACTGTTTTTTGCGAAAAACTAAAATTTTGTAAAAAGAAATATCCTCGGCCTTTTCGTCAATCTTTTCAATATTCTGTTACAAAATTGCACCTCTTTAGTGCTTGCCATGGCCTTTCAGAAGTTTATCTTTTATAATATCGTTTTTTTTTTGTCAAAAACAGTTCAAGTAGAATTCTTTTAAATGGAATAATTTATTAGCCAGTTTTCTGATCTTTTAAATAATAAAATTCTGTTCCATAACGTATATATAAAATTCAGTGGGTATATAGAAAGAAGAAGCATATTTTTATTTATTGCGGTCGGCTTTGATTAAACTTATCTAACACCGTTGGGTTTCTGTCTGAAGCCTTTTATTTATTTGCTGGACGTTTTTCAATCTAGGCACGTTTGGTATTCTGTCTCAAGGTTAGGATAAAGAGTGGACTCTTTTTTTTTCACAAAAAAACACTATCGCTCGTTTTCAGCAACTAGCTTTATTTGATATTGTCATATGTGAGCAGATCCCTAAGCCAATACACCTGTCTGTCTATTAATTTTCAGAACATAACTCGCAGTCTTACGGCTCACTCACACTAGGACGATTCGTTTTTTGTTTTATGAATAGTCTTTTTTCACGATTCGTAATTTTTTTGACGGTGGCAATGTTTTTTAAATGACCATGTTCACCCGCATAACCAATCGTGAAAAATGACGGACAAGTCTTAAATCATGTATCGTCTTTTAAAAATCACGTTCGTCAAAAAATCACGAATCGTGTTTTTTGTGAAGGATTTGCTGATGCGCTCGCTCCCGAAAAATCACGAAACGAGTGTGAGATGTTCACATTGGGTTTTTTTGCGAATCGTGATAGAACATCATTCCGTATGCAATGTGAACGTACATTCGTCATGGCGTATCGCGTTTTATGACGAATCGTTAATGACGGAAACCGTGTGAATGAGCCCTTAATTCTAAAATTTTTGACACTTCTCTGTTTGGTTTTAGCTAAGTTTGTTATCCCTCGATATTGCTTTAAATCTGTTGTTAGGCCACTTAAACTTGTTTCATTGTCTGAAACAAATATCAGCTTGGCAACATCGCTACTTTACGAAAGCACTATGTTCGGGCTAATAAAATAAAGTCGTCCATTTACTCAGTTCTACGCCTAGGATATACACATACCTTTAATACATTATCGCGAAACTGAGAGGATGGTTGCAAATGCTCTTACTAAGCTACTCCCCAGAGGCAAGTTTGAATGGTGTGTGAAAACTATATATTATATTGCATGTACGAGAACATGGAACGATGAGAGGGTTGTGTGAGTTTCATGTAGGAATTGTTTGTGATAGTTCCTACTTATGAAATGTTAGCATGCATATGCATGAGATTAAGGAGGAGTGTTAGAGCAAAGAGGTTTTATTCTAATCTCATGACTGGCATGATGACAGTTAGTGTTGTTTAGTTTAGTTTGTAATAAAAATAAACAAATAAGGACCATTTCAACCACAAATCAACTAACGCTTCTAGTGTTAAACATGAGTTTTTGTTATCGTGGTGAAGACTTTAATCAGCAGATGGTGCATTACTTAATGCCAGCCAGGGTGCGCCGGGCGTGTGAAATTGTAGTTCAATTTATAATTGATTATTATTCTTCCCGTCATTGCGACCTTTTTTTTGTACTGGACCATACAGGTCTTAGGAACGTCAAAAAAACCTAACGTTTTGAAAACGAGATGGGGTCAGTGTTTCCTATTTGACTACTCTGAGACTCAGTTATGTGTCAGTGATGTGATGAATAGAGGATTGCTTAGGAATTGACTTAAATTAGACTTTAGAGATACCCCAATGAATTTTAGAACATAATAATATTGATAAAGCTTTTGTTTTGCTTTATCTGAAAGTCATCGTCGGGTCATTCGTTGAAAACAATGGTCCCATCAGATGTCTGGAGACGTCTATCAAACTGATTAAGTGCTAGATAAAGGTCATAACAAAAGGGACCTAGTAATTTCGTTTCAAGCGCAGTCGTCGGTGTGGAAGACCCATGGAAATGGCTGTGACTATACAAGTTGTACGTAGTAGTTTCAAATTTAGACAGGCACTTCACTTTGTGCTAATTATTTTATCACCACTACTCTCAATAAAATCGTTAAACTCAGTCGTTACAAAGTCTGACAACCAGTCTTACCAAGGGGTAAGACTGGTTGTCATTGACTGGGTGTATTACCCAGTACAACTGGGTTGTGGAGGTCAGATAGGCAGTCGCTCCATGTAAAATACTGGTATTCAGCTGCATCCGGTCAGACTGGCAGCCGACCCCAACCTAGTTGGGAAAAGGCTAGGCAGATGATGACTCTCAAGAAAATCATTGTGAGGAAATCAGCTAGTCCTTAAACCAAATCTTTTGAAAAGTGCCACTCATCAACTCGCATTGGGCCTGTGCTGTTGGCTGCACTTTCTTACAGATTGGCACTCTTATAGGCTGATAACATACACTGCTACATAAGAACAGGTATGCTGGAAGAGATTTCATTAGAAATAAGCATTACCTTTGTACTCTTTTTTGTTCCTTTCTTGATTTCTGTATTTATAGTGTGTGAACATAAGTTGTTAAATAAATAAATGAACAAAGCAAACATAATCAAATTGACAATATTTACGCAAGCGACAATTTTTGACTCAGATTAGGAATTAAATTCCTGCATCGCGCTATTAGATTTATCCGACGACAACAGACGGCAGTAGCCCACCAGACACAACTCCCGTCTGGTAGGAGCAACCTGCGTTCTACGGGGGATGAGTAACTTTACGCTCTGATACTATATTTCAGTCTGACCAGAGATTCTTTTATTCATAAATTGAGAACTAAAATGATAAATAGAAAGCTATACTAAGATATATCCGACTACTACGCTACCCTTTCTGTTTGGAGACTAATTTGACAGTTGAGTCCGTATGATAGAATATATTATTTAAAGTATGCTTGTAATCTATTGGAGTCGTTCGGACTGGAAAGAAGTGGGTAGTATGTTTGATGTCAAAGTATTCAGCGAGACTTCGACACGGAATTGTCCATCCAACCGTTTAAAATGGTTTCGTTTCATCACAAAGCAATAGCAATGGTCTTAAGAGGTACTTGAGTACTCATGCCTTCATGTATGTAACTATTTGCTCGCATTTGTAGGTTTTTAAATAATTCAGGCTTGAAACTGAATAGCAGGCTTCAGCGATTTCAATCAAATTAGGTAATTGATTTATAAAATATCCGTTCGTGGAATTTAATTTAGAAACTACAAATATACATTGTTATGGACGATCAAATTACCATTTTGTGAAAGCTAGCCACGTAATGTTCACACCGATTTATTTGTTAATATTAAAAACACCCGTATCTATCAACAAGTGAAAGTGTTTACTTGAGTAAATGTTATTTTTTAAGATACGGCTTTTATTATGTAGTTTAGTCATTGCTTAAAGTTACGATTCTTAGCTTTGTATTCTTTGACGGTTCTTACTTCGTTTAAATTCTTGTCTATTGTATAAAAAAATAAGCTTAAGCTCAAGTAATTACTTTAACTGGAATATAGATACGGGTGTAAATGTAAAAAACAACGTTTCGGAAAAGTATTAGGAACTTATAGAACTCAAGACAGAGCGATAAATCTGTTTTTAGATTTTGGTTCTGGAATAAAATTGTCTAATAACAGAGCATATTTTTTCATTTGACTATTTTCAGGCAAAAACGCCAAAACTATTTCATAGAAGTATAAAAAAATCTAGAACTCAGCTGAATGCGAATAGATCTCACATGATTTATTTATGCTCTGCTGAAAAATGATCTGCAAAGCTCACGAACAAAACAATTTCACATTTTGAACAAGAATTTTCAAATATATTAATAATTTAATCAAGAAGGTATAGTCAATTACACGTCCATGTAACAATTTGAATTTTGAAAACGCCTTTATTTCTTTGCAGTAAGCCTTATTATGTACTTCAAGCTGAGGGTCCGTTGAGTGTAGGTACCTCTTTATTTTTTTCTTAATTCCTTGATGGGTTTTCCTACCGTTTTCACTTTCCTAAACTAACTTTCAGACCATGGTAGCTTCCTTCGTTCATTATCATAATAGGGAAGCCATTAGCGAGTAGTAAGGATTGGCGAAACTTTTGATAGAAATAAACTGAACCCATGTCAATTTACCCAAATTAACCCTCATCGTAGAAAAAGTAAATATACCTAGACCAGTTCAAGAAAACATTAAAAAAATACTGACAGAAAAAGCCTATGTCAATGAATTTTTGAATGACAAATTGCTCTAAATATACTTGCTGAATATGTTCTATTTATTTTGAATTGCATGACTTATTTCACTATTTTTTGAATGTAATATATTAATGCTAATTGTTGATCTATTTATTATTTATTTTTAAAGTAATGGTAGTTTCGAACTAATTTGTACACCAGCAATGGTCAAACATGTTGAGTCAAAGAATACCTTGTAACACCTATAATAAGCATCATACCATGTACATTATCGACACAGTCGAATTTTTTTTGCAAACAAATGAATTTGAATTTGAATCGTGTTACAATTATATATTTGACGACAGGTGCGGCATGTCTTCGCTGTCTTGTTGGTCGGTCATGATGGAACGTGGAGTCCGACGTGAAATAATACACAGGCACTATTCGGTACACTAAACTTTACTGTTTAAAACGCTTTACAATATAAAAAAATAACAAAAGATTGAAGAAATAATAACAGATTGAATTTAAATAAAATGGAATGTAGTGAGGTTAGTCAAGTTGGCCGTTTGTCACCACGATTTCAATTCGACTGTGTCAACTGCACAAGTCTACCGCCTTTTTATTAAACGTCAAAATAACCAACGACAACTCTAATCGACTAAACACACTCAAGCATTGCCATACCAAAAATCAAATTAAATTAAACTAAATTAAAATTATGATAAACGCTTGACATTCCATTAGCGATCTGCGACATATTTATATTTTGCTTTAGCAAAGAAAGGAAATCGTTTGGCATTCCTTAGTCTGGAACTTACTTATTCTGGGACATTACCCTATACCTTCTCAAGTTCTCATATTATGAGAATTCGGTCTTAAAATCATGTCATCAACAGAAAGATGTTTGAGTTTGTGAAAGTAAAAATAAAACATTCCTTTATTTGTTTTGAATTACCTGGCCCACAAATGAGAAATTTAAATGAGAAATTCTAACACTATTCTAACTTACTCAACACCTCAAAGGCAGGATATTTATAGCTCCTCCCACTCCCCCCTCGACCTACCGCTAAAATGCACCGTTAGACTACTGTAAGTAGTTACACTTTGCCTTAGCTATTTCCATTTAGTGTCGAACCAGAGGCAGTCTACATTCGAACCTCTTTATCCCGTCTTATCTTTTCATTAGCATTAGCACACGTTGAGTAAAAATTGCGGTTTGCTACGCTTCTGTTTCATATATTTTATACTTTTAATTTATTTTTTTCACCTAGATTTTAAATCCAGAGCTAGATCAAAGCTTCATTATGTGCATATCTAATTACTGAGTCTGATTTTTTCACAGTAAAATAGAGTATAAACATTTTTTTTTTGTATGAAAATAACTATTGTTTGTATGATAAACAACTATTGAAGTTTTGTGATTTCGAAAAGCATGAACATTTTGTCTAACAAAATACTATACGTCATGGTAGAGTTATAATGCAATGGATGCCATTTCTTGTTATTTGTGTTTCGTTTAACTTTATCTCACCAACGTCAAAAAAAAACATCGCCATCTATGGAAGCGTATACATACTTGTAGGTTACCCACGCACTGCACGCTTGGCGGCTTCGCTAGTCGTCTAGCGTGTAGAGACTGGATGCGGAAATTCTTGGACGTTCGTTCACTTCGATATTCGCTAGGCGTACCGCTAGGCTCTGGGACTATGCAAGCCAACTTCATTGCACTCGTAGCCATAGAGTTATAGACCACGTGGCCACATTCATGTGGCATTGTAATTGCGCCGCTATGCTCCTGCGGTTTGCGATTGCGTTCTATTTTGAACTCAATTCAAATTCAACCATTCCATTATTGATAAAGCAAATGCAAAGTGTCGTAATTTAAACCGGTGTGTTTAATCATGCAGTGGGTTTGTAACAGTGGTACAATATTGTAGAACAACAGATTAATCACCGAATTAATTTCACATGACATCTCATGTATAAAATTATGTCATATAAACAAAAAATTTAAATGTCATAGTAACTCCGGTTTATATTTCACTAAAGTTAAATACTCTACAAAAACAACAAATACGTAGAAATGGATCATCAGCCCACTCGCGATCCATTTCCACTTATTTGTTGATACTTTTAAACACAGCTAATTAAGTAGCTGCTGTTAATTATGATGTTACTGTTAATTGTTAGTTAATTTATTATGATACTGTAGAAAATAATAAACAACATTGCAAAATCATAACATGACACGTGTAATCCCCGCAGTGTCGCTAATTATGTCTAAAGGTCTAATGAGAGATTCAGGAACAATAGTACTTTAAAGAAAAAATTGAATATTATTTAAAGTAAAAACCGAACGAACTTTTACATATAGTTTAGTACTTATTTAAATGTATGTCGTAGACGGTACTATCATTAAACAAAAACACAACACAACTTTCATCATTTCGTTATGCTGGGTTTTCACAAAGCTTGTACGTCACGGCAGTCGTTCAATCTTTCTCATACTTAATACTTTAAATTATAAAAGCTAAAGTTTGTGAGGATGGATGGATATTTTTTTGTTAATCTTTCACGCAAAAATAACTGAACGGATTTGATTGAAATTTGGTGCACAGATAGTGTCAAACCTGGATTTATTATATAGGATACTTTTGATTCCGGTAAATGAATCCACACAGACGAAGTCGCAGGAAGAACATAGTTATTTATTATTATTATCAGTCATTTGAGTTCCACTGCAGGGCAAAGGCCTCCCTTCCCTCCTTCCATTTATCTCTATCGATTGCTGTTAGTCGCCAATCCTTGTGAAAAGAGTCGAGTTCGTCCCGCCATCTCCTACTGGGCCTGCCGCGTTGCCGTTTGTTGCTGTTTGGGATCCAATTGTGTGATTACCTTAGCCCATAGCTCCTCCGGCATACGACAGTTGTGGCCAGCCCAGTTCCACTTTAACTTGGCAGCCGTGAGACCAACATCGGCAATTTGAGTTTTGGAACGCAGTATCTAGTTCCTTAAACAATCAGTAAGTTTAACTTCAAGGATACTGCGCTCCATATTATCTCAAAAAAATACAATAGTATGTCGTCAGATGTGCGTCGGCAACAAGTTAGTTCTAATTAGTTACCACCCACACGTATACTGTTCTATAGATCCTATTTCAGACCACAATACAATCGTATTGAACATTGGCTTTCCAACGACCTTAACCGGTTCAATGGTTAATCAAAGCGGAAATTGCAATAATCGGAACAGAAAGATTAGTAATTAGGTACGGTTAGATAGAAGGGCTAAATTTTATCTCATTTTAATGATGCTGCGCAGGTTACTACGTATTTGTTTTAAACTTTCAACTACGCTGTCACTTACTAGTTATCTTCCATGATTATGCAAGCGCCATGATCGCGCTTTCAACAGAGTTGAAATATCCGGGAGCTTACAATAAATAATAATCACGGAAGATATCCTTTAAGTGACAGTGTAAGTTTTGCTACGTATTTATTGAATCGGCAGGAAATAAATTGTATTTACGATAAGCTAATTATTTATTTAATACTTCGAGCACAAAGTACAGAGGAGGACTTAACGCCATGGGCATTTTCTACCATTGAACTTTTGAGTGATGATTAGTTTTTGGATGAAAGTGTCGATTGCGTGGTTATCATGATTATGGTATTGATGGTCTGTTGATCGCAAACGGTAACGGTAACGGTACGGTAATGTTGAGCTTCTAATATTAGATTCCAAGGGCGGGCAAAGTATTACTGAATTTTTCATCAATTTCTGTGTGGAAAAAGGAAAAAGCATTTATTAGTGAACACAATAATCTATACTAAATATTATAAAGCTGAAGAGTTTGTTTGGTTGAACGAGCTAATCTCAGGAACTACTGGTTCGAATTGAAAATTTATTTTAGTGTTGGATAGCCCATTTATCGAGGAAGGCTTTAGGCTATATATCATCACGCTGCGACCAATAGGAGCGGAGCATTTATCGAAAATGTTACGCAGACGAAGTTGCGCGGGTCAGCTAGTATAAAATAAAACTAAAAGTAAACAACCAAAAAAAATTAATCATTTACAATATGACATACTATAACTAAACTGGTCCTATACTAGGCTAAAAGGCTGCAGCAAAGGTGCTGTAACATTTAAAAAACATGTCACAGCGCTGGTATTCTCTTAGGGCCCAACCTACTTATATTAGGGTACAACTAAGGGGGTGTAGCAGGACAGAATCTAGTTTTTTGCCCTAAACATAACTGGTGAAATGTTTAATAATTAACAAGCGTTGATTTTCTCTTTGTGGATATATTGATACTGCAGCTGCAGGAAAGTAACGGAATATTTGTTTTCAACTATTGTTTTTGCTTGTCAAACTAAACGGGGAGTTTTCCAACATTTCCTTTGAGCTTTTCATTGCACAATAAATATACACTGTACAACTCTGCTCCATAAAAAAAAAGAACGCACGAAACATTTTACTTTGATTCGAATAGGATTGGGATGTTTTATTTTAATCATGTTAGTTACAATTTGTATAGTAGCAAGTTACTAGTGTTTTATTTTGAAACATGATGTGGGTAGGTAGAAACAATATAATGCCACCGGCTACGATCCTTACATACTTCTTTTGCTTTGTTTGTTCATCTGACCTTTTTTAGATGGAGTATGTTTTTTTCAAAAAGGTTTAACTGAACCTGTCTGTTAGAGGCATTTATTATTTTTAAAGGACTAACTTTGTGGTTAATTTGAGGTTTAGTTGAGATTTTATTTTATTTACAAGGAGTAAGTAATAATATTAACTACGCCGTGTACAGTCGTGGAAAGTTTTTTTTTTTTAATTTATCAAACTCCAAATTTTATTTCAATTAACGAATTTACAAGTACTTGTAGGTAAATTGTCAAGGACTTGGACAGTTCGAAATGTTAAAAACATGTTTAAATACGTTCATGTATTATTGAAAATAGATATTTACATATTTGTGACCGTTATTTTCTATAATAATGTTGGCAGTTTGTAGTCGGAAAAGTACGTTTAAATTCTTGCTTGCAGATCAAGTAAATTACGTAAAGGTAAAGAACCTTTTTGTTACCCGACCGTATATGAAACTAATCTTCTCGCGTTTTAAAAAGATAGCCAGACATGGTCCCATAGGACATGTCCTAACTTTTATTGGACTTCGTGAAATAAATATTAATAGAAATATGCTAATATTACTATATCACTGGCCCTATGTAGCGCAGCCCTGAGACACACAATTTTATCTTTTTTTGTTTAGATTTAAGTTTATTTTTTATTTAATTTCATATTGTGTTTTTGTGGCATGTGCCAGACAAACATTATATTGTACATATTTCTTCTTTACTATATATTCAGCCCTTCAAATGTTTCACGGTTCACTTAAAAAAATGAGTCAATTTATGTATGCTTGTATACTTTTTGGTATATTTTTTACAGGCAATGCTAACGCTAATACGAGATACAGACTGAACCTTTAACATGGTTTATTTCGCAAAAGAAATCGGCTTAATTTACCTATACTTTTTGGTATAACTATAGGCAACTCAACAACAAACCAAACAAATTGGCAAGACTGAACACAATTTGACATTACAATAAAACAAAAAATAAAAAATGTGAATTAGGATAGACGAATTTGCGTTTGTTATTCTTTATTTAAATGTAAATAAAAGAATACTTGATTTTTTCCGACTGTAATTTAGACGTTGAAATTTTTTTGGGACTATGCATTAAATAATTCTTTTTGATGTCTATAATCTTTTAATGATGTCTAAGTTGTTTCCAACATTATTATTTTACGCTGATGCTGTTTGAAAATATTTAATTTCAAGTAAACATCTCTTAATACGATATTTCTAACCCCTTGGGAAGGTCAAGCTAAATGATAATGTAGGGAAGTAAGTAAGTAAAGTAAGTACATTTTTAATGGACATAGTGTTACCCTAAAAATGCTGGAATTGAGCTGCATCCCGCTAGACTGAAAGCCGTTCAAAACATAGTTGAGAGAAGGCTAGGCGGATGGTGATGGGACGTGTCTGGAATATGCTAAAGTACACTACCTCTTTTCCTCGACTTTTCATAACATTGAGCTGTTATGAATATTTTAATAATATCAAAGGGATAGAATTAAATCAGTGTTTTGATTAGTTAGGTACTGCGGGAATTTTCCCAGGGGATTAATCAAACTGCGAAAGTGTAAAATTTAATCATGGTTTGAGAACAAAATCGAATATTTGAACAGACATGCAGGCGGCTTGGTATTTATTTTCGGTAACGTGGTTTTTCGAAAGTGTGAGTGACCGCTTAGTTCTTCTAACTAAATGATGGATTTTGATGTGAATTTCACCAGAGATTTTTTTTATAAATGGCAAAGTTTTTGATTATTGGATGTAAGTTTCGAGCAAAAACTACTAAACGGATTTAGATGAATCTTAGTTTCAAGATAGCCTGTATTAACCCATATGATACTTTTGATCTCATGGGACTATTACCAATCTGCGAAAGCGAAAGAAGTCGCGGGCATAAACTAGCAGGGTTAAAAGTAAAACTTTAAATCATGTTCATGTTGTCAAATCGTAGCATGCCAGTTGCAAGGGTTGTCAAGTCCGTATTCCGTGTCCGTACAAGGGCATTTATTTTTATGTTAAAATTTAAGAAAAGAGAAAATAATAAAATCATGTCAAGTAGGTACTGATTGAAAAAGTGAAATATACAAATTTATGTCCATATTTTCCTAAGGAGTACTTTTTAAAGTTATTTTTTACATTTAGATTTTTTGCGACGCTTAGATTTAATAAACCAGTCCATTGTACATATGTAGCTCTCACCTCACCCATATAAACAACATTTTATTGGATGACGAATCTTTGGATTTTTTTTGCCAGTACTGAACTGAGATTTCTGAACACTGCTACTCGTTACCTGGAGTCCATTGCTACTCCTACTACAACCTCTTTGGACTAAATAAATGAAATTAGATATAAAAAATTACTATCTCAACCTATTTAATTTAATGTTATTGATAATTTAATTTTGTATAATTTTATCTAGCTCTACAATCTACTATAATACTACTCTAGAATACATTAATAACCTTGTTTTTTAAATTTAACTTCTAATGTTTTATGCTGATTCATGTTTTTTTTTTATGTTTTCTAATTTACTAATGTAAAATAATAAAAAAAAAACATGTTTACTGACCTATAACTGGTTTGTGTGGTTTATACCTATAAATAAAAGTTAGTTATTTTAAAAAATAAACAAATAATCGAAATTTACGGGAGGGTACAAAGTTCTTTATATTAAAGTGAGTTATTTTTGATTTTCAATAAATAATATTAATAATATTTGTAAAAAAAAAATGTTTTTAGTCACCCATTCTTTTTTGTAATAATTTCCTTGTATTGACATCCCTAGCGTTGTGTTCAATGACACACGTGATCGCGCGACACAACGGCAGACGACAGAGTTCATACTCTCGATTGGGCGCGTAAGGTAGGTAATTATAGCGTTAGGTATCTATCTTTTGGCTGTGGCTCCATTATTAATCTGTACTCCGTAGTACAGATTAATAATGGAGCCACAGATTAAGTAATAGTTCCTTACGGAACAGATACTTACGTAAGGAACTATTAATTAATCTGTGGCAATAGACTCACCCCCTATTACATAGGACTTAAACATAACGGTGAAACGTGGGTGTACTATTAATTAGGTACACCTCTATAATATGATACATAATATAAGGATATTATGTATAATATTATACATAATATAAGGATATTATGTATAATATTATACATAATATAAGGATATTATGTATAATATTATACGCAGTACGCTTTTTCTTTCAGAAAAAAATTGATTTACGTTAGTGTGGTACAAACATCTATGTGCTCCAGCGATAAAAAAAATAACTCCTTGTTGCAAAGAAAAAACCCAACATCAGAAATCGTTCTCTTGAAATTATTGCCGCTAGAACAAACTTCGAACAAGGTATATCATAACTTTTTCGCAACTACAAAGTAGTAACTAAACTATACTCTTTGGCGATGAGCTTTATGTTGATAGATCGCTTAGATAACTTTCCATGCACTACAAAATTCTTAATTAATTAAATAAATCTTAATACAAAAATATTTGTTTCATTAAAATTGTTGTTTCTGAAGTTCTGTGAAAAAGTTTGTTTAGCGCAATATGCGAAGTTTTCCAAATTACGCTTGTCTTTTGAAGTACGTATTGTGTAAAGTATGTGCAATAAAACTGCCTAACTTTGTGCACAATGAAGATAAATGAGCAGGTCTTGATTATTGTCTACGTTTGACTCACCGATGACTCATCACTACTCGCGGACACAATAATGGCCCTTGCAGTCTGTTAACGCATTTACCTGCTTCAGTCCAATAGCAACCTTATTGCGAAGGCGATAAAGATCACTGTAATTGTAACAGTAATGCAAAGCCAGGGGTTAAAGGTAAAAGGACTGTTGGTACTTGAAGGATATTGTAACAGAATTCGAATAACATATTGGGCTGATATGATTCAATGACAATGTATAATCCATCATCATCTGCTTAGCCTTTTCCCAACAATTTGTGCCGGCTCCCAGTCTAACCGGATGAAGCTGATTACCAGTACTTTACATGGAGTGACCGCCTATCCGACCTATCTGACCTCCACAACCCAGTTAGTTAGTACTCGGTAATACGATACCCCTTGGTAAGACTGGTTGTCAGACTTTCGGGCCACTGACTACCTGTAACGACTGTTAGAGATCAACAAATGACAATGACCAGCGGCTTAGCGTGCTTTCCGAGGTACCTACGGAGAAATTTCGAAAAGTAATGGGTGGTCACCCATCCACGGACCAATCTAGGCAAGCGTGGCTTTACCTGAAGGTCGGAGGAAGGCTGTTATTATTTAGCCATTTGAAAAAAAATGGAAAGATATTTTGTAAGAAAATTGTTTTGAAGTTTCTCGAACGGAACTTTAAATTTCAATATTTCTTGCAACTTTGTTAATTTGTAGAAGGAAGACCAGAAAAAAAAAATTGGTAAAACAATTTATTTCTACCCCACGCCAGCTCGTTCGTTCGTTCACGCGAGATCGTTGTTTATTTGAGTGAGGATTTCCCATGGACCACAAATTAACTACTAAGTTCAAGTTGCAATATTATAATGGAAAGCAGTGAATTCCACAGACTGGCCGTTCGCACAATAGATGAGGAAGCATAGCGCTTTATTCGGATCCGTGGGACTTCAACCATAATTATAACATGATAGTAGAATATTGAAGTAATCGGTAGTTCACAATATTTTAATGCACTAGTGTTTTCTACGAATTTCGCCATTTTGAAATGGGAATGCAGCTTGTTAAATTGATACCAGCAAGTACTTGTTTTACTTAGTACCAATTAATTTTAATGGATTGGCAAGTGTCGTTAGTAGGTATACAATTGCATATCATTTCACATGAAAATGTTAGTGGCAAGAAATTGAAGGAATTAACGAGCTATATGAATTTGTAGCAAATAAAAGTTTCTAGGTAAAACAAAAATAACTGCACGGTAGCTATTTTCAACCGACTTAAAAAAAGGCAGAGGTTCTCATTTCGGTTGTATTTTTTTTTGTGTTTGTTACCTCATAATCCGTCATTTATGAACCGATTTCTAAAATTATTTTTAATAATTTCATCAAAATCGGTTCAGTAGTTTGGTTTTTAAATCAAAATAGCTGGAAAATATGTGTCGTCCAAGTAAACGAAATTGCGAAATTGATACTTGACAAAAGGATTTGTGTCATAACTAAAAACGGCAAAAAAATTAAACGACTTCCAAAAAAACACTAAAGTCAGTGGAAAATAACTTTACTTTCGAAAGTCGGTGGCAAAAAACAATAAAACAAACAAAAGACACCGACTTCCGAATGTAAAATTCTTTTCCACTGTTTTTTGTGTTTTTTTTTTAGATGTGGGTTATTTTTTGCTATTAAAAATTCGAAAGTTTCTGAGTTCGGATGGATGGATGGATGTTTGTTACTCTTTCATGCAAAATCTCCTAAACGGATTTAAATGAAACTTGGCAAACAGATAGTTTTTATCCTGTATTAACGCATATACTAATACTTTTTATCCCGGTAGTACGATCCCGTAGGACTTCGGACAATTACCGAACTCCACGCGAGCATAACATAGTAATTAATAAAACATGTTGATGTTTATTAAAAAGCGTAGGTTATTTACTTTTGTTTATTTTTTTCAAAGTTATAAAATTGATCGTTGTAAACTGAAAATTGTATAACTTCTCTAAAAATTTTAAAATGTTACGACAACTCGAGAATTCTAGAGAAATTCCTGTCGGGAATTCCCGGAACTCGACAAAGAAAATACGTCGTGCAATGAGAAACCCTAGAGTCAAATATGTATAGTTATTCTGCTTTTTGTTAAATCAATACCATCAAATCGAATGTAGTGACCCAAACAAGTGAGTAGCAACCCCTAGAAAATTCTTGAAAACAAAAATGTCAAAAACATATTTATTTAAAAAATGGGCTTTCATCGTTCTCCTGCCCTTGTCCCACTTCATTTGGGGTCGGCGCAGCATGTCTTCGTCTGCCATACTTCTCTATCACGTGTCATTTATTCAGACACCTCCTTTCTGGCATATCAGCCTTCACACAGTCCATGCATCGTTTCTTTGGTCTTCCTCTACTCTCATTCCCATCCACATTCATACTCAAAACCTTCCTCACGATATTTTCCTCATTTCTCCGCATCACATGCCCATACCACGGCAACCGATTACCACACAACTTTTCAGTCCCCGGCGTCACTTTCAGACTTCCTCTTATGTACTCATTTCTCCAGCTTCAGCTTCTGTTGCCGTTTCTCCAATCTGCTCTGGATCTCAGGTTCATCTTCACCGACAAGAACAATGTCGTCGGCGAACAGCATGCACCAGGGTGGCTCTTCCTATATGTCCGACGTCAAAGCGTCCATAATCAACAGGAAGAGGTAAGGACTCAAAGCTGACCCTTGATGCAAGCCTACAGTCACACTGAACTCGTCGGTGTTGCCAGCAGCTGACCGAACGTAGGTACAAAATTGACTGTACATAGCACCAATTAACTCTACATACTTCCCAGGCATACCTTTCTCTTTCAAAGCTCACCACAACACGTCCCGAGTTACCCTATCATACGCTTTCTCTAGATCAATGAACACCTTGTGCAAGTTCTTGTGTGCATGTCTGAACTTCTCACACAATTGGCGGAGTGCAAAAGTGGCGTCCATGGTTCCTCGACGTGGCTTAAATCCAAACTGATTTTGAGTAATCTCACTCTCCTCTCGCAATCTTTTCTCTATCCCATACTTTCATACTATGTGACATGAGCATTATCCCTCGATAGTTGTTGCAGATCTTAAAACTAGCTTCCGCCTGCGTAAATTCATATTTTTACACAATATCTTTATAAATATTATAGTCTATTTATAATTCTAATTTTAGCTATAACAGTAAAGTATTATCCAAATTCGTTAAATAGTTTTTTTTTTGAAAGTGTAACAAACATCCATCCATCGTCACAAATACTTTCGTGTTCACAATATTAGCAAGAACTAGCTTCAATTATAATTTACTCTATAATATTGCATTCCTTTTAAATGTCAAAGCTTTGTTAACATTGCAGTGTTATTTATAATTGTGATTTTCCTTCGTTCTTATCTTAAGTGAGTTCTACTGCGTAGAACGTTCTAGTAGTATTTCATACTACATTAAAGCTACATAACATCGAGTAATACTATTAATCATAAACCTTTTTATTGGAATGTACCTACGAGATGTGTATCTAGCATACTGTAGTTACATAATCAGCCGTTTTGCAGTCAAATATTTTACTTACGAAAATATATTCTTAAGGATCAGATGCGGTTAATATTTAAAAAAAACAAAGCACTAATCAACCTAGAAAGTTTTATTCTTAATAAATGATTTTATTTAACGAGAATATCAAATAACAAAAATAGATTTACACAGAACTAAAACTTGAACATAATCTTAACAGTCACTAGCACTTATTTAATACGTCCGTCGCGTCCGAGAGCCAAACACAGAATGAGTCGAACACGTTGTAACCTCTCCGTTTTGTTTATACCCTGTCATTCGGTTCGGTTTGTAGGGTAGGGATAATATTTAAGACGGCCGTTCCTGACACTGCGGCGTCCTCGACTGCAGCATTGCTTGCATCATTGGTATTAGATCCATCTCTCGCAACCGGGTCATTATCATCTTGCTCTTGCTCTGAAACATATACAGAGAACAGGTAAATGATTTACCCAGTTTCGTGTTATAGTCTGAAGCATATATCTTGGAGAAAAGAAAAGGACTTCTATATATTTTTGTTACTCGTACCATGGGCGCAAGTGTGCACTCAAGCGCCCACAGACAAAGGTCTATCGAAAAGTGTTGTAATATTAAATAGCTTCAGACTTAACACGAAATAATAATAAAAATTCAATTCAGTGCATGGCTAACGACAGAATCCGGATTTCCATCACTCTCCATACACTGCCACATGACAGAGGCCCCAAGTTCGCTTGTCAGTTTCACGTATTCATAGCATAGGCCCTAACGTTTGCATACTATGACTACGTGACACATAAACACACTTTCTCTCATAAGAGCAAAGTAGAAACAGAGACCCATACCTTTGTATGTTCTCTCAGTGGCCTAAACACATTAGCTCCACTGGGCGTCACTCACCACTCTCAAAGAAGGCTGAGCACGCATCCGGCGTCCACTCGCCTTGCCACAACATCATATGCTCTGCCGCCGCTTGGGTCTTCTTTCCATAAGATCCCGCTAGTAGCTCTAATTCGTAGCGGTGGCATGGTAGCGCGCGAATAACCTTGTAGGGTCCACGCATGCCGGAGTCTAGTTTGCCGGTGATTTGTGCAGCCTTGCTCACAAACACAAAGTCCCCGACGGCAAAGCTGCGCGGCTGCCGCCGATCTTCATTAACATAGGCATCCTGGCGCTGTTGATTGGTTGCAAGGAGCTCAGATGCCCGTTGTCTGCGAAGGGTTAAGAGAGCCTCTCGGTTGAGATTAGAGTTATTAAGTGCCACATCTCGCACTAGGGATCTGATAACCGGAGTGGCTGCGTCGATACCGACCAGTAACTGCAGCGGTGAAGTCTGTGTGGTAGCCTGCTTGCAGATATTCAAAGTGAGCTGCATCTTCCACAGTACATCAGACCACTGTGAGCCTTTATTGCCGACTTCAACGCGTAGCATGTTGAGAACAGTCCTGCAGTACCTCTCCACTTGTCCATTTTCTCGATGCATACCCGGTGTGATGAAATGTATTGAGCAGCCCAACTCGCTGACCCAATTTTGAAAGGTTGTGCTTTCAAACATTCTTGCGCGGTCACATATTATTGTGGACGGTGTTCCAAATAATGACACTAGTTTGATCCAGTTGCCCATCTCTTAACTTGGATATTAGCTCTTGCGTCTCCGCATCAGCAGTTTGAGCGATCTTCGCCCAGTTGTTTGGATTCCGAATATGAGACACATTGACGGTAGGAGGAGGAGGGTTACGGCTTAGAAAATCTGCATGTTGCATCAAGGAACCTTTTCGGTAATCTAAAGTAAAACTAAAATCTTGTAGGTACACCCACCAGCGCGCGACCCGAGGCAACAAATTTTTTTTACGCTCCGTTAACTTTAAGGAATTGCAATCCGTCACTATTTTAAAGTTAATGCCAATCAAATAGTGACGGAAATGCTGGAGCGCACGCACGACAGCTAACGTCTCCAACTCGTAGCTGTGGTATCGCGACTCAGCGCCCTGAGTGGATCTACTAAAATACCCAACAACTCTCTTTCTTCTACCAGTGTGTTCTTGTAATAAAATGGCACCCAGCCCAATAGCACTGGCATCGGTGTGGAGTTCCGTAGGCAACTGAGGATCGACTATCGCTAAAACTGGTTCATTTGTCAAACAGTGAATCACATAGTCCCGAGCAGTATCCTGCTCAGCACCCCACAAGAAAGGTTCCCCTTTTCTCAACAATTTTGCTATACATGCGGTCTTAGAAGCATAGCCTGCTATATTACGACGGAAGTATCCCGCTAACCCCAGAAACTGGCGAACCTCCTTGACATTTGTGGGTTTTGAAGATCTAACTAGTGCATCGACTTTCCCCGGACTCGGCCTCACCTGACCATGACCAATTAATCTACCCAAGTATTCGATTTCTGTGTCCAAAAAGGTACATTTCTTTAAATTAATAGAAAATCCCGCTGTTTTTAATATCCGTAAGACTTCACTCAAAGTGTGAAGGCCTTCCTCTACCGAATTTGACAATAGTAAAACATCATCTATGTATGTAAGGACTTTACCAGCGTCTATTAATGTTTTCAAAGTTTTAGTGATAATCCTCTGGTAAACAATCGGTGCATTGGCTAACCCATACGGCATTTTCAGGTATTCATACTGTCCTTCAGGTGTTACGAAGGCAGTCTTGCTAATCGAATCATCGTCCTTCATCGGTACTTGATGGAATCCAGTAGCCATATCAAGGCTGCTGAAGATCTTATAGCTACCAAGTTTGTCAACATGGTCATCGATCAGCGGCAAGGGAAATCTCTCTTTGACAGTGATAGCATTCAGTGCCCGATAATCGACACACATCCTATCACTGCCGTCCTTCTTTTTGACTAAAATAATCGGACTCGCATAGTCGGACTGAGATTCCCGTATTATGCCTTTGCTGAGCAGATCGCTGACAATGTCTCGAACTCTCTTCTTTTCGTCAACCGAGAGCTTGTAAGGACGATGACTGATTGGAGCAGTCGAAGTTAACCGAATTTCCTTGCCACCCGTGTTCACGGTAGAGGTTGCAGTTCCAGTAATAAATAAGTCTGAACTACCAGAAGGACGAACAGTATTGTTGGTATGACGGGGATCGTATTTAGGTTTAACATAAACAGATAAAAATTCAACTAGATCCTTTGAGAGTAACTTGGCGTTGGTTGCCGCGGCCTTTATTTGGGGATCAGCGATGCCTCGAACAACGATGGCAGCTTTCAGTTCGTCACTCAATCCTTTAACAATGTTAAGACGCAGCAATGATTTACGCGCATATTCCGCATAAGTTGAGTACTTATTAGAGTTTGTACTCATTACATCATATAATACGGAAGCAATATCAATGTTACGTGGGCACAATGATCTAAATTCCAGTTTGAAACCACTCCACGATCGATCATTTGTGACCCAATCATTCAACCATGACTTTGCATCTCCCTTCAAACAACTACCTACTCGTCCAAGGCACTCGCGATCATCCCAATTGTTTATTAGCCGGGCGCGGTCAACCTCGGCGCACCAGACATCAAAATCGTGTACATTTGGATCAAAAGGCGATATGTAAAAGTTGTGGGACTTTGCTTTAAAAAGTGCGGTCAATGCTCCAACAATACTGCTCTCTGTATCCTTTGTTCCACTGGTATTCATATCACCACCCTCAGTAACCTCTTCAGCCATGCCCGAGCCCGGCTCACTAGCAGGAGTCGGTACAGCCAAAGGGGTGGACAATAAACGGCTCTGATTTATAGGACGCGACGGACTATCTCCGGACTATCGGTTCTACCGATATAGGTAACCTAGCTTCAATCGCCTCTAGTCTATTAAGGATCCTATCAAGAGCTACGTCGCGAGAGCTATCGCGGATAGCGCGTGAGTCTCTGTTGTGTTTACGAGAACTACGAGGGCTTTGCGATCCAATGCGACGCCTAGAAGACCGGTCACGACGATCAGATGGACTATCATGACGGTTGCTACCAGACGGCACATGATGACCACTCACACTATCACGACGCGATTCGCGAGAACTACTACTAGTACGTCGTTTTCCACGAGAATGCCTGCGTCCCTTGGATCGAGACGAACGGCCTGTCATTTTTATAAAAATAAAACTTACTTACGGTTGAGATGTAATTAGACGAACTACACGCAATAAACACTGAATTATGCTTAGATGGCAAACGGTCTAGAACACGTGGCAATCCCACTTCTGATCTTAAGGATCAGATGCGGTTAATATTTAAAAAAAACAAAGCACTAATCAACCTAGAAAGTTTTATTCTTAATAAATGATTTTATTTAACGAGAATATCAAATAACAAAAATAGATTTACACAGAACTAAAACTTGAACATAATCTTAACAGTCACTAGCACTTATTTAATACGTCCGTCGCGTCCGAGAGCCAAACACAGAATGAGTCGAACACGTTGTAACCTCTCCGTTTTGTTTATACCCTGTCATTCGGTTCGGTTTGTAGGGTAGGGATAATATTTAAGAATATTAAATTCACGGACAGCCTAAACCATAAGAAGTATAAACACTTGTGCTCAATCGTTCCTTTCCTACCTGACGAAGGAGAGTATCTAACCTACTAAGGAAGGTTTGATGAAACTTCATCTTGAAAAGAGGTTACATTGGAGATGGTCTTGCCGGCGGAAAATCGCTTCTAAAATCTCAATTTCGCTTCGGAAATCTGTGTTCTACCTCTATCACATTGCCATACCACGACAAACAATTGCACGGTCCCTGGAAACACTTTCAAACTCACTTTAATGTCACAACGATACGGATTCTTCGTAATAATAACTCACAAAAGAATTCCTACTCAATATTGAGCGGAACTATCCCGCTACTACGCTAAAAGGGATTGGCATAAAAGCCCAATTCAGGAAGTAAGAGCGTTGCAATAAAAAGGTTGATTGCCTTTGTAGGCAGTATACCTTTGGATAATAGCACCTCGAATATCGTACGGCTTTCCGGCTTTTTCGTGTACCGTTTTTTCGATAGTTCACAATACCATTACAGGTTATGGGGTTTTGTACAATTTGTAAGAGGGAAAAATATGTAATCGAAAATATTGACTCATGGACTATGAAATACGTTATTTAAATAATAAAAACCGCGTTACTGTTACTCTTATGCAGTGGTTCTTACAGTTATTGCTAACTAACTCTTGTACGCGGTTTCGCCTTCACGGCATTACTTGTTTATTATTATAAAAAAAAAATGCTTTTTCCACTTTTCTGTAATATAATTCTTTATTCAAAACCTCCATCTTTCTATGCATCATACTCTACCACAGATTAACACATTCTGCCACAGATTATATTTAGCCTCATCATTTCTCTCCTTATTTATTAAAACTTATTATTCTAAATATCATGCAGATGGCTTAACAACTCACCCAGATCTAGTGACAAAATGATCATTACTATTTGCATTATTATCATTGTTAGTGTTAATGTTTTAATTTAAATTGTTCAACTTAATTGAATCAATAGCCAAATCATCATCTTCCCCATCAAAATCAACATAAAGATTTTCTATGATATGTTGACGATTGCGGCGTAATATGTTCCCATTCTGTTCCATAATATTATATGATCTAGGATACAATGATTTACTCAATATATGACCTGGAGTCCAAACCTTATCACCAGTCCTTTTTTTAAACATGATATTTTGACCTGTTTGAACTTCTTTTAACTGTTTAGAATTATTCTTGTCATAATATGATTTAATCTCATTTCATAGTTATTTGAATAATACAGTTTACCACGAAATCATTATTGCGTTCATAATGGTTTCACAGTAAAACCCAACAATGTACTCTTTTTTACAACCGCAAATGGCAACGACTGGCTAATTTCAAGAACCGCCCCATTATTTCGGACACGAACAGTTAAAATATCAGAGATCGTTGATATTTAAATGACTTTTCCCCTCGAGTGTATGAACCCTTACGAAGCGACAGTTAACTGTATCGTTTTATATTATTAATGCATTAAATCGATTTTTAGGAAGCCTTTTGTTTTCATTGTGGAAAAATTTAACGTCATTGAACAGGCGCCAAGCTTTACCTCGTGGTAAAAGCTTCACACCTAAGCGACACGTCTCTTACGACAGTGATGGCGCATAAAATAAAAAAAGAAAGTTGTCTAGTAGTACTGTTATTTGGTATTTTTGCCTGGCAAGCTTTCTGGAAGTTTTCAAAATTGGTATTTTTATAAATTTTGATGGGATCTGGCTTTCCGACTTTCAACTTTTCCACCACGTATCTTTGCTGCTCGCGCCGCCAGAATTGAAAAATGGCGCCTAATAGCAGTTTCTTTCTTACAAATTTTACGATGAAAAATTTGAAAAAAATAAACTTGTTTTTTTTTGTTGTAAAATCAATAATTTTGAGTGCCGCAGAGTGTACTTCAAAATGCGTTTCGGCTAAAAAAACTCATTTTTACACAGCCTTGAGGTGGAGTAGTACGGTCACTACATTTTATAACGCCTCCATAAAACACACTATGATTCGGTTTCAGAATTAACTGCTAGTGTTTGTTAGGTTATCAACTTCAAAAACCGACTGTAAGGCTTAGTGTGATTTAAGCGTTATTCAATGTACTTATTAGACGACCGTCTATTGATATGTTGGACGGACATAGAGGTTACGTTAGCTGCGGTATATATTTTTTGTTTCGGCCTGCGTGTTTGTACAATGACCGACCTTGGATGGTAATGCAAGATAATGCCTACATTTTCATACAAAGTTAGTTAAAGGCTTAGCTGTATATTATATATAATTATAATGCAAATGCTACTCAGTCAAGAGTTCATGACTTAAGCAAAACAAATTGTAATTATGCTCGTCTAGCACCAATTTTACAGTTTGGCAAACACACAAAAAATAAATTAAAATTTCACTTAAAAAAAACACGACTTAATAAAAATTTTGAAGTCAAGACAACACATATTTCACGTAATTTCCATTGTTTTAGAATCTAAAAGGGTGTTGATGAACTCGGTAAAGTGCACCACTACAAAGTGGCACTTACTAACTTTAATAGGAATAATTTTTCTTTGTACTCTTTAGCTAAATCGAAAATTCTCACCCCTAACCACTCATAAGTTGTCTGCAGCATATTCAAAAATAGCCTATTTATAGAGGCCTGTTATGATAGGATTGAACGACAACTTTTCTAGACAATCAGAGAGTGGATTTAAACTTTGATCTAAAAACTTTGTCTGAAACATTTTGCGAGGTCAACAACGTGATTATTTTTGTAAAAATAAATGAGTTCTTGTTTGGAATTTTCATGACGTCACGTTTGCATTCCTCGATGCTGTACCTAAGCTTATAAGCATATTTTGCTAGTTGAGATTTATCAGACCATTCCCTCGGGGGATGCTTATAGTCCAGGAGTGAAATTTTTGGGGGATAAAGTTGGGTTTCTCCATTGTCCCAGGGCAAGCCTAGATTACAACATTATATTTTATTTTATACCCTTTTTCACTCACCTAGTGTAAGTGACTAATGTCATGCCTAACATTACTCTAGAGAATCACAACAATAGCCCTAACAGCAGGGTTTTATTGTCGTGAAATACCTAATTATTCAAATTAAATTACCTAATAATAAACCTTATCATCCATTACTTCTAGCCCATTTTACTCCGTAAACGAGGATAATGTTACCACTAAATACGACAATAAATTAAACTGCGTATACCTCATGACGTGAGAACGTCTGCATACAAAAAATCATTCGAATAAATCCAGTAGTTAGTCACAGGACATAATTTTTCATTTTCAACATTTTCTACATGATATTGATTAATAGGCTAGCACTGACAGGTTAACGACTCCCATATCAGTATAAAAATTAAACACATGTTGCCAACTCGCTACTTCCAAAACCTTTGGCGAATTCAGTCCTCAAGTTTTATTTCCAGATGCGATTTAGTGAAAATTATACCTAAATTTAGTGAATCAATATTAATTCTAAACGGTGTTCTATTTTGTTAACAGTTTTATGCTATTTAGTTTGTTTGAAAAAATATAATTTTTTAGTTTCGGTGTTATGATTTATTTGAAAGTTGTAAAATATTCCTATGAACTAGTATTACCAGTGTTTTCAGTTATTGTCGTATTTTCGGGCCACCTTGTAGAAAACCTAAAATATTAAGCAGGGTACAACACTTTCATATACTCGTAGTACCGGTTATTCTGCCATCTTTGCTGGTCAATGAGTGTCATACAACCTTTCCTGGGATTGTCATCAAGAGGATAATGCACACTCCTCGCTTTATACCGCCCGGAGGGCAAACGAATGACAATCGCTTTTAACGTGTTTCATATTTCTGCGACTTTCAACAGCATTATACTTCAACCAAAATGTGCAGGCGGAAAAACACAGAACTTTAATAAATGAACTATGTTTGACATTTCGTTGCCTTTTTTCTTGACAAGTAGCGCCACGTTGAACTGCACAGTTAATGTGGCCCTGTGGTTTGGTGGTATTATACTACTGAACAATGTCGATTAATTGATTCAAAATATTAAAATAAAACCATGTTTCGCAAGATTGAGTTTACTTGAAGAAGATTTCAAAGTACGTCTCATTTTTAAAAAACCCACCCACCTTTTCAAGATACTTACTTACTTTCTACCCCTAAAAGTATTCCAAAAAAATAATTAATAAGCATTAATTCTACACCTGATTATTTTGATTTTCGTCTTTTCACCTGTATTATGCACATTTTCTTTAACTCCGAACCTTATTTCCAGATCTACCTGTTCTACCCAGACGAGCTGTACCAGTACATTGGCTCCAAAGGCGTGGTTCTTCTGCAACTTCTGGCCTACTGCTCATCATGCTGCAACCCTATCACCTACTGCTTCATGAACAGGAAGTTCAGGCAGGCCTTCATTAGCTTGATCAAGTCTTTCAGGATATTTCGGTAAGTGCTTGTGATCAATTATTTATGGTTCGTTTATCCTGGCTTCGTTCCATAGAAACAGCTGAGGATATTTTTGATTTGGAATCTGGATATCTCAGATTACAATCTAATCATATAAAATTCAAAGTCCAGACTGACTGACTGATTGATATATCAACGCACAGCTATAAACCACTGGTTTTAAAGAAATCTAATTTGGAGGGTGTATTTTTTTTGAAGAGTAGGTATCCACTATCAAAGTATTTTCGAAATTCCACTCCTAAGAGGGTGAAATGGGGGGTTGAATTTTCTGTGAAACTTTTTATTCTCTGGGTCAATTGACTTGAAAATTTTTGTACATACTTTTCAGTTAAAATTATGAGAATCGTGTATCACAGTTTTTCCAAAATCATCCCTAGTATTGTGATTACCCAGAAGAAAATATAATAATAATTTTCATTTATCAAATCAAATCAAATCACTTTATTATCAGGCTACCGAGGCCCATAGAAAAAATACATAAAATAATCTTATACAATAATAAACTAATACTCATATTAAAAACCTTAACTTTACATGTAACGTTGTCGGTGTCGTGTTTCGCTGCGTGGTGTCGCGTAACCGACCTCGGATACGTCGATACACAACACTCTTCGGCCAAAGTAGAAATGTCTGCAGCTGTTGGGTTAGAACTCGTACCACGAACGACTTAATGTTGATGTTGTGACGCGATTTCAACTATTCGACCCTCAGATTCCAGTCGGTCTCCACTTTCAAATACTCCACGACTTCCTCACTCTTTGTGGCGTAATGCAGACGCGAAATGTACAGCTGCGTCGTAGGTACAGCAGGACGCAGCAGCAGGTTGGGTCCACTCGTTGCGGTACCGCACTGATTACGGGAACAGGGCTGCTTCTTCTTCTTCGGCGACGCTTGGTCAGCATTATCGGCAGCTGGTGATGCATTTGTGTTCTCCGATTTAAAACTGCCAATTTTTGCATGATGATTTTTCTGGAACCCCCCCATTCAGGACTGCATCTTGATCATCTCCGCTTTCAAGGTAGTGATGTCCTTGAGCAGCCGTGTAACGTCGACGTGATCGAACGTGACTGGGGGCAGTTTACTCAGCTCCCTCGCCACGAAATCTGGCACGTTGTCCGGGTCCGTCTTCTTCAACATACGATGATTACCGATTACCCAGAAGCACGGGCGTCGCCAGGAGGTGGCAGCCCCCCCCCCCCTAGAGGCCCAGATATTTTTTTTAAGTTATAACTTTTTCTGCCTGATCCCACAGAATTAGTAAGTACGTAATAATTTGAAACGTGCAGTAAAACCACACTCGTGTGAGTGTGCGTGTGTTTAATCTTAGTACCTCTACAAACTTACACATTGTCTTTGAATTGGCGCGCATGGTCCGTACTTTAGACCGTTCTTTACTCCTGCGAAAAAGCTTTTATCACAGAGGCTCCTTTTCTACCTCTGGATTGGCACTCCTATTGGATTTTCGCATGATAAACACATGGTAAATTAAATTAGGAGCCACTTGCTCCGAGGCCTTAATGGGCAAATATTTCACACATAGTATTTTGATGCTCGCTTCACTCGCTCTAGCAGCCTACTTCTTCTTGAATCTTGACTTGGTCTATAAGTCGACCAAGAAACTCCTGTATGAATGATTGAAACAATTCTAACCTGTCCAAGGAAGGGTGTAAAAAAAATTCGAGCTCGCTACGCTCGCTCTTTCCGTCTGCTTCCTCTTCAACCTTGGCTTAGTCTGTAAGTCAACCAAACAAGTCATGTACGAAGGATCGAAACAATTCAAACCTGTCCAAGGCAGAGTATGAAAAAATGATCGAGCTCGCTACGGTGGCTCTTTTAGCCTACTTCGTCTTGAATTTGATTTGGTCTATAAGTCGACCAAGTAACTCCTTTAAGAAGGATTGAAACAAATTTAACCGGTCCGAGGCAGGGTGTTAAAATTTATGGGCTCGCTTTGCTCGATCTTGGAGCTTTACGTGTTTTGCTCTTAAGCTTTGCAATTAAGTAAGGTCTGTTTTTGAGTAAAGGACTAAAGAAAATCTAACCTTTGTGAAGTGGAGAGTTTACATTTTCTTTTAGTTCCTAGACTTTTTTTCTCATCCTCCCCCCCCCCTCCTTACTCAAAAGCTAGCAACGCCCTTGCCTAGAAGTAGATAGTAAAAATTCTCCCTACAGAGTTAAGCACAATTGTGACCACAAGAGCTTATAGTTGAAATCTAACCAGATATTAATAAAATCTACAATGAACCTGCAGAATGGCTGCGCGAGCGTGGCATCCTAACACCAAAAAACGACCAAGCCACAATCATCAATGAAATTCTTAAGAGATCGTTCGAAGCAGTTGAAAATCGTTATAAATCAGTGGACTCAGTGATAAACAACGATGACGCCGTACATTACCCGGTTGAATTTCTCAACACATTGAAGCTTCCCTCTCCCCGTTGAGGTCTGACAACTCACTTTAAACTTTACATCTTTATAATATTCTAGACTAGATGTTGTCTGCAACCTTCGTTCGCGTAAAATTACTATCGCATTTTGTTACCAATTTCAGGGGCTTTAATTTTTTTGGACCGGAACCCTAATTCTTTATCTAAAATAAAAGTAGCCTAAGCAACTCCTTATAACATCAGCTATCTGCCAGTAAAAGTCCCGTCAAAATCAGTCCAGCTGGAACAAACAGACAGACAGACAAAAAATTATGGGAATTGTGATTAATTCCAGGAAAACAATAAAGTTGTTCTTCAAAATGTTTTGGAGAATACAAAGAATAGTAGAATGCAGTTTAAAATAATATTAGGTCTTTACTTATGAAATTGAAGATTTGTATGATAATTTTAAAATATAAAAATTTTGGTAATTTTTTTATTTCAGCTAATCAAAGTATCTATACAATTTTGCCATTTTGAAGGCAGTTTGTTTATCCCTTTACTATAGAAGTCTGCCGGACCGGAGGCGATGAAGTCAGCGAAAGCGTTTTGTACTGCATCACGGGTGTTGAACTTTTTCCCACTTAAAACCCAGCAAGCTCAGCCGTAGATTGAGATGGATCCGCTTCTACTATCGCCTTCAATTCTTCGTTGTCGACAATAGTTACCGGCCGACCGCGAGGCTCGTTCTTCAACTCAAAATTTCCAGATTTAAAACGATTGAACCAATAATGGACTGTGTTTATGCAAGCAGTGTTATGCCCGTACACGTCGTTAATGTTTCGTGTTGTTTGCGCAGCGGTATTTCCACGTAGGAACTATATATTCGAAAATTGTACGAATTTTCAGTTTATCCATAGCGCCAAAAACTACCACAATGTCACACAACCAAAAAAACTATCTAAAAACAAATGACTGAAATTGAAATTAAATTAACACGTCTTTCGAATAAAATTTATTTGAATTTCGAATTGCGCGCCAATGCGCAATTCGAAATTCAAATAAATTACCACAGATAATTAATTCTGAAAATGCTGGTTATAGAATCTCCAATTACATAGGTAAAGACCTATTATTAAATAATGTGAACTACAATGACAGTTTAGGTTTTAATAAAGTAGAAAACATTTGATTAAATCTTTCTATTTTATCAGGCTGAAACTGCCTGGCGTTATTAAACTCTGATTCTGTCAGAACAGTATTAAAATAAAATAAATGGACCCTAAAACTGTATTTTATTAGAACAAAACTACTAATTTGCACGACATAGACGATGTAATTAGGTTTCAACGAATTTCATGTTACTAGTCGCATTGCTCAAATGAAATAGGCTTTATGCATGTAAATTTTGTTTCTTTCTTTTCCACTCACTGTATATTTCTGTTTACTTTGTTTGTGATGTTTTAACGTTATTATACAAGCACTTAAATACGTAGTTGGCAGAAATTTGGTGTGTGTATTCAGCAGCATTCAGTTAGATTGGGAACCGAATCCAATATAGTTAGGAGAAGACGAGATGCAGATAATTATGATGATGATGAATAAATTGTCTAAAAAAATACTTTTACAAGTCAAAACATTTTTTTTTAAATCTGGATGTGGTGTAAGTATATTGTAACCTTCAATTCTGCAATAATACATTTTGACTTTAAACATCAATTCAATTAGATGCTACGAGAAGCGAGCTTTTTGTCACTCGTAGCACTGAGTGCTACGACGTAGCCATTTCGTAGCACGGCATGGTTAGTATTGTAGTTTGTTGGAATAATTTCACATTTTCTCTACTATCTATAAACTAATAAATTATTAAATCAAATACCCATCCACAGTTAAATGTGGGAAACTAGTGTCTGTAATAAGTTTCACGTTCTAAATTATACTCTACATCGTTCTCATTAGATTTACCTCACCTACTTTTTATTCAACTCTTCAATCGAGACACTTCTCAAGCGGTGAAATGCGGGGACATTTTAATTAAATCTCCTCAAACGTTCCGAATGCCTGCTCAAAGGTGACAGTGGTATTTCAAATGAAATAGGGAAGATTTTAATCACCAAAATATACAATTTCGTTTATTTTATTTGATCCTTGTGAAGAACCTGTCAGAAAATTTAATGAAATATTTCTGCAGGAATTTTATCAGAGAATTAGAGGAAACAGTGGACCCGTATAATTTAATTTAAAACCTTGTGGTTAAATTTTCTGCAAATGAATGTATGTATGATTTAATCATTCATTTTATATTAATATTAGGATAGAAGATAAATAATTCTGTGTAACCAAAATACACAATGTGTAATTAAATTAATTACTGGTATTGTTTGCCTAAATGATTAGTTAGTATTTGTGTGTGTATTTTGAATGTAATAATTTATTTACAAAGCTTTTATTATTAAAAATTAAAACGGAAAAAGGAATCATGTCAATTCCTGGACACTAAGACCGCGATGTTGCCAGCAATAACATGTATTTAAGTTGCAAGCAACTTTTTTTTTCGATCTAAATCGTTAGAGCCGTTTTCGAGAACATGATTACAAATAATTATATTTACCTAAACATACAAATATTGCTTATTTAATAGTATAGGATACCTCCATGACCCCCTGCATCACCCAATCCCTGTATTACCCAATGCATCAATCTGTACAATGTGGTGAGTGCGTTCCATCGAGCACTACCGTAGATAGCGATTTTTCACACCAAAAAAAGTTGTTTCCGAGCTATAATGTTTTCGCACTAGTACTTAATTTTATCAGACTGCTTGGTAGTGGGTTTCTGAAGGGTCCTTTTACACCCTGTATGTTCTACTATGAATACAAAGGTTTTCATTTAAGTACAAAAATGCTTTTTGCCATTCTTTCTTTTGTTAATATGCGGATAATGTAGTGGGTTGCAATATTGTTAATGCTTTGTATTATCATTCCTCTGTTCCAACACATATTGTAGCTGTTTATTGTCCCTGAAATAAAATAAAATTCTAAACTCAAAATCCTTTTAGTTGGGATTAACGGTACATTATACGGGCCTATTTAGTTACCAACTGGTCTGTGCCGACTCGCGGCTTTGTGTATTTGAAAGGTTCTGAATAGTTGTTGTCTGAAGCTATTTTAGTAGATAATAAGATGGATTACCAAGAAGATCAAGTATTTCTTCAGCTCAGCAATAATGTGACATTCAATTATATATTTTATGCTAGTTACGTGATATTCTGGATGTTTCAGCTTTTAGACAAAAAGTCATGATAAAGTATTCAAAGCGACTATTAACTTAAATTAAAAACTTAGACTTTTTAACTTGTTTTGACTCGTAACAGATTAGTATGACGATGTTGTATGTTGCGCTTTTGTTAATTGTCTAAGGAAAAGTAAAATGTAAAATGTCGATAAGGAAAATGGGTAATAGAACCTCATAAACTCATGCCTTTTTCCCATGGGGTATACAGGTACTTAATCATTATATTACTATTAAATTTTATCAGGCTGAATAATCATGAAGTCGATTGTCCATACAAGTTACAAAACAAGTCAAAACGAAGGGTTTTTCTTTTCAATTATTTTAATGCCAAGTTGTAAACAAGAACTCAAGCGTAACGTATTTACAGAAGCCACAAGACATTGACTCGTAGTATACCAGCTTGAAAGCTTATGCCGGTAGTCAAAGCAAGGACCTTCTAATGTCACTCGCTTGTTACAATAAATCTCTATTAGTAAATATTTTAAAAAAGAAAACACAATTATAAATTTAATAGAATCATCAGTTAAATGTGACCTTGAAAGTTATAAATTCTGTCTAGAGCTAAGAATTTATTTTGTCGAATGAAACTCTAGTTGTAATTTGATAGTGTTTGATCGAAGTATTTCAGAAGCTTAGTGATCTACTACTTTATTTTAAGACATTGCTTAATAATAAGTCCAATGATTTAGGTTGAAATACACAAATGTGTCGTGTCGCATCGGTTTCATACATTTAGAATGGTTGGAAACCCACTGGTGCTGCGATACAACACAGATATAGTCCTCCTTACTGTTTTCGGTCACAGCCACTCATGGCGGTCAATCTTAACGGTATCTCCGCTTCGTAGGTAGCCATCGGCGCGGGAGATATCAAAGTGCAAAAGTGTGTGCGCACTCTCTGTTCCTTTAGTCTCATAGTCCGCGCATAGACCAGAGAGAGATCAGGCGCAGGTCCACTGACTTAACGGGCATTCCGAGGCACGGGGCTATCATACCGCCAAATTTCAAACTCCGGGCTACTACCTAAGAAACGAATGGAGAAACCCAATAGTACTTTTTGCCCGACCCACGCCCAGCAGTCGAGGGCATGAGACCAACGGGTCACTGTAGTAATGTGTTTCTAACCATAGTAAATGTATGAAAACGATATGCTTCAGACGCGACATGTGTTTCAACCTTTATTAACATCTACTTAAGGTATAGTTCCGAGAGCGATGACAATTACTTATATTAATATTCTAAAAACGCCGTCACAACTTCGACAGTGAAAGCCAAGTGAAGTGAACTGAAGTGGAAGCCACCTTCTATGTGACCAGTCTGAAGTAATAAATCTATTTTTACAAAATCTTATAGAGAAGGAAATACAATTAGTTATTGTGACTGATATTTTTTACTCCAATTCTAGAGAATAATCTATTTAAAGACTTTTAAAGCTACAAATAGCGTCAGGACTTCAGGAGCCGTGAAATTATTTTGTTAAATGAAAAGCTTTCCACGTTAATTGATAGTCTTTGTTTTTAGTATTGTGGAGGTTTAAGGATCGTTTTTTGTTTTATCTAAAGTTATTACAAATTCTGACAAGAGTAACGAAATTATTTTGTTAAACAAATGCTTCCAACAGTCATTGTAGTATTAAGGGAGACCCCCTTAATAAGTATAACATGTCATTTTAATTGTACCCGTGTCAGATCTTAGGTACCTATTTATCCATTCATTACCGCAAAGAGTTACGATTTAGATGAAAGTCAGCTATATTAAAAGTGTTTCTGGTTGGTATTACGTTTCTACTTAAAAACATGACTGAACTAATGATCAAAATAATGAGAGAAGCAATGAGGATTAGCAATTGGAATTCGTAGCTAGACTAATAGACTTACAAAATTAATCATTTATTTAGGTACTTAATATGCCTATTAAGTACCTAAATAAATGATTTAGTAAGTCTAGTTACGAATTCCCATTGGATGCAAACGAGTGTAACTTTTTCAGTTATCTGATAATGATACCGCCATAAATCAAAATGACACCCGAGATACGGTAAGAAGTTAACCAGCAAACTCTGGTCTATTAAAGATCCTATTTCGGGTTTTTTTTTTTTTACTTTTATCATTATTTTGTAACAAATTATTTATTGGAAGTCCAAGAAGTTGGATAACCATTGACTAAAATAAAGTTTAATTACTAGGTCGGTTATTGGGTTTTTTGTCTGAACCTACATGCCCTGATTATGTATAAGTCGCCCTCTATTATAAATGAGACTGAATCGGTGAAATGTGGGTTAACATCTGCCTAACCCTTCGGGGATTAGAGGCGTGATGTTATGTAACGTGCTGAAATAAGGTCAGAGCAAGTGAAAATCCAATTCTTAGCTATTTTAGGCATAAAAAATACCAACATATTGTTTTAGGTCTAGCAAGAAAAGTCTCGGTAGCAATTCATTGAAGTATTTTATTTCTCCTTTGAGATCAAAAAGAGCTTACAGAGATGTAGTGTGAATATTTGAATTTTTCTCCTGAGGGCTTTTTTTACGTACCTTTCTTTTTTCTTTTGTACTGAACTGTTATACGGGGTGGAAGGGACACCGACACGAAAACGAAAACCACATACTCAGTACATCATGCTTAACCGACGAAAAATTTCTTTGTGGGGGCACAAATAAATTTTTCGTGGGTTAAAAAAATCTGCTGTTTCCTACAAAAGTTCAATACCTAGACCTACACGGTCAAAATGTATGGAACAGCAGATTTTTTTTTAATAACCGACGAAAAATTTCTATGTGGGGGGGTTCAGAATGATGTATTGAGTATGTGGTTTCCGCTTTCGCGTCGGTGTCCCTTCCACCCCGTATAGAACACAAACATGTATCATACAAACGACATTAAAAATGTCTTGCTCTGTATGCTCCAACAGGTTTATGACGCGGTGACTTACCTTGATATAACTGAGAATGGTTTTCTTATATACAGTAGATTGATTATTTTGTTTTTTTTTTTTTAGGAATTTCTCCTGTATCGTGGGTGGGATTACAAACATTTAACCTTTTGAACGCCACTGTCTCATATACGTGACAAGCAAGCGCGTGCCCTGTACGCCAACGACACAAATGTGTGACAAAAAATGCGATGCATTATAACACGAAATAAACAATTAAATCACTACTTTTGTGTGTTGTTATTTGTTGTATACCTTGAATATTTAAGCTATTTTCTAGACTCTTTAATAAATTGTTTATTGATAAAGCTTGGAATCCGTATTCTTTTTGTAGGTATTTTTTTTTGTATGCGGTGAAATTGTGGCTTGGCGTGGAGGGCACGCGCGTGCGTTTATACTCTGGCGTTCAAAAGGTTAAACTTGCTTGAAACATCCGTTACGTCGGTAGAAGATAATTTTTTTAAAAGAAATAGCTAGTGAAACATGATACTAAATAAGTGACAGGAGATTAAGTTTCACTTTTTTTACTTCATCTAGTTTACTAATAATAATATTGACACAAGAGCAAAAAAATAAATCTCACTCAAAAGTTGTAAAAGTTTACCAAAAAAATATAACAGTGGAGTTTTTTACCTGTTTGTCTCCACAAAAACAGGAATTAGATCTGTGCTTCTAGCTTCTGATGCATCATAAGTGCTCATGTAGGTTTATCTATATACTAATATTATAAAGAGGTAAAATTTGCTTGTGAGTTTGTGTGTAGGGGTAATTTTCGGAACTACAGATCCGACTCGATTCTAAAAAAAATTCACTGTTTGAAAGCTACATTATTCATGGGCGGGTTGGTGTTTGTAGGCTATAAATTATATTTATATCATGCTTATTAGCCGAGCTATCACAATTTTTGTAAAATATAATAAAAATAATCGAACATGTAATTTTTTTGCTTTGATCAAGCGTTCTCTTTGGCAATGGCTGTTGGCAGGTACTCGTATTATTATTTCAGATCGTGAAAATTGAGGAGAGGTATATTTTAAGATTTCTTTCAACCGACACAGGTGCTACTTATTGCTAATAATATGAAATCTGGAAAGCCAATTTCGTTTTTATTGGCTACAAAACGTTAAACGTTCAAAATGGTTTGGGTGAAGTATTTTCCTTTTGAAGAGAAAATTTTGTGGTTTGAGATTTATTTTGCGTAATTGCCTGTCAATCTTAACCTAGAAAAATTGCTGAGAAACATCAAGCTTTACGTAATAATCTGTAAGGTCCACAATGGGTACTTATTTAATTTCCTTTCACGTCAAAAACTTCAAACACACTGATAAGACTAGACTAATTTAATGAAATCTGGCTAACATCAGTCATCTGTTAAAATAAGTTATAAACATCGAACACATACATATATAGAGTTGGGAATTGTTGAGTTGACCCGAAGAAACTCGATGGTTGTTTGTTTGCCTCTCGTCAAGTTTTCGTAGTGGGCGCGTTTGGCACTATTGACAGGTCACTACGCCAATTATCACTCACTACGCCAATTTGCTGTGTTATAGCAATTTCATAAAGTGAATGACAATTATGATCGCCGCTCAATTTTAATTGCTAACCAGTTTGTTAAAAAAATATTCCCCGACTTAACTTCGGAGGCTTTTTCCATTTGCTACTCAGTAGAAAACTCATCTGGGAAATTGTTTTACATTTTTCTATTAGCGAGAACTGAACCTATACTATTTATCCTTCCATTTTTGTATAGAAATTATTCAGAATCCGGAAATAACCGTCTCTGAAAGCGGATGATGTCGAAACAAGAGAAAACGGGTAAATAAGGCTTAAAATATATTTTGTGCTTTCATCATATCGAAAAGCTGTTTTCCTGCAAAGTTGGGCAGAGATGTATTGTACGTGTAAAAACACCCACATTTCGTCAGTTATGTTTAAATTCAAATAAAAAAAATTATAACTTAATAGTAAAATAAATAGGAGCGAGCCTATTGACATCAACCTGGTACAAATTTAGGTTCCAGGCTGATACTGGGAATTAATTTCATATGATTAAGACGATAAAATTAAGAGAAACAGTTTTTCTGTATCTAAAATACTAAGTTTCTCGCTTAGACGAAATACAGTAGATTTCACACATTCTAATAATTTTCAAGCCACAATTATCATTTGCTGGAAGTTTCCCAAACTAAGTTAGGGTCGGATTACAGCCACACCAGGTGCGACTAAATATCCATATTTAAAATGGAACGACTTTCATCACCACTTCGTTGTTTAGCCAAAATTAGACTGACTCCTCCCGCAAACACCAAGGCTATTTATATGCCGACCGATCCTTCGAGAAAGTTCCACAACTTTCTGGAACCTTCTTCACAGTTCCATAGTGGAACATTCTGGAATTACTCTCGAATCTTCTAGACAGTTCCATAGTGGAACATTCTAGACTACGTCAATGGAGGTGTTCAAACTTCCGCAAATAGTCGCGTGACTTCTTAATAATACACGCTACAATTACTACTGCGGATAAAACAAAGCAACTACGGATAAAATTAATGAAATAAATCGGTTTAAAGCAAGATCACTAGACCTTATTTATTTTTTTATAAACAAAATGAGTGGGATCCAGTAGTGTTGGTACACTACGCAGATATACATACGTTCACATTAGATTAGTATCTAATGTGAACGTATGTATATCTGCTAGCATAAAAATAAACACTCGGACTTTAAAAAATTTGGAAATCTTTTTATGTAACTATACCTGAAAATCTAGCAGATATGTTTATCTGCTAGGTTTTTACACTTACGCACGTTCTTTATATTAACACGACTTGATCCCACACATTTTTTTAACAAGAAAATAAGAAATGACTGGCGATTCTGGGATCTTGGACCATTAGAGCACGGCGCAAGTCACCGCAACGTGACGGTAGTCACACGAACGAAACAAGAGACATTCATGTGTATCGTGTGGTTTGATGCATGTAGCAAGTCGCTTCGCAGGAGGTGATGAACGGGGTGTTAAATAAACGATGCTCGCAGTAACGTCCCTCATTCCTCAGGGTGGCTCAGAGCTTCAAATATATCTTTCGAATCACTTTGGTGTACATGAAAGACCTTCATCATTGAAAATGCTCAAATAAATTCGACCCTCCCTGTAGAGTCAGTCTACAAACCTCAGAACTGTTATTAAGGAGAACTTATTCTCGTTCAACTCATATTGACACGAGATATGAAGATCCAGTCCATTCATATTTAGATTGGTTGGGTCGCTAAACAAGTTCAACTCCCAGAGCACGTTCGAAATATTCAATTTAAACTTATGTTAGTGAATCTGTTGAAATGACTCGCTCTAGTTAAGGCACTCCTTCATCGGGAGCATTCGCCTGTACTGTAACAGTTCAGATTCGAGCATTGCATCAGTGAGTGAGTAAAACCGAGCATTACAGTGCGCAACCCCGTAACGATACAATTTGTAACAATCATTTTTTTCTGTACAAAATCGAATCTTATACTGTTACATTACGTAAAGCGAAAGCTCCGAAATTTACACGAAAAAAAAAACAAAAACGCGAAAGCTCACGTGAAAGCGCCTTCATTCAAACCTTTCAATTTCATTTTACTTCTGAAGAATTGTCATCACAGTATGCAAAGTCGCGTTGATCCCAATGGGATTTGCCAGCTGCGATTTCTTTGAAACAATTTTATGAGTTTTAATTTAAATTTTTTCGTCACGTAAAGCGTTCAACCCGTTTAACTTAGTGACGAGAATTGTAATCAGAATCAATGCAAAGTGTGTACAATTTCGGAACATTCGTAGTCTAAGTACTGAAATAGCACAAGTTAAAAGATCTAGATTTCTATATTATTATTTTTTTGTATCTGTAGGCTGGCTCTGTCCCACTGCTGGGCAAAGGCCTCCCCCATGGCTTTCCAATTTTGTTTACAATTTGCCTTCTCCGACAAATCCATTAAAAATGAGTCCAGATCGTCACTCCTTCGTTTCTTGGGCCTGCCTCGACCTCACAATATACCTAAGGGCTCATTCACACGGCTTCCGCCATTGAAGATCTGTCATAAAACACGATACGTCATGACGGATGGACGTTCACATTGCAAACGGAATCGTGTTTTATCACGATCCGGCAAACAAAAAACGAATCTACACTCACACACATAATTATTATACCTGAACACCAACTCATTTTATTTCTATGGCTTAAAAAATCAAATATGAGAATAATTGGAAATTTATTTAAAAAATACTGTTTTTAAATAAATTAAAGTAGTTTAATACCAGCTTCACAATTTCCCTGTAATAGAAAACGCAAAAAAGGAATGAAAGGCATGTTCAAATTCCACAAGTTTTCAAACAGATTTATTAAAAAACTTGTTGAAATTGTTGATGCCTTTCAATACTCTATTACTTATTCAAATGAAAAGAAATATTTATTTTTCAAAGTACTAGAAGAGTTCTAAGAGTATTTATAACATTAAAGTAGCTTCTGTGAAAAAGGGAAAAAATAGAAAAAGAAAATGATACTATTCAGAAATCGTCAAAGAAGTGCTTTTCATCCTGTATTTTTTCCCAGTATCTAATTAAATACCTTTTGAAATGCACAGGAACTGAGAAGTCCTGGAACGTTTGCTTTGTTGAATTCATCGGTATCTTTTTGGGACAAAAGCTTGCTATTTTATCCCGAACGCATTCGATTCGATCTGGGTTCTACAACGACTGAAGTTATTACTCGTATATCGCATATTGGAATAGCTCGTTGTTTTTTGTATCGACGGTGCTGTGTGCTCGCATCGTACTATGTGAACAATTTTTTGCGCGATATTGCGCATCTATAATTTAAATCTTATGTTTTAGCCAGAAAACCATTCTGAATATCCCATTTCCAACATAAATTTTCGATACTTAACAGTTAAATGCGATACCATATTCCAGCGTACTCTTAAACATTTTCAATCCCCCAAACTACATTACAAATCATTACCGAATCGTACGAGGGTATAGAACCATCTTAAACGAGCGTTCGTTTTATAGCCGGCGATATATTAACGTTTCTGAATGTTTCAGGGCCTGTTTTTCTGAGAAGTCGGAGTGTAAGCAGGCTACTCCTCCGCCGGTTAGCTCCAGCCAGGATGCTACAGCTTGCGTGATCAGGGGCAGCCACACTGGACGCACAGGTATTTATCTATTTTAAGATGGAGTTTTATATTTAATGCCATTGGTGACAACACGTCAACCGCAACTGCTGAGCATGGGGGTCCTGGGTTGGATTCCTGGGTTGGACAATAGCAGCCCAGAGTTTGTAAGTACGCGATATGGTACCCCCGTGCTTTGGAAAGCCCGTTCGGTCATTTCAAATTGCCGTCGCATCGCACTATGAGAGTGAGGGGAAAGAGAGTGCACCTGTGTCTGCGCACATACTAGTGCACTATAATTAAATAGCTCCCGCGTCGATGACTTAGCTGAGATTGGTCTCCAAGACAGAACACCGTCAGGAGGAGGACTATAATAAGCTTCCTAACGTGGCGTAAGGCAATATGCAACCAAAATCAACCGATACCATAATAGTGAAATTGCTACCTCACTACCAAATACTTTGGATGAAATCTCATCGTTCATATTTGTTATACACAAAACGACTTTTGATATCTTAATAACCGACTTCAAAAAAAGGAGGAGGTTCTCAATTCGATTGTATGTTTTTTTTTTGTGTTTGTTACCTCATATCTGCGTCATTTGTGAATTGATTTGAAAAATTTTTCTTTTATCTGAATGGATCTACTTCCCGATTGGTCCCATAGAAATTTCATCGAAATCGGTTCAGCAGTTTGGTTTTGAAATCAAAATAGCTGGAAAAAATATGTCATCCAAGTAAAAGAAATTGCGAAATTGATACTTGACAAGGATTTGTGTGTGATGCGATAACTAAAAAGGGTAAAATAATTTTTTTTTGCAAAAAAAAAACCGACTTCCAAAAAAAACACTAAAAAAAAGTGGAAAATAACTTTACTTTCGGAAGTCGGTGACAAAAAAGTCAATGAAACAAACAATAGTCATTGGATCATACACCAAAGATGCGGTTTCACGGGATCTTGTGTCAAGCGAGCAGCATTTGCTAGATTTGTTTACCAACTCGTTATTATGCATTGTAAACCTGAGTCGTTACAAAATTAAAAATATTTATTGTACAATATATACAAACTCAGCAAACTCATTTTACATGATGATGAAATGGATTGTACAGAAATTATCTTGTGAACCATTAATATTATTGGAAAAAATTACTTTTGAATAAACCATGAAACCGTCATGTGATAATTATGAAGCTAAACTGTATTAACATCATTAATTTAACGCTTAAAAACTAACAATTTATCGAACACTGTCTGTTCTAAGTGTTGGTTACATGGTTATACGAAAACATCTTCACATTTAGCTTAACCGGTGATGTGTTATTAATTACCGAAAATAATTAGTTTTCGCGTTTGGAAGCTGATCGTTTGTTATTATCAGTTACACGTTGTTTCGCTAATGTTGATGTACTCATCTTTAGGCAAGGGGTGATACACATTTGTTCTGGTACATTTTTTTTTAAATACTATGTAGGTTTGCGTTTCGCCGCAATTCGCCTGATGTGAAGCGATGATGCGGCCTAGTGTAGAGCACGCTTGCCTAGAAGACCCGAACTTTGAGTTGATCCAGATTATAATGATCAGGGAACAGAGAAGCCGCCAGAGAATTCCACAGACTGACGGTTCGCACAATAAATGTAGAACCATAGCGCTTTGGGTCCATGGAACTTCAACCATACGGGGTGGAAGGGACACCGACGCGAAAACGGAAACCAAATACTCAGTACAACATTCTGAACCCCTTCTTCTTCTTTATCGTGTGGTTAGTGCCTAACCTGGTGTCAGAGTTTTTATGCCGCCCATGGGCCTCCGACTTGGCATTACATGCTGTCGAGTAATATCTCTCCAGCATGCTGGTTTCCTCACGATGTTTTCCTTCACCGAAGCAAGTGATAATTATACAATACGCACATGATTCCGAAAAATCAGAAAAATCCTATGACTTGGCAGTCCAACGGTCACACCACTAGGCTATCACTGCTATTCTGCTATTTCTGAAACCCTCACTTAAAAAAAATCAACTGTTCCATACATTTTGACAGTGTAGGTATGCACTTTTGTAGGAAACAGCTGTTTTTTTTTTTAATAACTACAAAAAATTTCTATGTGGGTGGTTCAGAATGATGTACTGAGTATGTGGTTTCCGTTTTCGCGTCGGTGTCCCTTCCACCCTGTATAACGGTGACGCTTCACCATATCTCTGCTTGTCCGATGATAGAATGGGAGAATTAGATTGTGTAATTCCAAAGCACATTCCCCGAAATGTAACCGATAGGCCGGCAATTTGCGGCGATGCTGAAGGCTCTGGGTTTTTACCCTCATTCAATTCAGCAGTATTTGTACAACAAAGCCGTCTCGAAGCAATCACAACAGATACTCAGCTTTTATTCGACGTGACACCTATTGGCAAATTCCGTTCAGCATCTACCAGCGCTGAATCTTATTTAGTTTGACTCAGCAAAATTTAAGCGGCTTTTCTGAATCAACTTTACAGCCCGGCTGTGCCATATATTGCTGAATTCCTGACCTTAAAACATTGTGCGACAGGAATCCACAGCGGATCCGTCACAAAAAAATCACGATTCGTGTTTTTTGACGAACGTGGGTTTTAAAAGACGATACGTGATTAAAGATGTGTCCGTAATTTTTCATGATTCGTGATACGTATGTACAAGGGCATTTAAAAAGCACTAAGAATAAGAATACTTTATTTGCTTGAAATACAGGTGTTACCAGTTGTTAAAATTGGTGGTATAGGCACAAACCATATTTTGCCTTTTTAAATAATATGGCAAATTATATTATGCAAATATAATTTTACATTATTGTATAATGCGTATTTAAAAGGAATATATATATAACAAATATTTCCTTAAGCTAATTTCATGAAAAATAATTATAAATAAGAAAAAGAAACAAAAAAATTGACGCCGTCAAAAAAAAAATACATATCGTGAAAAAAGACGAGACGTAAAAAAAAACGAATCGTCCTCGTGTGAATGAGCTGTTAATTGGAATCGTCTTTGAAGGAACTTGAATCAACGAGTGATAATTTTAACAACAAATTATCCATGTTTAAGTCTGTACAAAGCGCCATTTCACCTGCAAATTACAGGTCCTCTTGTCAACTTTACGATAATGCACCTGCCATCAATTACATTTTTGGCTTTCTCACATGACCCCAGTGGCCCTGTGTTTAGCCCCAGCTTCCGTAAATACTGAATTTAGCACAAAGTTTATCCCAAGAGCAGCTGTTTTTCTCATCGCTTTGGTAATGTGAACATTTCGGCAATGTGTAGAACACTCGGCAGTTAGAGAAGGCAATTAGAAGTTTGTTGACTTATTGATGCTCCGTGTCCTTGGAACAAATACTTGGTTGTTAGGTTTTAATTTATTTTTATATTATTCGAATGGTAAATAAGACTCTCTAGGCTATCGTTGAAGTGAAATCAATTTAAACGAGCCATGTAAAGGACCAACATGGTGAAATCGGAATCCATATGAAATATCTGGAAACTTTTCTAAGAAACTTCAGCTCTGTTTTTGTGTCAACTTTGGCATACTCAGTTTTTTGGTCAATTGTTAGTTGTCCATTAAAATGAGTGAAAGTGACAATTCCTTTTTTCATGCCGTTCAACTCTTTTTCGTTTATGAATAATTTCATTGCATGGGAAGAAAAAAATCGGGAAGACAGAAGATGGTCAAATTTGTATGGACGTAAAATTTATGTTTTTTTATGCTGATCGACTCAATGAAGAAAACACATCGTTTTTATTGATTTACATAAACATACTTAAGATATTGAACTTAAGATATTCACAAAACTCTCAGTACCTAATAAATCCAAGATTATATAATGTTGCAAGCGTTTGCTAAAACATTATGTTTTACATGACTTACTAAATATTTCCACTTGACTGACTGATATTTCAAACTTGACTAAATTATAAAAATCATGCAAGTCTGTTAGAAGGAAAACATGTTTTTAATTGTAAAATTTTACCCTTCAACTGAATTTTTAAAGGTGGCTGTTTATAATATATACGTATGTAGGTATCAGAAACTTGTCATCGAAAAGAAAATTATATCGTGCAGCACATAACATCTATTAGTGTCTTATCAGCAAAAACAAATGCAATTTGAAAAGGAATCTCTTAATGCTGTTATTAACTTAAGTAGTTTGTTAAATATTTTTGGTGCCATTCCTAGGAAACTTTTTGAGTAAAGAGCTATTTGATGGGATTTTGAGTTCAGTGCACCTTGGTGGCGTTTAAAGGATACGGTTTCGAATTGGTTAGGGTTATTTTTGATAAATATGGTAACTTCATGAATGTGAAGGGACGGGAGTGTTAATAATTTTAGATTAATAAAAATGATTTGCAACTGAATGTTTGTTAGGATTCTTTCCTCGTAATCTCAACGGTTTCTGGCAAACTACGTTGCAGAAAACCGCTAATCCGACATCCCCTGCCTTGCATTCAACTCAACTCGACACTTCAGCGCACTTTTCACACAAGTACTTCTCAGCTTACTTAAGTAGGCGCTAAGTAAAAAATGCACGATATAGTTTTCTAACTCCACAATCGCTTGTAGCTTCGTCGAAAGGAAAAATTCTTCAGTTTTCCTTCGATAAATTTTAAATAGAGTTCATCAAAGTGGAAGTGGAAGTGGAGTGGTGTTTAATAGCGTTCTCACTACATTCGATAAACTCTTTACTAATATCTAGTTTAATAAGTGTATCGCTGTATAAACGCAATTTGGCAAAATGGGGTATTTAAAATCCATCCGACTACAGTGTCCGATGCGGTGCTCCCGACCAGACCATGTCCCACTTTCTCGAGTTTTCGAAGTGTCCCAACACCTGCACTTTAGAGGACCTAAAAACGCCACAGACGCCGCTATTAACGTGGCCACATACTGGACCCAATAAATTTAAACAAGTCGTATTCCCCACATGAAAGAAGAAGAAGAAGAAGTTAATCGTTGGGTCACTGGAGTGAGTTTCGAAGTTTGTAACTTTACCGGGACAATCCATACTGCTTCTCTGTTACCTATCGAGGCCATAATGGCTGAACACAGATGACCATGGCCTAGATTAATAAGATACATTTTAATTCCGTTAGTAATTTCCCGTGGGATGATTTCTAACATTTAGGTCAAAGACGCAGGCAAAATCTTTGCCCAGTGTTATTACAAACTTTCTAGGTTCTATTTCAAAGTGAATCCTCGGGTTAGTTTTCATTAGAGTTGAGAACGTGACCTCAATGTTATCAATAATATTTGAATGCGAACTATAATTTTCGTTTACGGTACGAGTACCTATTGTAACCAGCTGATTATAATAACTATTTTAATTTTAGTGCATCGTGTTTAATATTGTTGGGCTACATTTCTCATGATTAAAAAAAAGTACACAGTTTTTTTTAAATAAAAATCCTTTATAATAAACTGAAAGACCAGTAAATAACGGATATTACAAAACATGAGAAGGCTTTTTCCAATTAGCTCTAAATTGTTATTTTTACGTTCCCTTAGCTACGAGTACAAAAGTTATGAATCGTTCCATTACCCAGTGATCTATTTTTTCTGAACGTATTAAAAATTCGTGATCAAATAAAAAAAAAAACATGATGAGAAGGTAAAAGTCAATTCCAAAAGCAATAAAAAATATTGTGTGGGTCACCTTTGAACCTCCAATATTTTTATGTTACATACAATTATTTATTTTTAATCTGGTTTGACTTTTATTTATTTATCTTTGAAAGCCGGTGTTCTTTTTTTGCGGTTTTCATACAGACTATTTAAACATTTTAATGCATATGTACATGTAAAGTAATCCGCATTTAACTCGTACTATAGGCTCCGTTAATTATAGCACCGATGACATCAACCTCTGGATTCGCAATGGGTAGGTTGAAGGCAGTCGTGCGGACGTCCGATGACTTATAAATATGTAAAGCCTATCACAACGTCACAGTGACAATCCAGTTAGCTTAGTATGCAGGTATAGTACTAAACTAAACCATACGGTTAATGCGGAGTATGGCCATATGGTACCAATATGATTTGGGTATATAATTAAACGAGAGAAAAACCGTTTTTGTCTAGGGACTGGCGTTTTGGGGGTCTGTCGTGTAATTTGGCATATTAAAACTATATTCGACTTAACTAAATTCAGCCTTATTTGATTAAATAACTTATCATATTCATATTTCATGCTGAGCGGCGACCGGTGACTGTAATCTTCAATATTTTTCATTTAATTTCTACAAAATGAAATGGAAAGACGGTTCAATGAAGAATTGTAAAGCATTTACAAAGTATAATCCTTAATAATATTATAGACGCGAAAGTTTGAATGCATGGATGTATAGGTGTTTGTTACTTTTGCACACAAAAACTACTGAACGGATTTGGATGAAATTTGGTACACAGATATTTTATAACCTATAGGATTTTTTATCCCTACTGAAAACCATCGAATCAAAGTCATTCGTGAACATTGCACCCATATCTAAAAGCTTTAGAACTAAAACTAATATCAAAAAAGAAAAATCAATTTTGAATGCGCCCAGTCTAAAATGTGTAAAGCTGTAATTTCTGAAATTGATCTTATAACTTAAATTATAAAGGTAAGTACCCGAAGTTCACCTTTATTCGTCCCAAGAAAAAGGCACTTCTTGACAAATGCTACAAAGTAATGAAAAGGGTCGCTCTTTATCTTAACGTCAATGTGAACATGTAGGAAATACTCTCCCATTTGATACAAAAGCTATAAATATAAGTAGATGTCACCTTGTACCACTATCATTGCCACCCTGAAAGTTGATGTCATCGGCAGTCAAGTAACAAGTCATAATTTTGGCAATAGGCTCGTCTCCCACGTCTTCTTTATCTTTATCATGTGGTTGGTTGCCTAGCCTGGTGTCAGAGTTTTTATGCCGCCCATGGGCCTCGGACTTGGCTTTTACATGCCGTCGAGAAATATCTCTCAGGCTTGATGGTTTCCTCACGATGTGTTCCTTCACCAAAGCAAGTGATAATTACACATTACGCACATGATTTTCGATTTCATGATTTTGATTCACTCCTACGTGGAACCGTATCATAGCAGTTGCAGCATATGAAGTTGTACTGTTCACATTTTCCTATATTTCGGCAAATACAAGCGTAGGCGATGATCATGTTATGTAGCAGATCTGCTTATGTATTACCTGGAAGAGGAAAATACCAACATTTTCAACCCAAACTAGCGTGGAAATGTAAATTCCCTAGACTCTGTACGATCAACACGGGCAAATAAACACACGGTTACTGGAAACTTTGATGAAAACTGTGGCAGTAATGAAACTTAGAAGTGTTTATCAATTTTGAACCATAAAGGTACAGGGCGAGGGCACCTCTAATGTATTTATTACGATGTACACGACTCTAACCGCAGACGCTTTTCAATACTAATAAAAAAAGGTAAAATCGTGGCTTGAATGTAGGTAATTTGGCACAAGAATTAATATTGTCTTTAAAAGCAACCAATTTGCTACCACCTTGCTGATTTGCTCATTTTTACGATAGGAGCTGCTATTTTTATGTAATTCTCCCTCATACGTGAGAAAAAGAACAATGAGTCACTATACAGGGTAGCGCCGACTATACGACCAAAAATTAAAACACTGGTAATACTCGTTCATAAGAATATTTTAAACCACCAAATAAATCTTAACATCGAAATTAAAATCAAACAAAATAAATAACATAAAACTGTTATGAACTTACACCTATGTACCTTACCCAAATGCGTTTTTTCATGTTTAGAAATCGATACCAACTACGACGCTTGTGGAGTTCCGCTTGTGAATTCAACATCTTCCAACTCGATGACCAATTGAATCTTAAAGCGGTAGGTATTGACAGAGGATAACATTTGTGTTAATAATTTCGCTACACGTTGACTTTCAATACATTCAACCGAGCATGATGATCCAATTAGTGAAAATAAATGTCGGCGGAATGTAGGTATGAATGAGAATGTCTGATATCTTCAAAACGTACCCATGTGTACGTTTTGAAGATATCAGACGTTCTTTATTAGGCCTGATCCTATGAAACGGCTTTGTTAATTGGAGTTTGGAATAATAGGATTCCATGTAGATCGCGACCTTTTAGTGATAGTCAAACTATTGCTTGACCTTTTAATTATCTGACTTACTACGTGACTTTATCTTACTTTTGGGGCATTTCACGTGAAGCGGATAGCGAAAAAAAGTGAGTTCTGAAATTCGTTCATATGGGGCATATTTGTACTTCTCGGGGATATGAACGTGTACAAGTAATATTTTTTTGTTATTGGGTTTTTGTTGTTAAGATATGGGGTTCTATAGAATTCACCTGATTGACGGAAGGCTTTCTTAGAAACTTTATTTTCATATTTAAGTAAATTATAATAAAATAATAATTTTAGTGTTTTGTATAGAAAGCTTAATGTTCTTTTGATCTTCAAATCTGATTTAAAATTTGTTTTTTCCTTGTAGTTTTAAACCGGAAGTAAATATTTCAAATATATGTTTTAATAATTTCGACCATTTTCATTTTATTTATTTTTCACTACAAAAAGAAACTTACCATTTATAAATTATACTATAAAAATTGCTAAATAGCACCTAAATTATTTCAGAAGATAATTCAATTAGAGTACGTACATATCTCACTGGGTGCTTGCTAAAGTATGACCTTTATGCACAAACCAGCCAGGTTTGTGCATACAATACGAGTGTTAAAATCGGTGCTCAAATGGGAATACGTATGCACGCACGATGGCAAACAAATGACGAGCGATGCGAACGGGAACTGCTTGTAGGGATTTAGAATATTAGATATACAACAAAAAAAACAACAAAAATATTAGATTTACAAAAGCTGTTAAAAGGTTTAATCTGTACTTTGACACTTCAAGAGAGATTTCAATCCTGTGAAAATTCCTAAAACAAAGTCATATTTTGTTAGCAGCTTCTACATAATTTAAATATTAAATAAATTGAGAACCACCATTCCAATTTTCAAATTCCAAGAATATGAAATGAAAGCCGAAACATACAGGATTTTGGAGTCACCAAAAATTCAATTGTTTGCGTATTAGATTAATTTCATTGATGCAAAATATATGTACAGTCGGCCAAGAAAGTGGTGTACCACCCTAAGGTTGAATATCGCTTGCAGATTCATAGGTGATAAAGATTAGTTTCGCTTGCAGATCGATCTGACAACTTCTATTGCTGTCTTTATCTGATTATTGATAACGACTATTACTGTTTGTAACGTGACAGCTGTTCTTAGTTTGAACTTGATGGAACCAATGACGTCGTAAAATCAACGGCGGGGGGCTGTAGATTTTGATGACAAAATTGTATCTACAAATTCAGAATTGTAATCAACAAGTTACATAAAATTGTAAAGGCACAAGGCGAGTCCACAAACCTACAATTTCTGTAAACTTGTAATTACAATATCAATAAAAACAAGCTAAAAATAGATTTATCCTTTTATTAAATTTCTACAATCAATTTTAAAATACTTATAACAAACAAAAACATAGCATATATAGTAATATTTAGAAGATATTGAAAATTTTTAAAAATTAGAAACGGGTGTAACCGCCGTTGGCCTCTATAACCTCTAAAAGACGAGACCTCATTGAACCAACAAGCCGTGAGCAAATATCGGTTCCCCGCATTTCCTCCCAGATATAATTACAGTGACTAATAAGAGCTTGTTTGGTTCTTTCATTTTGATGCGACCATCGTTGGACCATAAGGCCCCAAAGATTTTCTATCGGGTTGAGGTCCGGCGATCTTGAGGGCCACTGAATTACCCTTACGTCAGTGTGTGAACGAAACCAGGCTCTTACGATCCTCGCATTATGAATTGAACAATTATCTTGAACAAAATCAAATTGTGGCACTTCGTTCTCCGGGTAAACATTACGGACTGTCGGTAGCATTGCATTCTGAAGCACGTCGATATAATTTACAGCCGTCGCTCGAGGAGGTAGAGAACACAATTCTCCTACACCATCCGTACTCATCCAGCCCCAAATATTTACGGAAATTCGACCTGATTCTCTATTTGGGATTACATGATCATCCGTGTTGAATTATATCGCCAAAGGTGAAGACATCCATGCTGACTGGATTTAAACGTTTTTTCATCACAAAACACTGTATTAGACCAATCAAACTCTAAGTGCTCTCTGGCGAAGTTCAGACGAGCAAGTCTGTGAGCATCCGCCAAATATATTTTCTTGGCGTAATGCCTGTGGTGCAACCCCATGTAATGTAGATGATTCCTTATTGTTTGGGCACTCACATCGAACATCTCCGCAAAATGTTTTGTGGGCTTAAAACCATTGATTTCATATTTTCCCGTCTCATGAATTCTCTATCGTTATTGGAGAGTGCAGGCCGGCGACCACTTCTTCTGTGATCCAACAAACTTCCCTCCTCTCCTTCACGACGAATCCAAAAGCGGACAGAACGCCTCGATATATTCAAATTCCGGGATATCGCACTGATACTGCTTCCCTCATTAAATTGGGCAATTATTTGTGCTCTTTCGGCAATGGTCAAGTTGGCAGGCATTGAGATGATTTTATATGCAGTTGATTGAAAAATAACACGGAAAATATATCGATTTTTTGCATATATTTGACAAAATGTCAATTGTCAGTTTTCTTTTTCAAATGGAATTCGGTTGTCTAAATAGTTTTTATTACTTTTGTTTGGAAACATTTCAATTGCTTTGTAGAAACTAATGTCCTTTTCATTTATACTAAAGGTTAAAATGTCATGTACTTATATGTGACATATGACGTATGAATACTAAATACATAGGTTTACGTCATGATAATGTTGTCTCTTTCAGTAATATCTTTTTATAACGAACCTTGTTGTAATTTTCGATGACCGGGAAACTAAATCAAAACTGGTACACCACTTTCTTGGCCGACCGTACCTATTAGGAAAATACACTTATGGCGCGATACTCAAAATGAAATTGTAATGTTTAAAAGCGTCAGCCTAGCCTTTATCTAACGATGTTAGTGTAGGCTTCCAGTCTAATGGAGCGACTGCCTGTCTGACCTCCAAGACCCAGTAACTGAGTAAAACAATACCCCTTGTTAAGACGGGTTGTCAAACTTTCAGACTTCTGAATATACATACGCAATGATAGCCGAGACCAACGGTGGAGCAACGGGAACACGAAGAAACTTAGTATGTTATGGACGGTGACCGTTCCATGGACCAATCTAGGCAAGAGCTGCTTAACCTCGCATATCAACCCGTGTGGCTGTTATTATTTAGCCACGAGCTCATTCATGTTCAAAATCGTGGGATGTTTTGTATCTAGAGTGGGATGTTTTGTAACCAAGTTAAGTTCACAAAATCACCAAACCTGTCAATAATAGTGAATTATTGTAAACTACCACTAAATTGACTTCTGATACACGTAAGTTAAAAAAGCGATAAAGACGGTCGTTAGCTCTAGCATATCATCGAACATAATAATATGCCAGTGAACTTTAAATTTAACATCAATGGCTACTAAAAACTAATATAGAAGAAGCACAATATAACATTTTATGTTGTGTCTGGGTACCGTTGTGTGTCAGGCAAATGTTTTTTTATTAAATGCCCTTTATTGTTTAGATATTCTAATCTTTCTACTATATTTCTATCTCTATTTTTATTATTTCTTCCATTTGCACGGTGCCATAAAAAGAAAAAACAAGCCCAGTGCGAGTCGGACTCGCACACAGGGTTCCGTTGCACCAAAAAATAATAATAACAAAATTTTTAGCTCTCATTCAGATGACACTCAACAGCGCAACTAAATTTGTTTTTCATAGTATGTTAACGAAAAACAAAGTTACTGCTGCAGTTTGAAGAAAAAGTCACATACGTATGTATGTACCTCAAAAACTGATTACCAAATCTTATTCAAACCAATTTTCGTTAAAAGTTTTTTTTTACATTTTACAAACCTGACTTTTTTTTTAGAATTTTCCTCCTGTTACTGTAGAAATAAGAGGAGTAGAAATTATGCCCCCCCCCCCCCGCACAATTTCTACGAGATTGGAAGCAAATATCTCATCAATCATTTACTTAAGAAAAAATGGTTTAAGGAACCTACATATCATTTTTAAGGGCTGTCGATAGACACCCCGCTCAGTTATATACATAGAATTTTCACTGTACTTTTATTTATTTTATTTAACGAAAATGTATTCAATCATTATTATTGATGTTGGGGATAAATGTAAGATGAAAAAAAATATGTTGGTGGTCTATATTTAATAGAACATGCATCGGGAGAATGATAATTACTGAATAAATTAATAATTTATCGAAAATTTGCTGTATTATTATTGTAGTAGAGGAAACGAACTATTTTTAACAAGTAATTGTTATTTCAAACAACGAACAGATAACATACAATTTCAACGAAAAAACCTTTTAACACCTGGCACACAATGTTTTAATTAAATCCATGAAACAACTCTCAAACGAGTTCGTATTTCGAAATTGTTGAGTTCTATCTACTCATATTACTAAAGTGGAATTGGCTACATAAATCCGACATTGGACGCTTGCCAGTATCAAGTTCCAACCACCAATAACTTCACGTTTTCTTCGTGTTTTTATGTCGATAATTCAATGAAAAGTGTCGCCTATAACGGTTGTATTATTATTTTGTCGATAGTGATATAGTTTGTAAGTTGGCTAAAGTTTAGAATTGTTCAAAAACGGGACAACTTTCTTGGCAGTCATATTCGTGGTCTGTGTGGTTTGAGTTATTTTTTTTGTAAAAATCTTTATCGACGATCTGAAACCGCATGCTAACCGAAGCGATATTATATTATAGGCGCGACCAACGTTACTCATTTGTACAGAAAACTGGAAGGCAAACTCTGACTCTGACGGCAAAATATACACAATGATCGCGTTTTCGCACAACTTTTGCTTTTGGTTAGGGCGAGACCGTAGCTCTGTCTGTATAGATTGATGTTCAAGCCCTCATTAAATGAGCCTCATTAAAATTTTTGATAAAATATATTTTATTTTATCAAAAACACAATAAATTCCGAAATTCCAAACAATACGGATTGCAACATTTCGGTCACGTTAGCTTGTTCGCAATCTGTGGTAGCCGACAGATCAAGACTTCGCTTAGTGAATTCCAGTTACGGAATCAATGTTAAGCGATATATTCTCAAGGTTTCATTTCAGCCCCGCCTTTGACCTGGTTTGTGAGGGTGTGCAGTTATACGTCGGGAAGCTCTTTGTGTTTGTAATTGTCCGGAGAAATACATTCTACTTCAATAAATATCTATTAATATCGTCAAGTAGCTTTGAAGAGCTCCGATCTAAAGAGTACTGGTTTAATTTGTAAAATAGACGCTTTTCCCTTTGTTTATAAGATGGCGGCAATGTATGTACTTGCTTTGCATTGATATATACATATAGGTACTGCAGATTGAAAAATTTCACCTAAAACATACAACATTAAACACGGTGTAAAGAATATAGATGTGCTGGACACGCGAAATTGAAATTCATTACTTATTTTAAAAATCTGCTTTTATTATTTAATGTGCAATAAGCGCAGTCAAAATGCATCTAACAACTGGTTCATTAAGCTGTCTAAAATCATGTGCATCAGTTCATCCATGGTGTCAGTTGTAAAGGTCCACGACTATGACACCATAAACTAAGATTTTTTTTCTACTTGATAACAGTAATGTAGCTCCTTCTATATCCCCCCTTTCTCCCTTCAATCTTTCCATTACCCTATCTCTTTCTTCTTCAGTAATTGAGTTGCCTTGTTCTAGAGCTGGATGGACTGGAAGGTGAGGATTGTGTTTAGCAGCGGTTCACACAGCACTGCTTTGGGAAGCGGCGTGCATCCCGCGCTGCCCGCGCCGGTAATAGCACGACCCATCACACAGGTAACCTATCACATCCGAGTCACCTAATCTCGTGCATAAGCATAGCATATAATAATCAGCCAAAATTTCACACTGATAGAACACTGACTTCCTCTCTCTCGTCTATTGAGATCGTGCCCTATTCCTGATTTATTGGGGTCGTCGTAGAAAGTTTTTTTAGCGAACATAATCAAATTGACAAAAAAATCGCTAGCGACGTCTATGGAGCTTATCAAGAATTAAAGATCCTGCATCGTGCATTGAGAGTTATCCGAGAGATAAGCATATACAACGACTCGACTACACCGTTAGGCAGTAGCCTAACAGACATGACACCCATCTGGCCGGAGGATTCTCCCTTTAAAATCGGAGATGAGGAACTTTACACCCCGTTCCTCATACCTCTAAATTCTTTTTCTTCTGTTCATCTTTAACAGACTTCATCCCAGTGCTCTCATCGATAAATTCATCATCATCAGCCTACAACAGTCCACTGCTGGACGTAGGCCTCTTCAATCGCATGCCAATTAACTCAATTCTCGGCAACTCTCTTCCCATTGCTACCAGCCACCCTACGACGATCGTCGCTCTACCGAGCCTGAGGGCGTCCCACGTTATGCTTGCCAATTCGCAATTTGTATCGATAAATTTCAATCTTGTAATCATCTTTATGGAAAAATCCACCAACGTACACTGGTCCTGCGTAATAGATTATGGCCCACTTTCTCTCTTCTTTTCTCTTTCGAGAGAAAGCAGTGAGAATGTTATGTACTGATGATATTTCTTTCGTCTCTTCCAAACTGCTCTACACGTCCAACATTACCACACATCAACCAAATTGCCTACAATGCTGACCAAAAGCTTCTCTCATAAACTTCCAAAACTATTTGTTCTGGGTCGTTAGCATCCAATGCGAGCCACGACCTGGGTCATATTTTTAATGTCTACTTAATGAAAAAATTAATTTTGCCAAATATGCTTGATGTGTGGGTGTGTAGACCCTGCGGGCTACATCCAATGTAAGGAATCATATAAGAGCAAAAAAAAAGATGTGTGTTCTCCTATTAATTTTTTTTTAATTTTTTTTTTTAAATTTGCCAAGTTTTTCTTACAAACTAGTGATTGGAGTTTCCTTTTAGACGTCTAAAGCCTGTGTGAGGAGACTCCACTCTTCCATAACTTATTACCATTAAATAGTAATGACACTCGTTAGGTAGACAGACAACTATTTAGGTAGTTGAATAATAAATTGAAGTTATCGTAACTACGAAAATCGATGAATGTATTTGTGACATAGTTTTGTGTTCACTTCGATACAATAGGAACGCCCCACGCACTAAGCTTTTTCAGATTCTGAAAATGTTATAGATTTTTGGTGCTAAGAACATTATCAATGTTAGACACACGAGGCAGACAGTTTTTTGAAAGCTCTTTTACTATTTCTACTCACTCAATTTGAAAATAATGTTGTATTTCTTTTCATCTTCCAATTCAAGTATCTTTTACTTTGATAGTTTTGGTTCTTGCTCCAACTTCACTTTCTTCTTTAGCACTCTTAATGAACTGAACAAAAAGTTGAAGCATAAAGTGTTATTAATTTCACGATGGACGTTTAAATATAAAGTTACGCTTGTAATTCCCGAAAGGTTAAGCAGAGATAGATTACAGTCATATTGCAAGATTTGACAAGCTTAATGTCATCAAGAGGATACTGAGAATTTCCTGATGAAAAACCGTACAACACTTTGCTAGATTTGGGAATGGAACCCACGATCTCATGTTTAGTAGTAGGGTTTGCAACCACTAGTCCAACGAGGTCACGAGTCACTTTAGAAATGGGGAAAATACCGTTCAACCCAATCACCCTAACGTACGATGTTAACAATTCACAACCTTCCTGCATAATTCAACGGAACACCCTTTATATAACTCCACAAGCATGTTATCGTTGTCGACATAATAGTATTAACATACAGTATTCCAACTAGGGACAAATGTTCGGAATTTTCATTTCATTTCATTTATTTCAGTAACAATTTTTACATTGGATCAAAAATTTACACTAAAATTAAAATAATTACAATAGAAGTCATAGAATTACAATAGAAATTCTTTACTAAAACAGTAACCAAAATAAATTCATTAAAAGTAAAACATTTGCAATTTGTTAGAATATGTTAAAAAACAAAATAAAAAAATATAAAAACAAATTAAGATTTCACCATTACAATTAATGTCAAAAGTATGATATAATGTCAATAAAAATAGTAATGTTATAAAAAGATGTATGTCAATTAAAGATTAATGTAAAATCAGATTCATCCATTACAAAATAATAATCAAAAATAATAATGACAAAATTAAAAATATTATAATATATATTGAATATTATATATACACCCGGGGAAAACCGGATTTTACTATGGGACAGAAACCGGGTTTCGACGCCCACACTTTTAAAGTGTTTACACGATTTTTGCGTACACGAGTAATCAGAGTCCCTAGCACAGCGTGCGGTGTAAATGTAACGTAAATACGATGATTTTATAATCGATAGCATTTTAGTTAAATTTTTTGCTAAAAGCACAATTAATAAGTGAGTTACAGTGCCCTCCACGTCCAGTACAACAACGCGTTCAGGGCGATATTGGGGCTGCCCCACTTCTGCAGAGCCTCGGGCATCTTTGCGGAAGCGCGCACCGACTGTTTTCACAGCACAATGCGCAAGCGGTGCGCGTCCTTGGTGCGCAGGGTGCTGGCCAGCTCCAATTCTGTCCTGGCGATGATCGCAGGACGTTTGAAACCTTATATTAGAAAGTGCTGCAGTAGGCATACAGCCAGGGCATGCTAACGACCGATTTGATATTTGCTGTGTTTTATATATTAATATATTTTATTATATTGTATCCAATATTTGCTATTAACTTTTAACTCGAATTAACTTTTATTTTTATTAGTATTTAATATTATTAATATCCAATTATTTTTATTTGACATTGATTTGATTTTTTGACATTATATTTCTGTTTTGATGACATTGTATTTATTTTAAATTGTAATTTGTATTTATTTCGTGTTTCGTAACTTGTAATTGTAATATGGGAGAGCCTGAAGTAAATGGATTTAATTTTATATCATCATTTCATAAAAAGAGTGTAGTTGGTTTACTGGTTACCTTTATATGGTGGTTGTATCTTGTTACTTTCAATTGATGCCGGGGTGCTTGCGAAATTTTAAGCACAATTTTCAGACGCTTCAATGCGTCACCTACCAGTTGAAAATTTGTACCTAACGTTTATTGGTCGCTTTCGTACATATATTACTTACTTGTACATTGATTACATTATTTCCATTTATAAAGTTCCGTTGCGAATTGGCAAAAATGGAACCCTTATAGATTCGCCCTGTCCGTCTGTCTATCTTTCTGTCTGTCCATCCATATGTCACAGCCACTTTACTCCAAGACTATTGGTCCCACACAGTTGAAATTTGGAGTGAAGGTGTATTCTATGAACGCAATGCAAAAGTGATGTAAAACTATGAAAAATATAAAAAATGGGGGTGACACGTTACTGAGGGTTGAAAAAAATAATTCAATGTATATAACTGTGTGATGTGTCTATTGGCAGCTATTAATAAATGATGTCAAGATTTCTAAAATCCTTTTTTCCTTAAGTTAAAGTTTATGAGATATTTGCTTCCAAAAACGTAAAAATTGTGTCTCCCCTCCCCTCTTATTTCTGAAGTAAGAGGAGGAAAATTCTGAATTTCTGTTGATTAAGAAAGTCTAGAGTTCGTTCTCGTAGGTAAAACCTAAAATCCCTATTTGTGATGCGTTTTGCGAAGATAACCTACATAATATAACAAAAAAAAACAAACATTTATTTCAGACATACAAGTCTATAGGCAAAGCACGGTCGTTAGTAACAAAAATTCTGCTTATAACTAATGTTAATAAATAAAAGTAAAAAGAAGTAACAGGTTCTGTAATTAAGGTATATTAATAATTCAAGTTATGGAAATGCCTTTAGTAATTCTGATTACATACACGTGCCATCCAAGACTCCAATAGAGGAAGGCATCCTCCAAAATGAAAGCCTCCCACAACACCAACAAACTTACTTACTTAAATAATACTAGGTTAGTCCCAAAATAACTTGATGTCTGAAGCTCAATCTTCTAAGATAATAATAATAAACACGTGAATTGTGGCCTTTGAAATGTTAAACACCAACACATACAAGTTACTAGCTTATGTCCCTCGGTTTCGTACGGGATCTCGGGATCGATGAGTTAATCCAGCTTATAAACTTTCTGTGTGCATCCAAACCCGTTCTGTAGTTTTAAAGAGTAACAAACATCCATCCATCATAACATAATCATCACGCCTGTAACCTCCGAAGGTTTAAGCAGAGGTGTACCAAATAGTATACCCACATTTCGCCAGTTACATATTGAGTTATTATCATTCTACGCAGAAAAAAAAATCCAGTTCATATACATATGAACACCATTATTTTTAGTATATGCGAAAGCAGAATATATTTTGTTCAGAATAAGTAACTGAATCGATTCCAATAATTTTTATACCGTGTTATATTTTGTCCCAAAAATATTTAAAAAAGGTTACGAGTTGGACACCGAGCGCCACTTAGTACCTATCCGCAATCATACGCGCACAACACAGGCATTAGGCGCGGGCGCACAGCGGGCGCTGCGTGGTGAGCATATTTTTGTACGGACAACTAGGTAACATAACAAGCTTATAACTTTGTGATTTTTCGTGATACAGTTTTGAAATTTTGTACATAGATTCTTTACATAAAAATACTAGACAAGTGTTTCAGGTTTCGCATATACTAAAACTAATGTTGTATAACTCAATTTCGACCAAAATGCGCTTTAGCCATTTTACCTTTCCACTGTCGATATGGATTATTGAAAGTTTGGGATTTTTAAGTTTAGAATGTATGGATAAATGTCCATCCACACATCCTCACAAAACCACTATAGTAGTAAGATAATATAGCAAAATATGGGCGTCAGGTCACTTCGTGTCTTTATCACTTGGACAGCAATTCCCCTTAAATTGAAACTTCACTAAGATTTAAAATATCCACAGGTGCTCTTCTGATGGTTATCCAGCTGCAAATCCGTTGCAGACTGCAGTGTCTTGACTGATTTCTATGTAAATCCATGAAAACACCCCCATAGATTGTGACATTGATGCCTGTTACAGTTTTCGTAAAGTTACATAGAAATCAGTCGTGTCGTTGTCTGTTGTGACCTTCGGGAGTCTACCTGAAACGATTTAAAAAACAATACAAAATAGCCATTTCCTTTTCTTATGAACTGGCGTCGGGACCTGAATAATTTCGACGGGTTCTTATTTAGGGTTTATTCCTGACTGCCACCACCAGTCTGTCACCAGTGGTGGCAGTCGCTACTATTTTTCTCGTCTACCACCACTGGTGGTGGTCGCCACTAATTCAGTTGCGCCTGCCTTCAACTCTGCCACCAGTGGTGGCAGACGCCACTTAAATTAGTGGAATCCGCTACCAGTGGTGGCAGACTTGACGATCAAGTAGCCATCTGACAGGCAGATCGAATTTTCAATCGTGGTACAACGTTATTTTTTCTATTTAATCGTCAATGTAAATACGAGTATACTGGCATGACACGATTATTAGTGGTACTCGTATAAACTGATCAGTGCTGCACGTTTCAAAATCCCACAATCCCAAGCTGAAATAACATAACACTGCCCCTGTAATCCTCGAAAGATTGGCTCAACACATCAACACATCAACTGCGCAAAACCACACTCTGTGTTTGTTAGAGATTCCTGAAAAACTCAAAAACACTTTGCGTGATCTGGGAATCTCCAAAGATCAATTTAAAAAAAAATATACCTATTGAAAGATTAATTGAGTCTCCTCTCCGCAGGTCATCGAAACAGGAGAAGAAGGAAGCCAGTTCCTGTACCGCATCACGTGGGCCAGGACGGGTCTGTCAAAGTCCAACGGCCCAACTCAGCCACTTTATGAGTAAAAGACTCTATCAAAGTGTCAGTGATATACGATTGTGCAAATTAGATCCTGCGCACAAGGTTCGTTTTGGGCTGTAAGGGACAGTGTTGTGATGACCTTCTTGACTGCAGTGCTGTGTTTTTAAGGATGAAAATTGACTTTTAGTGATAAAGTATATAGAAAATGACACGTTACATGACTGAAAGTGTTCTAGTGAATATTTTAAGCTTCTTCAACGGATAGTGTAAAATTGTGATTTATTTGTGTTGCAAGTAAGGTTTATTACGCACGACGGTTTTTTTTTTAAGTTTTTTTTTTATATGAATGGAAGTTGCGCAACAGTACAAAGTTGTGATTTGCTTTCAACCCTAAAAAGTATGACTAGCAAGAAAAATATTATGTTTATGGTATATTGCAGTTAATATTGTTGACCTCGTAATTGCTGGCCGGCTGTACCAGAAGCCCTAGCATGAATTTTACCGTATTGTAAACGCTGACTTCCACTCAAGTTTTGTACGAGGAACTAATTTTGACAGCGCGCTCGTTAGACTCTCAGTAACATATTTACATCAAAGTCAGCTTTATCGATACGATGCACTTCGTTAAAATTCAAAATAAGACCTCAGCACTACAGAAACTCCGCGGCGCATCTATCTATCACACGCTTGAGAAACGCTGCACTAACGTCGACCATGCGTCAACAATATTTCTTATTATTGCACAAGACTGTGCACCAATACGAATCAATAGCTTTATCGATACGAAACCTTCTTCGCTGACGCTAGATCAGAAGGGTAAGGCAAGCTGCAGTGTGTTGTGATTAATGTACCATATAAGGTGAATTTCGAATTTGTGCTTTAAACACATGTAAATAATGTTGTATTGTGGTATATTTTGTATATAGGGAATGCTGTTATATATGTGGTGAACAGTGCATAGTTGATTTTATCTATTTAAATGAATTAATATTGTGAATGTTCCTAAATTACCCTAGGCTGATAAAAATTTAGTTTTTCCTAAATCATGGTAATATTAGTATTCAGAACGTCGGTTTCCCCGAAGGGGAAAGGGCCGCGCCCCGCCATCCGCGCGCCCCTGTAAGGTTCGTCCCAGACTGGATGCTTTTCCACCGACTAGAGAAATGAATTCCTTAACATGAAGAAGTCCAATGCCATGTAACATCATAAGAACGAGGAAATTATTGAAAGATATAGTAAATCAGACTAGGGAATTCATAGTTATTGAAATATATTGAAAATGGTTTCAAAAGGTTAAACCATAACTGGGGAAAGCCAAGTATATTCATATTGCAACCAATATAGTTCTTGTAAGTAACCCTTACGCTAACGTAATAGGTAATAAGTCAATCGTGACTCACACGATACCTTGTATCTACACCTGGAAAACTCAGAGCTACACTTCCATAAGTGACGTAAGCGGGTTTTCAGCAGCAATGCCTCGGCATCATGCTCCTAGTGAGCATTGTCGCTTGTAGCTCTTTCGAACTGGTGTACGTGACAAGGCGGCTTTTCAGCGGCAGAACGTCAATCATCATGCTAATCAGTAGACATGGTCCCTTACAGTCCTTAGACTGGTTATAAAATATATGTGGTATCAAACCATTCCAATCCCTCCCATGGAAAGTGCACCTTTCGTACAACTAGCGCATATGCAAGACAAGTGTTCATGTCAGCCTGACCGAATCATTTGTAAAAGATACAGAATAGATTATTCTAGAATCACTATATGCTTGGTCATAATATCACAATGCCCTATGCCTATTTGACCCAAAGGTTGACTGGTAGAGAAAGATTAGAAGATTAATTCCGCCTACGTGCCACTCTTGTACATGAAATTTAAATAAATAAATAATAGGGTTGAGAATCAAAAGTTAAAAAGCAAAGGCTGAATTGTTAATTAGAGCTAATGAATACATCATTCAAGAATTACCAGATATTAGAGTTGATAAACAAAACTCAAGAATCATTTTGCAATAGAGTTGGAGATCAACTCTATTGAAACCTTACAGACAGCCCCAAAGCGCCTGCCCTTCACCACTTCCTAGTGTTGGAGCTGGGGAGAAAAAGTGACGCAACAAACTACCCAGCAACACGTTTCTTTCTGTTTAGTTTTAAGAACTTTGATTAAACCATCAGCCTAGGATAATTCTTGTAATAAAGGACTCACCCAGCCGCTCACCAACAAACACACACACATACTAGATTCGTCTAAACAGGGTTCGTAACACAACTATATATTTTAATTTATTCAATCACTATCGCACTATTTGCGATAACCCACTTGGACCTATGTCCTATGTGGAGCGAGAGGCTATCCTCTCGCTATCCACCGAGTCTCCTAACTTAACTCCATTAGCTTATTTCGTCCGAACCTTATAGCGGTGTAAGATCGACTGCCTCGAGTTCTCATCCTTTCCTTCATCCTCAGCCTCTCTAAAAATACCACGACCGGATTATTCCTCCTTTGTTTCACAGAGCTGTTTTATTGCCGTTTTTGTGCAAACGTCTTAATTGTTTTAAGGAACTTTTCGGTTCTCGTGACCGGGGTCTATTGCCACCAGATGTTAGCGTTTCCTAAGAATTCGTTAAAATATTAGATTTGGCCTGTCAGTCAACACTTGTGTCTAGTCCGTTTCCCATTAAATAAAGAATGCGTTTGCAAGTGGTCCTATATTGTTTTAGAATTCTAAGAAGGAAAGGGACTTTTTGTTATTAATGATAACTTGTCAGGCCGTCAAGCCATAAAATAGAGGGTTAATGTGTTTGTAAGTGTCCAGATACTGTGTGATGATTTTGAAATAAATATCGACTAAGATATTTGCTTAATAATTAAGAGTACGTGACAGACAGTCACAATATGTATCTAATAATGTAAAAGTCTTGCTTTTATTTATACTCAGTATCGGCGTCGCAAATACATGTTATATATTTTGCTGTTTTTCCACTCACTCATCACATTTGGCACTCAAATTTTGATTACGAATGGTAATAATAAACTTTACTAGGTGTTTTAACATATATTCAGTGCCATATTATTAGTTATATTGCAGCTGTTTATGACGTTGTCAACTTTCAAAATTTAAAACAAAAATAAATGCAGTAAATTTCTTGTCTTCAGAAAGATGAGACTTTGTGTGATGAGAAGAATATTATTAGAATTATTGTGCTCAATTAGATAATATTACTGTTCACTGTTATAATTATGGCGATTTCTTCACACTGAAAATTATTCAAGAAATGGTTAACCATGAAATAAGTTTCTAAAAACAACAAATAAGTACGAGTAGGTAACATTTCTTTAATTGTTATTATTGTAATTAAAATTATCTTAATTATGACAAAAAAAATAAAAATAAAAAATAAAAATATATATGACAGTGGAACTTAGGCATGGCGTAAGTGACATGAGCGTGCTGCTGAATATTCAACTCTCGACGTTGATTCGTAATTTGCTAATTCAACAGCGAGCTCAATTTCTCTTACAGAATTTTCAATTTTTAAATATTTATTAATTCATTTAAAAATACAATACAATAAAATTGTGTTTTATCTAATCGAAAATATTGTCAATTCTTGCTGTGTCAAGCATTCGGCTTTATTCACAAGAATAGTTTTAAATCGTACGTGTATGATTAATATAAACATACATCTCACATCATATTTTCATAATGTCTTATATAAGAATTAATAAATAGTAAGATTAATAAATAGTATCGTCAGATTTTCTACCCGCGACTTGGTGCTTAAAAAGCGGGTCCAAAAACCTCCAAGTCACTTAAATTATTTAAAAAAACAATATTTTGTAATTAGAACGAAGCAGGTGTTATTATGTGAAATAAGAGATATTTTATCGTGAGGGTGAAATAAAAAGGGGTGTGAAACGATAAACTGATTATTCTTAATAATTGTTATAATAATAATGTAATATTATCAAAGCTATGTAAATATGGTGTAACTTATTGAGAATTTGTGATAAATAATAAATATCCTGTTATATTATTAAATATCTGAATAGTTTTTTTATGACACTGTAACATATAAATAATACTATTTAAGACAAAATCCACTGGAAAGCGCTAAGGTGGCCCGCGCAATTCATTAGATACTTTTTACAATATATATATATACAGAAATATTATATTCATTTCATTCATATAATTAATTCAATAAATATCTCTAATTTTGTGATTTCATGAAATCATGAATTCTTTGAGGTGATAAGAATTGATTTTAATTCTGTAAAAACACGACGTACTACCTATATCTATTAAAATATCTATTAAACACCAACACACGGTTGTAACAGTAACAACAGCACAGTTTACGGTTGTTTAATGGTACTATAAACTTATTCTAAAATGGGAAAGAGAAAGAGCTAGACGTCCTGTATATCTCCATCTCTTTCTCTCTACTCAGGTCTTCTGGCCAGTAAATTTCACAGGTTACCCTGGCGCTTTCAACTTAACTTGTACCTACTGTTAAAAATTCCATCAACGACTTTTTATATATTACTGTACATATCGATTACGTCATTTCTGATAATATTGTATGATGGCAACCTTTTTATTACGGGCTAATATTTTCGAAAATATTGTAACTGTGAGTTCTTTCTAAATATTTTTTTAAAAACAATGTCACGGCAAGTATTTTTTCATAGTTGAAGAATTGTAGACTCTCATCAGTAAGGCCGCATTCACACCAAAGCGTAAATTTGACTCTGGGTATCCACGCTTAGTTTTTGACAGATTGTCATATGAATTGTGTTGTGAACAAACAATTGACACTACTGAATCGTAGATAAATTTGTGGAGTTGAGGCCCAATACACAGTATAAGAAAAAGCAGCTTCAGCCGCCGACTGAATGCGCTTTCTTTTCAATACACTGTCGCAATCAGTGGCCGATTACACGCTTGTTGAGAACAATGCCGTCAATGTCAAACTACTTACATTTTGCTATAGTGATTTAAGTAAAAAAAATATGACCTGTTAAGTGACTCGACTTGCTTTTGAGAAGCGAAATAGTTCTTGAAAAACTATTTAAAAAGTTCCAAAGAATTTGTTTTAGACCATTGCTAACCGGTACTGTCGCCGTGCCGCCCTTGTGAACCCAGCCTAAAATCCTATCAAAAACAGTTTTGAAAAGTTTGTTCAATAAATGTGAATGTTCTTATTAAATAATTGTGTTATATAGTAATAAATACATAATAATATTCACTATGTCTACTGTAACTACATTCGATGTTTGCCGTGTTCTTATTTGAATTTCATAATAAAATGACGATGAATTTTTGTGAGTGTCGTTTTTGATTACCTGTCATCCACAAACATTGCTATTCCGAAAAGAACTTTAAGCACTTGATCAGTAAGTCCAAAAACAGAAGAACTATGAGACGCGATAAAAACGACTGTTTTTCTAACCCGCGTATTGGATTACACCCCACTCCCTATCACCTTGAGGAGACCTGTGGCCCAGCACTGGGAAGATACATGTAGCATACTCGATTATTTTTTTCTTTCATTGCGTGACTCCATGCTACCGTACTGCATCACGCTACATCATGCGTGACTCGTCATAGCTGAGTGCGGAACCTACCGCAATCGTAGTATCTTTGGTTGGTTATCCATTTTTATTAAATAACTGATTACCTCATAAGGTTAGTAAATGAATAAAAATTCTTTTATTTTAGACAGAGTCCATTTTGTCAGTACAAAACACAACTTAGAAACTAGTGTTAATACTAACATCTACCAGAAAAAACAAAAACAAAACAATTACTAACTATACGCCACAGTGGCGTGATCCTCTTAAAGTTTCCAGTTGAAAGTTGTTCATAACGATGAGTTGGTACAATAGTTCATCATTAGGAACAAGTTTTACCGTGTGACCTTCTCTGAAATCTCGAAAAAACAGATGCTCCACGATGTGATTAAAGTTTGCATAACTTGACAAAATGTTGGAAAGCCGCAGATTTTTTTCAAGGGTTGGTCTCATAGTAAAACTTGTTCAAAGTGAGTAGGTACAGTACCCCATAAGAAATTATATTATTAGTTTTTCAATCCTCTTGCTTATTTCATTTGTATAAAATTGGAAATCTGGGCATACAGGGCGTCCCACGGATATGCCACATGGAGGGAAAGTACCTCGAATATTGTAGATGGAACATTTTACTGAAAGAAGACATTATTTGAATTTAAAAAACAATTTAAACTGTATTCATAGATATTTAAATAATTACATGGGTGAACCGGGAATCAAATACGTTACATGAGAAAAATAATCATCCTGTAGCTTTATCATACCGATCGAAAGGCTTCATCATAAGGATTATTTTTTGCTAAATAACATAGTGTCACAAATAAAAGGAAGACTATGAATTTTATCTTGTATCAATATCCAAAGATATCCAATTTTCACTAAATTTCCTGTCTAAATGCAATTACTGATGATTGCCATACTTGAACGGAGGCGCGCTAGCAAACAACAACAGCAAATTAATTCGTTAATTCTGCTTTAATGTGAAACAGTCATGCGGAAATGAGATGTTGGCTTAAGAATCACGAGGTGTGTGGTTACAGAGAGAGCGATTTGTGTTTTTTTAATGTATTTTTACTGCAACTCCTGAATGCCAGAATCAACAGACACAACCACTGGAAAAAAGCTGTGGCTATGAAGCTTGACAAGTCCTGGAGAAAACATTCAACTGTCTTGGATCCTGCAGCGGCGTAGGTAAAAGTGTTTTTTTTTTCATGTTTGCAATCTAGGAGGCATCGCGCAGACCTTGTAAAAGATGGCGGGGCGAGCTGGATAAAACTGAAGACCAGACGTGGTCGACATTAGTTCTGGATTAAAGATAAGCTTTTGCACAGTCTGTAGTGAGGTTATCCAGGCTGATACGGAACCAAGAACATAATTGAGAGGTAAGTACTTATTTTTCCTAAGTAACACTTTAGCCGACCTGGGAACACGAAATTGCGTGATTTTATAAACGTCTACAGTGGAAACATACCTGCTTCTAAACAATGTATCATTTTAATTAGACCGTGTTATTATTCTGACGTATTTACTTATGAAACAAGCGCTTCAACATATGTATATTTAGAGTCTACGCTAGTAGACTCTAAATAAAATAAATAAAAACATTAGTCCACTAATTTAGTCAGAGGTCCAAGAATCTCTCAACGGTTACTTTATAGAATGAGTCAAATCCGAATATATGAACACTGGATTAGTTTGCTCTTAGAGAGATTTTTTTCATTCATAGAAAAAAAAACTTTTTCATCCCACCATCTCGGAAAGAGTATTTTTAAGATTCATTATCTGAGTGGAAAAGCCGTTTTTATTCTCTAGAGGATAAAGTAAATTGAATTTAGAACATCGTGTGCACTAAGTTTGTGAATTAAAAAAAACATTAAACCTATTTACTGCTACCTCTATGGTGCCGAATATATCATACAACTTTTTTTTAATTTGTTAAAAACTCAGACTCGGAACCTTCTTGGTGTTCTTTTTTCAATTTGCTTTGTACGCGGTTCTTTACGCGGCATTTTTTCACGTCATTGTTAAACCTTATATTAAAAACAAGAAACTTGAAAACAAATGAAAAAACTAAAATGAGTGATTCTAGCGACGAGTTAGTTTGCTTGACGCCAACAGAATTGACTGAAACTGTTAATAATGCGCAAATGAGCTTTCTCCCTCAACAATCACGCGAGAAGTATTTAAAACAGTACGATATGTTCAACACGTGGCGACTAGCAAAAGGAGCCAAAACTTTCTCAGAAAACGTTTTGCTGGCATATTTTATAGAATTATCCGAGAACAAGAAAGCAAGCACTCTATGGAGTACGTATTCGATGCTAAAAGCAACAATAAAGATGAAAAAAGACAAACATATCGATACCTATCCTAAATTAGTGGCATTTTTAAAAAGAGCCTCATCTGGTCATCAACCAAAAAAATCGAAGGTTTTCACAGTATCTGATATTGAAAAGTTTCTTAACGAAGCACCCGATTCCGTATATTTGGCGGCAAAAGTAAGTCAGTTGCACATTCAGTATCTACTTAAGTATATTAATCTCAATTAAATAGTATACTTAGTAGATGTTGATAGGCATAATCATGCGTTCATATCAATTTTATTCATTTATCTACTACAATACTCTTTACGTTACAGGTTGTTCTTATTATTGAAATAAACGGAGCATGTCGAACTAATGAACTAACACAACTTAATGTCAAAAACATTGAGAAACATTCAGATGACTTACTATTAATTAATTTACCTAATACAAAGACAAAAAGAGACCGCAACTTCGTCATTCGCAAGGAATACGTAACGATTGTTGAGAAATATCAAGCCTTACGCCCGCCTAACACTCCAATCAATCGATTTTTTCTACAGTATCGCAATGGAAAGTGTGTTAGACAGCCTATGGGTACTAATAAAATTGGCAGTATCCCACGAGAAATAGCAACATTTCTTGAACTTCCAGAACCCCTGTTGTACACGGGTCATTGTCTCCGACGAACTTCAGCCACACTTTTGGCTGATTCCGGAGCTGATCTCCTGTCCCTTAAGCGCCACGAAGGCTGGAAGTCCAATGCAGTTGTAGAGGGATACATAGAGGATTCCATCCAAAATAAGTCTAAAATATGTGAAGGCATCGTAGGAGCCATTACACTGAAAGAGCCTCAATCGGATCCTTGGACTGGCCCTTCTACATCAAAAATAAGCCGTTATGAAACACCTAACCATCTCCCTCTCTCTCCAACATTCACGCCAAGGGAATCCGATGAATCGGTACAACTATTAAGTATGACAGATAGTTTACCGAAAAACAGTACACAAGTGACTAACACCAATATTACAGTACCAAACAAAAATATTACACTCAATTTAAATAACTGTAGCAACGTTACTTTAAAATTTTCTTAATTATACCTTAGTATTATTTTGTTATAATTTAAAGATTATTCTGTAATACTTACCTGTCATAATGTAGTAATTAATACCTAAACTGAAATAAAAGTGTACCTATCTTGTGATTATAAACGTTTTTTTTTTTTGCATTTAGTCATTTCCTCGCTGAGGTGGAATGAAAAGTTACGTGTTGCACTCGAGTGCAAAGATTTTTCACCTCGTGCTCTTTTGATTCCCTCGCTAACGCTCAGGATTCTAATTTTGAATCACTCGCTGCGCTCGTGATTCAATTTTAGAATCCTTCGCTTGCTCGGTCATCAAAATTGAACACGCGGTTAAAAAGCAACTTTGCACTCTTGTATAACAAATAACTATTATGCCTTAACGCGAATTACAATAAATTTAGATAAAATCGATGGGGGTCTGTATTTTTTTTATTTTAAAGACTTTCTATAAGGCTACTTACTTGGTGTGTGTAATGTGCTACCTGTTATGGGCCGATAGGGCCACCATAGGTACAGCACGACATAAACATTGCTTCCAAGCCAGCGTTTAGCTTTGTTAATCTTATGCTAAAAGTATAGGTCGGTAAGTGCTGAAGCCTTACCGGTACTCACAGGTTTCAGTCGATCTTGAAGTGCAGCGACGTGCTGCAATTTACTATTTCCGATGTGACGCCGTGGGCGCAGATTTTTTAACGCAGCGTGACCGTGCAAAAATCTCTAGATTTTTTAAACCACAGACTGACGTCTGGGAGGAACTTTTATCTGAATGGCAATTTAATGCAGGTGAGATAATTCCATCAAGAGCCGACACCTTCACCAGCTCTTTTCATCCTTTCGACTGGCCAGGGCATGACTGGAGGTACCGATGTGTTGCCCAATTTCTAACAGGTCATATTAACTTTAAGACTAAAATTGTTTTAAGACGGTTAAATGGTTTCTCCGGGACTTCGAGCTTCATTGTCTCGGCGTTTTTCCGGCTGTTGATTCTGACTTTCAGGAGTTGCAGTGATTTTGGAAGAAAGTAAAAAATATAATTATGTAATTAAAAGATAAAACGACTTTTAATTTCTAGTTCTTGTTAAGTTAAATATTTATCTAGAACAAGACATTTAAATAAATAAATAAATAAAATTCATGTCTAAACCTAATTTTGAATGAACCTTTAATCTAGAATGTCAGATTAAACTTGAAATAACTTGTAAACAAATTAGCCTGTTATCTATAAACTTTGCCTTACAAATTGCAACGTAGCGTCTAAAGTTAGGATGACTAAAAGCGTTCACATTAATGCAGTTGTATTTTATTTTAATTTAGACATTCACTGAAACTACGACGACTCAGAGGTAATTATTAAGTTTGAGTTAATGAAAACTTTCATTAATAAAGGTCTGTGAAAACTAAACCGTATTGGCTAGTAACCTCAATCGATGAAGTTGTTCGAGCTTTGTCCAGTCATTCATAATATTCAAACTAATAATATAAATGTGTAAGGAATTTTCTTTGACTGTTACTCTTTCAAGAATAAACCGTTGAACTAATTTAAATGAGATTTGTCATGCTGGTTGACCACGTACTGATTAGAATACTCATAGGCTACTTCACTTACTTTAACTTTTTTCCATTGGTAGTTTCTTAAGAAAGAAAGAAAAAACGTTTATTGGCACACGCCACAAGTACACAATACAAAATATAAAAAAGCAAATATAAAATAAAATTTAAAACTAACCAAGAAATATTGTGTGACTCACGGCTGCACCAAATAGGCCCAGTTCAGCAAAATGCCGGACAACTAGTGCCCGACGCTGGTTTTCAACTGAACCTATATGGCATGGTTCTTGTGTAATTGTTTAGTAGATTATTGTTATCATCCACGCGGGCGCAGCCGCTGGCTAGGGCTAGTCAAGTATGCAATTTATGCCGACCATAGTCGGTAATTAAAAAACAAAGTTTTGTAATACCATTCGCGTTTCTCGCTAATCCACTTTAGATTCCTGGACTTATCTATCAGCTCGCACAAGGCCTAACAAGGACTACACTAAAAAGTGGTGGCTTAAAACTAGATGCGAAAACCAGCTTTAAATTCCTAGCCTTACACATCAGTAAGAGAGTACCTTTAATAATAGAACATTCACAGTAAAAAGGTTTATCAAATAAACATTAAAATGCCTTACAGAAGTGTAAAGAAGTTTTGACATTTTAAACTGAGATAAAAACAAAATTTTGTTTATTTTAAGCTATATAATTGGATAACGACAAAAATTTTACAACTTTCTGAGTTTAATTACGTAAATCTGGCTTTTGCAAGCGGCTTCGCTTGCGTTGATGTTGGAATTTAACACAGGTGAAATGTATTGGGATAATAAGTATACTATGTATATAACCTGGATTAACCCCAGGTTTTAAACTACCTGTGTGCCAAATTTTATAACCTCGAAATGATTGGCCACTAAATAAATTTGTAAACAACAGAAAACGTTATAGGTACTATTGTTGTATTAATTACAATGTGCGCTCTGATTGATGTGCGCGTATTACGTGTTTGTTACTAAACCCCACATCCCATCAAATACAAGGTGTAGTTTTGCATCCTCGTCAAAATTCAGGAGGTTGTCATAGAAGACGTAAATAATCACGCTGCTTTTTTAATTGTTTTAATTTGACACTATTTCAGAATGAAACCCTTTTCAAAAGAGGAGAATCACCCGTTTATCGAATAAACGTCTGCGTTTGTTTGTGTGTATGAAAGCGCGGTTATAGGGCTTGTATTAGACGGGCCGCGTTTTAATACGGGTGGTGTACAGTTATCGATTTCCGATATTAAGAAAAAAATGAAAAAAATACCTTCCCATTTTATTATTGATTCGGGTCGAGAATCATTAGCATAGTTACCTCCTTGAATTTGACGAGGATGCAAAGCAAAACCTTGTATATCTCAATTATCAAATTGCCCGATGATAGTATAGCAATATTAATATTGACCGGGCACTGTGATACAATACATTGAATTTTCCGTTACAATTAATCACTTTGTCCCATTTGAGTTTTCATTAGGTATTTATAATGCCCGGGCGTTCTGTATAAAACCATCATTTATATCTTGGTCCTTAACAGATACACCAATCTGATATTTGCTTTGAATTGTTTCAGCTTAGACTTCCTCGTTGGTCTGCGGGCATGGGGTCCCGGGTTCGATTCCCAGGTTAGGCAACGTGTTATTGGGTTTTTACATCAGGAATTTCTCAGTACCAGCCACGAAGTATTTATCTGTGCCCAATTGATGGCAATAGGTTCACCACTACATGGGACTTAAAAAACATAACTGGCGAAATGTGGATGGACTATAGGTACATCTCTGCCAAAGCCTTAGGAGATTACAGGTGTGATGTTATATTATGTACGTTATGGTTCAACTTTGCAAAAGGTTTTTGTACCTGTACCTAGCTTTCCACTACCATACCATTTATACATCATCAACCTACTCTGATGCGGGTGTAGTTTCTTATCAATACCACATTTTCATAGGTGTTAATTGAATGATTACTTCGACCATAACAGTTGCAGGGATCTGTTAAATGTTTGACTTAATTGTAACTGCGAGCTGCAGACAGAAGATGTAACTATGTTATCAACTTTAAACATGTGTTTACCACGTACTAACTCAAACAAATTGTTCGAAATAGTAGACCTCAGAATTGTTTAAACGGTTAAACGAAATTGATTTTCCAATGGTTTTCCCTGTAGGTACGTTGTTGAAGGTGCTATTACAGTTTTACCGAGCTATTTGAAACTCATCTAATTTTACAGGTCAAAGTCACGCAAATTGAATCAATTAGAGAATTATTATTAAATGTTTTGTCGGATTGTAATTATCTGATCGATTATACAGTTTGCCTACAGCGTATTTTGACCTATTTCGGACACATAATGCGAAAGGGAGAGCAGCCTTGAAAAGCTGGTCTTTGTTGGCAATACCGAAGGCAAGACAGCACGAGGCCGGTCGCCAACACGATGGTCCGACCGAGTAAAGGAAGCTACGTCCTCAAGCTTTCAGCAGGTGGTGATGGCAACTTTGGACCGGAGTCGATGGAGGCAGATTGTCCGTTTAAAGGGGTCCAGTGACCACAATTCTCAGTAATGAGGGACCGATTGAAGAAGAGAAGTAGTTATCTGTCCTACTACAAGCTTTAGCCTACTGCTTTGCTCATCAAAGAACTAACGTAAATCAATGAGCAGCGTTATGATTGCGTATCACACAATCACATTGCCTTTTACTTCGACATTTTTGTAACGAGTAAGGGATTTCTTTCAAAATCTCTTAAAAATTACAGTTAGGGTACAGGTTTTCTATGTCAGTAGATAAACAAATCTTTGGCCTGCGTCCTGCAGACCCGCGTCCTGTGTCGGCCTATTCGGCAGACGATGATGATAGACTTTTCTCAACCAACTGGGACCAACGGCTTTACGGGGAGGAAACTCGGTAAGTGCGGCTTAACCTAAAGGTCGACCGGAGCGGCTGTTATACATATATTATTTAGCCACGAGCTAAGCTGCGTCTTGTGTGTGTGTGTGTATAAACGTTTTAACTTATTTGGTAGTTCAGTAAGTGATTCTTTAATGTATGGTAGAGGCCAACAACGTTCTCGTTGAGGGGGATGAAAAATAATTGCATAGCCATTTTGCTTCCATCACTTTTTTATGTTTTTTTTTATTAGGTTTGTATGTCCCACTGCTGAGCAAAGGCCTCCCCCATATCCTTCCAGGTACTCTTATGATTATTAAGTACATTAAATTTTAATAGACTCTCTTCTGTACTCAAAAAACAGACGGGCAGCAATATAATTATATAAATATTCCTTTTACATTTATATATTTCCTTTGATTGAAACGTGAATATTTATCGTTTCCATTAATGGAATTTTCCATGAGGACTGAAATCGATTTTATTGAGAGATTTAATCATGTATTTTTAACGTGTGTACGAGTATCGTAAAACCGATATTTGATTTCATATGTTGTATTTATTCTGTTAGACTCAGGCATCACGTGGGCCAAAGATGGGTATCGTACAAACACACTGCTTTTATCAAACTAACAAATTACTTGAAATTACAATGTATCACAATTAACACTGGGCACAATGAATCGGGTACAGTTCCAGGACGTCTTAACTCCGCTGCGATCAGACACTGCATATCGTCCTTGCAGCGAGATCAAAACATCACGACTCTGTAGAAGCACGCTGTAGGTGTGGGTAGACTGGTAATTAGGTCGCGTGATGTTACCGCTGGCGCGCTTGCGATTCATTTTATGTCCGTAATAATTACCGCATCTAGCATATAGATAATTAATGAACAAAGAAAGATGAAAATGGCGATGAAATGATGATTATAATATGATATCATGACCTACATAAGAGAACTTAAATAGAGTTCACATTTTCCGTAATATACGGCTCATTTAAAAGAAAAAGAAATATTCTTATTTCTCCAAAATTACCGTTAGCAGACGCCTTAATTTAAGCACATAAATTCCATTTTTTCTGCTATTGTTACATATTTCAAGACCTTACCCTCAGAAAGCACTGTTACATTCAAAATTAAATTCTACGTTTTAGGCTATAGAACTCACACTTGTAATTATAGATTCTCGAACGAGAACCGGCTGCTGCAAATGTCCTATATTTTATGCAAATCATAGTTTAGAGACAGAATAACTCTTAGCATAATTTTGTATTGAATTAATCTGCTCACCTACTCTATATGTATAACCAAAACTATGAACTAAGTTAGAGAAAAATGGCTCATGGCACCTTATTTTAGATGCAACACTGACTGCAAACTGTACTGTGGTGTGGTAATGAAGAAATCCGATCCTTTTACAAAAAAAAGTATCAACATCAGCATCTTTTATACAAGTACGTCCTGGACTATGATACAATCAAGACAATAAATCGGAGTATTGATGTAATTATTTTATCATATTATGCTATTCAAATCTGTCGTACAAGCATGACTTATCTTCCATAAATGCTAATCAATTTGAGAAAGTCTATCGAAAGACACACTTTCACTACGCAAGAAAAGGACATAAAAGTGGATGGGTATTATTTTGATGTCTCTTAGTATCGGTCACCGAAGAGTTTTTTTTATGATGTTAGCCTCTTGTAGTAGAGGAAGACCAAAGAAACGATGGATAAACTGTGTGAAGGATGATATGGCTAGAAAGGAGGTGTTTAATGAGATGACGAGTAAGAGAGAAGTATGGAAGAAGAAGACATGCTGCGACGCCTCCAATTAAATTGGGACAAGGGCACGAGAGAGATCCTCTCCGCTCCCGATTTTATTATTTGCGAATAGCTCATTTCCGAATGTTTTTCTTACAACTAATTACGTTATATTTTAACCAATTGAAACATGGAAAAATAAAATCCCACTAACTGAAAAATAATACAAATTGTTGTCCTTGAACCATTGAAAAATATCGCATCCGCGGTGCAACACTGGCAAAAGTGATTACTTACTCAAAGAGCTCGTACAAATTTGTGGACAAGAAAATAATGCTTCTGGCTTTGACTCAGTTTGAATGTGGTTATAAAACAAAAGTCATGACTTTATAGTCATGACGCCTAATGCCACCTAATGCGTCCCAAATTTAAATTAGTTTGGCGTCATAACGTGAAAATGAGGAGAGGTCAGATTTAATTTCGTTTTGATTGCACGTTGTGGGAAAACTTCTAAGCTAACAGAAGTTTCGTAGGAATGTACTTGCAGTTGTTGTCTCTGTGCTATATTGGATAGATCATTGTTTTGTCATTTATTACAAATAAATGACCTTTGTCAGCCTAAAACTTTTAAGGAGTCATTTTTTACAAGTTCGAAATACACATACTAGGACATAATACATTTACTATGGGAACAATCCGCTAGAAAAATAATCAGCTGTTCAGTCTATTTTTGTTCATATAAATCTGTGGGATAGTCGATTTTCAAATCATCATTCCGACCTTCCCACGGTCACATAGAAATTTTTCATCGACGATTAAAAAAAAAACAGTTGCTGTTTCCTACAAAACTGCAATTCATACACGGTCAAAAAAAAATGGAAAGTTAATTAAAAAAAAAATACCATTGAAAAATTTCTATGCGGGGTTCGGAATTATGTACTGATCAGGTGGTAACCGTTTATGCATCGATGTTGTTTACACCCTGTATTTATTTACTCTGTTTCTATTTTTACGCCTTTCCTAAACTCAAACTCAAAGCATTTATTTCAATTAGACCATTACAGGCACTTTTGAATGTCAAAACACAAAAAAATAAACTAAGCTACAGTCCCAGTCACAGGGCATAATAACTTGTGAAAGTACTGTAGTTGCCCATTCGAAAGCGTAGATCTCTATGGAGAAGAATGGGCAAGAAACTCCATGGACACTCTTTTAAATCATTATGTTGTTACAAAGTCTCGGTTACATCATTCATGTCGAGATTAAACATACATGTGAGAACGATGTAGAAAGACGTGCGAGTAAGAGCGTCCAGAATAAGAAAGATAAAATTAACAATTCAAAAATACAATAATCCATGGCAGCTGCGAGATGACCAGTCACAACTGACAGCGCCCGTTCACGAACATGACGCATGGATCAGCCATCATTCAACTCAACCATTTTGGAGGGAACTAAACGACCCGACACACGCGCCACCATCAGCGAGACATTTGAGTGAGCATGACATTTCTCAACCGCCAGGGCAAATTCGAGTCAGTAAAAGATGTAAATGGTAGCTTTATCGTACATAGAACTCACACATGTGCTATGCAATTATATAATACTAAGAGACTGAATCTATACAATGCAAAGATATGTTTACAATCTTCTGCAGCTTCCACAATAACTTCACAAAGTAATCAATTAGTTTGCCCCTATGGTTGTGGAGCAGGACCAGCATTGAGCCAAGCATTTTTATCATCAATGTAATCTCCCAACTTATAGTATGCTTGCCTACATAGTGTGCGTTTTATACAAGATTTAAATTTCGTCTCATTCAGTTGTAGAATGCCGGGAGGAATTTTATTGTAACATTTTAAACAGTACCCCATGAAAGATGAGTCTACTTTAGCTAGCCTGAAACCTGGCTGAACTAGATGGTCCCTGGTTCTAGTATTATAGTGGTGTCTGTCACCTCTTTTACTAAATAAATGCAGATTTTTCCTAACGTACATGATGTTTTCATAGATGTATTGGCAAGGTACTGTCATGATGTTAATTTCCTTAAACAGTTCTCTTAGAGAATCGCGCCTACATAGATTATATATGGCTCTGATGGCTCTTTTCTGCAGAATAAATATAGACTCGATGTCTGCAGCCCGTCCCCATAGTAAAATACCGTAAGACATAATACTATGAAAATAACTAAAATAGACTAGCCTCGCGGTATCTACATCAGTAAATTGACGGATTTTCCTAACAGCATATGCTGCTGAACTCAGCCGTCCTGCAAGAGATGTTAAATGAGGACCCCATTGTAGCCTTGAGTCGAGCGTGATCCCTAAGAAAACAGTTTCATCGACGAATTCTAGTTTCTCTTGATTCAATACTATGTCACAATCACTAGTTTTGACATTTGGTAGGGCAAATCTTATGCACTTAGTTTTTTTCCCATTTAATACTAAATTATTCGCGGTAAACCAATTATGGACTTGCAGTAGGGCGCTATTTACGTCGTCAAGAATTGTGGCACGTCTGTTTATCTTAAATATCAAAGAAGTATCGTCGGCAAACAACACCATTTGAGGTTGGTTTTTAAATAAATGGGGTAGATCATTAATATAGACTAGAAAGAGGAAAGGACCCAATATAGAGCCTTGTGGTACACCCATCCTTACTTTTAAACCCATTGAATTGACACCATTTATTTGTACTTGCTGATGTCTATCGTTCAAATACGATTTCACTAAACTGAGCGCAAGTTTCCCCAAACCGTAATGCTCAAGTTTAAAGAGTAGGGTTTCGTGGCTTACGCAATCAAATGCTTTCGAGAGGTCACAGAAGATTCCTATGGCATCTTGTGCCTCTTCCCACGCAGTGAATATGTGTTTTAATAATGTGACACCGGCGTCAGTCGTACAACGTCCTTTGGTGAAACCATACTGTTTCTCATGTAAGATCTTATTGGTATTAAAGTGGTTAAGCATCTGATTAAGCATTACCTTTTCAAACACCTTGCTGAAAACCGGCAATACGGATACGGGTCTATAATTATTCGTATCTTTACTGTCCCCGGATTTGAAAAGTGGTATTACCTTGCTGTATTTCATAAGGTCCGGGAAGACGCCTTGGTCCACACACAAATTAAATATTAAAGCCAAGTACGGTGCTATAGTCTCAATAATAGCTTGACAAACTTTAATAGACATTCCCCATAGATCTTCTGTTAATTTGATTTTGATTTCCTTAAAGGCTTTAATGACAGTTATGGGGTTTATATGTTTAAATTGAAACTCAACCGGACAGGCTGAAACATTTGCTCTTAATAAATCAATAGAAAGCAAGGGTGAGGAATTTAAGGTTTCAGTAGTTTTAAGTGGGATACTGGTAAAGAAATCTACAAATTCTTGAGCAACTTCATTTTTAGAGCTTAGAAGACCACGTGAGGTTTCTAATGTGATATCATTATTGTATTTTTTATTTCTATTAGTTTCACTATTGATAATTTTCCAAACCGTCTTTATTTTATTATCTGCGGATTTAATCTTGTTGCTAATGAATAAGGCTTTAGCAACCTTGCAAGTGTTTTTAAAAATTTTTGAGTATGTTGCAACATATTTATTAAAAGTTTCTGAATTAATGTAAGGCTTGAGGCCGTACAGCTCAAACAATCGCTCCCTACTTTTCCTAATACCCTTAGTTGCCCAGTCACTGAACAAAAACTTTGGGTAAATAGATTTAGTTTTCATTTTTATTGTATTATTAAACTCCGTGTAAACTACCGAAAAGAATTCCTCATAAAATTGATTTACATTTTCAATAATATATCCCGGAATGCCTAAATTACTAATTAAGTTATTATTAAAATTATTCAAATTACTGGATGTTATTTGTCTAGACTTTATCTGGATTTTTTGTAATGGTGTGTAGGACTCGAAAACAACGGTTTGACCACTGTGATCAGAAGAAAGGTAATTTACAATGGATTTATCTAAGTAGTCGCAACAACAAAAAACATTATCAATACATGTAGCAGTATTTTTAGTAATTCGGGTTGGTTCCGAGAACACGTTTAACAAATTAAATGATTTAAAAAGATGTAATAATCTACTGCTATTTGAATTTTTCTCTAAAATATTAACATTAAAGTCACCACAGATAACGAGTGATTTATTACTAGTAGCAAGTTTTGCTAAAGCATCCTCCATTACTGACTCAAATAAAGAGTAGTTCTGATAATTTGGGGGTCTGTAAACGCACACTATTATATGCTTATCTAGCTCAACACAAGACAGTTCAATATTATGCTCAACCGATAGATCAACAATATCATTACGAGACTTAAATTCAATACAATTTTTAACTAAGATTATTGAACCCCCACGCATCTTAGTTTTCCGGTTAAAGCAACTGCCCACACTGTAATTTTCGTAATTAATAAGCATTTCAAAGTCTTTTAACCAATGTTCAGTGAAACAAACTATTTCAAACTTTGTTTTTTCTAAAAACAATTCAATTTCTAATTGCTTTGAAGCGAAGCCTTGAATGCCTACTAATGTTGTATGTGTTTTTGCTAGATTCCTTCCTATGAACCCTCCTGTGGTGTGTGTCAGGGTATCTATCTACGTAACCCACAAGTAAGTGACCTTTCAAAATGACCTTAATATTAGTCCTTACATCCGTGAACGAGGTCGAAGGACTGGAACACGTTAGGCAAAACTCCTGTCATTGTTTCAGTACATTTAAGGGAAATGCCATTGTTAAAGATAATAATAATTATTATATTTACGTTAGCAATGAATGACAACTTACACCTGCTGAATTCTGGTGATAATATTTTGAAAAACAATGAATTGTTTTCGTACTTATACTGAAACTATATATAGTATATGTATAATCAGCTTACTCTTTGTTTGCGTATAATTTGAAACACAAGTTGCTAAATTCTGTTTGTAACTAAAAGAGAGAGAGAAAGAGATATGTAGGTATATAAAATTACTATCACAAATATTTTTTTTTACTTTTTTTGCTACTGTCTTATGCTGCAGACCGTACTTACGTCGTTTTATTTTTAACCAACTTCTAAAAAAAATCCTAACAACATTTTTTTTTTAAATTAAAAGATTTTTTTTTAAACAAACTAAATAGCATAAAACTGTAAAAAAATATAACTCAATGTACTTATATTTTGCTCAATCGGATGAACCGATTTTGGTTAAGTTTTTTTTTTGTTTTAAGGGTGTCTTAATCGAGATTGTTCTTCGCTATGTTTCAAGAAAATATATATATAAATCCTATATATTATAAATCCTCATCCTGTCTTGACTTGTCAGTGATATTACAAAAGTACGATAACCTTGACCTGATGCGCAGGCATCACCAGGATCATGCTGCAGAATACCCACCCTGCCAGAAGAACTCCTCAACAGTGTACGGCATCAACCTTGTGTTTGAGCTCGCGTTTTGACGTGCACATGCTGATACAAGCTCAGCGGTTAAGGTCATAATCTGCTTCTCAATCTTTGCAATTCTGCTAAAGCCGATCTGTCATGAGGACTTATTAAGCAGCTTTCTTTGATAGAGTCGATGGTATCGTGTCTACCAGTAACGTAAATTTAAAAAGCATGAAATAAAAAAATAAAAAAACCTCAAACTAAAAATTTATCTACATATTGTCCCTTGATGTTTGATATAGGTGGAATATTAATACAAGCGTTGTTAACAGTTGCACAGTTACATAATACTAATATTAACATGATTTAAGAAAACTAACAAATTTTGTCTGCCTAAGGAACAGCCATGTGGTGCCGAGTATTTTTGTTTTAATATGTAAAGATATCGAAACCCACCACCTCCCAGTGCAAGTATAAGCAGTGATAGCCTAGTGGTGTGACCGTTGGACTGCCAAGTCATAGGTCTCGAGTTCGAACCCAGGACACGCACCTCTGATTTTTCGGATTCATGTGCGTATTGAATAATTACACTACTTTACAAAAAAAAATTTTTTCTTTTACCCAAAAACAATTAATGCTGAATGTGGTTTCTACCTACCCTTTTATTATAAAAATATATGTCTAATATTTTTATCACGTCAAGTTTTTTTAATACACCCTCATTAAGTTATTCCGCTAACTTGTTACTGGTGCTGAGATAATATTCGCTTTTGTTGTATTAATCTCATAATTAAACATTTTGATTGGTTTTAAAATGGCCTCAAGACAGTGTAAATTAGATCCAAATAAGTTTTGCTATGTTTGTGGTCAAATTATCCTATCAAAAAACAAGAGATATATTACTGAAGCCGTAAAACGAGCCTATTTCCAATATTTCCAAATCTCAGTGACGAATCTTGATAAAAATTGGGTTCCTCGAGTGATATGTGAAAATTGTAGAAGTATATTATTGAACTGGTCTGCAGGAAAAAGAAAATACTTGCAATTTGGCGTCCCAATGTTATGGAGGGAACCAACAAATCACGCTACTGACTGTTACTTTTGCCTTACCAAAACTTCAGGTTTTAACAACAAAAACAAGAAGTATATACAATACCCTGATATTCCATCAGTCACGAAACCTGTATTGCATTCTGAAAGAGTGCCTTACCCATCACTGCCCAGTACTTCAAGTAAAGAAAATGAATCAGAGTTCATGGAGAGTGAAATGGTTGAGTCTACATCAAGCCATGATTTAGATGATCTTGTCGAATTTGAATCTAAAAATAGTGACCAGAAAGTCTAAAATAGTGAAAGTTGCAAGTCTCTTATAAGATCATTTAATTCACTCTGTGAAATTAAATGATCTTATAAGAGACTTGCAACTTTCAAAAAGTAAATCTGAATTGCTTGCTTCACGACTGCAGCAGTGGAATTTACTAACTCATGATACCCGAGTGACTTTTTACCGTAAAAGGAGTGATAAATTCAGTGAGTATTTTGAATCAAAGGATGGGTATCAGTATTGCCGTGATATTCGTGGACTTTTCAAATTGATGAACCAGTCATACGATCCTGAAGAATGGCGTTTGTTCATAGATTCCTCAAAAGTAAGTCTAAAAGCAGTATTATTGCATAATGGCAACGAAAAACCATCTATCCCCATAGGACATGCGGTAAATTCTAAGGAATCATATGAGACAATGTCAACGTTAATGAAACTTATAAATTATGAAGAACATAACTGGAAAGTGTGTGGAGATCTCAAAGTTGTAGGGTTACTTCTTGGTTTGCAAAGTGGTTATACCAAGTACTGCTGTTTTTTATGCTTATGGGACAGTAGAGCTAGGAAAGAACACTATATTAAAAAAGATTGGCCTGTACGTAATGAATATACACCCAACAAAATGAATGTTAAAAACCATCCTTTAATTGACCCAAAAAATGTGGTTTTACCTCCGCTTCATATCAAACTAGGGCTGATGAAAAATTTTGTCAAAGCACTTGACAAAGATGGACCTGCTTTTAAGTACTTAAAAACCATTTTTCCCAATCTTTCTGATGCCAAAGTCAAAGAAGGAATCTTTGTGGGCCCTCAAATAAGAAAAATATGCTTGGTATTCATTTAAATTGGTAGTAAAAAATTTCTTGGGCAACCATAAATCAGAAGATTATAAAGAAATTGTTTCCAATTTGTTGAAGAATTACCATAAGATGGGGGTGAATATGTCATTAAAAATTCATTTTTTACATTCGCACCTGGATTTTTTTCCTGAGAACCTGGGAAGCGTAAGCGATGAACATGGTGAACGTTTTCATCAAGATTTGAAGATGAAGAGAGGTACCAAGGTTTTTGGGATAAGAATATGTTAGGTGATTACTGCTGGTCTATATTAAGAGAAACTGATGCTAATCAGTATAAAAGAAGAAGTGGTCTGTGTCATTTTTGATTTTGATTTTTGATTTTTTTATAAGTCACACATAAAAAATTGTTAAAAACAAATATAGTAAATATTCAAAAAACTTGACGTCCTATTCTTTTTCCACTTCAGTATCTAATTTAAGGTTTACTACTCTACCGATTAACATTAGTTTCATCTATGGGTAAAAAACCTTGTAAAGTAGTGTTATCACTTGCTTCGGTGAAGGAAAACATCGTGAGGAAACCAGCATACCTGAGAGATATTTCTCGACGGTATGTAAAGCCAAGTCAGAGGCCCATGGGCGGCATAAAAACTCTGACACCAGGTTAGGCACTAACCACACGATAAAGAGAGAAGACCTCCCAGTCCCTTGTTTGACCCAAACCTAGAACTACCTAGGCAAATTATGATTAGGTGCAAAATATAGGCTTAAACTATGTATTTTGTACTTCCTAAAAAACCAAATTCCCATTCCATTACGAAATCCTTCACATTTGTGCTAGAAGCACTAGTCTTTAGTGACCTGAACTAATTCTAGAAAATCGAGGAACATTTTCCGGAGCCGACCTGCCCGTTCCCTTGCCGATAGCGGTTAGTCTACCTAGGGATTGCGTTCTCAAATTGACTTCAGTTGACCTGATATCGTTCGGCTTTGACTGGTAAACGATCCACATGTCCTTTGAGAAGGAGTGTGTACTCCGTCAATTGCATTGGCTGATTGCTTACTAAAGCCAGCCATAGTCGTTAGATCAGGCATGGTAGTTTTAAATCTCGATATCAGAAGCATAAGGTCTGATGTACCAATAAAGGTACATCTGACCTTAATTATGCTTCTGAGCGTAAGGTAGGACGTTTGAAAACAGAGTTTATACATGCTTCTGATATTACTATTAACACATAAATCGGGATATTTACCGTGTTTTGAGTTCCCGATTTTTTTTTAAACTTATTTGCTTCTGATGTTCAGAAAAGTGCATGCAAAACCTTCATGGAAAACCGACTTCTATAGAGGACACACGTTACTGCAAGCCTATCGGTTGGCTCCTTTACAATTATGGCATGACTGACATTAGACGATATGGTTGCCTTACTGCCTGAGTGGGTTTATTTTTTATTTTTATTTTATTTTTATTTCTTTAGGACAACAAACAATTGCGTCACAATGCTTAATACTACAACAGAAAGAATAGAACATTTAGTTAATAACGCAACCAGCACCGTTATCCACATAATAATACAATAAAAACTTATTATTAGGTACAAGCAAACTTTAACAAACAAAAGATTTAATTATTATAATGTAGTTTACACAATACTTAGTAAAAGATAAGACAAACTTATGACAACCGACTTCTAAACTCAAATTTGAAATGAGAGCGGACAGAAAATAAATTTGCAATACGCCTTTATGTATATGATGGCATTGTGTCCGAACGAACATAAATAACAAAACATAAAAAAGGAAAACATAAACATCCGAATTGAGAAACTCCTTCTTTTTTGAAGTCGGTTAAAATGAAAATAAAAAAAGCAAATCTGTAAAATGTTGACATTATGAGGAAGTGTGAACATTTTTTCCAAGTATACATTTCTTGAATTGGGTAAGTGACAAAACAAACAAGTCGATATCAGCAAAATTATCGTTGTAGCTTTTCATAATGCTAATGATTATTACTTGTTTTAAACATAGAAAACAACTGAACTGACTAGACCTGTGCATGAGGCCTGTCAAACACGCTGGTTCTGCCTGCATAGTCGTACCGCGCAGGCATAACCAAGCGGAACAAGAATATATTTTGATATTCTGAAATTAGCGCCGCCAACGGCAAGAATAAGTATTTTTTATCAGACAAAAGGATGGAAAATGCGTTTAAACAAATAAATGTATAGGTTTGAACGGAATAGAAATAATATTCATATAATATTCAACATGTACGCGTCATTAGTACATCATTTATCGTTGGTCATTTAGTACTCAGAAAGCAAGCGAGCTGCTAGGTTGCAAGTACAGGCAAGGATAACAGTTACTGTACAGTTTTGTCTAACACATGTCCATGCATGCCTGTAAAGTTTGACTGTACACGTAAAACTGCACATGCATAACCTATCGTATATGGCCGGCTTAAGGATTCGGTCCGAATTAAGATCTTTGTCAAAATCTGGTTTGAAATACACTTAACTTCATCCGTCTAGCGATAGATCTTACTATTGTCATATGAAACTACTTTCGCTTTATAACTCATAACCGATTCATCAAAAAAAGTGAAAGTTATTTAATATGAAATGGAGAATCACATTCTTGGTAAATGTCGATGAGTGAATCGCCACCATTTGTATGAAAATGTGTTTCTTTATTTATTTATTCAAAACCAACTTGAATTCACACTTAAGAACATGCAAGTTATTGGTCATTCAAAAGTAATAAGTGAACATAAAGAAAATATATATAAATTATGTGAACGTAAGTACAGAGGGTGTAGCAAGTTTTACAAAAAAAAAAGTTTTTTGTAAATAATCGAAATGGATAAAAAACGTAATGTACCTTAATGACACTATTTCCGAAAGGTTTTTTTACACCAACTTATTTAATAGGGGGCGAGTCTTAGGCCATCGACTTGACATGCATTTCAGCTCTAGGCTGCTATTTAGGAATTTTTGGGAGAAAACCCTGAATACTTTACTTAACCTGGGAACCGAACTCAGTACTCTATGATGTCTAGTTGTCCCTGTCTAGTTCGGAGCTCAATAGCAACAACACTATGCTAACTAGTTTTAAGTAATATTTTAAGCCGCTTCTGACACCTCTTTTTTATGGCAACATTTACACTAGGAGTTTCTCCTGTATCAGTGGTGCGTTTAAAAAAAAAAATTAAACTCCCATACACAGTCAGACTCGGAACAACTTCTTGTAGACCATACAAATATTTGTTCCGTGCAGGAATCGAACGCGCGACACACAGCGCAACAATTCCACATATTCTATGACGCCATATGACGGACTAGTCGAACGATGTCTGCACGTTGGACTATAAACCGTATGTTAATAAACATATCTCCATTTAATAAGCTTAACATAAAGTGTCATATCCATCGTTATTGAATAAACACAGTACTTTATAGGTAGTATATAGCTACTATAAACACTCATATAGTATATAACAACGGTAAAATATGTTCCGTTATCAAGGAAAAATCTCCACTTCCTCATCATTTTATCCTGTTTTAAAATAAATTAAAATTAGTTCTATTTGTAGTTTGCATATACGAGTATTGTACATAATAATAAATGTGTTACTTAAATCTTTCACAATAAACATTGTATAAATATCAGAATGTCATTTAAACATACCGTACCAGCCTAACACGAATGGAAGTACATACGTCACGTAAATTGGAACGATTTTTAAAGTTGAAAAAATTCGGTTGTTTTTTTTTTAATGTCCCTGATGTGTCCCACTTAGGGCATCAAAAACCGGTTTCGGTCCCATTGTAAAACTTGGGAATAACCGGGTTTTACCATTGGACCGAAACCGGGTTTCGGATACCCCAGGCCTACTGCAGGGCATAGCCATTTCCATTTTTCATTCGCTTATATTTCCTTAATTTTAAGATTTTGTTTATGTCTACACTTGATGTTAATTCTGCGAAATGCTTTAGCATAGTTGTAATTTCGATTCAAATATTGTTCAAATAATTATTACGGTCGTACTCTAGTACTTGAATAGCAGTAACTGGGTGGTCAATAGTCAATTATTCGTAGACCGCGCGGCGTTCAATCTAGTCTTCACCTGTCTGTTCGTCTCTCCCCACTCTAACTCTAAACCTACAGTTATGAAAACCTTACTTTACCACTCTTAAGATAACAGCTACACCAACCGATGAACGTCTTTATTTGCGCGTCTAAAATGTGAATAAGTGATATAAGAAAACAAACTCTATTTAAACAGTGGTAAAGGTGTTATTGTGTTGGGTGTTTGTGATGAATATGAACATGGAAAATGAAAGGTAATATATAGTGTTTCGATAGAAATCTTGTGTTTTAGAGGATTGCAGTGAATGGAATGATAAATTAAGTATACATTGGTGTTGATACTATCTATGTTACAAGTATGTATTTATTTACCGTTTGATATTGTGCAAATACACTGACTGAACGTACAGTATAATTATGAACAAGATAATGCGATTTGATTAATTGTTTAATAGCCTTTTTGTTAACACCGTCAATGCGTTGAAGAAACCTTTTGTTTACCTCATAATTCACGTCATTTCGATTATGTTTATAAGTAACTTAATAAAAATATCTAGTAGATAAAGGAATTTAAGGATTTTTTTCAGTATCAAATCCAGACTCCGTCAAAACCCAGAACCGGGCACAAGCCTGGTGGATGGCAATAGGCTCGCCCCCTATTATATGGGACTTAAAAATGACTGGCGAATGTGGGTGTACTATTAGGTACATCTCTGCCTAACCCAACTGGGATTACAGGCGTGATCTAGTGTTATGTTATCTGGTAGATTTAACCCATTTTTTCCCATCGAATAAGCGAATTGGGGAAATTAAATGAATTCAAGTAAGAAATAAAAATTACAGAAATATTTCGGCTTCAACAATTTATATATATCTAATCACAACACACATTGTGGTTAGTATACAAGAGTTTTATTAAAAAATATACAATTTAAATTATACATTAGATGAATGGATGGCCTTTTACGTTTTGCCCAATGTCATATATGTTCAACAACTACTTAAAGATCACGTTTACCTTGTTCATTACTTGCATTGCTTTTATAGCAGTCATGATGTAAGAATCTTAAAAAGCAGTTTTCTTAATATACTGCTATCGAAACAATATCGAAACAGCGAAGAATGGTACAGTGTGCTTTTCATAAGTGGTAATAATAAGCTGGCCTATTTATCATGTCTGCCGACAAACGTCTATTGCTTGACATGAAATTTCCAAGAGTCGCCACAACAAGCAGTCCTGGCTTCTCGCATTCAGCAGAACTCCGCGGTCTTCAACAGTTCATCGGTCTGGTTATCCGTCTTTAGCTGGCCTCTTAGTCTATTGAAACTGCGTACTACGCTAGGCCAAAGTCAGGTCCAAAACTTAACTTCCAATGTTTGGTCGACTGTGGCTACTTGAATGAAAAATCTAGATGTATTATTTAATAGTATTGCTAAACGTCTGCCTCGTTGGTCTAGTGCATGAGCATGAGGTCCTGGGTTCGACACCCAGATCGGGCAAAGTGTTATTGGGTTTTTCCATGAAGAATTTCTCAGTAGCAGCCACGGGAGTCTGGATTTGTGCGCGGTTGCTGGCAATAGCCTCGCCTCCTATTACATGGGACTTAAACATAACTGGCAAAATGTGGGTAAACTATTAGGTAAACCTCTGTCTAACCCATCTGGGATTACAGGCGTAATGTTATCTTATGTTATCTGGTAGATTTAACCTATTTCTTAAATCGCATAAGCGAATTGATGAAATTATATGAAATCAAGAAGGAAACAAATTTTTTAGGAAACATTTCGGCTTCAAAACGTCGTTCTGCTTCAAACTATGGAAGTTTTTTTTCAATAGTAATTGAGAATCTATAAAAAATACCGCTTGACCTGTATATTAATGCTGATTGTCAATTGCCAATAGATTGTTTCGAATTATTCTCATTTACAATTGTCTAGAATGATTGTCTGCGTTAGTACGTATGTATAGTAAAGGCATGTATTACAATCATGTAGTTGTGTCTACGGCATAATTATATCTTTCAATCAAGACTCGAGCAACTATAGAAGTCAATCTATAGATTGTACTCAAGTACCAAGCCATTGTAAACAATATAGTAAATAATGCGTTGTTGCATTCTTGACTTCTTAACCGACTTACATAAGGAGACTTGCAATACAAAAAAAAAGCAATTTAATTGAAACCTTTATTTAAAATCAAAATCAAAGCATTTATTTCAAGTAGGCCAATTACAGGCACTTTTGAATTGTCGAAACAAACACAGCAATAAAAATGAAGCTACGGTCCCAGTCACAAGACATAATAACTATGAAAGTACTGTAGTTGCCCATTGCAAAGTGTAGATCTCTATGGAGAAGAATGGGCAAGAAACTCCATGGACACTCTTTTAAATCATAATGTTGTTACAAAAAACTTGGATACATCAATTTACCTATTAATAAGATTGCCTATCCACCTGTCGTGTGGCTTTTGATATTCAGCGGTAGGTATTTTAACAACCTACTCACTCCAGTCTTGTTAATCTACATGGCGGATATTATAGTGGCCTATGCGTATAATTATTAAATGAGAGTGGAAAATGGTGATAATGTGCTCCCATCCCTTTATACAGAAACCAAAAATATAACATCACTCCTGTAATTATTTCCGATGGGTCCGGTAAAGGTGTCAAGAAAGAAAGAAAAAGTATTTATTAGTCTCGCATTTGACAAAACAAAATAGTAACTTGACAATAAAACAAGATTTAAAAAAAGTAAACTTAAGAACAAATTAAAATAAAATACAAGACATAATAATATGATAAAATTGAATGAAACACACGTCCTCCGTCAACGGAACGTGAACCGTCAAATTTGACATCTATCATGACAATATATCTATATAAATTGCGTGATATTTTTCAATTTATATGGAAAATTTAAAAAATTATATCTCGGAAACCGTGAGTCTCTGTAACTTAAAAAATTGTAAAAAGCCTTCTGTTTATGAGTACTGTCTACAAAAAAAATGAACTCTCAACTCGACGGCCTATAATGGAAAGTTTATCCGTAATACCTAATAGTAGTGTAGTAGTAGTAGTGTAACTAATATAGTACATCTACATTTCGCCAGTTATGTCTCAAGTCCCATGTAATAAGGAGCGAGCCTATAATAGCCATCAATCGTGCACAAATCCAAACTCTGTGGCTGCTACTGAAAAATTCCGGATGGAAAAATCCAATAACACTTTGCCCTACCAGGAAATCGACCCTAGGATCTCACGTTCAGCAGTTGCCTTGCTAAAAAGATTATGATGAGTCGGGACTTCTTGTAGAAGTAAATAGTTTGTGATCTATCGGAACAGAGACGTGTTCGCTATTTTGACGAGTCGAAACTTGGAGACCACTTTTGCAATACGGCGTGCTACAATTATATATCGTGGATATAATTCCCCAAAACAGTTATATTCCATCTTGTATTTAAACCAAAAAAAAAGGTAAGTCTGATATCAAAAGGTCACATAGGTATCTAAATTTTAAAACAAACATGAATATAAAATAAATATTTACCGTAGACGATGTAAATATTATGTACATGACGAATTTTCCCAAGAAATGTCTGGTCAAACTAATGGTTCTATATTATTTTTATCCTACACACGTTACTCAGGTAGGTAATCAAAAACCAGTTTAATACAAGTCCAGTAGCAATTATAATATACTTACAAGCATGAGAGTCGGTCCAAACTATTTAAGATATTCCAAGGACATATAGTTGCATAGTCTCACATACAAACAAAGAAACAATATCAGAAGAAAATGACGGATTTGTTAGAATAAATACACCACCTTGCATTTATGCAAGCCTAGTACTTTTTGTTGGCTAGGTATTCTACAAAAAGATTTTACCGTTCCTTCTTCCACGTGTGTGACTAATATTTACATATTACTTATAATTTTTGTAATAGTAAACATCTTTATTTACCAATGCAAACGTATGTGCGTACAAATAGTATTCTCACCTGTTTGTGCGTGGATATTATACCTCAAAATTAAAAGTACTGTAAATAATTCTGACAAGCATCGTCGTTTATCCGCTGTGAGACGTAACATTGGCTACACCCCTCTTCCAGCAGAGCTATAATTTTACTAGCTAGCATAGTTTTTTCTGCCATTACAATCAACATCCAAAATGCTAGGCTTTGTAATAAGAAATTGTAGAACATTCCGTAAACTTAAAACAAAAATAATTTTATATAACAGTTTAGTTAGGAGCAGATTAGAATACTGTAGTGTGGTTTGGCGACCACACTATGCGATACATAGCTTGCGCGTTGAACGTGTCCAAAAGCGCTTCCTTTGGCATTTAGCATTTTCGGTTGGTATAGCTAGAAAAAAGCCATCTTACAGAGAGAGACTGAAACACTTCACCATGTGCAGTTTAGATGAGCGGAGGCAATTTAATGACGCATTATTCATGTGCAAAATTTTGAAAAATAATATTCAGTGCCCTAGGCTGCTAGGACTCTGTAACTTACGTGCTCCTTCAAGAATCCCACGCAACTCCATCACTCCACTCTGTCCTCCACTTAGACGAACTGTTTTGGGATCTAACTCACCCTACGCCCGATTTTGCAAGCTCATAAACAGTAGTAGTGATTTGGTTGACTTACATCATGACTCCCTAGCAAGGCTAAAGTCTAAGTTCTTGAAATCCTTGTGTGATCTGTAATAAGATACTAAACTTACCAGTTTTCTCGTTTTTAGTTGTTTTTTCTTTTCTTTTCTTTTATTTTTGTTAACCTAATATAGTTAATATGTTATTTTGTCACTAACATTTGTTTATAATGGTTAGATTACTAAAAATATATTAATGTTGCGCTTGTGGTGTTTACCTATAAGTGAGTGACCTTTGTTTAAAAATGTATTAAGTTTATTATGAGTGTAAACAGTCGTTGGTGAACCAAATAAATAAATCTATATATATAAAAAGTCTCGCTAAAACTCGAGAACGGCTGAACGGATTTATCTTATCTTTGTTTTGAAATGTTCGTGGAGGTCTAGGGAAGGTTTAAAAGTTGAGAAAAATTAGAATAATTGCCGGGAAAACCCTCAAAACAGCCCTTTTCTATTTCCCATACAAACGTTTTCTAAATAAAATGGAGAGTCAATTTGTAATTTATTACCGCTGAATAAAGTTCAAATTCGCGTGCGCGTTGGAGGATCTAATGTCGCGTTACGAAACTCAACAAAAGTGAATCGCGAACGCGACAAAATTGTAGGTAGGTACTAGGAGAGTAGGATATGGAGATAGGTACTAGGAGTGTAGGATAGGTAGGTAGGTACTAGGAGAGTAAGATAGGTAGGTAGGTACTACGAGAGTAGGATAGGTAGGTAGGTACTACGAGAGTAGGATAGGTAGATAGGTACTAGGAGAGTAGGATAGGTAGGTAGGTACTAGGAGATAGGTACTACGAGAGTAGGATAGGTAGGTAGGTACTAGGAGAATAGGATATGTAGATAGGTACTACGAGAGTAGGGTAGGTAGATAGGTAGGGAGGGTAGGTAGATAGGGTAGGTAGATAGGGTAGGTAGGGTGGGTAGAGTAGGTATGGTAGGAGGGATAGACAGGGTAGGTAGGATGGGTAGAGTAGGTAGGGTAGGTGGGGCAGGTAGGGTAGGTGGGGTAGGATTCATTGACTGTTAGGCGGTACGAAGTTCACCGGGACAGCTAGTAAATAAATAAAAACATAGAGATATCTGTTTTAAGTCACAATAAGACAGGATTATGCGACAAACATAAATTATTCTACTAAAAATAACGAGAAGTTAGTTTTAGTTGCCTGATAACCTTTTAACTGCAAACCCGCGAAAAGTAAGTAAAAAGTCAGAAACTGAAAAAAAGGATTATTATTTTTAAAAACAAAAGTTTCTAATTTGGAATTGACTTTTTTTCATACCCAGACTCTTTATTAGGTGCCAGTAACAGTTTGGCTATTTAAAACCTTTTTAGAACTAAATGATTACCAATAATGTAGAAAAATCAAAGCCACCCGTTTTTTTTGCATAGAAGTATAGATATTTATTCTTGTATTTTACAATTATTTTCGAGTTGATGAGAAGTACAAAGAAACACTTATTTTCTGTAGAGTATCATAAAAACCTGTCCACCTTGTGTGTATTTCCTACTCATTATAGCATAATAATGTATTTATATTAGGTATTCTATCGATAAATCAAATTGCATTGCTATACATTTACAACTTCTAGTAATTAATTAAGATAAAAGGAAACATGATATCATTACCACCAACTACTTGATTGCCTTGGTTACAAACATGACTAAGCTATCATCTCAGATTCTGTTCGGGGTAAGAATTATTGGCTTTTTCATCAATAAACATATCATTCACAAGTACTTGCTGCCTCTGACAAATACAGGCGTGATATTATGTACTTACATATGTATGAAACTTGACGACTCAATAAGCCGCGACTCAATAAGCCGCCCTCTGCTTATTGCAAATTTCCGAGTATTGCGCTGCAGTGTGATAGATCTGTGTTTATGGTGATTGATCAGTCGCTATATGAGATTGGATGTATGTTATAATGAAGTCAAGAGTCAAGTGGGCAAGGAAAACCTGTTCAGTTAGAGATTCATAGACTAATAAAACTCAATTGCGTTTCTGTAAATTAAGTTTGATTACGAACATCGTAGCATCTTGTAAAAGAACATCATATAAAAATTTTACTTTTACGAATTATCGTCTTCTTTATATCATTAGGTGTTTTATTTAATTTTCATAACTTCAGACATAATGACATGTAAAATATTTAAATGTCACTAATCAAATTAAAGAAATGATAAGTATGGAGTAAGGAGGTTACCATTTCCTTACATACCCCTCTTCGGGGAGAAATTTGTACCACAAAATTTAATCTCTTCTAAACTGTCATCTTTAAATGAAGGAGCTGGGGCTAGTCTGTGATGTGGAAGAGATTTGATTCTGGTTTTCTGTGTCCTGTATTTATTCTGTATATTGAGTTTGACAGTTTCTCTATCATTTCATAAGGTCGAATCTTCAACTCATCCAGTTTTCTTCTGTTTAATTTATTGCCATTTTCAAATACCATGTCTCCTATATTGAGCTCATAATATTTTCTATTTCCATCAGATAGTTTTTACTGTAGTTGTGTGATTTTATACTGTTTTTCGGTGCCAATTTTCTGTCTCTCAATAATTGGTTTTCTGATCATTCTTCTTTCAGTTCATTTGATGTTAATGTAATATGTTTTCCTTGTAACAAGTACACAGGTGCAAAGCCTGTAACAGTGTGCTCAGTTTCATTGTACTTTTCCACGCGTTTTTGTGCTATCGTTATCCACGCTATTTTTTATTTTGTTCATTTACTTTGGACCTTATTTTATTGACTAGGGTTTGGTTAAGTCTTTCATTAATTCCATTTGAAAAAGGTGCATTTACTGCTGTGAATATAAGCGGAATATTTTTTTCCTCTAGGAATAGTTTAAAATCTCTTGAATTTTTTCCTAGGTACTGATCTGTTCAAATCATACCAATATTCATATTTTTTTTTTCTTCTGAAACATTTTTGACAAGTTTTATAAGGTCATTTGAATTCTGTGTTTTTGAATTGATAATGTATGCATATCTAGTAAAATGATCCACTAAGAGGTGCATACTGTGCTTTGTCGATCTTGAGGCCCCAAATCCACCAATTGTGTCAATGGATATTATTTCAAAAGGACGTGTGGCTGGCCTTAGTTGAGACATTAGTCCAAATTTATCCTGACCTCTTGATTTGTTCATAATGCAAATTTCAAATTTTTTACATATTCTCTTTATATTCTGTCTTAAATTCTTAGCTGTATAGTTTGGTATAATTTTATTTTACATTTGTTTAATTCCAATGTGACAGTATTCTTTGTTTTTTTTTATTAGACACTGAAATCTTGTGATAAAATAATTTTTTCTTTATTCTTGATTTTCTTGTAGTATATGGAGTGCTTTGATATTCATTTTCTTTTTTTTTGTACATTTTCGTTTATTTTCTTGGCCAGCAATAATATCCTCCAGTTTTATCCAATTGACCACTTTCAACTGTTTTTCTTAATTTCCATGTGCTTCTAATGAGGGATTTTCTTTTTAAACTCTTCCCTAGTCGCTGGATAGATGGCGCTGAACTTGGTAAGTTACTGCAAGGAACGGAACGTCACATCATTTCACTTGGTTGTAATTTTAAACGAAAGTGTCAGTCAACGAGCGTATATTGTGTCGTGACGCAATGTTGTTTTTTTCAAGCGTTTTGGCTTTGGCATCTAGTAACGTAGTCAGTTCAACGCCATCTACAGAGTTCTTGGAAACTATGTTTTTTTTTAAATACTCAAAAAGAAAACCTCTCATACAGAATTTCCGCTTAAACATTCAGCTTCAAGATTATTTTTTCCTGGTGAATATTTTATCTCAAACTCATATTGGGAAAGGTAATATGTCAAGTCCCCGTGTTCTTCATCTGTCCTCGATTTAATGTTCATTTTTTTTCTAATGGTTTATGATCAGAAAAAAACTGTAAATCGTTTACCTATGAGCCAGTGTTGCCAATATTTAACTGCTTCTTTTATTGCTTGGCATTCTAAATAAATAGCTTCATTTAGTTTCCTGGAAAAATATGCAACTGGTTTTTCTTTTGTGTTTTGTTGTCTCTGTTTCAATACTGCTCCTACGCCTAGTATACTTGCATCAGTGTAAATTAGTGAAGGATATTTTTGACCCAGACTTAGGGTCAAATATCTCTAATGTAGGTTGAGAAAATAGTAGTTGTTTCATTTTCTCAAAGGACTTTTGACATTCTTCTGTCCTAATGAGTTTTTGATTCTTCCTTAGTAAGTCGTGTAGCGGATCCAATGTTATTGCAATTTTCGGTATATATTGGTTATAAAAATGTATTTTTCCCAAGAACTGTCTCTCATTTTTTGATTTAGTGGTACTGGGATTTTTTTTTATTGATATTAAATTATCTTTTATTGGGCGTGCCTGCTCTGGAGTGTAAATGTGGTGTTGCCCCATAAACGATGGGACACTTGAAATCGTGTCCTGCCTATCCTGTTGCTTACACATCACAGGAGCTACTGAAAGTGCCGATTTTGGGCTGTCTCAATGTAAATTGTCATCAACACGCTAAGAAGAAGAAGATAATGAAGTGATCGTGTTTTGTCACCCGACTACAGCAAATCCAAAAGGAAGGTTTATGATTTTAGCAGTCTATGTTCCACCGTACCGCCTAAACTACTGAGCAGATTTTGATAAATGAGATGTCAATCGATTCGTTAATACGGTTCGGGTGACATAGGCTACATATTTTAATATGAACAAAATTAAAATGGCGGAAACTACATCTAAAAATTTTGCGCCGCTAAAGATTTTTTGCTAACCTATCTAGTGGGATGTTAAATGAAATAAGATAACTTTCTGTGTAAAACATTTACACAACAGTCTTTGAAATAACTCTAATTCCTTAAATATTAACTTTTATTATAGTCAACATACACAGTATCTTCATCTGTGTTTATAATAGCAATTACTAGTTTGTACTCGTATTTTAGAGATAAAAATACTGCTAGATCCTTTTATCTATTGGACGTTTACGTGTTATACAGGTTGATGATTCTTGGAGAAGCGCATGAGACTATTTTTTGGTACTTCTAAATTTATGGCAGCTTTATAAACGATATTTTAATCATCAAACTCAGCCATCAGTTCTGGGTGTTAAGACGTCATGATAGGCTACCATGACGTCTTAAAGCAGTATTGTTTTAATCATATTCCAGGGTGAAAAAGAGATGGCGCTAGACGTTCTCTATAGCTCCGTCTCTTTCCTACGGTCGATAGTGATCTCTTTTCATAAACTCAACCTGTATGCTAATGTACTCTATGTACTCATACGGGTATGTCGAGACAATAGTAAAATCATAAAGTTAATTGTACATATTATGGCGACACTTGATTATGACTATTTGTTTTTAATTTCCGAGAGTGCTATTTTTGGTAATTTTATCTTCATTTAAATATTTACTTAACAGGTAAGGGTAGGCAGAAACTACAGAAGGTGCCCTACGATGATCCTTACATGGTTTTCCTAAATATGGATGGTTAATACATATCGTGAGTCCATCGGTATGATTGATATTTGTTAGACCATAACAAAACAAAGGGTTGCGCCTCATCAAAAAGCACTGAATCGCATTTTTCTGTGCCCCTATCCTTTTTGTCGCTCAGGACCATCAATTGCTAAAGCGAGAAACAAAATTGCGATTCCATGCTGAAGAACTATACTAAGGAAACAAACTTGAGGTGGTTTCCAATTAATTAGAAAACACTTTTGAGAAGCAGAGTTAGACAGATGTGTACCTAACAAGTACACTCACATCTCGCAATTTTATGTTTAAGTCCCATGGAATAGGGGGCGAGCCTATTGCCATGAACCGGCCACAAATCTAGACTCCGTGGCTGGATTTCTGATGGAAAACCCAATAACACTTTGCCCGACCCGGGAATCGAACCACTAGACCAACGAGGCAGTTATGTTGTGATAAGTGTGATAACAATGCAACCTGTACCTCCCCGATGAAGTGGAATTTCCCGAACACCCACGTCTGAAGATCGTATTGCGTTGCAGCATGATAGATCTACGTTTATGTTGATCAATCAATCGTTCTATATTGTTTGACGTAGATATGTATATATACCTCGGATTTCAGAAGTGATCGTGTTTTGTTCTGCTAAAGGAAATAGGAACCCAGGCTATAAAGTGATATTATCGCTATCTCATAAATCAACCGCTAATAGCCAATCTATACAATAGGTACTCCATGTGTCTAAATGGGGGAATTTAATTAACATAATTAAAATCATTCTGTGTCCGAGCGAGCGCTGCTCCGAGCTGACGTCCAAGCGAGAACGCGTCACACGTCTACCATTTATCGATCAGTGGCTACGCAGCAATAATGTGGAAATTAAGAGGGTGCCGATGAAGGATAGAGAAAACCTCTTCGATATAGTGAAGAAAATCAGTGACAAAGTCTTGTATCCCATTATGAAGACTAAAATTAATTTTGTACACACAGTATCCACCAACGTACCTACCAGTAAGAACATTATTGTTTCCTTTATGAACAGGTATGTTAAAGAGGATTTCATCGCTGCTTCCCGTTCCCACAAGGATGCCCTACTTCCTGAACATATTGGAGTCACTGGTTTGGGAAAGGTTTTTGTCAATGATCATCTCACTATCAAGAACAAAATGTTATTTTCACAAACTAAATCCCTTGCCTAGGAAAAAAACTACCAATTTGTGTGGGTGAAACATAATTATGAAGATTTTTGTAAAACAAGATGCCACCACCAAGACTTTCATCGTTGCAACGGCACAAGACCTGCAGAAAATACATTAGTCTATCCCTACTACTGTGTCTGCTTCTTTTTAACGCATAATTTCATCGCTGTTTGTGCAAGTCGCAACTGTTACTCGATCGGGTGTGCTTCTAACTTTGATTTGAGTACCATTGAAATTGACATAGTGACTGTTCATAAATATTTAAAATCTCTCGAATTAACCTAATCTGCCGGCCCAGATGCCTTGCCTGCTGTATTTATAGTTAAGTGCGCCGATGAACTAGCTTTACCTGTATCACTTTTATTTAAAAGGTCAATATCTGAAGGAATTATGCCTTCTGTTTGAAAAAATAAAAAAAAAGGTTTACATAAAAAAGGGTGCTAAAGAAAAAATTTAAAATTATAGGCAAATCTCAAAACTTTGTCTACTAGCTAAAGTATTGGAGCGCATAGTCTATAATCAGTTGTACAGCAGTGTGGTTTCTAGCTTGAGTCCTCAACAACACGGATTTCTGAAAGGAAGGTCTACAGTATCCAACTTGGTCTTGTTCACAGATTTTATTACTGAGCATATGGATAATAGATCCAAGGTCGATGCAATCTAAACCGACTACAGCAAGGCCTTCGATAGAATCGATCATGACATTCTACTGCGGAAGCTTTTCGACCTGGGTATTAGGGGCGACCTATACAGATGGTTCTCGTCTTATGTACAAAATAGGATACAAGCAGTGGTCCTCAGTGGCTTTATATCCTCCTGGTCAACCATCCCCTCTGGTGTGCCGCAGGGTTCCCTATTGGGGCCATTATTATTTGTTCTTTTTATTAATGACATCGGCGAGTGTTTCAAACATTCTTTTTTGCTTCGCTCAATTAAAGTATTTAACCACGTTGTAATGAACGAACACCCCTCAATTGATTTGTTTGTAAGCACCTTAGCAACAATTAGTACTGCCTTGTTTAAAAGATGTGTTATATAAGATGAATTTTAATAGTGGTTTCACCTGCATGACTTTTAGTTTTAATATTTTATAATTTTATACTAAATTTTGTCCTATTCTTTGTTATTACATTATGCTTAGTTTTTGATATTTTGCTTAGTTATTAGTTTGTGCAACAATAGTTTATTGCTAACTTTGCGGAGGCTTGTAAATGGCTTTTCGTTGATTGCCTCAATATATATTTTTTGTATTGTAAACCCCCCAAACATAATAAAATAAAAATTTAATAAAATAATAATGAAATGTTTCGTCTCAGTAATGGTTGACATATTTATAATCAGTCAGTTAGCAAATCACGATTCAATTTTTTTTCTGATTTTTGTATGCATTGTAAATGTAAATTGGCTGCCTCGTTAGTTCGCGGTCGTAAGCGTGACTGCTGAGCGTGGGTTCCTGGGTTTGATTCCCGGGTCGGGCAAAAAGTACTATTGGGTTTTTCCGTTAGAAATTTCTCAGTAGTAGCCCGGAGCTTGGAAATTGGCGGTATGATTACCCCAGTGCCTTGGAAAGCACGCTAAACCGTTGATCCTGCGCCTGATCTCTCTCCAATCGTGTCGGATTGCCGTCCCATCGGACTATGAGTTATATCTCCCGCGCTGATGGATACTCTCTGCTAAGATTGGCCGTCGTGACCGAAAAACGGTCAGAAGGACTATATTTATAAATTTAAATTATAATTTGCTGAATATCTACTAACATGACACTGATTAATAGTATTTGTAAATCAAATAGGTACTTGATCAAAGACTACATTTGTAGAAGATTATATTTGTACGGGTACAAAAATCATTAAAGAGCACTGTTTTTATCAAACATGTCTAAATATAATCAACAATGAAACGGAACTCGACTAATGAGTCACTTGGAGCAGACTCAAGTAGCGTGAAGAGATCGCACGTAATCGGTCAATGACTTCCGGTCTATCGTAGAACATCGTAATTAGACAATCTTTCTTTCTTTATCGTTTGGTTCTTACCAAACGATAAAGCGGCCTAACCTGGTGTCAGAGTTTTTATGCCACCCATGGGCCTATGACTTGGCTTAACATGCCGTCGAGAAATATTTTTCAGGCATACTGGTTTTCTGACGATGATTTCCTTCACAGAAGCAAGTGATGATTAAAAAATCAGAGGTGCGTGCATCGGGTACGTTCTTGGATTAGACAATAGGCTTGCATTTGTAAGCACTGTGTACAAATACTTAATCAATCAATCAACTACAGTAGAATACATTTTTGTAAAGGAAGTCGTCCAGGGTATTACAATTACGTCTACCCCCCTTCCATTCTCAATGCCTATTTCTGACGTAAATCAGCGTTCTGTTGTGTTCGTGTCACTGTTGATAGCGGTGTTATTGCAATGGTATTATTTGGGTTGTAGTAGCAATCTTGTCTGACACCAAATACAAAACATATAGTTGAAATAACATCACGCCAGTAATAGGTTAGGCAGAGGTTTACCTAATAGTACACCCACATTTCACCCGTTATGTTTAAGTTCCATGTAATAGAGGGTGAGCCTGTTGCCGTCAACCTAGCACGAATCCAGATACTGAGAAATTCCTGATGTAAAAACCCAATATCAATTTTCCCGACCCGGGAATAGAGCCCAGGTCCTCATGCTCAGCAGTCGCGATTGCGACCACTAGACCCAGGAGGTAGTCAAAAATGTAGTTGAACTAAAGTAAAAATCCCTAAGAATGTCATGCTCGAAAAATAAAATTGGATGAAAATTTCTCTGTGTTGAGTATTTCATTTTAAGCGGAATTATAAAGAAAACAACACAGTTTTAAGGAATAATCATTAGTGATTATGAATGTGGAACAGTTTAAGGTAATCATACCTTAAACTGTTCCACATTCATAATCACTAAAATAATGTAAACATGTCCCAGAAAACGAGTTAAGTGCTGTCGTTAGTTTAATGACGACGTGGAACGACTGCAGGTAATTGAAAACAAGACGTTAATGTCATATTGTTATCCATTTAAACACACAAAGGTAATAAAATAACACTGACAAAAAATAAGAAGATAATAATTATTTCTTCAATATCATCCTGCCTATGAGCCATTTTACTTTTCTTCCACTCTCCCCTGTCAATCTCATACAATCCATTTACCGTGTATATGGTCTTCAACATCATCTTCCTGCCCATGTCCTATTCTACTTGGGGTCTATGGTCTTCCTCTCCCTCTAAAAAAATTAAAGGCCTCTTCATCTTTCTGTTGCCCTTATCAAAATTTAATTGGGGTCGGCGCAGCATGTCTTCAACTTCCATACTTCACTTTTACTCGTCATCTCTTCAGACACCTCCTTTCTTGCCATTGATATTCTAAGATATATCTTGATTAAAAAGGTGTTGCTTTGCATCCTCGTCAAATTCAAGGAGGTAACTATACTAATGATTCTCGACCCGAATCAATAATAAAATGGGTAGGTAATTTTTTTATTAATATCGGAAATCGGTAAGTGTACACCACACCACCCGTTAAAACGCGGCCCGTCTAATAGTAGCACTATAACCGCGCTTTCACACACACGAACAAACGGAGGCGTTTATTCGATAAATGGGTCATTCTCCTCTTTTGAGAAGGGCTTCATTCTGTAAAGCTCAGATCACTTTTTCGCCAGTGACAACATTATTGTCAAATAAAACGCGCGGAAAATCAGATTTTTCAACCCAAAAAATCAGCTGAAGGAATGGGTTGTAAAGACTTAGTGCCGTAGTAAAAAATACTCGGACTGACTTCCCTAACAGTCGTGACACGTTTTTTTTCGTCGGCACTGGCATTTTGGTTTTTGGATCGAAAGTGAATGATCTCCTTTGTTTCGACCAGATCTCAGCCGCATCGACGGCGTTGTTAGTGGCTTCGGGCAGGTATCTTGAAGTGCAGGTGGACTTGCAAAAAGAGCAGGTCAGGAGGTGGGCCATGGTTTGGGATGAGACTCCACAATCGCACTCAGCTTTATCGGAATACCGTTGCTAAGTTGCTCCTGCAGCGACCCACCTGGCTTCGGAGTCGGTTTAGAGTCTTCCAGGTGGGCCATGGTAGTTGATGGCCCGCTGAGAGCTTTTCTGCAGGCTCAGCATAGTGAGCCGGAGGGGTAAATGTCTCCGCGTTGTAAATAATGGTATTCAGCTGCATCCGGTAAGACTAGTTAGGCAAATGATGATGTGTGATGAATGAATGATTGGTACTGACTGACTAACGTTAAAACAAAATGTTTAATGCAGTTTTTTTTTATTGCAGTGTTCGAAGCAGTACAGACAATGTTCCGTCGACAACACAATCAACGATCACGCTTGACAGAAAGGAAGATGAAAAGGATGACGACTACAATCCCTTTGAACACAGGGATGTTATACATCCTACTTCGTAAGTTTAATTTTAATACCCCCTTTAACCAACATTGTTGATGTTTATCGACACTTTACTCAATTCTAAGATTTCTCAGACGACACTGGGGGGTCTAAACTGACCGCTTTAACAGAATCATAATAGGATTATAATATAAATCTCGTTAAAATTCTTAAAATAGTCACAGACGCAGGCCATTTTAGGCTCCCAATACGACTCCGCGGTAAGGGCGCTTACAGACGACCGGCACGTTGTCAACGTTAATAAAACTGTGGCAGCTGCGCGTTAACGGCTGCCGCCGATCGGTGGCGACGCTTGCAGTTGTGACGTGTTTCGTCCCATTTTGTCAGTCGACTGCAGTAAGCGTGCACGTCCACAAAATGAGCTCCAGTGACGAAATTAATGTTAAATAGCTATTAGTGGCAGTAAAAAATGAGCCTATATTTAGAATTAGAAGAGTAACTATAGGTGATGTAAGTAAAAACTTTTTTTGCCAAAAAAAATAACCGACTTCCAAAAAAAAGTCAATGAAGACACAAAAGTCACCAATATGCGACATTAAAGTAATTTTCCACTTTTTTGTGTTATTTGTGGAAGTGCAACGCTTGCGCACTCTTGGCTTACTTGCAGTCGACTGACAAAATGGAACGAGACACGCCACAACTGTAAGCGTCGCCACGGCGCGGCGGCGGATTATGTTGGCGGTGTACGTGTGTTAGGCATCAACGGATATCAAATAAGCCAAGGCGACGTGAAATCTGGTTTACCGTCCGACCCCGCGGACAGGCGTTGTAGTGTGATAACCAACTTAGTGAACCTACTATTTGCACTATTGGGCAGCCCACTTTAATTGAGACTAGGCACCGATTTTATACTTTTTTTACTTATCCCGTATTGTCGTATTCCTAGGCAAAGGCCTCCCACCATTCCTTACACTCCTCAAGATGGTGTGCTTCCTCTCGCCAATTCGCGAGGAAGCCATCCAAGGCGTCCCGCTATCTTCTCCTCGGTCTGCCGCGATCCTGCCTAGCTGTCTCAGTTTAATAGAATGAATAAAAACTATTTATACTTGATGGTCTGAAAAAGATTACAAAACATTAAAATTTCTTTCCAAATGAAATATTATTAAAGATATGAAGCAAATATTTATGCTTTTCTATAAATAAAATAGATGTTGAAGAAGCTTTGAAATGCAATGATATTTTATTTTAATATCTGCAATTGTTAACCTTTTTAGAAAGAACTCTTATAAAAAAGCTACCGTCAACTTTATCTTTTGAGAAAGAGCTTTCTTAACAAATACTTGAAAGAAATCATGGCCATTAAAAAAAGTTTTCATAAAAATTAAATTGAAAAGACTGCCTCATTGATCCAGTAGTCGCGAGCGCGACTACTGAGCATGAGGTGCCGGGTTCGATTTCCTGGTTGGGCTAAGTCTTATTGGGTTTTTCTATTGTGTGCTCGGTTGATGGTAATAGTTTCGACCCCATATTACATGGGATTTAAAACACATAACTGGCGAATTGTGGGGGTACTATAATTAGGTACCTACACTTCTGCCTAACCCTTCCGGAATTACATGCGTATTGTTATTTTATGTTAAATTGAAAAAAAAAAACATCAAGTTTGGATTCTGTACTTCATAAGTGGAGACCCTAAACACAATTAAAAAAAAATCACCATGTTAGTGATCTTTTTCCTGATCGGGTGATCGTCGTGTCTCAAAAACTTCCTAAAAACCAGAAAGGAGTTTGTTCCGTACTATAGTAGAATTAATTCCGATCTTCTTTCAAATAAATTACTTTCGTCTTTTGTATTTCAAACACATACATTTAAGCACTTTTTATGTCGACCGTACAAGTTGAAAACAATAGAAAAAACAAAAGAAAGAAATGTAATCATATTTATCGAATTCGGGGTCCTCCGGTACGGGTGCCTCAGGGATCGGGGTACTCAGGGACTAACCCAATCATTTTAAGCTGACAAAACAATTGAAAGTGAACTTGTACCAAAAACTCGCAATTCAGAACGATAGCTATCGCTACTGGTACTAACTGTCGCTAAATACCATATCTCACGCGTATCAAAAATCATAATACATGTGGGTTACCATGATCTGTTAGTGCAGTACCATGACATCTTAATGCAGGAATGTTTTAGTTCTATTCCAGTGTAGGAAAGAGATGGCGTTAGACATCCTGGTAAACCCTCAGGACCCTGTGTATTTTCGCTTGTTTATCCATTTTAAAACTATTCTACTAATAGTGGGAGACCTTCCTGAACGAGATTCACAAAAATTTAAGTATTTTACTGAAATAAAAATGGAGAGGAGCCTTTTTGGCTTTTGCCATTCAGTGCATAATTAACCATAAAAATAAATTCGAACTTCTACATCCATCAAATAAAAAAAACATCGTTTTTGTTCACAGGACTTTAGGCGCATTCTTCCACTTACTCAAATCATCATTAGGGTCAGGATTGCTTGCGATGCCAGCTGCCTTCAAGAATACCGGGCTGGTGCCTGGTTGTATTGGTACAGTTCTCGTTGGAGTCATAGCTACACATTGCGTGCATATATTGGTAAGTCAAACTACACGTGCACGTCTTGCGACATCGTTCTCATAATTATAATGTACAATTTCAATATGAATGATGTAGGTAAGTAACAAAAGTTTTGTAAAAGTTATTTGAATAAAAAAGTGTCCATGGAGTTTTTTGCTCGTTCTTGTCCATAGAAATCGACGCTTTAGAATGGCAACTACAGTACTTTCACAGTTATTATGCCTTGTGACTGGTACTGTAGCTTCATTTTATTGTTGTCTTTGTTTCGACAATAGTGCCTGTAACTAGTCCACTTGAAATAAATGTTTTGATTTAGATTTTACGTTGTAGTACTATTAGCATAACATAACCCCAACCACCTCCTAAAAATCACACACGCGTTTTCCTAATACTGTAAAACATAACTAAAAAGGGTAAAATAAAAACTTTTTTGCAAAAAAATAACCGAATTCCAAAAAAAAAGGAAAATAATTTTACTTTCGGAAGTCGGTGGCAAAAAATACATTGAAACAAACAATAGTCACCGACTTCTGAAAGTAAAGTTATTTTTTTGCAAAAAGTTTTTATTTTACTCTTTTTAGTTATCTTATCACACACAAATCCTTGTTAAGTATCAATTTTGCAATTTCTTTTACTTGGATGACATATTTTTTCCAGCTATTTTGATTTTAAAACTAAACTAAACTACAGAACCGAATTTTGATGAAATTTCTGTGGGACCAATCGGGAAGTGATTTCAGATAAAAGAAGAATTTTTCAAATCGGTTCATAAATGACGAAGATTGAGAACGTCCCCCTTTTTGAAGTCGGTTAAAAATAAAATGCAAATCACACTTCATTGTGGAAATCGTACAACGTATTGTTTTAACGAGCAAAAAAGTGAAGTATATGGCTTTGTTATTCACAAGCTTTGAATGAAGAAGCTCGTGCAAAGCTTCATTTCAATAAAAACTGAAGAGGTCAGGTTCAGGACTGATTAGAATGCAAAGTAGTCGTTTGTGCACAGCTAGTTGTACTAAACATAACGTGAAGGCTGCTTAAGCAGAACCAAAATAGGATAATAATGAATCACCTTATAATAAAATTATGAACCAACTACCAGTGCTCCACATTAGCCCTGGATCGAAGAATTTGGAAGTCATGGGGAGCGGTCTTTGCCCAGCAGTGGGATGATACAGGCTAACAGTAACAGTAACGTTTCAATTCGTAAAATGGTCGCAAACGCTGAAAGAATGAATTGTCACTTTGTGAACATTTTACGAATTGTAACATCATTTATAATTATTCTTATCAGAGATCCGAATCATCATCATCTGCCTAGCCTTTTCCCAACTATGTTGAGGTCGGCTTCCAGTCTAACCGGATGCAGCTGAATACCAGTGCTTTACATGGAGCGACTGCCTATCTGACCTCCACAACCTAAACCGGGTAATACGATACCTCTTGGTAAGACTGATAGTCAGACTTTCGGGCCACTTACAACGTATAACGACTGTCAAGGATCTTCAAATGACAGCCAGGACCAACGGCTTAACGGGCTTTCCGAGGCACGGAGGAAACTCGGTATGTAATGGTCGGTCTGCAACCTAGGCCAGCGCGGCTTAACCTGAAGATTGATCCGAGCGGCTGTTATTATTTTAGCCACGAGCTCCTCCTATTATCAGAATCAGAGATCCGAATAGGTAGAGTATATTTGCCTAAACTTCTAGGAAGTAAGTAATATGTAGAAAATAACTTCGTGTAAAATCTCGGAATGATTTTTAATTATCCTGTATTATGATTCTGCAAAAGAGGTATTTTAGGCCCCCAGCTGGGAACAGGATAGAGAAGTGTTTGGTGTATGGTTTTTCCCTTATCAGTGATTTTAAGAAGTTAAGTTTAATGAGAAAGTTAATGTTATCAGTGGGCAAATGTGTCTTTGTGTCTGTTTTTTCATAGACAAGTGTCTCTTAAAGACATCAATGGACTCATCTCTTTTATCTTAAGGCACTTAGACAAGTACAGGCCTGATATGAAAACAATGTAGACTATGACATAAATTCTCCCTCCGGCATTTGATCCAGTATGGTGCAAATGGATCTCTAGCTATCTTTTCATTAGATACGTTATGTCGTCGACGTTTGTCAAGCACTCGGCACACAGCATGCTGCGAAGTGTTATTTCAAATATGTTTGCCTTTGGTACACTCAAGAATTTAATAGCTTCATACCAAGCCGAGATAGCTTTCACGGAAAATATTCGACGTGCTTTGATTTCGAAATGTTATGAAGGATTAACAGATACTTGGATTCATCGTTAGTCAGTGTTACTGTTGAGCGTGAGTTCCCGAATTCAATTCCCTCGTGGTAGGGCTGTTATTGGGTTTTTCAATTAGACATTTTTCAGTAGTACTGCAGAGTTTTATGCATTGCGTTACATGCGTCATATGCGTTATGAGCAATAGGCTTGTTGCCTACTACATATAGTAAAGTCCCATAGGACTTTAACATAACTGGCTAAATTTGGGTATACTATTACACGTATCCTATTGCATTCAATAGGTACTACATTTCAGTGTAGCTTGTGGGGCGATATAAACTGTTTCATTAACGCTGAAAACGGGATATTTACCCTGTTTAATATTTGTTTTGAGTTCCCGATATTTCGACCCTGTTGCAAGCACCATGATCACGGATAAACTGAACTCAAAACAAATATTAAACAAGGTAAATATCTAGTTTTCAGTGCTGATGAAAGTTAGTGACCATATCAGTTTAAAAACTTAGACGCAAATAAGTTTCAATTGGTACAAATCCAATCAGAAATTGCATTAACTCAAAAAAATCGCTAATATCATAGTTTTAGATATTTTATTTATTCCAAATAAATATTTATGTGCTACAAATAGCTTACTGTGAAACATTTATCATTTTCAATACAAATTACACTCGATGTTTGCAGAGAAATTCTGAAGATAAAATTAATATGAAAATTGCAATAAAGCAACAATGTAAGAAGCACCCAAATTGAAATAAGCCAAAACTAAAGTGATATTAAGAGGGAACCCGTTCCAAATTACGTATTTAGAGGAACAGGCGTCAATATATTCCAGGGCGTCGTATAAAACATCGCGTAGTTTTTTATCTGTAATGATACAAAGTTTATTAATATACTTGCTAACTGATTTCTTTCCTTAATTATTATTATTTTATTTGTTGCAATCACTTGCGTATGGTCTTTTTGGTCGGTCAATGATCAGTGGCATTTGGTGACATAGCCCTGACCTCTGGCGTTTGATGACATTGCTATGATCACTGACGTATCGTGCCGTTGCTATTACCACTGGCGTGTTGTACAATTTACCCTGACCACTGACCTGTACGGTACAAAAACCCTGACAACTGGCGTATGGTACCACTACTCTGACATCTGGCGTATGTTGCCATGGGCCTGATCACTGACGTATCGTGCCGTTGCTATTACCAATGGCGTGTTGTGCCACTACTCTGACATCTGGCGTATGGTGCCATTAGCCTGATCACTGACGTATCGTGCCGTTGCTATTACCACTGGCGTGTTGTACCACTACCCTGACATCTGGCGTATGTTGCCATGGGCCTGATCACTGACGTATCGTGCCGTTGCTATTACCAATGGCGTGTTGTGCCACTACTCTGACATCTGGCGTATGGTGCCATGGGCCTGATCACTGACGTATCGTGCCGTTGCTATTACCAATAGCGTGTTGTGCCACTACTCTGACATCTGGCGTATGGTGCCATTAGCCTGATCACTGACGTATCGTGCCGTTGCTATTACCACTGGCGTGTTGTACCACTACCCTGACATCTGGCGTATGGTGCCATGGGCCTGATCACTGACGTATCGTGCCGTTGCTATTACCAATGGCGTGTTGTACCACTACTCTGACATCTGGCGTATGGTGCCATTAGCCTGATCACTGACGTATCGTGCCGTTGCTATTACCACTGGCGTGTTGTACCACTACCCTGACATCTGGAGTATGGTGCCATCACATTGCTATGACCACTATCTGACGGAGACATTTTTTTGCCCAGCTACAGTTTCTCTAGCCCTCAATTTAATATTACATTATAAGTTACCTTTGTACATTAACAACTGATCTGCAAACATACATTTCATGTCATCCAAGTCACTTGCAGCGGATTCCATTAAAATGGAAGGTAAACATAACAATGTTAAAGCAATAAGTAATTGTATAAGCCAAGGAACCATCACTGAAAGGTCCTGAAACATAAGACGATCACTGTACTTATGAGTATTTACTACATAAACTCATACGACTTCGCTGAGAGTTTCAAGCAATTGCTTAAAGCATGCCATTTGTGACGCGATGAAAAGCACGTGTCACTTTATTTATGCAAGCATCGTCGGAACCACAGATATAGATATGTATAGCACGCATACGACCTACTTCGCTTGCCCGACTTAAGCATTATAATTATGCTACGTTACGTGGCTACTGTCAAGAACTTAATTCTAGACTTTCATTAACACTGACAACAGGATATTTACCATGTTTACTATTTGCTATTTGTTTTGAGAAGTGCTGTTCGCACGTGGACACAGTTCGGAGTTTCGAGTGTCGGGAACAGAATCGAGTTGTGAGTGACAGTGGTAGCGGCACCGAGCGAGCAACTTGACCAAGAAAGAGAGTAGACTGATTTGTCTGCCCAACCGCAATAACTCCAATTTTATCCGTGATCCGTGCTTGCAACAGCGCCAAAATATCAAGAACTCAAAACAAGTAGTAAACTTGGTAAATATCTGATTTTTAGTGTCAATAATAGTGTTAGTGACCATGTCAGTTTAAAAATATAATTGTATAAAGAACAAAACATTTAAAGAAAAAAACCTAGTCTTGTTTGTACTGTAACTAAATAATGTTTATGACGTCATAGTTTGATTTTTATACGGATCGTGATTCTTGCGTTATCTAGGTATTTCTATATCTGTGGCCGGAACTGTAGATGGGACGTTATAATTATGTATATTATTTTACGAGATTACTTACCACAATGCGATAAACATTGATGTAAATAGCTAAGGTCATTATTTTTAAGAAATAACTTGCAAATGCTGATATCATCTGAAATTATTACATGTTTTAATTAATTTCTTGCTTATTGTTAAAATGACCATTATAATTTTCTCCAACTTATGGTGTAATATATCCGTTTCTTGGGACATCGACAAGTGCAGATTTCTTAGGATGTGGAAACAGTTGGCGCGTCGATGCACATTACACCTCTATACAGGCTTTTTTTTTTGGGTGGGTAATCATCAAATGACCTCTCCCGCTCTGGGTGGAGCGGGAGGGCGTGTCAGACTCTTACTGACTAAAACCCACCTGTGTTCCTTCACTTGCCTGTGCCAAGGTGCTAATGGCCACGGTAACTCTTTCGAACAAATCCGCAACCCTGGCAGGCATCGGTCCTAATGGACCCCGTCAGTTTGTGCTGACATCTCTTTGAAGCGCGCGTGGAATCTACTTCTATACAGGCTGGAAGGGACACAAAGGAACAAAAATTCTTTTGTTTCCTACAAAAGTCACCTACACAGAACAGCATAATATTTTTTTTTAGATTGTCGTATTGAATACGTGGCAACAGTTTGTGCATCAGTGTCCCTTCTACCTTTTATACAATATAAAATAATTTATGAATATACAAGGTGTAGTTTTGCATCCTCGTCAAAATTCAGAAGGTTGTCATAGAAGACGTAAATAAACGGTACCTGGTCAATAATAATAAACGTTGCTTTTTTTAGTTGTTTTAATTTGACACTATTTCAGAATAAAGCCCCTTTCCAAAGAGGAAAATCACCCGTTTATCGAATAAACGTCTGCGTTTGTTTGTGTGTGTGAAAGCGCGGTTATAGGGCTAGTATTAGACGGGGCGCGTTTTAATACGGGTGGTGTGCACTTATCGATTTCCTATTTAAAAAAAAAAATTAAAAGAATTACTTACCCATTTTATTATTGATTCGGGTCGAGAATCAATAGCATAGATACCTCCTTTAATTTGACGAGGATGCAAACCAACACCTTGTATAAAATATATTCATTTATTTACCTTTACCCTCATAATCTTGATAGTTAAATTTAAATTGTTTGATACTTCCATAAAAGTTTCAATAAAGTTTCGGACATGTTTCACCTTCTCAGAATCATCAATTTCTACATCTTTAAAATTATCTCTATGCGATTTGTAAATGGAATGTATTGTATTTCTATAATTGTCTGATACATATAGCATAAATAGTCCGTACGCGATGCACGACATATTTTGAAATTGGTACATAAAGTAAATAACAAGTGAATAATCTAACATACCGTTAACGTATACATTAATCATCGCCGTGGTTAATGTGAGGAATACGAAGAAAAATGACATATAAAAAGAACGTTTCTTTTGCATTACAGACAAAGAATTACTTGTCAAGTATGAAGAGATTTTCATTATAGAATCTGCATCGATAGTTAATGATAACAAAACATTCGTTATTATTTCTATTAACATCGCAGCGTTGTAAAGATCTATAGCAAATGAATCAAAGTCCAAAGGCTTGCGAATGAGAAAAAAAAATGCAATGCTCAGGACACCACATAAGATGCAGTAAAGTTTTGTTATTATACAAATAGTTACAGATGTACTGCATTTGAAGTAAAACCCAAAAATCAGACTGAAGTATAAAATTCCATTGAACGTTAAACACGAATCTAATTTTAGAAATGGCATTTTACAATATATTAATTGCGTGTGGATCAGCTTACAGAAAAATAACAAGTAATCCTTACAATATGTTCGTAGATAAATTATGTTCGTAGCAAAGTGTACACGGTCGCCGAATAATAAAAACTGATGACTGTCTAGTTATTTCTAGAAAATACTTAAAGTTTAAGTAAATTAAATAGGTATCACGCGAGCAATGAATGTCGCAGTGTATAATTTTATGTAACCTTCGACTATAAAAATACACAGTCATAGGTTTATTAGTTCGAGTGATGAACATTAATATTATTGCCTGTATAGCAACCCAAAAAAAAAAAGACCTACGAGTCGACCAATAAGAGCGTCCCGCGGCCGCCCGCCTCTGCGTTATACTGAAGAACGTATATCGCTCTCTCTTTCCCGCACGGCGGTGGCGGTTGCGTTGGCGTCGACAGTCCGTTGCTTACCCGCAAGGCACTTGTACGTGTATTTATATAATTCCCTGCGCAAGTCGATACGTACGCCACGCGCCATAATATTGTCCGTGAATAACTTTTCCGAACTTTTTAATTACTAAGAACGTGTAAACCAACCAATAAACTGTTAATCGTAACTCGAATCAGAGACCGTTGTTTCCGTTCCCCTGAAACCTCTTCCCATACCTGTTATTTTAAGGGTCCGACCATAGATTTTGATTTTGCGAAATTCGGCCAAAAGGATTACTTTCGGTTACGGCCAAAGAGGCAGAAGTTTCGGCCGAAGCTGAAACTAGCCGAAGCAAGCGACGAAATTTAAAGAACTGTTACGAAGGCGCGAGAGCAGGATGAAGAGGCAACGTGCTAGGAGCAGGGCTCCCACATAAATAATAAGAATAACACTCCGAAGTGTTATTATTTTCGACAAATTGCAAGATAATTGTAATCATTTCGTTGAGTTGTTTATTTGCCGTCTACATAAAGTTTCCATTTGAAAGTTTTAAAACATCGTTGCAATATTTACTTTAAGCCAGGTTGTAAGTGTCTCTTCCAACACATTTACTCGTTCATTGCAATGACCCAACCAATAAGAATCTTACTCAGCAGTAAACGCCGAAGGATTATTTAATTAAATACATTAAGAAGCTCTCATCTTTAATCGCGTAATAAATCTGATTACAAAATAATTAATATGAAAATTGTAGTAATGCAATGACATAAGCTTTTGTGTAAGTTTTGCGAAGGCAGCAATAAAGATTTTAAAAAGTTTGGTTTTTTCAGCATCATTCATTTGTTTATTTTGCAAATCATCTTTTTAGTGATTTGCAAATAGTTCGTACTCTTTTTCTATAATTATCTGATATATAAATCTGAGGTATACGACAAATGTAAAATGAGAAATCTTGGTAGGTGTACATTAAGTATTCATGTACCAAATAACCTTGTAGACCGGAACACAAAAAAAATACAATTTCAAAAGTCACTATGATGAATATAGTAAAAAATGATATAAAGCAAGAATTCTCTTCTTTTCTTAATGTTGACAAGGAGTTTGTGGGCAAGTACGAAGAGAATGTAATCAAAGATTCCAATTCTGTGATTAACGAAATCAAAACATTAGCTGAAGTCTCCAATAGTATAGAAATGCTGTAGACATTTTCTGCTTGTATTTCTAAGGATAGAAGATGTAGCAAGCTAACACAGTATGCAGAGCTTAGGACATAAAAGATGATACAGTACAATTTTATTAGGAAAACTTATAGCAGCAGAAGTATTGCGTTTGAAGTAAAACCCAAATGCTAAATCAATTAACAAAAATCCGTTGATTGTTAAATACGATTCCAGTTTAATCCTTCCTCTTAAAGATGGCATCGTGCGAAATGTTTGTATCACTCTACTTATTGTCGAAAAAATAACTGTCCAATCCCTCCTACTAACAGTAAATTATCTATAAGAGTTATTCACTAGCTGGGGAAATAATAATGAAGGTCTTCACGTGTATTTATTTGTTTTTTTTTTTTATTATCTCTTGCAGTAATAACCATTATCCGAAAATAAATACAATAGGAAGTTTTTTAGAAAATTAAAATTCTTACCTAAGTGAAGGCTTTCATTTCGTATAACCTTCGAATATCTATACAAATCAACGTAGGAACAGTTTTTATTTGTATAAAATAAATAATTACGGCATAAAAAAAAATAGCAAAATACTATAATTAGGTATTTCATGTTTTAAGTACCTACGCTAGAGCGTGAAACACTAAATGATTTTGATTTTGGCTTCAAAGGTGTCGTTAGATTCGTATGAATTGTGAAAGTGACACCGGGTATAAACTTTGAATCAGAACAGAACTTAAGCTGGGAGTACCTCCACGTGGTGAATGCGGTAAAAAATTGTTTGGCTAATCGTCTGCGAAATATTTCGCATTTGTAAACTAAAAAGCTGGAAATAAAAAAACCGACTGCGGTAAAAACTAAAAAACCCGACTGCGGTAAAAAACTAAAAAACCGGACTGCGGTAAAAAACTTAAGTTTAAAAACGCTAAAAAGCTAAGAACAAGCACATGTTAAATTAATATAGCATTTTTTAACTTTGGTTTTTTACCGCAGTCGGGTTTTTTAGTTTTTTTTTTTACATTCAACTCTATTATCTAAAAGTCTATTTATAAAACTGTTTGTGTTTATAAATGTCTCAATTGTTACAGGTTTCAACCTCACGAGAAGTCTGCAAGAAATCCCGAGTGCCTTCACTTAGCTATACGGACACATGTGAAGAGGTATTTAAGCAAGGTCCAAAGAAATTAAAACAATATTCTACACATATCAGGTACGTTTGTATACGTAAAGATAGATACAATACAACCGAGTTCACTTACATAGATACAATACAACTGACTTACAATTCAATTTGACTTTAATTGCCACAAAAGCATTGAAACTAATGCAAGTGTTCACTAACAATAATAGGCAACACCTAATTGAACGCCTTATTAAAAACTTTTAGGAAGTCAATGTTTGTATCAACACTGACAGTTAAATTTTCAACAAAGCAATAACATGTTGGCGTTCATTTAGGTGTTTAATGTGAAAACGGGCATAACCTTCACGGCAGTTAAAGATACACAGATCTGTTGGCAACTGAGTATATACTCAACACTCAAAATTGGATGGAGAAGCCGCAAACTGCGCTATACCGACTTCCTTTGACTAGACAAAGGAAGGCGTGAATAACTACGTTATTCACATAGTTTAAACCTATGTAGGTGTTGTAGTAAAAACAGATTGTTTCTGTAATATGTATAGTCGAGATGAGGAGTCTCTTTCGGAATATAAAAGGTCTTGCGCAAAATGGGCATAAGTCAAACAGAATTGAAATATAATCTCAAATCATAGCCCTCAATAAGTTCTGGAATTCATACAATTGCGGCAGGCACCGAAGTTGCCGGAAACCGCTAGTCAATTGGAAGTATTGCAATTCCCTGTACTGCGTCGAAGATTTGAATACAAAGTCATTTGTTTTAAAGTAGGTCATGTTGATAACGTAGTACAGCTAAGCACAGTAATTAATCCGAGCTAGGCCAGAGTCGCCCTAGAATTGACTAAGGACTGTTGAGTTTGTGCTACGAAACCCCATTTTAGTTTGTGTTTTGTCATTGTCAAATCTTTGGCAAAATACACAAAAAGACAACTTAGGTACTAGTTGTTTTAGAATGAAGTGAAGTAATTATCGCAAGCTACTATTTGAGATATATTTCAATTCTGTTAGTCTTACGCCCTGAGTTCATAGAGAAATGCCCATTGTCCTTTTATGGTAACGTTTGTTGGAATACAACAATATGATGCTCTATTTATGTAACAGAGGTGGGCGTTGATGCACTGCGTTCATTGTACTTCTAAAATACACAGCAATTTGTATGAAACTCAAAATACCAGTCCTCTGGTATCGACATTTAAGACAAACTGTCGTTACATTGTTTTCTGTTTCTTTTGTCTTTGTTTTTTTTTTATTGGTCCCTTTTTATTTACTTTTTTTTTTGTCTTGTGCGAATCTAATAAATACTTTTTCTTTCTTTCTACCAGTTCCACAGTATTACTAAAATACATCACATGAAATAAAATATTGATAGAACTAAAACTTTCAGGCACTTTGTGGACGCGGCGATGGCCGGAGTCTGTCTCGGCGGGACAAGTGTGTACGTGATATTTATCGCGTCGTCTCTCAAAGATGTGAGTATAAAGCTCGAAACACACTGAAATGATACAACAATTCAGGGCAGAGGCGAGCATGGTCAGTTTCAAAGCATTTTAAACTTTATCTCGATTATTTTAATTTTTATTTAAGTATTGCTTGAATTACTCGAAAGGATCATGCGGCCGGCTTTGAAATATAGCAAAACTAAACTCGTATTCCAAGCCCCGTTTGTAGTCAATTGCTCAACTCAGCTAGACAAAAGTTTACATGACAATTGTTCAAAATGCCCACAGAATCGTAGTTTTAGAATAGAATAGAATAGAAAATATTTTATTGTACACCAAAATTGAAACAGAACGGTTTTACAAAATTCATAATTTTATGGTTAGCGATATCTTCCAGACAACCTTTGGATGGACTGTACGAACATGAAATAGAAAAAAAGGGGGGTCCCTTTTTTCTATTTCAATGGTGTACTGCTAATACTATACAAAATTTAAAATAATACAAGTTATTCACTACTTATTATGTAATATAAATACAATGCATATAAATACAAAAATATATATATATAAAAAATTGTGTTTTATAAAATTAAAGAAATTACAGAGAATGAAAATGATTTTCAACTAAGCTTTTAAAAGCAACGAGTGACTGAGCTTGTCTTACTGACACCGGTAATTCACTCTATAAACAGACAGCCTGGACCGTGAATGACTGGTCATAAAATTTGGTGGAATGTGCAGGCATCAAAAATTTCAAATTTCTAACATGTGTGTCATGAATGAAATTTTAGCAGTATATATACATATACTTCGTATATGTCGGATACTTCGTATTTGTCAGATAATGCAATTATGAGAACTCTCGAGTCGTGGGCGTTGATATCTATTTAACAAACTATAGTTGTCAATGTGTCTACTGGGGCGTGCCGAGCGATTGAGAATACCAGTCTATTAGGTATAAAATTGAAACGATGGATGTTAACAATGGAGATCAAGTTTAAGTCGCTTTGAATTGCTTTCGTTTTGCCCTATCGTATTGTATTGTGCGTTGAGCCTAAGACCTATTAATAAATAAACCAACGGCAGCGGGTTGTCCCAGGAGAATGCGAGCCTATTCCTACTTATCAACTATGATTCCAACCACGAAGTTTTTGTTGAATTATTCAAATTCTTATTCCGAATTATCGGCCTTCGAGGATAGCTAATACATTTTGGATTTAAGACCTGCTGAGTCCCAATGTGACTTTTTCATGTAAAAAGTATTCTTTGTTTTTTGGAAAAAGCGGCGACCAATCCTAAAATCGTGAAAAACATCAACTGCTTCATTATTAGTATGCCCAAAAATTATATAGAACGGCAGTATAGTATGAAATGTTGATAATAATACAATCTATTAGTACTAAATCTTTAGGTTCTACCTGGCAATTCAGGTTTCTAATTATTTCAATTACACTTTGTATAACTGACATAGCGATATTCTGAGTGGCTGAGAATATTACCCCACTAGCTTGTGCCCACGGTTTCGCCCGCGAGGAATTCGGTAAATTAACTCACTGGATCGTACTACCGGGATAAAAAGTACCCTATGTATACATAGGGTACTTTTTATGTTCTTTTTATCCATGTTTTAATCTATATGTGGGCCAAATTCATGCAAATTCGTTTAGCAGTTTTTGTATAAAAGAGTACCAAACATCCATACACCCTCACAAATCGCATTTATATTAGTAAAACAAGATACCCAAGAAATTTATGTCTGTACCATCAACATTATTACTTCTTCTCATTCTAACAAATGAGTTTAACTTGGAATTGCAAGTTGTTTCACGCTACGTGCAGACATGTCATAACTGCGTACATTGCATTTGCATGCTGTATAGTTTGATATTATATTGTAAGGTAAAATTAAGATACCGTTTCAAAGATGTTCTGACAGTTATCGTATATCAATTAGCATTCGTCTGTGTTATGAGGTCTGTTGAAGTCATAATGAGTAGATGTATTTTGAAGCGCAGTGATTACACAGAAAAATTCGTGCATTTTCTCCATGGAGGAAGCGGAATATACAGAACGCCACCTGCTTCTTTCCTGACATACTACTTTCGTATCGTCCTCTTTCATAGTGGTTTTTCTTTAATTTCTTATACAAACGTAACGGCCTCTTTGGCCGGTGGTTCCTTGGATAAAATTTAGAAATCACCCATGTTTGCAGACTGAACTGCGAAATGATTCCGTAAAACTTTATTTTTCGCCTATTGAAGCAGTCTTGAGGCACACATGTTATCTTTCTTGTTTAGATTTAGGATTTATTCTATTTGCTGTAGTATATTGTTGTGTGTACTCGTGGCATGTGGGCATGAACAAATGACTAAATAGGAAATATTTTCACGAAACTGTTGTGAAATACATAATAAAATGACCTTTTAATAATAATAATTACCTTACGCTACATCCATTAATTTGACCTTTAGCGTTCTCGGAATTTTCAGCGTGTATGTATAATGAGTGACTGTTTTCATGCTTGTTATTTTGGTTTGCAGTAAAAACGAGGATGCCTTTTAAAATTCAATTAATATTCATCAAGTTTAATATAAAATATACTCGCACTTAGGTACAGTTAATTTTCGATTATTTATCTCTCAAAAAATATAGGCTTTGGGTAAACAAGATGAAAATAATTAAATCTTTGTTTGTAAATTTGCGGTCAAGACTGCTATATTCAGTGATTGGTCATTTGACGACCACACTTAGACCCCCTGAGAGGAGCTCGTGGCTAAATGATAACGGCCGCTCAGGTCAATCGTCAGGTTAAGCCGCGCTTGCCTAGGATGGTCTGTGGATCCTATTCCTTCTTTCTCCATACTTATCTATGAAATTGCATTTTAGTAGTCACTCCCTTTGAAAATGTAGTTACGTATCACCGTCAGAGAGTATCACATGTTTTATTTATTATATTACGGCTCAAAATTTGTATACTAATTTATTTAAATTCATATCATTATACTAAAAATATCAATTACGTTTGAGCTTTTGACAATATTGGAATACGAAATAAGGTAAACAAAATAATTGTAAACCAATTGACACCCGACCAAACTCGGTAATCGAATTTAAATACCCATTCTACCGCCGATTTTAGTAATCGACCTTCATGATTGCGGTCTGAAATTGGACCAACTTTATAATGAAGCTGAAATAATAGTGTCTTGGGAATATTTTAGCCAAGCAAAACTAGCGCTAGTTTATTTGCAAGTCCATCTCAGACACTCATCTGCAAAGTCCTCATGTGAGTTTATAAAGATTATCTCTGGACCTTGAAAGAGACTATGACCTCTGAGTTTGTTTCGGCTGTTTCTTCTCTGAGTAGTCAGGCACGAAACACTGGTCTCAACTAGTTTTAAAAAAGAAGTCGTGTAAAAGTGTTTGTAAAAACCTATTTTCAAAATAAACATCATGTATCATTTATCAAGTTCAAAAGTAAAAAAGGTTTCGTAAATTTGACTACACCCCCTCTTGTACTGTTTTAAATTTTGTGTAGTATTAGCAGAACACCAGTGACTACCCTCACTTTTTTATTTCATGTTCGTACAGTCCATCCAAACGTTGTCTGGAAGATGTCGCTATCAGCGGAAAGACCGCCATTGTAAGCATAAAATTAGCAATACTGTAAAATTTTGGTGTACAATAGAATATTCTATTCTATTCTATTTGTTATTTTGGTGTGACTAAAATGCTCGGGGCTTAATAATAACCGCCGCATGGGTCGATCTTCAAGAGTAAGCAGTGATTGCCCAAGTCGATCCAACGTCGGGTGACCTTCCATTAGCTACCGAATTCCCTCGATGATGCCTCGGAAAGTACGTACCGTTGGTCCCGGCTGTCATTTGTAGATCTTTGACAGATGTGACAGGTAGTCAGTGGCCCGAAAGTCTGACAACCAGTCTTACCCAGTAACTTGATTGTGGAGGTCAAATAGGTGGTCCATGTAAAATACTGGTATCCAGCTGCATCCGGTTATTTATTTATTTATTTGGTACACCAACAGCAATAAATGCTAAACATTTATAGGAGACAATAAAAAAAAAAGTACTGGTATGTATGCCTATTACAGGTATACGCAGCATTATACTAATATATGTACATCTTACAATGTAAATACAATATAAATTTTACTTAAAACTAAATGAAATGAATTATCATGGTATGTATCATGAATGCGATATCTAAAGATTTTTATTTTCAGTTGTGATAGTAACTAGTTGGGCGGAAGTAAATTGTTTTAAGGCAAATCAAGTAGGTACTGTCTCTTTCTAACTGATCTTCTAAACTTGTTAAGAATAACACCAAATAAATCGGTTTAACGATGTTATTTGCATAGGCACCTGTAATCTCATGAAAATCATCCCCTTGTGAATTGCACATACAATTATCGTTCGAGATTAATCTCAAGATTAAACAGTACGCTACGTTTGAATGACGTGTCTCCCAGTAATATCTTTGGGCCTAGATAAAATGACATGAGAACACTAATAATGTTGATTGAAATGTCAAGTTTCGATACTAGTTGTTGTTGTCTTTGTAAAAGTATGAACAGGTTTACACGCGATTGTGAATTGTCCTATTGTAGGTGTTTAAAAACTATAATAAGCAGTAAAATATACATATTTTAGTATAATTCATCATAAATAGACGAGAGCTTCGTGATTGTAAAAAAGATCCGTTATTCTTACGTTAACGTGAAAATAAGCTTTTCCTTTTGTTTAGTAAGGGCTCATTCACACGGCTTCCGTCATTGACAATCCGTCAAAACACGATACGTCATAACGGATGGGCGTTCGCATTGCATTCGGAATCGTGTTTTATCACGATCCGGCAAAAAAAAAACGAATTGGTGTTCACATTAGTTTCGTGATTTTTCGGGAGCGAGCGCATCAGCGAATCCGTCACAAAAAATTCACGTTTCGTGTTTTTTGACGGACCTGATTTTTAAAAGACGATACGTGTTTTAAGCCGTGTCTGTCATTTTTCACGATTCGTTTTCATGCGTGTGAACACGAGCATTTGAAAATCATTGCCACCGTCAAAAAAAAAAAACGAATTGTCGTCGACGGGCTATAAGGTCCCGCGATATACTCTTAGAAAAGCTGAAGAGATAGGAATTTGATGTATGTACATAGTAGTATGATGAGCAAACAAATAGTAAGAGAACAATATGTACACACACTTTTCATCTCTCAAAATTAAGAGCTTCTATATACATGTTTCTAAATATTATAAGCAAATAGCTATTGTGGGTTGCAATGTGATGGATGAGGGAACACAGTTGTTTTAAAATAAAGATGTTTTCATCTTTTTGCAGCCCCTTTGGGATTGCTTATTATTTTAAAAATTAAGCAGAGACACGAGTAATAAATAAACATACGCGAATATATATATTACTTTTTTGGGTAAGCTAATGGAATTACGAAAGTGGTGAAAAATAGCAATCTTAAAATAGTTTTCAGAACATTTTAAATCATTTCTGAGTATTCAAATATTCACTCCATTTACTTAATGTGCTTTCCATTCTATGAACTTTAGTTTGAGGGACCTACCCATTTAAATGGGATGAATACTTATCAATATTTGATTGACTAGATAGGGTAAGTAATTGGTGTACTTACTTAATATATATTGTAAAATCTCTTTTAATAACTAGATGGAAGATTTTTAATGCTAATCTATAGTCGAAATCCAAGCAGACAAAGTTAGAGCCTGACGTAAAGATTCCTAAACACCGCAGACAGACGGAATAACAATCATTTCATCACAGGAGGTTTTCTGCGTTTCATCAACATCCAAAATTATTATAAAATAATTGTTAACTGCCCCGTTGGTTGAGTGGTTGCAAAGGCGACTACTGCGCATGAGGTCTTGGGTTCGATTGCTGGTTCGGGCAAAGGGTTATTGGGTTTTGCTATCAGAAATTGCTCATTCGCAGCCACTGTGTGGTGTGTGGGTGTATTATTAGGTACACTTGTAATTAACTCTTCGAGGATTACAGGCGTCATGTTATGTTATGTTTTAAACCATTCCTGAAAGTGCTCTGGTTAAAAAAAAGTGATGTTATGTTAGAACCCACATTGTGGTTTAATTGCTGTAAAAATAACTTCACATTAAGTCACGGTACGATTTTGTCACGTTGTTAAAGTTGTCGCGACACGACAAACTAGTCTCTTTGTCGTGCAATACTTTATATGAAACATGCACGCTACAAGGTACCGTCAAAGTGTCACATCGCGTTTCGCGTTGCAAACTTTATTCTTATTGAAACATTTTCAAGATTTTCTTGCTAAACTTTGTCTTACAAACCTTTCCGTTTGTGTTTGTCCTTTATGTTTTTCATAATCTGTCGGTATTTATAGCTGACTATAATTCATTTTCTCAACAAGAAAATATAGCTGACCACCAAACAAGCATATCGTCTCCACGATGCGATTTTTTTCTTTAATCATATAAATATAATGCATCAAAATATTGCCGGTCTCTTAAGCAAGTCCGACTTATTGGTTATTTATATACAGGAATTGTTAAGTAAACAAATTAATTTAGATGTTATATGTATAACTGAACATTTCATAATGTCTGGCCAAGAGAAACTTTTACATATACCAAATTATAAGCTAGCGGCATGTTATGCTAGACAAAATATTAAGCGCGGTGGAGCCTGCATCCTAGTTAAAAAAGGCATCGAATATAAAGACCTGCCTGACATTGTGAGACATTCGGTAACAGGAATTATAGAATGTTGCGCAATTGAATTAACTTCACAAAAACTTACAATCCTATGTGTGTATAGACCACCAAAAATCACTAATCTACACCAATTCTATGAAAACCTAGACACCATACTTAAAAAGATTTCCAAACCAAACAAAAAAATTATTATGTGCGGAGACTTCAATATAGATATTCTGAAAAAAAACAGAATCAGCATGGATTTTGAATATTTTCTGATGAACTACGATTTGAAGCTAGAAATAAATAAACCGACCAGACCTCAGAGTAAAACTTGCTTAGATAATTTTGCGCACAATTCAAAACAAAGCTGCCAAAGTGAAATAATAGACTTCGGATTATCCGATCATACGGCTCAAATATTTACAGTGAAAGTTAGTAAGTTTAGTCAAATTAAAACATGGAAAACATCAAGACGAGACATATCTGAAGAAAACTTAATTATCTTTAAAAATCATCTCCAAAACTTATCGTTTTCAGATATATACAGCACAGAGGATCCAAATGAAGCCTATGATAACTTTTTAGAAATATTTCAACTTCTGTATGATCTATGCTTCCCCTTCAAAACAGTCATATTAAGATCTGAAAAAAAGATCAAATGGGTATCTAGAGGTATTCGAATCTGCAGCAAGAAACAACGCCAATTACTCTGGAAACGAAGACTTAATCCTACTAGTGAAAATAAAACGACATTTAAAGAGTATTCAAAAAAATTTAAAAAAATTATCAAACTGACCCAGAAAGCACAGAACAACTTTCTTATTAAAAATTCCAAAAATAAATCTAAAACTTCCTGGCAAATAATAAATAGTACAAAATCTATAAGTGAACCCATAACAAGAATAAAAAAACATGATTTAATATTAACTGACCCTAATGAAATAGCTCAATCATTCAACGATTTCTTTATTGATCAGATCTCAGATCCACCCCTGAACACAACTAAAAATACTGTAAGAATAGCGTATAACCCACATTCTATTTTTATGGCCCCTGTTATCCCTCAAGACATTACAAGAGTTATCAAATCCTTAAAGAACAAGAAGAGTTATGGATATGACGGTATTTCAACAAACGTTATAAAATTTGTCTGTTCTATTATAGCTAACCCTCTAAGCCACATTATTAACGCAAGCATATCCGCTGGAACATTCCCCGATAGCCTTAAAACCACAATAGTTAAACCACTCCATAAGAAGAACAATAAAGAAGATATGGCTAACTTTAGACCAATAGCTTTAATCCCCGTATTTTCTAAAATCATTGAAAAAGTAATTTATGAGACGTTTCTTTCATTTCTGTCAAAATACAATATATTATGTGAGGAACAAAAAGGTTTTCGTAAAAATAAAAATATCAATATGGCCATATACGATCTAATAAATAAAATAATGGTTAATGTGGATAAAAAAATACCAATTTGTGCAATTTTTACCGATATGACCAAAGCTTTTGATTACGTGAACCATGAAACACTTTTAGCCAAACTTGATGCTTACGGTATACGAGGGAATGCTCTGCGTCTAATAAAATCGTATCTAAGTGGACGTCTTCAATACACAGAAATCTCTAAAATATGCATCAAATCAAAACGTGAGGTTAAATATTTGTCTAGTCCTAGGGAAATTAAATTTGGCGTTCCGCAGGGCAGCGTTTTAGGGCCATTACTATTCTTGCTGTATATCAATGATCTACCCCGACACATCCCATACCCTTGTGTGTTATTTGCCGATGACAGTACGATCCTAATAGACTGCCTCAACAAAGTGCTTTATGAAGATGAAATAAATAATTCTTTAAAATTAATAATAAACTGGCTTAACGATAATAATCTTATCATAAACCTCAATAAAACAAATATAATGCATTTCTATCAAAAAATTCTTCCATTAAACCTAAAAATTAATTATAAAGGACAGATTATTGAAAGTGTTAACGTGGCCAAATTCCTGGGTATATTGATTGACAGTCAATTAACTTGGAAACCTCAGGCTGAAGAAGTTTGCAAAAGATTAAGTACGTCTGCATATGCTCTCTACAATCTGTCCAAGAAAGTTAACATTGATACATTAATGGTTGCATATCACGGTTTGGTGGTCTCTGTTCTTAGGTTTGGTGTAGTATTCTGGGGTAATTGTTCCGAAAGGGAGTCTATATTTAAAGCCCAAAAACGGTGCATAAGATCTATTTTCAATCTTAAGGTTACTGATAGTTGCATTCCTTTTTTCAAGAAACACAAAATACTAACTTTTCCTAGTATATATATTCTCGAAGTATCTATATTCGTTAAAACTAACAAGCATCTATTTCCTGCATTAAATGATACGAGGACGCGAACTACTGCCATGAGATCAAAATATCAGAATCTTTTATGTACGGGTAGATATAACACTGCTTTGCTTAAAAAAAACATTATTGGTATGGCACCTATTATATTTAACAAATTGCCAAATTGTATTAAAGATATGCCCTTAGTAAAATTCAAGAAACTCCTGTCGTCATTCCTGACAGAGAAATGTTATTACTCTGTTACCGATTTTATAAATGATAAATTGTAATATTTGCTTTAGTTTATCTCATATATAATGTAAATAATTTTAGATTTAGTTGATCCATGATCTCATTTTGAATTTTAGTACCTAGTTTTTATATTATCTTTAAGTCAAAAACTATATTTTTGTATGCCAACAGGCAGAATGTACTGGGAATATATCTGAAACTAACACCATTATTGTAATACCTGCATTCTGTACAAATAAAGAAATTATTATTATTAATTATTATTATTATTATTCCTTCTTACCTTTTCATTACTAGATTTACCGTCGTGATAAAATTGCATAAAATCTCGTCTGTAATCCCCGAAGAAATCGAAGGAGGTGTAACCGTTATGTTTACGCCTACCTAAAGACTTGTTTTGTGCCTTCTACTCACTTAATGTTGACTTTCGAGATTTTTAATTTGGCACGAAAAGTACAATCAACTGCTCATCATCTGCCTAGCCTTTTCCCAACTATGTTGGGGTCGGCTTCCAGTCTAACCAGATGCAGCTAAATACCAGTATTTTACATGGAGCAATTGCCTATCTGGCCTCCACAAACCAGTTTGCACTGGGTAATACGATACCCCTTGGTAAGACTGGTTGTCAGACTTATAAGCCACTGACTAGCTGTATCGACTGTCAAATATCTACAAATGATTAACGTGCTTTCCAATGCAAGGAAGAAACTCGGCATGTAATGGGTGCTCACCCATCCATGGACCAACCAAATCAAGCGCGGCTTAACCTAAAGATCGACCCAAGCAGCTATTATTATTTTGCCACGAGCTTCTCCACTACAACATCACATTAGCATTTTCAAACTGAAATTGATATCCCAACAAAGTCCAATTTCGTGTTGAAAGTGCTATCCCTGATGTGCGATTGACTGTTACGGATTAAGCCTTGATAACATAAAAACAGATAAACTTACTTCGTGTCTGAAGTTCAGTCCATTCCATTTATTGGAATCCGTTGAATTAATGGCTTTTTCGTTCGCTACAAATAATGAGGGAAATCAATTACGAAACGTTATTCGTTCGTCCAATTTTGTTAACAATACAAATTACATTGCCATTAACGCCTCCTCCAATTAGGATATAGGTAGAGGTGACAAGTGAGTAGCAGCAAAACATACATAAATAACATTACGTCTGTAGTCTCCGAAGGGTTAGGCAGTACCTAATATAGTAAACCCACATTTCGACAGTTATGTTTAACTCCCATGTAATTGTAATAGGGGCCGAGCCAATTGCCATCAACCGAGCACAAATCCACTAGACTGCGAACTTAGAATTGTACTTAAATTTAGACGTTGTAGATTGCAACAATGACGAATCCGGTGCGTCGTTTGGGAGATCTAAGCGGTCACTCAACAGACATGAAAAGCGATTTTGTTATTTGTATAGGTTTGTATTTTGTTATCTTAAGATAATAGAAAAGAGGTGTTTGCCCTGTAGCCTGTAGTTAGACCAATAGACTAGTATTATTATTTTAACACAATAGAAACACTTTCGCCTATTTATCTTGTAATAAAACACACTGCAAACACTGAAAATTTAATACACACTATTCAATTTAATCCGTGGTTTAAACGTATTGTCTTTATAATCAGTTTGCAAGTAAGTGTTGGCATTGTAAACAAAATTGCATTTGCCTGAAATTATTCATTGAAATACAAGTACGTAAACATCAAAGTTGTGAAACACACACACGAAAATTACAACAATTTCGTCTGTAGTTAAAAGACCTTGCCGAAGGGCCTTATATATATCAACTGATGAGAATGATAGCAGAACATTTAATTACACTGATATAAAAGGCATTGCACCTAGCCTATAATTCAAATTATATGAGTGTGGAGGTCGTACATCATCAAAATAAAAATAAAAAAAACGTGTGGGGTTTAATAAAAATACGAATGTTTCTTTATCAATGTACATTTCAGGCTGTGTAAAAAAATATATGCAGCATGAAATAAAATCCTCATTCGTCATCATGTGCTGGATTAAAATATTAAACACGATTGATGATTCTACTTAAAAAAACTTTGAAAAGCATGTGCATTTAAACATCATAAAACATTAATTTTCGGGATTGTAGGCTCCTATACAGGTACCAAAATGCTTTGTATTTAAGCGTAGTCTTAAACCTTCTCTAATGCTAATATTATAGACCTCATGTTGCCTAGTTATTCAATTCAAAGAAATTCCAGCAATATCTCACGGTTCTGTTAACGAGAGATGAAACAATATTATTATCAAATGGTGTGGGATTCCAGTGTGAGGTTGGATAGTTAAAAAATTTTTTTGCAAAAAAAAAACCGACTTCAAAAAAAACACAAAAAAACTGGAAAATAACTTTACTTTCGGAAGTCGGTGACTATTGTTTGTTTCATTGACTTTTTTGCCACCGACTTCCGAAAGTAAAGTTATTTTCCAGTTTTTTTGTGTTTTTTTTGAAGTCGGTTTTTTTTTTGCAAAAAAATTTTTATTTGACCCTTTTTAGTTATCGTATCACACACAAATCCTTGTCAAGTATCAATTTCGCAATTCCTTTTACTTGGATGACATTTTTTCCAGTTATTTTGATTTCAAAACCAAACTGCTGAACCGATTTTGATGAAATTTCTATGGGACCAATCGGGAAGTAGATCCATTCAGATAAAAGAAGAATTTTTCAAATCGGTTCATAAATGACGGAGATATGAGGTAACAAACACAAAAAAAAAGAAAAAAAAAAAAAAACATACAACCGAATTGAGAACCTCCTCCTTTTTTTGAAGTCGGTTAAAAAGGTTAAAGTTTATGCTTGTGACCTTTTGCATCCTATGGAGTAGGAGTAAACTCTTGTCGTGTGTTTTCTATTAATTTATTAAAATCCGTTTTACTTAACCACAAATAAAGTATAACGTTAAGCTCTAGGCGCTCAGCAAACCACCTGTCAGTGCGCTTGTAGCCGTAGGCTACGTAAGTACACACTGAAAACTGGCTGGCCGGCTCCACTGCGCTCAGTTTCTGAGTGGAAAATTTTATGCGCATCAAAAAGAAATACTTACCAACTTACTCAAAATACCGAACTCACGCAAATAAATCAAAATCTTCATCAAAACTGCATACTTTTGGCTACATGAAAAATATACCATTAGAGCCAGCTCTCCTTTGCTGAAACGAACAAACACTAACACCAAAATTTTCTTTCCAGATCTTCGACCACTTCATACCATCAACGAAGTATGAAGTAGAAGTATACTGCGGGATCCTCCTCATCCCATTGATCCTGATCACTCAGATACGGCACCTGAAGTTCCTGGTACCATTCTCGGTGTTAGCGAACGTGTGTTTAGTGGTTACATTTGGTATTACGTGTTATTATACGTTCACTGACCTGCCGCCGCTAAGTAATATTGAGATGGTAGCTGGTGTTGAGAAATGGCCGTTGTTTTTAAGGTAGGAAAATGTTTTTTTGTTTGAACGTGGTGGTGGTGGTTTCTTGTCGTTATTCCTAATAAGCTAATGTAATAAGCTCGTTAATTTACATAGAGTTAAAAGCTTTTGTTTAAATAACATAATGTAACATCACGCTTTTGATCCCCGAAGGGTTGAGCTGAGTTAGAAAGCCAGCTTAAAAAAAGGTGTAAACATGGACGAGGAACCATTTAATTATCTATACAATGTAAAGGTACAACATAAAGTAAACAATTCACTTCACCAAAACCTCCTACACAGGCCGGATAAATAATTAATAATATAATCACACAAAACGGGGTAAAGGGTCATTTAACCGCAAAATATGGGTGAACAATATTATTAGTTCACCCAAATTTTAATCGAGTGTTATTAGAAAAAAAATACTCAAGAGGTGGAACGAAGTTTATAGTGGTCGGATATTATATTATGGGACTTTTTTTGTTGAGTTCCTAGAGGTGTGGAGAAGTAAGTTATAAAAAAATATTTCGCCACGCACTACTTTTTTTTTAAATTTCCTTTATATATTTTTTTGCGTTTATGAAGAACTTGAAATTCGACGAATTTAAAGTGTGACCGTTGTGCTTCCGTTAAACGCCAATTTGTCTGTTTATTTGTTAATTGTTGTCGATGAAATGCCTTTTTCAAGTTTTTTTTTTTTGAAAATTTCCTATTTTCTTAATTTTTTCTTTAAATATTGGATTTTAAGACCAAGACTTCTTTTTTAATTGACAACTGATACTTTTTTACCGATAACTGGGCATATTTTTTTTCAAAAAAACCACATTTATGAGTGGAGTGACTAAAAATTCATCGCAAATTTCGAGGAATCGTCAGCGTAAAAGTCAAAGATAGCCATTTTTCTCCTGAGCACAAGTATTTGCTCATAAAGCAGTCAAAAATAGAGACCCCAGACTGCTGCTAGGAAATATTTGATGGAAAAACTTTGCCCGACCAGGGAATCAATCCCAGATTGATTTTTACCAGAAGCGCCTGCGCGAAATGGATTTGCTTTCTTTTTCAAAAGCACGTTTAAAATATCGCATTATTTCTGCTTTTAGTAGTAGAGTATTTAACAGAATGTCAATAATAAGTGCACACATAATGTTTAAATCCAACGAATTTCACGGTTCAATGTCAATTTGTTTTCAGTTTCGGTTCCCTGGTGAACTTTATATTTCACTGTTTGTTGTTTGTTTGTAAGAAAACAAACGACAAACAATGAAATCCATGCAATCCATGAATTATTGAGTTGGTTTAGTGAAATTGCATTTAGAATTTGGGTTGCTATATTTATCGATGTATAAAAACATTTTGTTGTTGGATGATTTTGAAAACGTAAATATTCCGGAATCCGTAGATGGGAATTCATGAATGGAAATATTTTCTATCCATAAAATAATATCACCGTACGATGTATTTTGGTTTGTTTTGTTTTTTCGCCGTGAGTCCGTACATTAACATTGTTGATCAAACATATAATGCCTTGCGGCGTTCCTCACCAAAGAATAATATCGACAGTGGAAAGATAAGATGGCTAAAGCGCCATTTTGGTCGATATTTAGTTATAAATCATTCGACGCAGAAAAAAAAATCCAGTTCAATGATATATGTAACTTAATTTCGACCAAAATGGTGCTTTAGCCATTTCACCTTTCCACTGTCGTTATATTATTGTTTTGAAGTTATTGTTTGTCCATAAAAGTAATACATGACCAAAAATATCATGAAGGCCAAAGTATGGTGAATGAATATACGAGTATGTACAACTTACAGAGATATATGTCTGTGGAAATAGAATTGAAAAAACAATATGGTGGCGTTCATTCCGACTTATAGCCACCTGCCTGAAGTATGTATGTAGCAAAGTACAGCATGACCACTTAAAGTGTGCAGTTCAAGGTGGCGCTGCTTGTCAAGAAAAAATGCATCGATATGTCAAACTTAGTACGTTTATTTTAGTTCTATGTTTTCCCGCCTGCACGTATATGATGACTGAAGTGATGAGTTCTGTCCGGTTCCTTTACATAATTTAAGTCTCCTTTATCTAGTCTTCTACACTGGCTAATGAGCTGTCAGAAAAAGCTAACACAAACAAAACTCTGGTACTGCGAAACCGGGCACCGATTGCCCACAATGTTTAATGAGAGAAGCGAGACTGCGTTTAATTAATCTTATTCACTTGCTTGAAGTATTCTTAATATTTGGATATTATCATTATTTGAAATGTAGTTTTATTCTGCAGCGGTATGATAATTTTACAAAAATATTCCAAGTGTTTCCTTTAACTTTGTACACAAGCTAAATTCATATCACTGTTTACTCGCTTCGAAGAGTTCAATTTTAGTATCCAATGATAGTGGTCCCTTATGATGACGTTGTGGGTTTTGGTTTCGAATTCAGGCAAACGTGTTATTTAGTGGTGAAGGAAAAAATCGTGAGGAAATCGGTAGGTCCTAGGATTAAGGTGATCAGCACCTTGGCCTGGCATGGAGAATGATTGCCCACTCTTGTGTTCCAGGAGAGGATACGGTATACGCTGATAATGCTCTAATTATATTGTGTTATCTATTTCCAGTACCGCAATATTTGCAATGGAAGGCATCAACGTCGTCATGCCAGTGGAGAATGAGATGGCGAAGCCTCAAGACTTCCTCGGCTGCCCCAGTGTTCTCAATGTGACCATGGTTTTCGTCGCCATATTGTATGGAGTCGTTGGTGTTTTTGGCTACATGAAATACGGGGACGGAGTCCTTGGAAGCATTACGTTGAATTTACCGGAGGGTGATAAGTGAGTATCTAAATATTAAGCCACACTAATATCTATACGTAAAGTCTCCACGGTCTTGAGGATGGACGTTACGGCCGAGGCCAGCCCAGAAAGGAAGTATTCCCACTTGAGTACCGCTTTTAAGAGCATCAATGCTTAGAGCACCAAAAATATTCCCATCTGAGCACCCATCAATATATTATGAAGCTTGATGCTCAATCGGGAATATCTTTGGTGCTCTAAGCATTGGTCCTCTTAAAGTCGGTGCTCAAATGGGAATACTTCCCAGAAAGTGGTGCCGAATTGACCTGGATGCTGGTTGCGCACTGCGATAGCTGGTTTGAGGTAGCGCACGGAAAGAATACCTGGAAAGATATGGAGGAGGTCTTTGACCAACAGTGGGCATGGCTATTAAAAAAATCTCTTAACGGAAATAGAGTATCATCATTATCAGCCTATAGCAAAGCTCTCTTGGACAAAGGTTTCTCCAACCCCACACCATACAATTTCTTGGCAACCTATCATTCAGCTCCTACCAGCCTTCTGGCAAAAATCGTTGCTCCACGTAGCTTTAGGACGTTCTTACCTCACGTTTGTCGTTTCGTGATCTCCAAAAAATATATAATTATTGTTTGGCATGAACACCGTAGTTCATGCCAAGACTGAACATTGCTTTTTTGCGCGTTTGACTGGCTATAGGCCGGTTTCTGAATGATTCTTGGCGCCGAGCTGGCCTCGCGAGCATGATAACCGGCATATCTGATGAGCTGTGTATCCGATACAGGTTGGAAACTTTCTGTGGGGCAGTAAGGGGTACTACCTTAACCGATGCGGCTACACGCAAATGGTCTTACGAGACTATCCATAATTTTTCGTGAAATTTTGATCACCATTCACAGATTTTCCAAAAAAAAGTATAGTTAGCAAAGAAATGGCTATTTTACACAAACCTTTTTTTTATGACAATCGATCCTGTTTCTAATACTGATCAAACAAATTGGTCCTTTACAAGGTTGAAGTACTAAAAAAGTCATAAATTGCAAAAAACTTTTCCCATACATTTTGTATAATTAAGTTTTTTTTTTATGCCGATCGATTCTCCATGTAATACTAATAAACAACTTCTATGGGATCAACACAAGTAAATAAAGTCAGAAATTCTAATTCTTTCTTAGGACCTGCAATGATTGATGTAGTTCCCCTTACCTTCCCCGCTGAAAGTTTCCACCCTGTATATGATGCACAGGTCATCAGATATGCCTGATATCGGGGTGGCAAAAACAACCCCCCACATAGTATATTATAATTCAGTAGTAGATGAAAATGGGGATCTAGAAATAACACGAATTCGGAAACTACGCATAACTTCGTGTATTAATTAGTCTAAACTAGCAATAATTGAAGTACGTAAATAACCTTTACCGTCTGATCTCAATTTAGTTTAAGATACTGCAGACGCGATTCCAATTTTACCCTCAAAGTGAGGACCGTGACGCAATGTGAGGTCTGGTCCATTCATCTCCATTAATTTTATTCAGTTAGTTTCATAGTTCATTTTGGTAGTGTTAAATTGTATGTATGTACCTACCTCTTTCATTCTTTGCATGTCATAGTATGTTTATTTACATTAAGGTGGTATCTGTGGGTCTTTGTTACCTGAAAATAAATAAATTCATTCTTTGATTGTTGTCATCTGTCACTGTATATTGAACTTTAAAGATTCAGACGGAACTATTTTTAGTGTATTTTTATGGTAAGTTTCTCAACCTGATTAACTCTTTATTCCTGATTACTTCATTGCATATAAGTAATCCGAGATAGTTTTATATGATAACTTAAATACTGCTTGTCTGTTATTGATCTCCACGTACCTAGCTGTTATTGATGTATCGTTGACTTTTAATAAACTAATGACGGACTTCATAAACAAAACTACAGAATAGTTAAACAAAAGCTAACATAAAATAAAACAAAATAACCCTTTCAGTATTTCAATAATATTAAAGCGCTATTGAACACTCCCAATTAAAACTGGTCTATTATTTAAAACTCCACATACAAAGCGATTACAACTTTTAGTTCGATTAACACGTTAAAAGTGTACACGGGTTAAATAATGTATTGAAAAACATTCAAAAGCAAATAAATATTTTTTACGGCATTTAAAGGTAAATGTGATGCGGAGGAATGAGAAAAATATCGCGAGGAAAGTTTTGAGTATGAATCGGTGGATTCGGTGGATGGACTGTGTGAAGTAAGATATGGCAAGAAAGGAGGTGTCTGATGAGATGATGAGTAATAGAGAAGTATGGAAGAAGAAGACTTGCTGCGCAGACCCCAAATAAATTTGGATAACGGCAGGACAATGATGATTTAAAGGTAAATACAATGTTTGATTATTTGCCTTTCGAAATGGATATCTATCCATTTCGAAAGGCAAATAACAAGCAACAAACTTCTGTTTGTTGAAATCAATAGTTAACTGTAACACTGAGTTATAAATAAAAAAAATACGAGAAACGTTTATAAGCTACGAGTTAACTAGCTTTCTTACTCTTATTTGTGATGTGCAGAATAAACATTTTCTAAAGGACTTTCATCATTACACTTACTACTTATAATTATATTTACACAAAATATAGATCATGTCAATTTAAATCGAGAGCAGTGGTAGGGCCGTTGGTCCCGGCTGTCAATTGTAGATCTTCGACAGTCGTTACAGGTAGTCCGTGACCCGAAAGTCTGACAACCAGTCTTACCAAGCGTCATCATATTACCCAGTACTAACTGGGTTGTAGAGGTCAGATAGGCAGTCGCTCCATGTAAAATATTTTTATTCAGATGCATCCGGTTAGAGTGGAAGCCGACCATAACATGGTTGGGAAAAGGCTAGGTAGAGGATGAGCAGTGGTAGGGAAAATAATCATTGTATGAAATATTTTAACCCGACTGCGGCAGAACCTAAAAAGAGAATAAATTATGTTTTGCTGTCAACGTTATTGGTAAATGCCAAATATTTTCAGAATCAATGAATCGGTGAGATTCAGCTGTTTTCAGTTCCCACGCAATTATGATAAGAATATTATCTCCGATAACATTCCGATTTTCACGTAAAAAATATCTACATGAAAATTGCCAATGAACATTGTGTTTGTGCCTTATAGCTATGCCTATATGTAATTCCTTTTTCGCAGTCATTTACATCTTCGTATGAGAAAATGACATGTGGCTGCTTACCAGTCATCCGAGGGATAAAGGAATTTAAAGCCACCCTTTATTTTTACTTCATGTAACATATTCGGGTTTGTTTTGCAAAGTGTCGAATAAATTTTTACTCTTTCACTAAAGTTTAATCGGTTTTGGAGACCTGTAGTCAAAATTGTTTAAATCGGTGATCCTTCTCTAGTGAGTGACCTTAAATCGATTAGTGTTCTTTGTATTAAATAGAACTTTTCATTTTTATAAATCATATTTTTTTATACACATGCGTGCATCCTTCAATTATTGGCAAAAAAATATTGAGAGTATTTTTTTAATTTACACATCAACATCACCATTTCCCTGCCTGTATCCCAATTTATTTGGGGTCGGCGCAGCATGTCTTCTTCTACCGTACTTCTGTATTACACGTCATCTCAGCAGTCACCTCCTTTCTAACCATATCCTCCTTCACCCAGTTCGTTAACAATTTCATTCGATTCATATTACCATTATTTGATAAAAAATCTAATTTCTCTAATTGGGTTCTTCAGGGAAGCATAATCGGGCCTCTATTGTGAGTGGATGATTGCATACATTCATAACAATTGATCTTTTATATAATGAGCTTATCTAATAGTCGCCATAATAAGGTATGTATTTATTTTGATAAACAGACGTACGTAACGTCTCGAATGATCTGCGGAAAGTAGAACTGTAGATGTTTCAATATCTATTATAATTATATAAAACACAAAATTTGTTTCTACTTACGTCCGTTATAGACTTTGAAACCAATGTGCCCCAAACCGTTTCATTAAAAAGGCAATAATGCTCAGATAGTCTTGGACTACTAAAACAATGCATTAGGTAGTATAGTGTAGTAGCACACGCCGGGTATCTGCTAGTAATAAATATTTTTTATTACAAAACAGTGACAACATTATTTTACAGGTGGCGCTGACAATACGACAATAAATTAAACTGCTTATACCTCATGACGTTCCCAGTCTGCGTACAAAAAAATCATTCGAATATATTCAGTAGTTTAGTCACAGGACATTATTTTTCATATTCGGAATTTTCTACATGATGTGAGTTAATAGACTAGCACTGACAGTTTAATGAACCCCGCTTCGGTATAAACACTAAACACATGTTGCCAACTCGCTAATTCAAAAACCTTTGCCAAATTCGTTCCTTAAATGTCACGAATTAGTGCAAATTATACCTATAGTTATTAAACCAATATTTATAAATGGTGTTGTATTTCATTAACAGTTCTATGCTATTTAGTTTGTTTCGAAATTTTTTTTTTCAATTTTTTTAATTTTTTGACAGTTAAAAAATATTCTTATGATCTAGTATTACTAGTGTTTTCATTTACTGTCGTATTGTCGGCGTCACCCTGTATACAAAAAAAAAATTGTGATCGTAACAAGAAAACTATTGCAAAGTGGGAGATTTTAAGCATGTAGTCCAAAATAATTCTCATGACAAACATCCATACAGGGTCCCTTTACTATGTCAATGCACAGAAGGAAATTGAATAGTATAAGAATAAAATTAGTATTAAATATTCATAACAGCCGAATCGTAAAGATGGAACATGACCGTATTAATGTACCTATGAATGCCTGAAATAATGTACCCAGAGTCAAGTCTACTTCCGCAAACGAAAGGGGTATGCAAACTATTGGCATGTTTTACTTTTTTTCTTTGGCCAGAAATGAAACCTAGGTTATATGATAAAGGAAAATACGAGAAATCAATAGCAAAAAGAACCAGGTCCAAAAACCCTAACCGAACGAAGATACATATTGAAGTATTGCTAGTAAATTTTTGACAGGCGTTGATCTATTTTTCCAAGAAAATACAATCATACGTGATATTTTGATATTTCCATTGATAAAATAGATTCAAGTTGGTTGTTACTGCCATATTTTTTTCTCATTGGCAGTTTGAAATCACTAAAACGAAAAAAAAAATGATAATTCAATCGAATAGATACGCGTTAGTGGGTACGCGTGTATTGCGATGATCGCTATTGAAACACTATTTAACGCGTTTCCACTATAATAAAGGTCTGGGTTACTTTTGTAAATTGTACTATGGAATATTCTTACAAAAAATAAATGAAACAACCACAAAAACCGAAACTATTTATGAAATAACTATTACTTCTGGTTTTACAAAAACCTTTGTTTATCTTATCAATCATCACAGAACAATAATAATATCACTTTCTTTCACTGCCCACAAAGCAGACACAATAATTAAACAATCACATGAACCTTATGGGTTTATTACACAGTGAAAACGTTTAACTACTAATTAAATATAGATAAATAATAGATAGACAACGAGATGCACGAGTAGTATTTAACAATGGAAAACTTAAAATATTACACACGGTCACACGGAGTATTTTTAATTAAGAAAAATAACGCCTGATAAAAAAACAATAGCAATCTACTAAACACTCTAACTAGGTACGAAGCGGGGGACGCGGAATGACTCATTAGAGTTGCCGAGTAGTATTTAACAATGGGAAACTTAAAATATTACACACGGAGTATTTTTAATTATGAAAAGTAACGCCTGATAAAAAAACAATAGCAATCTACTAAACACTCTCTAACTTGGTACGGTTGTGGTTGGTAGACCTAGTTCTTTTTGCTATTGATTTCTCATACAATCCTCTAATATATGGCCTAGGTTTCACTTTTGGCTAAAAGAAAAAAAAAAACATGCCAGCAATGTATGGGAAAAGTTGCATTGCCCTTTAAAAGCTTTTAAAATACATTTTTAAACTTTGTTTTATGTTACCGACCTTTAAAACCGACTTTTTACCGATTTTGTTTTTTTTTCGCTTTCCTGTAATAAGTCCGCGGAAAATAGAGTTAACAGTGAAACGCTTGAAGCAAACTTTATATTTCCTTCCCTGCCGTTTAAAAAAGAATACACTTTACATTAAATATTTATTGCATTGGTCGTTGGTCCAGGAAATGAACAATTTCCAATGCGCTTAGGTATATTGATTTTTAAGCTTACGAAGATTTAGTTATACATACTTAAAATCTATAATTAAAAGTTATTTATTCAAACTAGGCTGGATGAAGGCTGGAGATCAGTAGTTTTTGAACGTCAAAAAGAGAACATAATATCACGCCAGTATTATCCCCGAAGGGTTAGGCAGAGGTGTATAGTACAATAGTAGTCCTAAATAGAACCTGTACTTTAGTATCAAGTACGTGGCGTGGCGAGAAATGAAAATATGTTACTAGAAGGTAGCAGACTAAAATTTGAAATAATGACACGGCTCCGGAAATCTTTGGAGTAATTTCCTAACACAATGCATTTTATTTTAACACTTCAACAAAATTTAGGTGCTTCTTTAACCAAAGGTTGACGAGACGTCTTTTTGAATAGCAATCAATGATCCTTCCCATCCTTACCTTTGAACAATGAATCTTTTTGACTACAACCTGAGTGAATTCAATTATAACTGAACCCTTTGGCCAGATTGCCATTTTCTGAACATATATTTTTTTTACCACATGTGACAGCAGAAAAGAGTGTACTTATGATTCTCATTAATTTTTCACGTTGTTTCCAGCCTGGCATTGGCAGCGAAGATCCTGGTGGCAGTAGCAGTGTTCTTCACGTACTGCCTTCAGATGTATGCGCCCATGGACATCATATGGACGAGGATTAAGTCCAGGTTCAGTAAGGAGTATTATAACATCAGCCAGATCACGCTCAGGACTCTCAGCGTGGCTTTGACTGGTGAGTATTTTATACTTCAAACCAAAAATATAAATACGAAAGCAAGTCTGTCTTACTATTTTGGCATGACATATGATACCATATATCATATATATATAACATATGATTCCAGTATCAGGATCCTGTTGTATAATATCTACGCGAGAGTCACGGACAAAAGCTAGTTATTTTATAATTGTTTTGGCTCTTTGTGTACGTCGTGGTAATATGTTAGCAGGTATGGGGGCTGGGATTGGGTGCTTTGAGAGGAATTTGACGTTGATGTATGACGATGAAGTTGGCAAATTTTTGACGGGAAAAATAATAGAAAGTGCTACCTTTACTGTTAATTTTGTACATGGTACAGGCCTTTGAAATTTGCATTTCCAACCATAGATCCGATGTTGTTACAGTCGTTAGTTCTTTGCCTGATGAGTTGGCTTTATTATTGTTGTTATATATTTCCAATATTTGTTGCAGTGATCCTCGCAGTAGCCGTACCAGACCTAGAACTCCTCATAGGTCTCGTTGGAGCCATATTCTTCTCAACCCTGGGTCTGCTGATCCCAGTGGTGGTCCAAACTGTCCATCAATGGGAACGAGATCTGGGCAAATTCAACTACATTTTGTGGAAGAACGTATTACTATTGATATTCTATTTCATTGTCTTATTGTCTGGGTGTTATGCGGCTGTTAGCGAAATTGTAGCCAAGTTTAGATAGATTGAATGTGTTTATTTGTTGTATTGTTAAGGGAATTTTTTATAATAAATTTTTGACGAAAATATTTTTGGCTAGTCATTTATAATCCCTTAAGGCCCTTCACCCACTTTCACCTTTTGTAGAAATGCTGTAACGTGTTTCGTAAACGCGTTTCTGCATTTGCGCGTTAGTCAATTTTGCTCAGAATTTTGTAAGGAACAGGCTATTCAGAATTTAGCCTAACAAAAGACGAACACTACGACTATTTTGTATTTTTTTAAATTCGTTGGGTAGAATAAGCACAGACAACTCTTATTTAAAATAGCATACGGATGTAAACTGATATTTTTAAATGCAAAACAAAAAGTTAACTAACTTTTATTCTAATGAATGACGACCCGAATGGCGCAGCGGTAGTGAGGCTGCCTTACGTTCATAGGGTTCCGGGTTCGAATCCCGGTAGGAGCAAGTGTTTGTGTGATAAGCATAGACATTTGTTACCGAGTCATGGATGTTTATATGTATAATAAGTATGTATTTACGAACAAAAAGTATCTATGTAGTATATCAACTATCTAGTGTCCACGACACAAGCCTCGTTGCTTAGTGTGGCACTAGATGGCGCTGTGTGTAATGTCCAGCGATATTATATTATATTATATATTATATTATTATATATATTCATCTGTGATTCGAATAGTCTAGAAAATTTTAATTTACAAACTTGTTTCGCGTTAGCGCCTATAACTTAGGACTATGAGTGTGCGTGAACCGAGGGTGTACCTTTGTTTGTACACACACTTGTACAATATAATATTTTCTGTGTCGACTGCCAGTCCACAAACTCAAACTCACAGCATTTATTTCAAACCATAGAATTGTCAAAAACAAAAAACATGAAGCTGCAGGAGAAGGATGGAAGATGAAGCTAAAGGACTGCAGTTGCCTATTCCAAAACGTAGACATTATTATTCTAATGGAGAAGAATGGGTAAAAAACTCCATGGACATAAACGAAAATTATGATACAAAACCATGGTTAGATACATCATTGATGTTGAAATTGTAAAAATAAATGTGAGAACGATGTTGAAGACGCGCAAGTTAAAAGATAAAATTATGACGGGAGGATTATTAATACGTAAGCGTTTTTGTGTGCGTTCTCCTGGTTTTTTTTTTTACTCTTTTACCTATCTATTTCGTACCGGGCAGGAAAACTCGAGGATAGAAAAACGAGTAGAGTTTCCCAGAATCGTTATTACGTGATGGTACTTTGAGTACCTGCTACTAAAAAGTAAAAATATTATTTAATGGATCGAAATCCTATCATTGATATGTTTGCTGCAGCTGCAACGTTGATACAGGAAATAAATCATTTGTTTCTTTCGTATGAGTACTGTATCATATAGCAAGTCGTGTCTCTCGACCTGCTTTAAACAATTGGCCTAGCAGTAAATCGTCCAAGCCACTACACTATTAACCTGAATAATAGTCCAAGTGAACAACTTCTTCCCACACGTAAGGTGGTAGGTCTCTCGAATCAACCATCATCATTCATCTGCCCTAATCCCAATGCTGTGTCGGCGCAGCATGTCTTCTTCTTCCATACTCTATTATTTTTCATTTTATCAGACACCTCCTTTCTTGCCATATCATTCTTCACACAATTCATCCATCGTTTCTTTAGTCTTCCTCTACTCTTATAGGGGAAGGAGGGGGGCAAGACGGGGTACCCGTCTTAAATCAGAAACGAATCGACCAATCACGATCGTTCTTCCACTGATCTACGTGCTACCATGACAGTTATTAGTTAGCCAAGTCGTTGGAACACAACACTACGTTTTTTAGTTTTAAAATAGAAAAATATTGTTTTTGACGATTTCCTTAGCGTTTTTTTATTTCACTTGGTACGTGTTTGCTGTGTAAATAACAACATTTCATATTACAAATTTAGTTATTCACATTCGTCAACGATTACGCTTCCAGTTAAGCATTTGTTTATCTGTTTGTGAGAACACTGTTTCATAGGTAATTTTTTTTTAATCAATTTGGCATGAGAGGGAAAGACGGGGTATGAAACTCATAGACATATAAAAATGTATCCAAATAGCACCAAAACCCGGCTAGTAAAAAAAGAGTGATCAAAAAGAAAAAAAGTACCGAAGGCTCGTTCATCAAAAGAGAGTAATAGCGACAGTGAAATTGAAAATACACCTTGTTTGTACTGTGAAAGTTGTTATTTGGAGTCAACTGAAGGCTGGGCTGCATGTCCTGCATGCGGAAAATTAGGTCACTGTAGCTGTGATGTGTAGATGACGAAAATGAAGATGCTAAGTTTACTTGCAAATTTTGTCAGGAAAAATAAAGTGAATTTTGCAAACCCCATCTTGTCCTATAGGGGTACCCCATCTTACCCGAGGTACTAGATGCGGAGATCTGACTTTTTCTACTTTTTGGCATTTTTTTTTATTTGATTACAGAACCTATGTTCTTAATTAGACTAAATTATGAAAGACTGATTACCAAAGATGATTATTACAATAAAAAACATAATGTAAACGCGAAACATTTAGTTTCACTGAACTTCAAACGTCTTGTGCCGCCTTCCCCCATCCACATTCATACAAAACAAAACTGTCCTCACGACATTTTCTTTATTCCTACGCATCACATAATATTATGCCCATACCAAGCCAACCGATTACCACACAACTTTTCAGTCACCGGCGCTACTTTCAGACTTCCTCTTATGTACTCATTTCTTATTTTATCCATTCGTCTCTCTAATCTACCACACTTCTTGTTTGAATTTTTTTTTTCAGGAAGCAAGGACTTTTCATTCGAATGAATATAGTCCAGTACAGATTTTTCTGTTTTCGGTACCTAAATACACAGCCTGTTCAGGCCTTAACGCCTGCAGTAAAGTGACGGCAACCATGCGCAGCGTCCTATGGCCTTTAATAATTATGCAGGCGTAGTTTTTTTTATTTCAAGTGTATAGCAGACATACTTCACTTGCCTACCAACCATCATACTTATAACATTCTTTTTTATAATAAATATAAGTATTTTGTGATTCTGGGGACTTTTGATTGGCACCAGTATATCCTCTAAAGATATAACACAGCCTTTGTATATTTACTCACTGTCTAGGTACCTAGTATACCAACCAAAATATACACACGTATATATAGATAAACGACAAGGTATAAATAGGCATGCCTACATGTATGTACATACGTATAAAAAGGTTGTGTTATGACATCTACCAAGGTCAAACATTTTATTTTTTTTCAAATAAAAAGAGATAATTCGTTTACAAACTGCATTACAATGAATTCTGCAATTTGAATGTTTAACGATCTGTTGAATATCTGATGAAAAGTTAAAGAATCATGTCAGACACAGAACCTAAACGTATAGTTTAATGTTTGTTTGTTTTACGTATAGTAGTTAAGACGTCAGTATACTATAAGCTGAGCTAGTAACATATTCTATATTTCCTGTAAAAATAAAGCTCATCAACATTTGTCTTGTCTTTTCCCAACTATGTTAGGGTCGGCTTCCACTCGAACCGGATACAGCTGAACACCAGTATTTTACATGGAGCAATTGCCTATCTGGCCTCCAAAACCCAGTTAGCACTGGGCGATACGATACCAGCTCTTTGTAAGACTGGCTGTCAGACTTATAAGCCACTGACTACCTGTAACGACTGTCAAAGATCTTCAAATGACAGCCGGTACAAACACGTTGCATATGAGTAGCGTCGTAGTTTGGAAATCGACAAAATTATTGAAGGTAGAATGATAACACTTTTAAAATTGATTAGAAAATGCCAAATTATTTCCTTAATAACACTAGTATTCATCGCTACTTAAATGGTTAATTCCGTTACCCCACGAAATTTAATTCTTAATATTTTTTTAGGCCTATGAAATATAAACCGTAACTAATAAACAACAACAATTAATCAATCAACAATGTTATGTATAAGGTACGAGTTAATAATGTTATCTCATTGTTTAAAAAACAAAGGGGTTGGAAGCCTCGCCTGCCTAATTTCCGCTATTTTACTTTATTTTCAAAATAACGGCGAAGCATAAATCTTTTATTAATAAATAGCTGAAATCAATACAAACAAGTATTAGATAAGACAAAATCTTCTAAAGCGTCACGTTTTCGAGATATTATAACCTACCCAAGTTAGAATCTATTCACAGGTGGCACAATCAGTACAACTTCATATAATTATTATGTACATTATTGCAATCAATAGCTGGCGTCAATACAAACAAGGTAGTGTGTGAGACAAAATCTTCCAAAGCGTCACATTTCCGAAATATAAGCTTTGATGTCAGCTATTGATTGATACAGGTTTTATGCGTGGCCGCTATTATGAAAATAAAATAAAATGGCGGAAGTTAGGCAAGCCAAATAATTCAATGCCAAATGCAATCAAAATTCAATTATTTTGTCCGTTTTTCTAAAACAAAAACAACAACTTAATGGTTAAACAGGTTTATAAATAAAATTCAAGTGTCTGTCGGTCTATTTGTCGGCGGATGAAGAACTTTATATCCTGTTCATCATACCCCTTATGAAGAACAGGGTATAAAATTCTTCATCCCGCATAGAAAAGGGAAGATCTTCCTAACCATACGGGTGTTGTGTCTGGTGGGTACTAGTACTAGTAACTACAGTACTTTCACAAGTTATTATGCCCTGTGACAGGGACTGTAGCTTAGTTTATTTTTTTTGTGTTTTGACATTCAAAAGTGCCTGTAATGGTCAAATTGAAATAAATGCTTTGAGTTTGAGTTTGAGTTTGGGCTACTGCCTACTTTACGGTCGGGTTTTCCTGTGAAGTTTAAAGTCGCGGATAACTTTAATAGCGCGATTCAGAATTTTGATGCTAGTTCTTCTTTCGTGGTATAGATGGCGCTATAGTACTTTTTGTGCTATGTTTCTGTAGTACTTTTTGTACTGTTTGCTACATGCGTGTCGTTACTTTTCGACGCCTTAACACCTGAACGGACAGGGATAGACCATAACCTGGGAATATATGTAGGTTACTTTTAGTATACCTTCCGACATCCACACGAGAGAAGAAAAAGAAGACAGCTGTAGCCAAGCCAGAGGGAGCAGCCTCGTCGTCGCAAGGAGGTATTCTTTAGATCAGTCATACAGATGACATTATTGAAATTGACAGACCTAAGCATCTTGAGAAACTCTCCTCAAACACACCTTAGATACCACGACGAGATGTAACGCCAGATGGGTGTTTAAAAGGTATTAGGGCGTTCCAGCCGTGGTAGGTCACCATTGCCTCCGTTACCGCCATTGCCTCCCTTGCAACCGCCACCGCCACCGCCACCTCCGTTAGAGCCTTGGTTGCTGCTGGCAGCAGCGCCTACGCCCCAACTTTGGTTGTGCCACTGCCTCCTCCATTAGTGGATTGGCAGCTTCCACCACCAACATCTCACTGCCGCCGCCGCCACCAACTCCACCAAAAGTGGATTGGTAGTTGCCACCGCCGCCACCACCGCCGCCGCCTCCACCTCCTCCGTTAGCAAATGGGTAGTATCCGCCACCTACACTAGCAACTTTGTTGTTGCCGGCAGCAGCGACTACTCCCCAGCCTTGGTTGTTGCCACCACCGCCGCCACCTATGCTAGCGACTTGATTGTTGCCGGCAGCAGCAACTACTAACCAGCCTTGGTAGCTGTCGCCACCGCCACCACTACCACCATTCCATCTTTGGAAATTATTGCGGCTGCTGCGACGTCTACCACCGCCAACCCATGGGTAACGGTATTTATAGTAGCCACCTTGGACACTGGTATATATATATATACGCGAGGAACGCGAGGAATGTACAATGTTGAAAATAAAATTTGTAAGTTAATGCTGAAAAAAGGGACAGGAGCGTGTAAAAGTACGATAGAAATAATGTCTTCGTAGGTAAGTAACAAATATGTTTTTGGATACAAAATCGTTCGTATCCAGATGATGATGATACTCAAAATATGTCAAATGATGCTCTGTCGGTGGCGCGTGTGTCGGATCATTTAGTTCTCTTCAAAATGATTGGTGTGTGGAGTGGAGTTGAATGGTGCTGATCCATGCGTCATTTTTGCTAACGGGCACCGTCAGTAGGACTGGTCGTCAGCTGCCACGGTTTATTACTTTTGAATTGTTGTTTTTATCATTGTGAGCGCTGTACGTGTTTATAATCTCAACATGGATGATGTAACCAAGATTTGGTAACAATATTTTGATTTAAAACAGTTTCTTGCATTCTTCTCCATAGAGTAAGTTAAGTTATTACGCCTTGTGACTGGGACTGTAGGTTCGTCGTTTTGCTTTTGACATTCAAAAGTGTCTATAATGTTCAAATCGAAATATTTTATTTTTATTCTTATTCTGGTACATCTACCATATTGATAACTGGGTTTTTTTCATTTTGTCTGATTTCATTTTGTTTCACTTGATTTGTATGTTTTACCAATAACTTGTATGTGTTACTCTCAATATGCACCACACGTGCAAGCTTTATGCTTTGTATAAATAAATAATGAAACATCGTGTGTCCACCCACGTCCAGAACAACATTTTCGACAAATTTTTGGCACAGACATTAATCATTTTCAAAAACAGGAATTGGCTTCTAGTTTGGTCAGTCAAACGTGGATTTCGATTTATTTTGTTTGCGGAAGAATGAAACACGATATTTTTTAAAGCTTAGTGAAAACAATGCATGACTCAGCAAGATTTCTTTGAGTGTGAAACTTAAGTGTATACGTTAGTATATAAAACACTAGCCTGGATGCACAATTTTTGATTGGGAGACATTAAATAAATAGAATAAATAGCGCACCATTAACTGTATGACATATTTCATTTATTTTAATTAATTAATTTTATATGATTTGATTTATTCTAATTCTTTAATACTTGTATCATCATCATCATCATCATCATCATCATCATCTGCCGAGCCTTTCCCAACTATGTTGGCGTCGGCTTCGTCGAACGGGATGCAGCTGAATACTAGTATTTTACATGGAGCGACTTCCTATCTGACCTCCACAACCCAGTTAGTACCGGGTAATACGATACCCCTTGGTATGACTGGTTGTCAGACTTTCGGGCCACTGGCTGTAACGACTGTCAAATATCTACAAATGATAGCCGGGACCCGTCGGTCCCGCAAAGCACGTTAGGCAGGTATCGGTATAATTTGGGTGGTCACCCATTTACGAACCAACCTAGGCAAGCACGGCTTAATCTAAAGATTGTCCCGAGCGGCTGTTATTACTTAGCCACGAGCTCCTGCGGCCGCTTACTGCTAAAAGTCCCTTAGAATCAAAATAATCAAGTCTCATACAATCGACACGCCCCTATCTCGCATGGTTTCTAAACGTTGAGATTGTTTGTAGGAACTTTACTGTAGGTAAGTTTTTTATTATGTAGGTAAGTATTATGCACATAAACTTCCAAAATATATTCTCGAAATGTTGGTGAAAACCAGATCTAAATCCGTTAGGCAGTTTAAAAGAAATTTATTATCAGACACTTACACCCGTATCCATGAACAAGTCGAAGTGTTTAGTTGAATAAATGTTATTATTTAAGATTCAATTTTTATTATGTGGTTTAGTAATTGCTTGAAGTTAAAACTGGCAAAAGTTAAAAGGAATTCTTAGCTTTGCTTTCATTGACGGTTCTTACTTCGTTGAAATTCTTGTCTATTGCATATTTTTTTTGCATAACTAATAACTTAAACTCAAGTAATTACTTTAACTTGACTATAGATACGAGTGAAAGACATGAAAAGGGACTTAATTTTTAATACGTATAGTTAAAGAATAGGTCGATTTCTTATCAATCGTCTTGGGAAACCAGCGTGTAGTATACACAAGGTCCACCTGCAATGGCCTTATTAATAGACTGCAAACGGTTCTAAGAAAATAAGAGCCTCAATTTACAATTTTATGTTCTTTTCTGAGCGTCCAGAGGGGGGGGGGGGTCTCGGCTTCGGACGATACGTCTGCAAGTAGCGTATGGGTGACTCGTGGCCATCTTAATATATAAAAAAACCTTATTTTACCCTTTTTAGTTATCGCATCACACACAAATCCTTGTCAAGTATCAATTTCGCAATTTCTTTTACTTGGATGACATATTTTTTACAGCTATTTTGATTTGAAAAACAAACTGCTGAACCGATTTTGATGAAATTTCTATGGGACCAATCGGGAAGCAGATCCATTCAGATAAAAGAAGAATTTTTCAAATCGGTTCATAAATGACGACGATATGAGGTAACAAACACAAAAAAAAGACATACAACCGAATTGAGAACCTCCTCCTTTTTTTGAAGTCGGTTAAAAATCAAGTGTACACGCTAATCTCCGAAACCATCAAGCCGTATTCAATAAAATTGTGTGAATGTTTAAAGTTCAAGCTTGAAAGGCGCCAGGCAACTGCCTGGCGCCACCTAACTAGGTGGCGCCGTTCGAAGCAGGGGCGTGTCACTAATTTGGTATTCGCAAAACCTCCCTTATGGTGTCTCAGACCATGAAACTGAACGACTGAAACACAGGTTCAAACTTGTTCAGGCAAATGTGCCCTTTGTATGAATAAACGACTATTATACAACATTAGTTTTACTAGGTATATGCGAAACCTGAAACACGTGTCTAGTAGTTTTTATGTAAAGAAACCATGAATAAAATTTCAAAACTGTATCATGAAAAATCACAAAGTTATAAGCTTGTTATGTTACCTGGTTGTCCGTACAAAAACATGTTCACCAAACGGTGGCCCGCTGTGCGCCCGCGCCTAATGCCTGTGTTGTGCGCGTATGATTGCGAATAGGTACTAAGTGTAGCTCGGTGTCCAACTCGTAACCTTTTTTAAATATTTTTGGGACAAAATATAACATGGTATAAAAATCATTGGAATCGATTCAGTTACTTATTCTGAACAAACTATATTCTGGTTTCGCATATTATACTAAAAATTATGCTGTATAGTTAAGAGATCTCGATTATGTCTGCAGGGGCGTGTCGCTAGTTGATTATTTAATTTATTTAATTAGGTTGGTGGTCCTAAAACTCATAAAGCGTTCTTATAAATCGTCTTCTATTAAATCGTGTAGTTTTCTTTTTCAACGTTCAAACAAGTCAAATGCGCTGAATAGTCACGTGATTTTGCCCCGTCCCTGCCCACTCATACCCGTCATGTCCTCCGCTTCCATATTTAGCCAGTACTCGTCCCAGACGTCATGAAGAGAGGACGTATTTTGTGCTCGCTTGTTAAACCCGCTAACATGCCCTCAAACTCAAGGTTAGCGAACTATCGCTTATTTTTAGAAATTAACCATTCCGTTATCTGTCCGTCGAAACATGTGTCATGCGTGTCTATCGATAATCTCGTTGTTTTTAAATGTCAAATAAATTAGTATTGGACATAGTTCAGTAATCATTTTAAAATAACTTTCTGATAGTGGTAAAACTTCTAATTGTACAGTGCCAGTTATTTTTTATAATATTAGTTTGATTGTCTTGATATTAGCTGACAGATTTTATTCAACTGTTAACTAAAAACTATTTATTACTTTGAAATGACTCTCGCCGAGTGTTACGTTATTTTTTTTTCTGCTGATGAGTGATCAATGTATTACTGACTTATACTTACTGACAAAAAAATAGTAGATACTGGTCTCCTGGCTGTCAGTAGTTAAATAACTAGCAGCCAAGTTCGAGTCTGATCATAGTTTGTTTTTTGTATGTCAACTTTTTTGATTCACAGGTTTAAAAAACAGGAGAAAAAAATGAATTAAAGTTGCATTTAAAAATTGTAGATTAATTATGAATGAAAATATACGTGTAAAAAATAGGATCCGGACCCGTACTTCACCTAGGTTCTCCACCTTGGTGAAGCACGGGTACTTAGGGTCCCGTGCTCCAACCGACGACGTCATTGTACAGTGATGCAGTAAATTGTTTTCCCCATATGATTCAGAAGATCTAAACAATTATTTAATAGCAGTAAATTTATATGTACAATAATAGAATTAGTTTACTTAAAATTATTATTTTGCTTCAGCTAGGTTCTCCACCTAGCTGAGGCACGGACCGGATCCATAAAATAATATTTATTATCTATTCTGAAAGTCTAAAATTAGCTCTTCGTCTGTTATATTTCAGTGTTGAAACTTTGCGATATGCAAACCATATTTTACGATGTTTTTAATCACATAAAATCATGGAACTTACATGTACTACGCTTAAAACTTACATAAAGTAATTAAGCTTCGTGCCACAATATTATTTTGTTCTACAATATTGCTCGGATCTCGGACAAATTGTACACCTGAGCGTACAAAGCAGATGAAACATTTTTGTTATTTTTTTCCCTGAGTCGTAGAATGTATGCTGTACACAGATCTTACTGTTACAATGCAAAACCCTTACATCAGAAAAGTAAATTTTTGGATCTTAGAACCCAAAATCGCACTCGCTCTCAAAATCAGCTAGATTATTTTTAGATGCCCGGGATTTTTTTAAAGTTTTAACTGTTTTGACTGATATCACAGAATTTTATTACGCGTAGTAAACGCGTAATAAAATGTAGCGTACAGTAGTCTTAAACTTAAATATTTGTTAGGCTGAAAATGAGCATCGAGTACTAACGCTAAAAACTTACAAATTTTCTTTGAATCAATGCGCGCGGTCCTTATTTTAAATTTCAAAGGCGCCTTGTATTTTTTGAGCTCGCTTCGCTTGCTCTAGCAGCGTAGGTTCTTTTGATCCTCAGACTTTACAAATAATCATTAAAAAGTATAAACAATGTAAAGAGGTACAATGTAGAAATCCGAGGTGCTCACATTTTTTAGGTCGCCCTTGCATTTTAGATTCTTTGAAGATCTGCACCTGCATCCGTAGATAGTAAACTTAACCCTTAAAAATCTGTTGTTTTTTTCTCAACCTACGCACCCTTAGCTCAAAGGCTGGCGACGCCCTTGGCTGAAATTTAACTGATGTGTTGATGAATTAAATACCTTTAACAAAAGCTTTAATTAATTTGTGCTTTATACTTACGTGAGTAGTTGTAAATAACTTTAAAAAAAACTTTTTTTATATACTCGGAAAATGGGCATGTAATAATTTAAAAAAATTCAATGTCGAATGTCGCTATCTTATTTTTATGTTGACAGAGTTACCATAATTATGTTGCTAACATAATCATTATTCGGTTACCAAATTAGTGTCTGTCAGCGAGCAATGGAGCGCAGTATCTTAGCAGTTCACCTCAATGATCGCATTAGAAACTCGAGATTGTATTCCAAAACTCAAACTACTGATGTAGGTACATACCAAGATTAAATGGAACTGGGCCACATCTGTCGTATGCCGGAGGAGCTATGGGCTAAAGTAACCGCACAGCGGTAATCCAAAACAGTGGCAAATGGCAACGCAGCTCTAAAAAGAGATGGCACAACGAACTCGACTCTTTTCTCGAGAATTGGCCAAATTTAGTTATGGATAGAGATAAGTGGAAAGAGTAAGGAGGCCTTTGCCCTGCACTGGGACAAATGACTGATAATAATACATGTTGGAACTGACACTGACGCACAAACGATTACCACGTAATGAGTACAGATTTTTTTTAAATTATCGTTATTTTTTTTTATGTGGTTCAGAATGTTGGACAGAATACGTGACCGTTTGTGCGTCGGTAACCCAGCCACGCTGTATAAGTGACAATCGACTAAATTACATCAACGTAGGTACTTGAAACTTATCTACCATCAGGAATTGGCTAGTCATCTTCTCATAATTAATCCAATTGATTGATTATCTATATCCTCACTCCTCTTGCAATAATCATCACTGTCGATACTTCCGCGTTTATTGACGCGGTTGACCACTTTCACCTTTATGTCCTGAGTAATAAGGTTGAAAAGTTGCTGACCATCAGTGAGCGCGGTAGCACATTGAACTGCCTTGTTGGTCTAGTGGCTGCTGCTGAGCACAAGGTCTTGGATTCGTTTCAGGGTCAGTCAAAGTGTTATGGGTTTTCCACCAAGTATTTTCCAATAACTGGCTGGAGCATAATACAAAACACGGTTGATGGCAATAACATAACATTCGTTTATTTTCAGGTAACTTTGGCTCATAGATATATCTTACAGACATATGATAGACATAATGATAAAATACAATTTTTGTTAGTAAACAGAACCTTAAAACTACATTTGTTAGTAACACTTCACTTGTGCATTATGTCACTGTGCGTTCATGTGGCATGTCCGTGGAAGCAATAGGCTCGTCCTTATTACTTGTGACTTAATAAACATCACTGACAAAACGTGAGTGTACCTAGGGTATATATTCCTACACCTCTGTTGAACTCTTCGGTGACAACAAGCGTGATGTTATGTTTAAGATATATATCTTGTAATATTTTCCATAAGTGTGTTCTTCCTTGAATATTTCCAAGAAATTGCAGTAAATAAAATTGTCATGCACCACGTATGAAGAAAATTATGTTATTGTTTTGTGTGTACATACCTACCTATGTATATGTACGTAACCATTAGATCGTGATCATGGATGTCTTAAGTTCCTCATACAAAACTCGAAAACACACATCACACACATCAGGTTGGGCAGAGGTGTACCAATAGTACACCCACATTTCACCAGTTACATATGTGACTGGTGAAATGTGTACCCGGTTGATGACTATTACATGGGTCTTAATCCCATGTAATAGCCATCAACCGGGCACAAATCCAGACTCGGTGGCTACTACTGAGAAATTCCTGATGGAAAAACCCAGTAACACTTGGCCCGACCCGGGAATCGAACGCAGGACCAATTAACAATATTCTCTAAGAAATACATGCATCAGCAGTCTTCGTAACAATAATATTAAATTGCTTTTTTCAGTCGGTTATTTCGCTTTTAAAAATCCAACGATCCTAAAACAATTATTTTTTTATACGAGAAGAACAAGTATTACCGAAATATATACTAAAGAAATCTTTCAACGAAATTAATGAGACACGAGTATTTTCGAAAAATATGTACTTCAAATTTAAGTGAATTTTACAGTCTGTGTTCGTGCTAGCCCAAATGGTAGATAACAACATAATTCAAAATATGACTACCTACCAGAATTGAACAGTTTCACAGAGGTTAACCTATTTTCGTTCAATATAATTACCACATTCTACGTTTGCTACTTCAGAAAGTTAAGTACTTAGAAGTGTTTGTAAGGTAAAACTAACCTTTACATTGGACTTTCAACTAAACTATGAAATTTTGGTCCTCCATCTCTCTCCATATCTTTTTGGTTCTCTGGAAATTGAATCTAAAGCGTGAATCATCACCATCTGCCAAGCCTTTTCCCAATTATGTTGGCGTCGGCTTCCACATCGAACTCATAGAAATAAAAACATAGGTTGGTCAAAAGTGGTACACATAGGGAGGTTTACATCTTTTTTTTAACCACATGCTGATATGATGCCGTGTTTCAGTGAACATTCGGGAAATTCGTTACGCACAATCATTAAGACTATCAACACCGCTATATCTTCAGATATTTTATCATTTAGTTCTGAAACAGATTGAAACCAGATAGTAAATGATCACTAGTTACGTAAACTGATTTGATCACAGAGAGATAATGTGATTTTTTTCTTTTAAATTATCTAAAGGAACGTATTGTGGTCCATCTTGGAATATATTTACCTATTATTAGTTCTACTTCACTTCTACAAATAATGCATCCATTATTTTAAACAAACACGTGTTGCAATTTAAATAACAATAAACAAAATACTACAACAACATCTCACAGGCAGACAATTTAACTGAAACACCTCACATCTCTACAATAATGGTCACAATAATTTCTGTAAGTTTACATTGAGTCAACACAGCTGGATGCCACACGAAAACGATGGCATATAAATGACCACAACGGCGGAAATGAACTAGTGAGATAGAAGAGCTCAGTCCCCGCGTCTGTTTACCCGACGTGCACAATGTTAGCAGTTGTGACAAAGTTTTTGCTAATAGCACTGTTTTCTTGCAGATGCTCAGCTAATATAGACGATGACTTTCGTCCGCGGTTCCACGTTTATCCGACTCAAGGATGGATGAACGACCCCAACGGATTCTGTAAATTCGGAGATGAGTACCATCTGTTCTATCAATACAATCCTTACAGCAGCCAAGAGCCCGGAATTGCACACTGGGCACATGTAACGAGTCTGGATCTGATAAATTGGAAAAATCTACCAGTCGCAATGAAACCAGATCAACCTTACGACAAAACTGGAGTGTTCTCGGGAAGTGCTATAATTGTAAACGAAACAATGTATTTTTATTATACAGGAAATGTTAATACTCCTGGAGGTCACGATAACGTACAGCTTCAAGCCTTGGCCACAAGTACTGATGGAGTCACTCTTACAAAATATGAAGGGAATCCTATTATCAAAGCGGAGGAACATCAGCCGAATATCAGAGACCCGAAAGTATGGGAGCACGAAAATCGTTTTTATATGGCGTTGGGAAATTCTTACAATAATAATACTCTCGGACGGGTACTAATTTATGTGTCTGATGATTTATTTTCTTGGAAAGAGGTGTCGAGTATATATAAATCCGATGGCTCTTTGGGTTATATGTGGGAATGTCCAGATTTCTTCGAGTTGGACGGATATCACATTCTGTTATTTTCACCACAGGGTATTAAACCCGTTGGTGATTTATACAGAAATCTATATCAGACTGGTTATATAGTTGGCAAGTTTGATTACAACACACATTCGTTTACGCCTATAACCAAATTCAAAGAGTTGGATTTTGGACATGATTTCTATGCTACTCAAACAATTTTGGTCGAAAATAGACGTATTGTAATTGCCTGGTGTGATATGTGGGAGCGAGTTTATCCTGAGCGTGACTGGGGCTTTACTGGTCAAATGACAATCCCAAGAGAATTATTCCTAACGAAAGATTTGAGACTTATTCAGGAACCCGTTAAAGAGATTAGTTTTGCCCGCGGTGGTACATTATACTCTGGGAAAGCGGAAGGTGGTCATACAGTTTATTTAAAAGATAAGGCTGCCGAAATAAAAATCACAGCAACAAAATTGAAAAATTTTGAACTGTTTATAGAATCTAATAACGCGAGTGTTTCAATTAGTTATGACTGCATAAAAGGTAAAGTTACTCTTGACCGTGGCGGTGAAGATGGTATCCGCAGAACAAAATGGAGGCCTGTGGACAAAATTGAGTGGTATATTCTCGTGGATGCAAGTTCCATTGAGATGTTCTGTGGGAAAGGTGAGGTTACCCTCTCCAGTCGTTACTTCCCATATGGCGATGTTAAATTCAGGTTAGGGCACGACTCCCCCGTTGAGCACCTATCCGTTTCAGCAATGAAACGTACTGTGGAATAGGCTGATGATAGTTAAACTCTTCATTGACTATCTATTGTCGGTTTTCATCAACACTAGGTGACGAATGCTTGAATAAAAACGCATTGTTGAATTTTGAACATTCTGCTCAATAGAGTTGAAATTTCAGCAGTGCATTATTTAGCCATTAAATTTACTATGTCATCTTTGTTGTGAATCGCGACTATAACGAGAAATGATGTAAAAACTGACAATGTTATTCTTGATCCACAATGTATGCTAAATTGTTGGTTATAGAAATCAAAGTGCTATTTATCTTCTAGATCAACCTTTGTTACATTTTTTAATGTTGTTGCTTGTCTATTAAATATGACTGCAATATTTTGACAATGTTCCATGTCTTAAATTGCAGTAAAAATTTTAAATTTGCTTCTTTGTGATTAGTATATAAATATATGTTTAGACCACACACCAAATTGTTGTATGGTATGGCTATTTTTAAACACTCAAAATTAAATCTATTTCCCATTCGTTCCTTGAAAATTGTTACCAAAGAAGTTGAGGCTATATATAAATAAAATGTAAAGAATTAATTTCATTGTGCTTATTTTATTTTACCTGGTAGTTTATAAATATTATTTAGGAGCTCGTGGCTAAATAATAATAGCCGGTCAGATCAATATTCAGGCTAAGCCGCGCTGGCCTAGGTTGGTCTGCGGATGGGTGACCACCCATTACATACCGAGTTTCCTCCGTGCCTCGAGAAGCACGCTAAGCCATTGGCGGTCATTTATAGAGCTAAGTAGTTAGTGACCCGAAAGCCTGACAACCAGTCTTACCAAAGGGCCGTACCGAACCGTATTACCCAGTACTAACTGGGTTGTGGAGGTCAGAGGCGGTCGCTCTATGTAAATACTGGTATTCAGCTGCATCCGGTTAGACTGAAAGCAGACTCTAACATAGTTGGGAAAAGGCTAGGCAGATGATGAATTCGAAAATATTTTTTGATTTGGAACACCTTTTTCCCAAAAACGACATTTTGGGAAATATAAATTACCTACAAATTTAAACTTTCAATTACTTGAAAATGTCAAAATATACTCGTACATAACATTGTAGGTGTGACTCATGAAATTAATTGAATAAACAGACTTTTCAGCTGACAAAATACATTTTTGTGAAAACAAACAAAAAACTGTCTTATCATATTCGTTTGTAACGTATTGTATTACAATTACAGTTGTACAAATTAATTAAAAATTCACAGTCATCTTATTTACATTAAAAAAAAAAAACAATATTACCCACCAACTTTCAAGATTTTGCTGTACCCAAGATTAAAAGTAATTTATGAAAAGTATGTTATACCTAATAAGGAATGCTATGCCGACCCCAAATAAATTGGGATGGGCAGGATGATGATCTATGACTGTAACTTGCTGTTTATATTGAGCACAGTCGATTTTCATGAAAACGTGTCACTCATTGCAATTTAAGCCTCAACACAAAGACACAGTCACATGATACGCGCTCTTGTCTTGAAACTCCTACCTATTTAAGTATTTACTATGATTTAATTAGTGGGAAGTTCCCGTAAGTTCTCCATGGATTTGAACACAGAAACTCTCTCTTCTTTTAGGGTTCCGTATCCAAACGTGCCAACGGAACCCTATTAAGAAGGCTATGCTGTCTAACCGTTCGTCCGTGCGTCTGTCATAGGGTTGTGTCTTTTAAATAACACATACATTACGTGCTCACACCGTAATTATTATTATAAGTCTATACGTGAGGATTTGTAATTGGCTTTCTGGTGACTATGGTTTACTTTTTTATTTGTTTTTAATAGCTGTAAGTCCTCCATGTATATATAAATAAATACCGAGTAAAAATACAATAAACTTAAAAATTGTTTTTTCGGTGTTTTTTTGTCGGAAGATCACAATTTAGAATAAGAACCGGGGACAAACTCAGACTTCCGGCTGCGACTGAGAAATTCCTAATGCAAAATCTCAAAAACACTTTACACAACCCAGGAACTAATCCCAGGAATTCATGCGCAGTAGTAGCGCCTATCATTTGAAAGTTTATTTCACAAAAGTATAAAAAGTAACTACATCAATTTTCAATGATTCATGATTCATCTTGCGTGTTTCCTTGCTATGTTCTGCTTATTCATTATAAAAACATTAAAACCGATAATCATCTGGTGAAGGTCATCAGTTTAGCAATAATGAGTGCAAAAAACGTGAACTACTCTGACGTCATACAAACAGCAAGTTCGCGTGTCTTCAGGAAGAAAATGCATGAAAATGAAATTACTTGTACTAAACTATTATAAAACGTGTAACTAAACGGGCCCTTCATGAAGCCGTCAATTTGTTAATTAAACTAAGTCACTCTATGCAACAATTATCGCTGGGAAACCACTTTTTAGTGGGGTGAAAAATCACGTTTTACAGTAGGCATCAATGTGACGCACTCAAAACATTGTGCTGATGGATGCATTTTTGTACGGAGTCGTTGAGGTATTTTTAAGTAAAGTTATAAAATTTATTATTTAAGGAAAGTTATAAAATTTAAAACTTGTATTTTGAAAAATACAAGTTTTAAATTTGAAAAAGTTGGAACTTTGACCACTAATATATCCGTAACTAGAAGGTATGGTCGAGAAGAAAGAAAAGATGCCAATTATGGGGAGAACAAGTGCCTTTTGACTTCCTTCAGGATCGTTTTACACCCTTTAGTATTATCTATACTTAACAATATAATATTATAAAGCTGAAGTGTTTGTTTGTTTGGTTGAATGCGCTAATTTCAGGAACTGCTGATTCGAATTGAAAAATTCTTTTAGTGTTGGATAGCCCATTTATTGAGGAAGGCTATAGGCTACAAAACATCACGCTGCGACCAATCAAAACTTTTATGCAGACGAAGTTGCGCCGGTCAGCTAGTTATATTATATTATTTAATATACAGGGCAATAGCTGAGTCACTAAAAGTGGTATAAATCACCACGGTTGCTCAGCGTGGGTTGGCAATTTCACTCCGTTGTAAGTACGTGTTTTCTCACGATGGTTTCCTTGACTGCCTCGTAGATCTAGAGCTCTTGGGTTCGATTCTCAGGTCGGGCAAAGTGCTATTGAGCTATTTCCTCAGGAATATTTCAGTAGCAGCTCAGAGACTGGATTTTGGCCGGTTGATGACAATAGACTCGGTCCTATCAAATGAGACTGAAACAATGCGGATGTACTATAAGTACACCTCTGCCTAAACCTCCGGGGGCTTCAGGCGTGATGATGTTATCTTTTCCTACAGCTTACCAGTCTCAACTTGCCTAGTTAGTGATTCATAAAATTAAATTAGAAAATTATACTTTAACTAGCGACCCGCCCCAGCTTCGCACGGGTGCGATGTAGATACCAATGTTTTCTCTACTTTATTTTATGCATGTATTATACACATAAACCTTCCTCTTGAGTCATTCTGTCTATTAAAAAAAAACCGCAACGGACCTTGGTCCGTTGCGGTTTTTGTAGTTTTAAAGATCTAAGCATACAAAGGGACAGACAGACAGACAGCGGGAAGCGACTTTGTTTTATACCATGTAGTGATAGTGACTTGCGACGATTGAATCCGCAACCGCATGGTCGGGGCTGTCCCTTTATCTACGAGTAAAAACGCTCCAAATAATCTCGGGGTGTTGTTTCTTGTCCCGCTAGCTGTTACCGGCGACCTTCATCCTCGTGAAATTATTATAAAAATATTACTTCCCTATTTTAATAACATTTAATTAACAATTTCAAGGATTTTAATTTTTTGCGCGGAACTCCAATCCTTTTTTCTCAAATAAAAGTAGCCTGAGTTACTCTGTATAACATCAGCTTTCTGCCAGTAAAAGTCCCGTCAAAATAAGTACAGCCGTTTCGGAGATTAACCGGAACAAACAGACAGACAAACATACTATTTTTTTTTTTGTTATATGTACTGTATATACTTTCAGTAAAAAGCTGTTATTTTGGAATTACAAACAGATAAGTACTTCAATTTTATTTTTTTTGTATAGATGACAGGGCAAGGACCGTGTATCACTCTGAATAGGCACGTGCATTGATCTCAAGGAGTATGTATGTAGTTAAAATATTCCTCACGTATTTCTTTGAAGTAAGCCAGTGGTGTGTCAGGCATTTGAAATTAAGAAAACCCACTTTGATAAAATTGGGAAGGGAAACCGCACTCGTATGTGAAGCAAAAATATTTTCCTCAGTATCTATTTCCCCGTTACTGACTCATGAAATCTAGATAGACAGTAAGTACCGACTAGGCTAACTATCTATATTCATAAAAATCAATGTCTGTACGTCTGTTCGAAATCCCTAACTATTGAATCGATTTTGGTAGCAGGAACAAAGGTTAGCCAAGGTACATGTTAAGTAACGTTTATAAATCTCGGCCTTAGAACCTATCACCTACCTGTTCTAGTCTTAAGGTATTTTGTAGTACTGCAAGTATTTTTCTAATCAAAATAAAATAATCTCATCATCACGAATTATGAATTCGAAAACTAGCTATGACACAATGTCGTGGTTAAGAAGTAATTAATGAGTCTTATGAACCACTGAAACAAGTCACAACAATGACATGATAACCATAAGGTTGAATATACAATACTCCGTGTTTTTATTTTGTACATCCTACCTTATGCTCAGAAACATAAGGTCGTATGTACAAAACTCTCTGTATTGCTACATCCGATCCGACCTTATGCTTCTGATGTCAAGATTACCTATAATTGTTGCGAATCACGAAGACATTGTTTTATCTTCGTTTTTATCCCATTTAGAGTTTAATTTGTATCATTGAAAAGTGCAGCGACCCTTGAGCAGTATTGGTTGTAACTTCGGATATGTTTAAGTACTACAGGCGTACTGTGACCAATAAATAAAAATAATAATATAGACATGTTTGTAATGCAATGTAATGCAATGTAATGCAATGTAATGCAATGTAATGCAATGTAATGCAATGTAATGCAATGTAATGCAATGTAATGCAATGTAATGTAATGCAGAATGTAATAATGCAGGAATGTTTTAGTTCTATCTCGAGAGTGGGAAAGAGATGTCGCTAGACAGCTGTCTAAGAAACATTCCTGGATTAAGAGGTTATAGCAACCCCCCTGAACCTAAATTGAGGCCGTCAGCGCAAAAGTGGCCTAAGCTCAACATAGTTAGTATGGAGATAATGAGGTTTGAATTTTCATGAATTTAAATTGAATACATAGTAATTATATTATATTTGAATTTAGTTTCCAGGTGTGTTTTACTTAGTTACTATGGTACATTCTTTGTGATGAAGAAGATTATTTTGCATGAAAATTTATTATATTTTAAATAAATTGTAATAGATACGAGTAAGTACGAATATGAAAAATTGTGGGTTAGGCCACTTTTGCGCTGACGGCCTCAATTGTGTATCAGACAATGGTTTGAGGTTACGGGTACTTGTACTGAATCGATGTTGTGTATCCTCTAGACTTGTCAGACTCAGTGGTAGTCTGAGTGCTAAGATAGTTTGGAAGACATGGAGTGTTCTTACGCACCCGAGAGTTAGATTATTTAGAAGTTGTGTCAAATCGTCGTGTTCGTTGCAAAGATATAAGTTTTTTCTCTGATAATTTGGCAAAAATAGCGACATATCATAACATCATGCCTGTAATCCCCGATGGGTTAGGCAGAGGTGTACTTACTTATTATTACACCCACATCTCGCCAGTTATGTTTTAAGTCATAGGGGGCGAGCTTATTGCCATCAATCGGATCCCACATATCCAGACTCCGTGGCTGCTACTGAGAGATTTCTGATGGAAAAACCAAATAGCACTTTGCCCGACCTGGGAATCGAACCCAGGTCCTCATGCAGAGCAGTCGCACTTGCAACAAATCGACCAACGAGGTAGTAGCGACACGAGACGACATAATTTACTGTACACAAATATTTTTCGATACGCTTGGAATGCTATCTACAAAAAAATTGCTAAAGCAATAATAGTAAATAATGCAATTATTTTTCATGCAATAATTTGCCATTTGCCCACGCAATCATATGTTTTCCTTAATATCTATGCACTATGTCTTTAAAATGGTTCTGATTGTAAAATACTACTCTTTCAAGAAAATACCGGGACACGATCAATAATACACAAAATGTTAGTTATTCATCCAAAGTTAATTTATAGCCTTCAAAGTATGCATCTTCAGAAACGATACACTTACGCCAACGAATAATCCAATCATCAAAACATTTTTTACATGCTTTTTCCGGCATGGTTCCGAATACTCCTTTATGTCTTCTACCGAAAGTAAAACGGGTGCCACGAAGTGGTAATTTGAGTTTAGGAAAAAGAAAGAAGTCGGCTGGAGCCATATCTGGTGCATAAAGTGGTTGCTCAATGGTATTTATTGAGTTTTTGGTCAAAAATCCATTCACTATGATGGCTTTGTGCAAAGGCGCATTTTCGTGGTGCAAAATCCAAGAATTTTCTTTCAACAAATCTGGCCGTTTTCGCCTAATTTGTTCTCTTAATCGCCGCATAACGCTCAAATAATATTCTTTATTTACTATTTGACCTTCTGGTCGCATTCCGAGTGCACCACACCGTGATAGTCAAAAAAACCGGTCAACATGACTTTGACTTTTGATCGACTTTGGCGTGGTTTTTTCGGTTTCGGTTCAGTTGGTAACGCCACACCGAAGCTTGTTGACTAGTTTGCATGTCAAACTCGTAAACTCACGTCTCGTCACCAGTAACAATGCGTTCCATGAATGTTGGGTCGAAATTGACTAGTTCTAGCATGTCCTCAGCGACTCTTATGCGATGGAGTTTTTGGAGAAAATTCAGGTCTTTTGGGACTAGCTAAGCGGCAACATGTTTCATACCCCCAAGTGATTATTTAAAATGGTACGGATCGACTCGTGAGACTCCGAAAGTTCAGCGGTTATCGCTCTCAAACTTGGATGAGGATTTTCAGTCACTATTTCCTTCACTTTTGCGATGTTAACTTCAGTTGAAAACGTTGATGGCCTACCAGAGCGAGGTAAATCTTTCATCACATCTCGACCGCCTTTGAACGCTTTGTACCACTCATAAGCACGTGTTTTTGATAAAGTCGATTCACCGTAAGCCTGTTGTAACATTTTCAGGGACTTCGAACATGAAATTTCATTGGCGATGCAAAATTTAAGACAAACTCTTTGTTCGATGTTTTCTCCATTATGAAATTCGCAATACACACTATACAACATGTAACATAATTAACGCACAACCTCTTATGGGGTAATTGTACTCATAATTATGAACAACTTTTACTATGGGACCAAACCAAAAATCGCGAAAAAAAAAAACAGCTGTTCCCTACATTTATGTTCGCTTAATTCGTCAAAATGTATGGAACAGCTGATTTTTTTTTCGCGATTTCAGGTTTGGTCCCATAGTAAAAGTTGTTCGTTATAATGAGTACAATGACCCCTTAAGAAGGTGTGCGTTAATTATGTTACATGTTGTATATGATCTAACTAAAAACAGCACTGTGTTTAATCTAAATAACAGATACAACTCAAAGTCCGCGCCAAAATGGAAAACAGTTGTGCTAATGTACCAACAAAAAAAAAAACAAAAAAAAATATAAAACAAATCATCCATTCCCGATACTTTTTTGATGAATGTAAGAAAAGTCTACTAGCGATTTTAATTTTACTGAGGGAAGGTCAAGTTTTTAGTTTCTTCATCAATGAAGCCAAATTCAAACATCAAAAAAACTCATTCGACTGAGACTATCTTTAAAAGGCGCATTGTCCCTTAACTTTTAATAAATCAAAAGAAATATGAATTTAGTATGGCGTGAAATTGAAATTTCTCTATAGATATTTTTTTAATCAGAATTTGAGTTCTTATTTTGTGAACCACTTTATTTTTCATGACCAATCTGATAAATTAAATTTCAATTTTGTTTAGAATAGCCTTTTGTTTATTTTTCTGCACGAACAAAATAAACTTTAGTAAATGACTCGTCATATATGAGAGGATAACCTGTATAAATTCTACGACCCATTTTGCCTTTTAGGTACGTCATTGGACGCCAGCTCATCTGATGATATCGCCTGTCTGACCAATCCTGAAACTATCCATTGCAGGTGGAAATTTTGCTTTAAAAAAAAAGTACAAAATTTCAAGTTGCTATTGACAGTTTACAGTGTCAGACGAAGTATTCAAATTTTAGCTCATTAATTGAGCTTCACTACTTAGAAGTATTAGACATTTAAACAGATACGAAAATCTACATCTGTTGAATAGATAATGCCTTTCAAACATTCTGATAAGAAAGAACAAGTGTGGAGTAATAGAACTATGCATAGCGTCCTAAAAATTTGAGTTTCGAGTCGAAATGCAGGTGTTAATGGATGATTTTCAGGATAACAACTAAATAATATTTTCTAAATCCTTTATGTAGTTTCCGCTTAAAAGACGTGAGTGGTACCATCAAGCCATTTATTTAAATTTAATTTCAAGTCCTACAAACTCTGGTTTGTAGGATTTGAAATTAAATTTAAACCGTCTGCGGTTTACGCAACTGAAGCTCAGTTTCAGTCCTAAGTGGATATGATGATATATATGCGTAGCGTACGATCCATAAGCAAGACCGCGAGACTCAATTGTTGTCTGAACTTGACATGCGCATTGATTCGAGGTTTCAGTCAAACCAAAGTTCGTTAGCCTCCTTTGCCTTTGTGTATCAGATGACATACGATGAATCAAATATATGCTAAAGCTATATATATGTAGTAGACATATATATAGCTTTGTTTAAAGTTAATTAAAGACTTTAATTGAGATTGTATTTGATTTAAGTTTCTAAGAGGATAAGTTTGTTGAAAACCACTAGAGTCTAATCATCTGTAAAACATCGGACTGTGTTATAAAATAAATATACATTGTATTTGTATACCAATTTGTCTATGATAATTATTATTAGATACAATAAACGCAAGACCTCTCGTGTGGTGTCTCAGACCACTAAACTGAACAACTTTTGTTTTGCGACTTTTGGAAATTCATAACTTTTTATTTAGTTTTACCGTTCCCATACTAAGACTAATTTTTTTTGCAAGTTTCACGAACTGGTGGAACAAAAGTGGTTCAGTTTCGTGGTCCGAGAGACCACATAGGAGGTCTTGTGTTATTATGCTGTTTGACTAATAAAGTATGTACAGGAAAAATGGTTACCGGGTTTTTGCCACTAGGAATGTTTTAGTAGCAGTTATGGGCTTCATAGTCTGACACCTCCGTTCCTCGAGATGCACATAAATTCGTTGTTCCTGGACCTGATCTCTCCTTAGTCTTGTCGGAGTGCCGTCTCTTCGGTCTTTGACAGTTAAAGGAGCAAAGAGTGCACCTGGACTAGGTTAATCTCCTTTGAGATTGGCCGTGACCAAATTGAACGTGAACGGGAAGATATTATAATTACTGACATACCGATTGGAGGCTGGTTCGAGGTGGCGCAGGAGAAGAGTACCTGGAGGGATATGGGGGAGGCTTTTGCCCAGCAGTGGGACATAAAAAGCTAAAAAAAAAAATACTACCGATTCATCTTTGCTATATTAAATTAATTGCAGTTTCAACTATCTTGGAGTCATAATTTCTCAAGAGGGAACCACTAGGGACTTTGATAAAACAAAGTTATGAACTAAATTAAAGTCTTTTTAATTGAGATTGTATTTGATTTAAGTTTCTAAGAGGATAAGTTTGTTGAAAACCACTAGAGTCTAATCATCTGTAAAACATCGGACTGTGTTATAAAATAAATATACATTGTATTTGTATACCAATTTGTCTATGATAATTATTAGATACAATAAACGCAAGACCTCTCGTGTGGTGTCTCAGACCACTAAACTGAACAACTTTTGTTTTGCGACTTTTGGAAATTCATAACTTTTTTTTTAGTTTTACCGTTCCCATACTAAGACTAATTTTTTTTTGCAAGTTTCACGAACTGGTGGAACAAAAGGGGTTCAGTTTCGTGGTCCGAGAGACCACATAGGAGGTCTTGTGTTATTATGCTGTTTGACTAATAAAGTATGTACAGGAAAAATGGTTACCGGGTTTTTGCCACTAGGAATGTTTTAGTAGCAGTTATGGGCTTCATAGTCTGACACCTCCGTTCCTCGAGATGCACATAAATTCGTTGTTCCTGGACCTGATCTCTCCTTAGTCTTGTCGGAGTGCCGTCTCTTCGGTCTTTGACAGTTAAAGGAGCAAAGAGTGCACCTGGACTAGGTTAATCTCCTTTGAGATTGGCCGTGACCAAATTGAACGTGAACGGGAAGATATTATAATTACTGACATACCGATTGGAGGCTGGTTCGAGGTGGCGCAGGAGAAGAGTACCTGGAGGGATATGGGGGAGGCTTTTGCCCAGCAGTGGGAAATAAAAAGCTAAAAAAAAAAAATACTACCGATTCATCTTTGCTATATTAAATTAATTGCAGTTTCAACTATCTTGGAGTCATAATTTCTCAGGAGGGAACCACTAGGGACTTTGATAAAACAAAGTTATGAACTAAATTAAAGTCTTTTTAATTGAGATTGTATTTGATTTAAGTTTCTAAGGGGATAAGTTTGTTGAAAACCACTAGAGTCTAATCATCTGTAAAACATCGGACTGTGTTATAAAATAAATATACATTGTATTTGTATACCAATTTGTCTATGATAATTATTAGATACAATAAACGCAAGACCTCTCGTGTGGTGTCTCAGACCACTAAACTGAACAACTTTTGTTTTGCGACTTTTGGAAATTCATAACTTTTTTTTTAGTTTTACCGTTCCCATACTAAGACTAATTTTTTTTTGCAAGTTTCACGAACTGGTGGAACAAAAGTGGTTCAGTTTCGTGGTCCGAGAGACCACATAGGAAGTCTTGTGTTATTATGCTGTTTGACTAATAAAGTATGTACAGGAAAAATGGTTACCGGGTTTTTGCCACTAGGAATGTTTTAGTAGCAGTTATGGGCTTCATAGTCTGACACCTCCGTTCCTCGAGATGCACATAAATTCGTTGTTCCTGGACCTGATCTCTCCTTAGTCTTGTCGGAGTGCCGTCTCTTCGGTCTTTGACAGTTAAAGGAGCAAAGAGTGCACCTGGACTAGGTTAATCTCCTTTGAGATTGGCCGTGACCAAATTGAACGTGAACGGGAAGATATTATAATTACTGACATACCGATTGGAGGCTGGTTCGAGGTGGCGCAGGAGAAGAGTACCTGGAGGGATATGGGGGAGGCTTTTGCCCAGCAGTGGGACATAAAAAGCTAAAAAAAAAAACTACTGTGACTGTTCCTAAATTACCCTAGGCTGATAAAATTTTCGTTTTTCCTAATTCATGGTAATATTAGTATGAAAGTCGGTTTCCCTGAGGGGGAAAGGGACGCGCCCCGCCTTCCGCGCGCCCCTGTGAGGTTCGTCCCTGACTGGATTTCCTCCCCACCGGTATAAGAAAGTGGACTGAATTCCCAATTTGGGGCTGCCCTGTCCCGACTTTAAAAGCTAGGGGACAGGGAGGGGACACAAGGTGAAGTTAGTATTGAGAATTCACTGTTAAGACACATACATGAATAATATCAAATCATATAAGACCAAACAATAATAAAATGTGACTTTAATAAGACGAGAGGGCGCAAAATATGATATATTGTAGTAAAGGTGGTAATGGGAACGTTGCGCTTGTGCTTTAGAAAATATTAATTTGTCCTTTACGTTACTTTATTTGATTCCAATGTACTAGATGCCGCTTTGCAAACGCAAACGGTACCATGTTACAACATGGAATCATTTTACAACGTTTGCCCGGCCTACGTGTACTGTTAGACCTAGGTGCATAGTCCTACTAAGGACGCTGCTATGAACTCTAACAGACCACGTTCCCTAAGCACTACTTACATGTCTTTCCCAATCCTAAGGCAGTGGGTTGTGAGGCCACTGCCATTGAGGAAGACACGTTTTCAGTGTTTATAATTACACGCGAACTCATGTTAACAACACCCTTACGGCAGGCTTACCCTTTTTAAACTCAACTTGCACAAGAGCACCGTAGGCTCAGTCTGTAGCAGAACATATTGCGATTGTTATTGTTGGACGCCGAAGTGGTAATACTTTCGTCACTTCACATTTCCTTACTCTGCCCCATGTCGAGGTTGCGTGTCTCGCTAAATAGTGTCGATTCAGTATTTGGCGTACCATATGCCAGGGTTTATTTTAACAAGACACAGTCCCTAGCGTTCCTTAGAACGTAGCTATCAATTTAGGCTGGAATACTTGGTGAAGCCTAACCCCGCTCCCGGAAATGTGCGCCATCAGTCTCAACGCAATGTTTCTGAGCTAGACCTTTATAGGAAGCAGTATTCATCAGCAGCGTTTGGTTGTTTCGTACTCCAAGTACAAGTCGGAATAACAACATTATCTGTTTTAATCAACTATGAATATTACGGTGTTGTCCATTGAACAATATTATTTGTTCTAATCGTAATGCGAATATTACGGTTCGGCCTCCCTTTTGTGGTGCGTCAGGTAAAAGTCTCATCGTCAATAGTCGGGTGTATTATTGTACAGTGTAATGACGTATGCATTGAGGTGAATGTAGAGTAGTGGGGCTTTCGCCGTCTTCCTAAAACCAAACGCAGATGACGAATATTTGCCAAAGGTACGGAAAGTGGATATATGTATGTCGGAGAAAGCGATAACTTTTAAACATCAAGTTGCTGATTTGACCATTATAGTAGGGGTAAACGCCGTGACGTCAGATGTTGTTTTAATGGCGGCACGTGGACAGAGTCGTTTTGTAGAGTGGGGATTGTGCCGAGATCACTTTTGCTCGGAACTCCAACCAAGTCACTCCTTCAGAACGAAACTGTCGGTTTGCCCATTTTGTGGAGATTATTTGTTAGTGTTATTTAATGTAAATTTGTGTTAAATAATAAACTGTGATTTTTGTGTACCGAAACCGAAACTATTATTTTAACATTTCATCATGAACCCGGTACCACCGAACCCTAATGACAACGGCGCTATCGCTCAGCCATCGCTTACGCCGTCATCAGAAGTGGGATCTGGACTCGATTCCCACTGGCGTGCTATGTTCGAGATGCAGCAGAAGAACATGATGCAGCTGATCGAAGCCATCAGGACACCAACAGTGGCACCTCAGATCAAGCTGCCAGAAATTAATCCGGAGCTACCAGATACCGATCCACGTGCTTGGTGCGATACTATCGATATTTGCCTCGACGAACGTCCACTGGAGGGTGCATCGCTCTGAGCAAAGCCCTGAAAGGTAATGCGTCATCGTGGCTGTCGCAGATTTCGCATGCAGGCATGACGTGGCAGCATTTCCGCGACTTATTTCTTGCGCGTTATGCATCCACTGAAACTCTTGCTGCATCGCTTGTTAACATCCACAACGGCCGGCCGAAGGAGGGCGAATGTCTCGCAGCGTACGCCAGCCGCCTAATGACTACCCTGTTGGCTCGATGGAAGAATCGAAGCCATGAAGAAATAACCACGTCGTATGTGCTCGCTCATGTCTCTCAGTTCGACTCTCGGCTTAATCGCTTGGCGTTTACTAGCGAAATAACGTCACGCAACAAGCTACTGCAGGAGATTAAGGCGAGTGCAAGTCTGAAGCGGAAGTTCGATCGCAGTACC